>CM019066.1:294641986-295324083 GCA_009667805.1 Leptobrachium leishanense
CCCTTTGCGCCGAATGCCGTATTACATTGCCAGCGCAACAAACACGCATAATCGTCTACCGCGGGTGAACCTGCGCAAACCCTGCGCGAGCGTACTGTACTGCGCCCGTCCTATACTTAACATTGTGAGCGCAAACGCGAATGTATTACAATCTATGCGCAGGATTTAACGCATAGCCTTTGTGCGCATAATTTTAGCAACTCCTAAAAGCTGGTGTTAATGGCAATTTCTATCTACCTGGCCCCAAAAAAAACTGCAGTAAAGTATAGTTACACATTCTACTCATACCAAACCAATAAAATGGAGAAGTTGTGTGTGCATTTATTATTGCTGCAGCATATATGCTCAGATTGATTTTGGCAGGTGCAATTTCTTAACGTGAGATAATTGTGGTTCTTAATTCTGATCGGCTGAATCGCGAGAAAAAAACAGTCTGCACACTGATTTCTGCACGCAACGGTACTGCACAAGCATTTGTGTGCGTCCGGTTTCCGCATGTTATTGCTCGACGGATGAAAAATGCGCGAGGATTTTAATTCCATCGGTGATTTGCGCGTAAACGTTTAACGCTTGGGGCAAAAATTCACTCGTTGCGCGTGCGTTTTTCCGTGAAGAATGTCATTTGGGCCCTGGTGTTTAAGAGCTTTTCTGGGAAGCTACCACCCTACCTGAATAGACTGTTTCCCCTAGCAGTTCCCTCATCCTATAACCTGTGATCCAGAACACGCATCTTACTTGCAATACCACAATACAAAAAGAAAGTGTCTTGATCCTCATTATCCTACAGAGCACCGCAGTTATGGAATAACCTCCCAGACACCATCAAATCTTCCCCCAGTCTAAAGTCACTTAAGAGATCTCTATTAATATACCTCGATACAGAATGCACCTGTAAACATGTAACATAGTGATTACATTTCCTACATATTTATTTTCTAAGTTAATCTTTATATTTGTGTTATTTTTAATATTTTGCATTTATTACTTTGAATTTTTACAGTAGGGTACAGAAATACAATGTTCTGGAACCCAGGACATACTTGAAAACGAGAGAAATCTCAATGTATCCTTCCTGGTAAAATACTTTGCAAATAAATAAAACCAAATGATCTAAACTTTTCAAAGCCAAACTTTAAGAACTGAAACCTGAAAGGTGACTTTCCATTGGAAGTATCGTGCATAATTAAAAAGAACATCTTGACATTTATATGATCAACTTGGCTAGTCTTGTATGATTTAGAAAACGCTGTCATGCGTTGAGCTGCAAAGTGACAACTTAATGCAGTCTGGGCACTTTGCTGTAAAATGGGTTTACTGTGTTAAGGAGCTGAAATTCCTTTTGTGCATACAGTGTTAACCCCTTTATTAGGTGGTATAGCTAATCTCCAGTCCATGTGCTGCACCAGGCAGTAAATGTTTCCAGATTTCAACTTTATACACAGTAACTTGGAATATAGTATACACCTTTATAGTGTGTTAAGACATTGAGCCCTGGAGCCAGATCTGTGTATCCTGTGTATTCAGAAAGCAACATATTTTTAAGGTAGATGATGATAGTATGTAGTGATAAAGCATTTATAATTTATATTAGGGGAAGTAGACAAGACTATTTCTTCCTAATGCTCGGGGGATTTAAGTGAAGGAGCTTCTGTTACACACACATCATTGTTTTGTAATTTGTAATGTTTAATGGGGCTATGCTTTAGCTATGGGAAACATTTTAAAGGTTTTGAGTATGAGTTATTGTATAGTAATATTAATACTTTTCACAAAAATATCCTGCCATTACAGACAATAATAGCTACCTACCCGGGTCTCTAAACAGAAGCGAGGACATGTGCCTCCCACATGTATTTCAGGATGAGTAGGATATATTTCCATGAATAGTCCAGACATGGCCAAGAAATACAGAGAAGGAATGTGCCATCTTGTTAATGAGCTCCATAAGTCCCGTCATCATTTTCCGCCTAAAATAAAACAGCACATATTGAATAGAAGCTAACTAATCTAATTAAAGTGTCAGCCCTTTTACTAAGTTTATATTTTACAGGAATCCTGCTGTCAAGCAAAAGGCAAACAAATGAAGGTGTCCTCCTGTCATTGTTGCACTGTTTGTAACGAACGTAAAAACATCTGATTCATTCGTGGGTGAGAACAAGAGGGGTGTCTGATGTGCCCAGGCATGCTTCTATTAAGGGTGGTTTGGACAGCTTGCCCCCCACGCACATCACTAAGTAAATTTTTGCAAGCTCATTATTTTATTTAAAACAAAAAGCAATAAAATCAACCAGTGTTTCTCTGTATACATAGGATTACTGCTAAGCAAAACAGATTTACTGTATTATGTGATTTTTTTCCCAGCTTTTATTTTTAAAATTATTTGTTTATATGAAAAAATTAGATTGTGCCCATGTATTCATTGCTTATGGGCTTTATGGTTTACTTACCTTGGCATCTACAGCCCAGACCTTATATACACTTTGGGAGTTATCCATGAATTGTCGTTGTTTAGCGTTGTTACAAAAAACGGTGGAAATCGGTTTCAAACATAATAATCTTCAGCAATCCGCATACAGAAATTCTAACAACGGTGGATGAAGTTTCATCAGTGAATCTTCTCCATTTTTTGAATTTCCTACCTAGATAGCCAAAGTTTATTGTGGTTGCCACTACGGTAAACAACAGCAATTTGTGAATAACACACTTGTTGGGTTGTATTACATACTGTTCGTTAAAACGAGGATGCTAAAGTGGAAAGCCTACGCCTACAGGTTTCCCTTTACCATCCCCATTTCAGCTCCATATTACGGGGCAGGCGCTGAGCTCTTGGAGGCAGTGCTAGCGCGTCGCCGCGAGTATCACCTCCTGGAGTCCACAGGACTCCATGGAGGCTTGTGCTGCCGAGTCAACTGATCTGCAGGATCTCTCCTCTCGCAAGATCCTGCAGGTCCGCAGAGTGATCACAGAGGGAGACTGAGGACTATTTGTCCCCAGACTCACTCTGCTCAACGGCCAGAAGAGGCGGATCAGACCACCATTATCGCTATGGAATGAAAGGTGAGTATCTGATTTATGGGGGGTTTAACTGCTGGTGCTGAATGATTCTGCGGAAGTGGAATCAGTTAGCACCAGCTCCAAGCTGTGGTTAACGTATCAGTAAGCTGCAACGGGGTGTAATTAGCGTTACGACTACTCTCTGCGCTCCCTATGTTAAGCATAGGGAGCGCAAAGTACAGTAAGCTTGTTGAAGCAAGCGCAATCTCTGAATGCTCTAACGTGTTCTTTAACCCTTTAGCATTCGGATTATAATATGGGGGTCCTGCGCTAGGGCCACTTAACCTAATGTTAACGCTCACACAGTTGACTGCTAACGTTAATTGTAAAATTGCCCATTGTCTTCCCTGTTCCTGGATTCTTAGAAAATCAGAACACTTTGTGAAAATAAACATGTTCTGTGAAACTTCGTCTGATACAACCATTATGTCAGAATGCTGCCAAATAATACCCTGTCCTCAGTTTTTATGCAATTTTTTCCCACTCAATCACAATTTAACCACTTCGATGCGGAGGACGCGCTCAGCGCGTCCTCCGCATGGCTGCTGGTGTGCTGAGGACGCGCTGAGCGCGTCCTCACTTTGGGGTCAGCGTTTGGCCGAGTTCCGGCCGATCGCTGGCCCCCCCGGTGCGGGCTGACATCCTCGACATCCTCGATGTCAGCCCAGCATCCGGGAACCGCCGCCGGTGAAATTAGGTGTCATCGCGGCAGCGCGATGACACCTAATTCAGGCGCCCCCCCCGCATGTGCGGAGGAGGCGCCTGAAAGGAGGGGAGGTCCTTCGGACCTCTCTCCCTCCCGATCGGCGGCATTGCGGGGGTTAACCCAGGCACCATTTGGAAGAGCACAGCCTGCCCTTCCAAATGGTGCCTGGCATTAACCCCTGGGGAGCTGGATCGCGAATCGGCGCTGAAAAGCGCCAGTTCGTGATCCTTTCCCGGAGCTGGCCGACATCTTGGATGTCGGCCAAGCCTCCGGGAACTCCCCCTGAGGACTGGCGTCATCGTGCATAGCACGATGACGCCAATCCTAGAGTTAACCCCTAACTGCCACCAATGGTGGAGATAGGGAGTTCCAATGAACTCCCTATCTCCCGATCCGTGGCAGCTAGGGGTTAAAGTTTGGTATGGTTGGATCGGCCAGAGCATGGCCGTTCCAACGATACCAAACACTACTGTGAAAAAAGTTTTTAAAAAAAAATAAAAATTCAAAATAAAAATATATTTTAAAAAAAATTATAAAAAAAAAAATAAACATTTATTTTTTCTTTTTTTTGGTTCGTTAATGCAGCAATATTGTTCCCATTTCAATTATAATGTGAACAATGATGCTGCACTAACGATTTTTGTATGCGGTGCGTTTGTTAAAAATCGTGTAATTTTCCCCAAAAAAAATGTAACGAGACCCCATCTCTAATTTTTTTAACAAGCGCACCCCATACAAAATATAACCACAATTGCTCGTATGTTAAAATGTGAAAAAAACACTTTACACGTTGTAAATTATTGAAAATACATATTTTATTGCATTTTTTGTTATAATATACAGACATGACATAAGGTATACATATAATAATGACATATTATGAATCTACCGAGTCTGATGGAAAGAACGATATATAATATGTCTGGGTCATATACTAAAATAAGCCTTCAAAACACGTTTAAACATGATGAGCAAAACCGGTAAAAATGACCTCAGCACAGAGGTGTGAAAAGCCTCAGCAGCGAAAGGGTTAAGCTGTGGCTCACATTAAGATTTCTTATGTTAAGTTTGTATGTTTTGGTTTTGCATATATTTTATTTCACTGCTACTTAATGCTATTTATATATGAATTATACTGACAGAACATTTTTGGGGTCTATGGTGATAATGCAGACATTGGGAATTATTTCAAAATAAGAAACATCATGCAGTGTCTAGAACTTCGACCCAACAATAATTCTGTAAGGGTCACTCTATGTATGAGTGACGTGTGCCCTCGCTTCTCCCTTCCCTCCCTCTTGCCCCAATCTAGCAGAAAAGAATCGGTGAACTGGAGGAGCTTCCTCCATCCTACCCACAATCACCAGCAGCCGGGATTTTGGATTTCCCAGCAGCTGCTCACCAGCAGCTGCTCACTAGTGAGAGGGCATGCTGACATTACCATCTCTGAGATCGCCCACACGAAATGAAGATGTTTCAGAGAGGCAGCAATGGGTCCATCACTCTTCGAAGGCATTGCATAAAGTGTACAAGTACATACAAGAACTTTGTCTGTGTCCGCCCCTTTCTGATGCAAGATAAGGCAAAGGTGCTGGTTCATGCTCTTGTCATTTCAGTGCTTGATTACTGCAAGTTGCTCCTTATTGGCCTCCCCAATGCCCACACTGCCCCTTTGTAATCTGTAATGAATGCAAGTGCCAGGGTTATTTTTCTCACCAGACACTCCTCGTGTACCTCCCCACTCTATCGGTCCCTCCATTGGCTTCCTGTACGGTTCAGGATACAGTTTAAATTACTGACGCTCACTTTAAAATCGCTAAATAACTCAACCCCTCCTTACATGTCTTTGTTACTACACAAGCACGTCCCGTCTAGACAACTTTGGGCAGCGGGCGACCTCTGCCTGTCCTCTGTCTACGCTCACGCTGCCAACTCTCACCTCCAAGACTTCAAGAAATCCCTCAAAACCCATATCTTCAGATTAGCGTACCACATCACTGATGCAACTCATCCCCCTGCTCACCTACTCACACATGACTGAAGCCGCTTCCATTGCCCCACCATTCCCACCTGACAACAACCAGTAAAACTCCCTTGGTCTTCCTCAACCCCAAACTCTATACTGTAAGCTCCTATGAGCAAGGCCCTCTATACACCTAGTTTCCATCCTATGTCCATTTATTTGTATCTTGTTCCCTTTTAGTTATGTAAAGCGCTGCAGAAAGTGTTGGCGCTATATAAATTATGCTAATAATCATCATAATAATAATAGTGTGCAATTTGTGGTTCCTACGCTACACAAATTGAAAAGAGGATCATACTGCTTAGTAAAGCTTCAGGGACTTCCAGGTTCAGAAGTCCCTGAGCTGAAGAGGAGGATCTGCACGCAACGAGTGAAAAAAGGCGAGTAGAATCACCTAAAAAAAAAATTGAAATAATAATTGTGCAGAGGCTAACAGCAGCATCTGCCCATTTATTTAAGAGCAAACAAGGAACTATATTTTCAAGAGTATCTCTTCAAAATGAGTACCTTACTCATAGTAGCAACCTTCAATTCCACATTTAAGTGCAAACTACACAAATTAATGTTATTCTAATGTTTTGTAGTGGTTAATAGGTTAATTTACAGTTTGGTTATATTGTCAGATATAGGGATTCTGTTAAAATGTGCTTTTTTGATTTGTACTGTAAAATACCGGAAACGAATTGAAACCTAGGAAGTTTTTAATAGTTCAGTTGCTTATTTTATTTTTTGTTTTCTTTATAATAACCTTTTTGCTTGTAATTAAATGAAGCGCATAACCATCATGCCGGTGGCAACAAGATACTTTAACTTCCTGAATGTAAATAAATATTTGTGAAATAATTACATGACTGATTTGAGGATTTAATTAAATGTAATCCGATTAGATCATCATAAAAATATTATCTTTTAGGGCAGCCATATTGTTTTTTTATTCTTGCTTTAATGCCACTAACAATAAATGATATGCGTAATTATTTAAAGTAAACATAAATGGTTCTTGGTTGACATTCCTTGTTCAGTGACATAAATATCAGGAAAAGAAAACTTAGAAAGCCTTCTCTGCCTATCTGTTTTGCGTTTATAATGTAAACATGAACATTCTATATAGATTAAATTATGCAGAGCTCTTGAAAGTTTTAGAGCAGCCATTGATAAGAGTGTCTGCAAGAGGTCATGAGACTTGAGAGTCTCCTTCATTGGAAAGGAATATTTGACCTTGTTCATGTGTTCCACATTATTTCTTCTATGGAAATGCAGCTGTTTAAAATATGTTGTTTTGTATAAATGTCTTTAAGTCCAAAATGACTTACAACTAAAGGTCTTGGTTGACATGAAAAGTCTATCATTTGTTAGAAAAAAATAATTTATGTAAGTGCATTTTTGAAATTCCATATTTCTATATTTTGGAGAGAAATGTCTGACTTGCTGAATACTTTGTAATAAGTTATTATTTTGTTTTGCACACTTTTTATTACTCAGTGGAGTCAAAAGTTTAAATATAATTATGGCATGTGTAAAATGCTTAACATTATCATATAAATTATATACATATAAATAATAGAAAAAATGCTTAATGCATATCACCTCCTTAACACTAGCGCTATCGTTCACATACGTGAGCTTTAGCGCTAGGTTAAACAAGGTTATAGCGGGATGCCCAAATCAGATCCCGATCGTTAAGGAGTTAAAAATCTGTAAGCGCGTTTTGTAATAGCGCTTTCTAGTGCTGCCAACTCTCACCTCAAAGTCTTCTCAAGGGCAGCTCCGGACCTGTGGAATGACTTGCCTCACCTTATCAAACTCTCCCCTAATCTTCAGACCTTCAAGAAATCCCTCAAAACCCATATCTTCAGATTAGCGTACCACATCACTGATGCAACTCATCCCCCTGCTCACCTACTCACACATGACTGAAGCCGCTTCCATTGCCCCACCATTCCCACCTGACAACAACCAGTAAAACTCCCTTGGTCTTCCTCAACCCCAAACTCTATACTGTAAGCTCCTATGAGCAAGGTCCTCTACACACCTAATTTCCATCCTATGTCCATTTATCTGTATCATGTTCCCTTTAGTTATTGTAAAGCACTGCGGAAACTGTTGGCGCTATACAGGGCAGCCATCAGAAATGATGGGGCCCCTTACTAAACCTCACGATGGGGCCCCCCGGCACTCCCTCAACCTCTAACAGCTTTTCTCGCCCTTCAAAAAAAAAAAAAGGACATAACAGCACCACAGCAATAAAACTCCCAGTAATGTGCAGTGTGTATGAGCGTATCACAGAATCCACAGCAATAAAACTCACAGTAATGAACGCTGTGTATGAACGAATCACAGAATCCACAGCAATAAATCTCACAGTAACGGGCTGTATATGATGGCCTTTGGGTCTGGGTCTGGGCCTGGGCCTGGTCCCTGGGTCTGGTTTGGGCCTTGGGGTCTGGGCCCTGGGCCTTGGGGTCTGGGCCCTGGGCCTTGGGGTCTGGACTGGGCCTGGTCCCTGGGCCTTGGGGTCTGGTCATCGAGTCCGATACCGGAGCTGTAAAAGGGCGATTCCGCTGCCAATGGGGGCCCGGGACCCCCCCGGGCCCCGGTGGCCCGGGCCCCCACCAGGCTCGGGCCCCTTACGGAAGCATGGGGCGTAATGCCCTGATGGCGGCCCTGGCGCTATATCAATGATGATAATAATTAAAATAGCGCTATCTTACTGTATTTTGCACTCCTTATACTTACCCACATCTAGAAGCTGGTGCTACCTGACTCCGCTTCTCCAGAATCAGTCAGCACCAACTGGAAACCAACATTAAAAATCATATACTCCCCTCTCATCCCGGGACGTGAACGGCTAACAGAAGAGTGAGACTGGGTGGAAAAAAGTCCCCAGTCTTACTCCATAGCCCTGCACAATCTTGCGAGAGTGCAGTTCACATTGCCTGGAAGCACAATTCCCTCCCCATGGAGTTGGACTCCAGGAGGGGATACTTGCGGCAGCACGTTAGCGGTGCAGCGAGTGTCCTGGAGGGCAGCACTCGTTACGGGGCAGGTTTAGCGCCTGCCTCATAATCTACTTGTAAAACACTAAGTGGAAATATACAAGGGCAAGTGTTTCCCCTTAGCAACCCCGTTTTAGCTCAAGGCACATGATCGTGCCCCTAGTGTCCAGTCAACCACTAATAATATGATGATATGGACATTATGGGCAGTATTTCAAAGTTGGTGCTAACTTAACCAGACCAGAGCTGTTGTAAACTTAAGAACTCCGTAGACTATAATGGCTCTGGGAAGTTTACAACAGCTGTGGTTAAATTAGCACCAACTATGTAATATAGCCCTATATATCTATAATACAAGTATAATCAAATTATTTTTTATTCTCTGATATAGTTTATAAAAGATGCCACTGAAGTGGGTCACCAAGAACTGTTTATTTTAAAAAAATTCAATATATATACTTTATGTGTATTCTCGCAGTGCAAGCATTTGGAGGAACTAAGAGATGCATGCTAATCAAATACTCACAGAAACACATGTGAATTTAAACCAATGATGAGCATCCTTGGCCCTCCAGATTTTTTGGAACTACATTTCTCATGAGTCTCAGCCAATCGAATGGATACCTTTGCATCAAGGGAGATGTCTTTCCAAAACATATAGGGCTAAATTACAATCTTCATGCAAAAAGCCTCGAGCAAAGCGAAACTTTTTGCGCCAAGCGTTAAACTTTTGCGCACGCAAATCACCGCTGGAATTACAATCCTCACGGCTTTTTTCTTCCGCCGATAAATTGCGCGCGCAAGCAGTACGCGCACAAATGCAGGCTCAGTGCCGTCTCGCGCAAAAATCTTTTGATCGCAGTGTTTTGCACCCATTCAGCCAATCAAAATGAAGAAACACACCTATCAAACGCAACTGAATTGCGTCTGCCAGAGGCATCGGAGACGGGTTCTGCGTCTATGATGCAAAATGAGCACATATGCTACAGTAATAATACACACACACCTGCCGTCATCCATTATATTGTTGCTGCATTCCTTTTTATTGGCTGTGTTTTTCGGGTTCGGCCAGGTTGTTCAGATATGCCGTTACCACCAGCTTTTTGGAGTTGCTAAAATTATGCGCACAAAGGCGATGCGGTAATTACCGCAAAATAGAGTGTAATACCATCCTCGTACCAGCGCACATTCGCGTTTGCGCTCACAATGTTAAGTATAGGACGCGAGCAGTACAGTAAGCTCGCACAGGGTTCGCACAGGTTCACCCGCGGTAGACGATTGCACGTGGTTGTTGCGCTGACTATGTAATACGGGATTCTGCGCAAATGGATTTACCCCTCGCATTAATGTTTTTTTGCGCTGGCGCAAATTTTTGCGTGAAGATTGTCATTTAGCCCCTAGACAGACAAGGTTGTTGGCCCTTGATTTAGGCTAAGGTCAGACGAAAGCAGTTTTAACGTGCGTTTAACCGCACAAAATCACGGCCGTACTAGCAGCAAATGATGTCCAATGCCGGGTAACATACGAAGAACGGCCGCACGGAAGTTCGTCCACGCAACGCAAGTGGCAAACGAACGCATTTTTTCTAGAACGTCAAACCGCTACTACTGACGTACAGAGTGCGCTGCGTCCGCATAGCGGCGTGTTTGCGTGATTGGGAGATGTCAGACGCTGCTAATGTCCGGCCAACATAACGTCCAGACGCAAAAAGGGTTTTATTGATGATCCGTACAAAATCACGGACGAAAATGCGCATCGTATGACCGCTATCGCGTATTCCGTGAAAAAATACGTCCATTCGTTCTAACGCACTTTTTCACGGACAACGTGAAAAATGCGTTAGTCTGACCCTAGCCTTAGACATATGTCTGCAGTATACAATACAAGTATACACATGATTGTATGCTAGTAACACCTGTGCTAAGTGCTTCTTAAATAACTAAATGCATCCCATAGGGCTTTCTATAACGAATAAAATACGTTTTAACTACTTTGGTGAGAAACTTATACAATTTGCAGTGGAATCAAACCAAAAGATTGTTTACAGTGCACTTGTCATGCCCAACAGATTTTTGGCTCATTTGATAGGAAACCACTCCTTATATATGATGAGCATTTTATTGCTTAAGAGTACCTAGAAAAAATGTAGCCATTCCCTGTAATCAAATTGCTGTCACTCACAGTAGCATGCCACCAGGGTGAGAGATGGCTGTAGGTGGTAGAGCCATTCTACGGGACAGCCCTCTTCTCCCTCCTACAGCCTGATCGCAAGCCAACATCAACACTGAGGGCCGATTGCAAGAAATAAACAAAATTCCTTTGCTTTGCTCCAGGATTAAAAGTCGATTTTTATTTTTTTATAGGACTTTACCAGGAAGGATACATTGAGATTTCTCTTGTTTTCAAGTATTTCCTGGGTGGCGAGTATGTACCATTAGGTGTCTTGCCCAAGGACACTTACTGGAGAGGAGCTCTTGCCAGGATCGAACCTGTGTCTCCACAGTCTCTCTCCACGGTTATAGAGCAGTGATGTTACCTCTACTCCTATACTCAAAGGGCTGGATTACATACCGAACATACTGTAGCATTCTGGTGAGTAAGCGTTAACGTCAGGATAAGTGACTTTAATACCCCCCATATTACCTTCCTAATGCTAAACAGGGAAAATCTGTTAGTGCATCAGTGATTGCGCTAGCTTGTATGAGCTTACTGTAAATACTTGTAACTTTAACGTCTAGGTCCAAAGTCTCGAAGAGGAAGACAAGACATCACTAATGATGTCATGCTGGTTGGAGACGGCTTCCAATGTAGCAAAATGACAGGGAAAGGTAAGTGTACAGGAAATCGATGCCATGGCACTCACTTGATCTTCATTGCTTGAGCTGGTATTTAGAAGCTAATTTTGGCTCTTAAGCCTGTGAATAAAGATTTTGCTTAAAACTTCAATTTAAACAGATTGCGTGGCATGAATAGCCACTTCTGATCTGTCTGACAGCAGTGGTCCCAGTATTCTTTCATCTACCCTGCTTGACTCGGCATAGGTGAGTTTGCTGCAGGTTCCCTCTTTGTGCTACAGCCTCCAACAGCTGATAACAGCGTCGATGTGCCGCTCCTTTGCTGTTATCACTAAACAGCTCCCTATTATTACGTCTTCAGCCGCTGACACAGCCGCTTGATCATAATTGAACCAGTAATACTGTAATGCCAAGGGTTGTCAGCTTGATATGGTTTTACCCCTTAGTTTGTCAATTGCACCAGTGGGCCTAGATTTAATTCCTTTGGATACGCATTTTCAAATGAATAGAAAGGAATTAAATCATGACCTTGGTCAGAATTAAAGAAGAATAATAGTACACTCTTATATAAACAAATACATGTGTATGTTGAACTGGTTGTTTCTCCATATTCTGTTTTGGCTAATGGCTTTTGGGGAGTTTGATGGACTGAGTTTAATTATGTATTATATAAACTGAATATACATTTTGTACTAGGAATAACTAAATATAACAGATCACAGGGAAAACTGTTGAGAACACATCTCACCGGCTGGGTGGAGTAGAGGTAACATCACTGCTCTGCGTGGAGAGAGCCTGTGGAGACATGAGTTCCATTCCAGCAAGAGCACCTCTCCAGTCCTTGGGCAAGACACCGAAGGTACATACTCGCCACCCAGGACATACTTGAAAACGAGAGAAATCTCAATGTATTCTTCCTGGTAAAATACTGTCTCAAAAAAAAAAGGATGTTTTGTGTTTCACTTATCGATGAACATTATGTGAAACATGTCAACCGGAGTGTCTTTTTCATCTGTATGACGAGCAAAAAGAGAAAATGTACAGTAGGCAATATAGTTGGCAGTAATTATTAGGGATGTGCATGGCTGAAAAATTTGTTTTGTTTAGTTTCGTTACGTTTTTAAATAATTTTGTTTTCAGAATTTCGTAACTAATTTTGTTTCGTGTTTCGTTTCGGATTGATTTGAAATTTCAAATCGATTCGATAGTTGTTGATATCCATTTGATAGTTCATTTCAAATTCGATAGTTGATATCAATTATTAAAAATTTTCTTTTATGACAATGACACATTGTAAAACGAAATAAATTTGTAATATACCATTTCGTTTCGAATTCGTATTGATTCGTTGTTCAGGAGTACTTCCGAAATACGAATTATCAAATTTCGTTCCAAATTCCGAATTTTTCCGAAACAAATGCACATCTCTAGTAATTATACTACCTCTATTAAAATTATATTAATGATAGTGTGAGGTTATCACACATTGCAGTAATGCTGTATTATAGTAGGGCTAACCTGTAAGCATGAGAAATAACCTGCTCTAGAATCAGTTGAATTACAAGAGAATTCATTTTTATCCAGACATCTATCATATATGATGATTTATTTTGGGCCATGCTTAGTCAAAACAAGTGTTCTTTCATGAAGTGTCAGTTTAAGCAAAATTTGACCACAACATGTGACTAATTCTTCATTTAGCTTGAGTTGTATGTTATGGAATGGCTTTGATAGAGCTGGAATTTGTTATATATGAAGTAATCTAATCCCTCTATGAATTCCGTATGCACTTCAGTTATTTCAGGTGCTGTTAATATGTGCTTGCTCAGGTGACCGCTTCCTTAGTTTGTCTTTGTAGATGAAGCAATAACATAAGATATTCTAGTCGCTCTCTGCTCTGCTGGGACATATCCCTGAAACTAACCTCAGAATTCATGGATTATGAAACATGTCAGAGAAATCAAACCTCATGCAGAATGATATAGACCTTCTGACCTACAGATAAATCCTGGATGGCATTTAATAAACGTCTTAGGTATTTTGGGGAATCTCTTTATTATTTCAATGTGGATTGCATTATCATCATTATCTGTACATGAGATCTTCGAATATTTTGGCAATAAATAATCACAGGGCATGAGTTGAAAGGCAAGTTCAAATCTAGACTTTAACAAAGTGACAAGGATACTAGAAAAATGGCGCGTTCTGCTTACAGAAACATCAATCTGTCACAACAAAAGAAAATAGAAACTGCTTTCAGCATGTGTTGTGTGACACAAATTATATAAAAAGTTTAAAGATCAGGAAATAAATAAAGTTCACTTTAGGAATTACCTTTAAATATCAATCACAGATAGGATAAAATGTGAATTTGACTTGGAGGCAGCCTAATGTTTTCTCCAGCTTTTAAATATCCAGAATCAATGCACTCAACGACAGGTCCTAGTCTGTCCTAATCTAGGACTTGACTTAATTCTATTGGCGGATTTTTCTGAAAAATATTTTTTTGAAAAGATTAGCTGATTTAATTGGAAAAATTCACCCAGAGTTTTTGAAAAATGTCACAGATCCAAAAAGTAGTAGGCAGTAAAACGCCTGCAAAAAGCTGATTTTTGGCCAGTATCATACCAAATTTTGCTTTTAAACATGGCTATTAGAAAAATCCAATGTTTAAAAAAGATTCTAGGCTTATTTCCTCTATTTTTCTGCCTAAAAAAACATCGATCAACACCTCTGAGCATTTGTAGTTTTTTACAAAATCGACATGCGGATAAATTTGGTTTGTATCATCAAAGCCGATATTTCGTATTGAAAAGTATAGCCGCAAGAACCGCTATTCGATCTGAATATTAATCGAGAACTGAATATAGCAACATAAACCTTAATGTAACAGAAAATTAAGCCCAATTATGGTAGCAATGTTTTCAAACCAAATTTTCATGGGGAATGATAACCAGCCACGATAATTGGATGCTGGCTTGACCTAACCTGTACCAAGATGAGGGTTACTAAACTATTAAAAAATGTGACTGGTGATGCCTTGCTTGTAGAAAATTGTCAGTTAGAGTCTTTACCTATGATTGGTCAATGTGATGTGAGCGACAAGATGTAGCACAAGGGTGCTGGCCTTTCTGTTAAAGTACAGGGTTCAGGACAGATAGGCCACCACAGGCAGGGCCGGATTTACCATTAGGCACAGTAGGCAGGTGCCTACAGGTGCCTGCCACAAGGGGGCGCCTTACTCTGTGTGCTCTTCTACTATGTCTTCCTTTTCTACAGTCTCGGAGGAGGATGTAACAGAACTTCTTATGTCCTCCTACCCGACCACCTGTCCACTTGATCCCATCCCCTCACACCTTATTCGGCCTGTCCTACCAGTTACTGTCCCTGCTTTGACTCATATTTTATCCTCTCCATCTCCTCTGGAATATTCTCTGTATTCAAACGTGCTTTGATCACCCCATTCTAAAAAAGCCATCTCTTGATCCTACCTCCCTCTTGAGCTACTGTCCCATCTCTCTGCTCCCCTTTGCCTCCAAAATCTTAGAACGTCTGGTCCATAACCCGCTCACCAGTTTTCTTGCTGCTAGCTCTCTACTCGGTCAGCACCAGTCTAGCTTTCGCTCCTAACAATCTACTGAGACTGCTCTGACCAAGGTGACTAATGATTTAGTTGCCGCTAAAACCAAAGGTCACTTCTCCCTCCTTGTTCTTCTTGACCTTTATGCTGCATTCAACACTGGTGATCACCCTCTCCAGCTCCTCACGCAGTGTCAACTTGGCCTCAGTGACATCACTCTCTCCTGGTCCTCTTCCTGTCTCTCTTTTCGTTCCTTCAGTTTCTCCTTCCCTGGTGTCTCTTCACCACAAGTTCATCTTTCAGTTGGGGTACCTCGAGGCTCTGTTTTGGGTCCCCTACTCTTCTCGATCTATACTGCCTCTCTGGACAACCTCATCTCTTCCTATGGATTCCAATATCACCTCTATGCTGATGACACCCAAATCTACCTTTCCTCTCTCGATCTCTCTCCTACGGTGTTGGACCGTGTTACTGCCGACCTATCGGCTGTCTCCGACTGGATGACTTCCCATTTCCTAGATCTCAACCTCTCCAAAACTGAACTTCTCATCTTCCCCCCCTCTAAAACCTCCATTCCTGCGCCAATTTCTCTTCAGGTGAATGGTGCCACCATTACTTCTACCTCCCAAGCTCCATTGCCTTAGGGTCCTCTTAGACTCCAATCTATCCTTTACTCCTCACATTCAGTCTCTAACCAAATCTTGCTACTTCCAACTAAAATCATTGCACGCATCCTTCCCTTTCTTAATCCAGACTCTACTAAAATGCTCATCCAAGCTCTTTTTATCACCCGCCTTGACTACTGTAACCTCCTTCTCTCTGGCCTTAAGAGATCCCAGATTCTGCCTCTGCAGTCTGTAATGAACACCTATGCCAGACTGGGCTTCAAGACTTCTCCCGAGCTGCACCCTTTCTATGGAACTCCTTCCCCCGCAATATCAGGCTCACCGTCTCTCCAGTCCTTCAAGAAGTCTCTGAAAACGCATTACTATAGAGAAGCCTATCAGCTCACTCCATGATCCCCCACTGTCATTTCCTGCTCCATCTTCCCATACAGTCCTCATGCAACCCGCTACTTTAAATACCCTATTCACCCTCACCTAATGTGTCACCCCTCTCCTCTTAGTTTGTAAGCTCTCGAGCAGGGTCCTTCCTCCTTCTGTTCCTTGTGTGTAACATATATGTATATTTGTTATTCTGTTTCTCCCATTGTACAGTGCTATGGAATTTGTTGACGCTTTCTAAATACTTCTAACTGTAACGAATTCAACTAAGGCAACAGATTCTGCCTCTTGTTTTGATTCGAGTACCGAAAAAAACAGTTTCAGTTTTGGGGGGGTAGGGGTGCTCCGCATTTCTTTGCCTACAGGCTCCTGAGGTGCAAATCCGGCCCTGACCACAGGTTAATTACTTTGCCAAAGTAGGTGGATAGGAGAGACATAACTATGAATTGGACCATGGGAGGAATATCTCTTGACCAGAGGATGGGGGTTGGCCTCATGGGGCAGCTACCTAATGGCTGAAGAAGCCGAAAACAACCTTTTGGTCGTTAGGGTCAACTTAAAGCCGGACTGTATTAAATGGGTGCGCTAAACGACCTTGCATGTCATCTACGAGCAGATGCGCTGTGGCAAAATGGAAAAGATTAGTGTATAACGAATGAAGCATATTAACGTCTGCTGACCTGTCCACAGTTCCCCCTCTGACAAGCTGAAGTAGCAGAGGTGAATCGGAAAACCTCTTGCACAAATTCAGGCAGAAAGCCTAACATACACATATTGTGACGTCCTCTGACCCTGCAGCTCTGCCTGGGGGGTCTGGGCATCCAGCGGCATCACTGGCTGGCTGGGTGCCAGGAACACTTGCTGGCAGATCGGCGTCTGAAGGGGCGGGGCCTGGCGTGGTGATGTGGGGCCGCCGGCCTTAAATACAGGGCGCAAGTCTTTGCTCGTCGCCCTGACGTGGAGTATAGTTCCCGCATCGCCAGCTGACTTGTATTTGCTCTTTTCATAAACTGATTTTCTGTTAGCGATAACTGCTTGTACGAGGACCCTGATTTGTTGATAGACCCGGATTTCCCACTGACTATTCTCACGCTTGATTCCCTGTGTGTGTTTGTCTGTGTTTACAGGCCTATGTTGCGCAGCCTGTTTTCCCTTGGGAGATCTGCCCTACAGGTTGCTCGTTTAATCGACCTCCCGATTTGCCTAACGATTCCTGAAACTGGGCACACAATATCACTCCCAATTTGTGCAAGTAGACCTAAGATTATTATATTTATCTATAGCTCAAGTTACTTGTGTAACGTTTGGTCTAACTGCAAGGAATATCGCACAATCTATGTTAGCAGGTCTGTCCTGCAGGTTACAGAATATAACAGTCCTTCAAGTGTTCTATTTTCTACCAAGTCACAATATAGAAGCCCTGCCCTGCAGGTTGCTGAATGCAGAAATAATCACCCTTTTCTTGAATCATGTTATACTTATATTTTGAGTCATTGTATATGTTGTAAACGAGTTAAAGTGCTTTCACTCTGTAACCTAGTGGTCACGAAATCATTTGGTACTGAGTGGTGACGTCATCAGCAGGCGTCCCCATGCTTTTCAATGGAGGGGAGGGGGGGCTCCTTCGGAGCCCTCTATCTCCCCAACCATTGAAGCTAGGGAGATGCCGTTTGCACCGCTGGAGAGGGGAGAGCCTCCCCTTTCCAGGGGTGTATGGCATTAACCATTTCGCCGCCGGATCACGTTGCGGCGCCAATTGGCGCCAAAACGCGATTCAAACCTGGAAGGGGCTGACATCTTGGATGTCAGCCAAGCCTCCAGGTCCCCCCCACCCACTGAAAACCTCACCATATGTGTGAGGATGTCAGTGGGCCAGTTAACCCTCTAGCTGCCATGTAGAGATAAGGGGATCCTAAGGATCCCTTTATCTCCCGATCCATGGCAGCTAGATGGTCATATTTGCCATCATTTGAAAGGCCTGATTATGACCTTTCAAATGATACCAAACATGACCAGGTTTGGTTTTAAAAAAAAAATAAAAAAAATAAATAAATAAAAAAAAATAATAAAAAAATTAAATAAAATAAAAAAATGTTTTTTTTTTAAAGTTTTTTTTGTCTGGGGGGAGTTTAATTAAATAGGACCTAGGCTGTCATCTAAAAATAAATAGCACAAAATGGTCAGAATGAGCGCAGCGCACATAGGTGAACTGTCTCAGCAGTGAAGGGGTTAAAAAGCAAACGCATGTAAAAATTGGGTATTTCTAGTCTCGGGACAAAATTTTAAACCTATTTAGCTGGAGTCGTTTTGCGTGGTTGTAGATTTTGGGATTAAATTACAAAAAAGTGTGTTTTTACCATTTTTTTCCTCATATTTCATATTTTTTTTATAGTAAATTATTCGATATGATGGAAATAATGGTATTTCTAGAAAGTCCATTTAATGGCGGGAAAAAGGGTGTATAATATGTGTGGGTTGAATAAACGAGTAAGAGGAAAATTTGACCTAAATACTAACAGCGCAGAAACGTAAAAACAGCAGCGGTCACTAAAAGACGGATTTGTGTAAAACCGCCCGGTCACTAAGGGGTTAATATATGGCCCAGTGGACATAATCTTTTTCTTGTGGCACGTTTGAGCCTTGCATTGCAACATATTATTGAAGGGAGACCTCTCCTATCATTGTGGACCAATCGGAACACCCCTGTGGAATGTGTTAAAGCTTCAATTTTGTCTAACAATGGTAAAAGATGGTTTTGTATCATACACCTACCACATTGCTTAGCCCATGTTATATCTGTAAAGGGATACAGGATTAGGTAGCTATGAAGAGAATACATAAGGAGGGTGTTCAGCTGGGTGAGGACCGCAAGCATGGTCTCCAAATGTATAGGCAGTCTTTGCATGACACTACATTTATTATCCGCTGCAAGAAGTTTCTATTTGTGGTGCAAGTGTTACAAGTTCTGCATTATGGTTTATCTGTTGCATGTGAACTAGTGTCTAGCAGAACATCTGCAAAACTGCAATGAACACATTTTGAATGCAAGAAAGCCAAATGCATTTGGAAAGTTTTTGGAATTGACATACACCTCTCCTGGGTACATATTATTGGCAGTAAAAGAGGTAAAAAAAATCTCTATTATTATATGTCTGTTATTTTACTTATTTTATTCGTTGATTTATGTTGATTCTTACAAGAGCAGAAAATGTATTTCAATCCATTCATGCTCCAAAGTATAACGAACAGAGAATCTATCCCAGGACACACATTAGCATAAATAAGCTAAGGGCAGGCGGGATTTCTTTACACAGTGACTCACAGCGATGAGGTAAGGACTAAGGAGACAGCAAATGAAAGAATCAGTTATTCAGATTGCTTGAGCTTTGATATTGCAGTTAAATACACCTTACTATTTCTAAAAATGACCGAAATTGCTTAGCAAATAGAAAAAACACAAACAAGCCATTTTCTTTGAAATGTAACTAGGGAACATGTAAAAACATAGCACAAACATGCCAAATATCACATATATTATGTGGTTAAATGCATCAAACACAGAGAGTCACAGTATCTGAAATCTGTAAACATATCTTATTTAGTCATATATGTTATTGCTAATCAGAAATTCAGCGTATGTTGTATACTACAACGAATGGAAGCAAGAATGTACATTCGTACAGTGCTGTAAATTAGTAAGAAAATGATATTGTTTTCCCTTAAGTGCTATAGACAAATCCTAATATTCAGGGTTATTCAGAGAGCGTGAAAAGCAGGAGAATGACTGGAGAATGAAAAATTCTAGGTCAAAGTAGCCAAACCAGAAAAATTCTCCCTTTCATCTCACTTTCCAAATCGGCTATTTTGTCCTAGAATTTTTCATTCTCCAGTCATTCTCCTGCTTTTCACTCTCTCTGAATAACCCTATATAAGTTTTAGGCTGCTACAAAACACTTAGGGCCCTATTACAATCTTCGCGTTAAAACGCTCGCGCAATGCGCAAATTTGTGCGCCCAGCGTTAAACGTTAACACGCGTAAATCAGCGCTGGAATTACAATCCTCGCTCATTTTTTCATCCGTCGAGCAATAACACGCATAAAACGGAAGCGCACAAACGCGCGCGCAGTAACGTTGCGGATAGAAATCAGTGTGCAGACTGTTTTTTTCATGCAATTCAGCCAATCAGAATTAAGAACCACAATTATCTCACGTTAAGTTTTTGCGCCTGTCAAAGTCAATCTGAGCATATATGCTGCAGCAATAATAAATGCACGCACAACTTCTCCAATTTATTGGTTTGGTATGTGTAGAATGTGTAACTATACTTTGCTGCATTGTTTTTTTTCTGGGCTGGTGCATTTGGTTTCGGCCAGGTAGATAGAATTTGCCATTAACACCAGCTTTTAGGAGTTGCTAAAATTATGCGCGCAAAGGCTATGCGTTAATTCCTGTGCATAGATTGTAATACCATCCGCGTACCAGCCCACAAACGCATTTGCGCTCACAATGTTAAGAATAGGACGCGCAACGTACAGTAAGCTCGCGCAGCGTTCGCGCAGGTTCACCCGCGGTAGACGTATACGCGCGTTTTATGTGTTGACATTGTAATACGACGTTCAGCGCAAAGGGTTTTGCCCCTCGTATTATAGCTTTTTGCGCCGGCGCAAACAAATGCGCGAAGAATGTAATAGGGCCTTTAATAACTAATTTCTAATATGGTTTTATATACAGTATATATAAAGTTTATTATTGCTGAAGTCATTTACACATCTCGGCAATTCAGAGAATTACTTCACAAAGCTCATGGGCTACATACCCATATGCAGCAAGGAACTCTGGGTAAAACATGCAAATGATGTTTGCAATTTCTAATTTTTTTGCATCACACAGAACCCTCTAATCAATGCCTTGCCATACTAGATGGCTTTTTCTTTTAGCAAAGATCAGGTATATGACGCAGGTCACAGGTCCTGTGCAGCTGTTTCGGGCTTATTGTTCCCTCATCAGCAGAGTCTGTTTTAACGCAGAACCCGTATATATGGATATACGCAATTAAAAAAAGATTTTATAAATAGTACAATGATGAAGGTAGACAGCAGAATGTGACACAATTGAATCATAGAATCAAAGAGTAAATTCATAATAAAGACCAATGCTTTCCCCCATAAAAATACTTCCCTATGCTCCTCAAAGCTAAAAATAATAAAATGGGTTGGAGGCTTAACATTAAAGGGATACCCTAGGCACTGTGTCCACACAATATAATATGACCTTAGTGTGCTCAGCCCTCTCTCCGCTCCGGGAAAAGCATTCCAGAGGGCTGATTCAGCCCTCTAAATGTGAAGGATAAATCCCATAAAGAATTGAGTGCTGATCAAAGCTTCCTGTGAATCAGGACTGTCTGAACTGCTTTGTAACCAGTGGCTTTCACTTCTCTTGGATTGGCTGGACGCTCCCGCAAGGCAGCAATACGCATCACAGCTGCGGCGAGGGAGCCCAGTGCTGGAAAGAAGGTGAATTTTTTAAAAAAACTCAAAGTTTAAAAGGGGGAAGTGGGCTAATATTTAACCACATTTTATTTACAAATCCCAGATGGGTGCTTATATATGGGTTATCCATATAAATTTCACTGCAGCTATATTATTCTTTAGCTGGTTCTTTTCTTTAGTTTTGTGACATTTCCTGATTAATAATCTGTCTCTTTATTCTAAACCTGCTCACTGTCATAGATGTGTTTTAGATGTTCTAGTGGGTGGCCTTTATCTCTGATCACATATGTATGTTTTTGGGGTTATCTTCGTAAGGTTTGTCTTATCAACTTGAATTAACTCGGTCTGCCTGATTTTGGGACCGTGAAAGCAGTATGTTATTATCAAAATTCAGGGTTTTTTAATTTCCAGAACAGCCTTGAAATTTATTTTTCAGGGATCCAGCACAAACTAATACTTCTTAACAAAAGGCAGCATCCTGGTAATTTATTTACTAAAAAACACAGTTTTAATATGGGATTTACAGAAATTTAAACCAAAGAGACAAACTAAAACAAACACAAAAATATTGGTTTGCCTGTAGCAGACTTTTATGTGAACATACATTGAAATACACATGATTTTTGTCTTTCACTGTAAGTTCTTCCCAGCAGGGCTCTTTAGACTTCTTGGTTTTTATTTATTAATTTGTCATTTTTACTGGTTTACGTCCCCACTTGATATTGTAAAGCCAGACAAAAATGATGCCGACAAATATTGTGAATTCTAATAATTCATTTCTCTACTTCTGCTGAAATACAAATGAGATAATACTTATGTATGAACAATTAGCATCTTGACAATTCCTGAATTTATAATAGTATGCAAAGCAATGTTCAATCTACAGGTCTGTGTTTTATTTAGACTTTGTCCTTTGTCCAAAGATAAGAAATAAACATAAATGTAAATATTTATTGAGGGAAAAATTACTAGATAAACAAACATTTTTATGGAAATATTATCTTTACTAAATGTTACCCCTAAACCCTATTCTAACTCTAGACAGATTGTGCTCAGTTTTTGTATGTGAGTATCATTACAATTCAAAATTATTATTTTTTTTAGGTAATATATTCTGCCCCATATTTTTACAGGAAAAACAATATTTCCATAATATTTTTTTATTTATGTATTGTTCTTTTTTTACACTCCTGAGGGTTACACTCCTGGGTTATGCTAACCTTTGGGGTTATGGCTAGGGTTACTTTTAGGGTTTGGAGTAGTTTTTATTAATACATACATTTCCATGAAAAAATGTTGTGGATTGAGGTGGCCCCAAAATGATGCCCTTGATTATGGAGTCAGCACCAAGAGCACAAATGTTTCAGCCCCTAGGGACTTTCAACAGCTATTTATGGGCTCACCATGGAGTGGATCCTCCCCTGTTCTTGCTTGTGTTATTTTCTTCATGTTCCAGTACCTGACCTTGCCTCGTCATCCCTCTGATCTCATATGCACTTTCCATTCTGTCACCATGTGATTTAGAAATAAGCACTATAGATACAGTAAGAATTGTAAAAGCTCAGCTGTTGTCCTGAGATGGAGAGGAGGACCTGATTCACTGCCTACTCTCACTGTGCATTGATGGACAAAAGAATAAACAGTTCTCTGGTATACTATCTCCAGAACAACCAATTCCCAAGATCATGCTCATGCAATCATGCCCAGGACTCCATGGAGTCATATGGACTCCAACATCAGTGCTGCTGCCAGTATGCACTAGCTTCTCCCACAAATTACGAGCCATTAAAATCACAGTTGGCTCATAATTGAGCCGATAATAGGAAGCTGCTAATACTCTAAAGGTATAAATACCGACTTTTTGTATTAGCGGCTCACTATAACCAGGTCTTTCCTTTTCTTACAATGATAAATAAAAGAAAGAGCTACATGAACTGTGATATACAAACCTTGAAACATTCCAACAGTAAATGGATGTTTTCCCTTGTATTAATTTAGAAAACCTAAAAAATAGCTAGAGATTCCGATTTAACCCATCATTTGTTTCCTCTTGGGGTTGCCCAGTAAGAATTTTAAATGCTGGGCAAGGTAGAAGTGTTATTTAATACAAGGCAGGTTATTAAATAATAAATTAGGTCTTTCTACATATCATATACCTAACTAACCGCCAACTTTATGTCTAACTTTGTCAAGTTTGAAATGATGAAGTGAAGACAGATGTTATTTTAAGGCGTTTCATTGCCTTAAGGATGGGGGATTATTTTATTTCACAAAGTATGGAATTGCCCACACCATCTCGTAAACCCATGGGAGCTGCATATTCTCTCGCATTACTTTTTTCCCTCTTTTAGGGTCTAGGAGACGGATCTACACTCTGGTACACTGCATAATTTAAGTCAATCCATATTTCAATCGTTAAAAATTCCAAAGAAGGTATTTCAGTATTTTTCCTTGTACAGTGCTCTATACTGAAGCAGCGCACATTTGTATCAGTATTGCTCACTTTTGTACTTTTAGATTCTGTTCACATATTGACACATATATCACAGACCTCCCTGAAATTGTGCTTTACTTTGACTGTTCCATATTAAAAGAAAAGCTAAGTACTGTCTGGAGGACAGAGTAAGTGATTGTTGCAATATGTGAGCAATAAGATAACAGGTGACTCATTGGTGCCAGATATACACTATATTGCCAAAAGTATTCGCTCTCCCATCCAAAT
Source organism: Leptobrachium leishanense (assembly GCA_009667805.1). Classification (NCBI taxonomy): domain Eukaryota; kingdom Metazoa; phylum Chordata; class Amphibia; order Anura; family Megophryidae; genus Leptobrachium; species Leptobrachium leishanense. Next base: position 294,666,357 of record CM019066.1, read on the forward strand.
AATCAGAATCGAGTGTCCCAATCACTTCCATGGCCACAGGTATATAAAATCAAGCACCTAGGCAGACTGTTTTTACAAACATTTGTGAAAAAATGGGTCGCTCTCAGGAGCTCAGTGAATTCCAGAGTGGAACTGTGATAGGATGCCACTTGTGCAACAAATCCAGGCGTGAAATTTCCTCGCTCCTAAATATTCCACAGTCAACTGTCAGCTGTATTAAAGGAACGGGGAAGTGTTTGGGAACGAGAGCAACTCAGCCAGGAAGTGGTAGGCCACGTAAACTGACGGAGCGGGGTCAGCGGATGCTGAGACGCATAGTGCGAAGAGGTCGCCAACTTTCTGCAGAGTCAATCGCTACAGACCTCCAAACTTCATGTGGCCTTCAGATTAGCTCAAGAACAGTGCGCAGAGAGCTTCATGGAATGGGTTTCCATGGCCGAGCAGCTGCATCCAAGCCATACATCACCAAGTGCAATGCAAAGCGTTGGATGCAGTGGTGTAAAGCACGCCACCACTGGACTCTAGAGCAGTGGAGACGCGTTCTCTGGAGTGACGAATCGTGCTTCTCCATCTGGCAAGCTGATGGACGAGTCTGGGTTTGGCGGTTGCCAGGAGAATGGTACTTTTCTGACTGCATTGTGCCAAGTGTAAAGTTTGGTGGAGGGGGGGTTATGGTGTGGGGATATTTTTCAGGAGCTGGGCTTGGCCCCTTAGTTCCAGTGAAAGGAACTCTGAATGCTTCAGCATACCAAGACATTTTGGACAATTCCATGCTCCCAACTTTGTGGGAACAGTTTGGAGCTGGCCCCTTCCTCTTCCAACATGACTGTACACCAGTGCACAAAACAAGGTCCATAAAGACATGGATGACAGAGTCTGGTGTGGAGGAACTTGACTGGCCTGCACAGAGTCCTGACCTCAACCCGATAGAACACCTTTGGGATGAAATAGAGTGGAGACTGAGAGCCAGGCCTTCTCGTCCAACAACAGTGTGTGACCTCACAAATGTGCTTCTGGAAGAATGGTCATAAATTCCCGTAAACACACTCCTAAACCTTGTGAACAGTCTTCCCAGAAGAGTTGAAGCTGTTATAGCTGCAAAGGGTGGACCGACGTCATATTGAACCCTATGGATTAGGAATGGGATGTCACTTAAATTCATATGCGAGTCAAGGCAGGTGAGCGAATACTTTTGGCAATATCGTGTATAGTTAAGATCTCCTCATGCTTGGGCATAGGGATACTAGAAAAAAAAAATTCATTACACCATTGCATGCCACTATTATGAAATCTTTGCCACTAAATATTCACATTACTCAATTAGGAATAATAAAAGGCAAACTTGAATATCCGCCATGTTTCTTTACTGTGTTGAAGACTTTTATGAAGAGTGTATGAGGATGAGTACAAAACATGGCATTGTGATGAATCCCAATAGGAATTTCAAAATGTAAGTGAAAATAGACACTTTAACTATTTTCTACACATACGTCTATATTCACTAAAAGGTGAAACTCAGGAGAACTGACAGGAGAAGAAAACAATCTAGACCAAATATCTGATTTAGAAAGTGAGATAAATGGGAGAATTTTTCTGGTTTGGCCATAATGACCTAGAATTTTTACTTCTCCTACCACTTCTCCTGAGTTTCACCTTTAGGGAATAGGCCTGATAATATTTATGTAAGGGGTTAGTCAGAGAGCACCGAAACTTCTCCGACATTTCGGTGCTCTCTCGTTCCCCGCGCTTCCCTGCAGTTCGGGGAATCAAAGTTCCCCACCCTGTGGTGAATTTAGCATTCACCGCAGGATCCCCGAAGTGCAGGGAAAACCCGCCAATCGCCGAACACCTGCCGAACTCCCACTAAAAACTCACTGAAAATCTGCCGGAAATGCTGCAAAAATCACACGAACACGTCCCGCAAAAATCACATAAACAAATTGCAAAAAGCCGACGAGCCACCGAACACAGCGCAGACCAGCTGCTGGAAAAAGTCAAAGCTGAAGAATGGGGTAAAGAAAAAACAATACGCTTGAAAGTGTCAATGTTGAAACACTGTTTGCAAAAAAACTACTGAACGAAAATGCCTGGAATTAACATATAAGGTCCTATGAATGGTCAGTTACAGAAAAAAGAAAAAACACTTTAACAAAACGGAAAAATAATTGCCCTAAAAATTCAGACAAATGCTGAAAAGATCCTAGAGAAATCAATAAATAAAGAGACTTTTTAATGCAGATTAAAATAAATGGTTTATTAGATATTGGGTAAAAACGGGAATATTTTTAACATTGAAGCCTATGGGGTTCGCCTGAATAAACTTGCCGAATGAAAGCACCGAACAGTAGGGCACTTCGGCAACCCTTCGCTGCTGTTCGGTGCTCTTTGAATAGATTAACCGTTACTTCTCTACGGGGACTTTCACTGCCTTCAAACAGGCACCTTACGTGCAGGCGAACCAAAATTTGGCGAACTGCCTGCTCTCTGAATAGCCGAATGGCCACGAAATGTCACCGTACGGGGAGATTACCTGTTCAGTGCCATTTCGGGGCCAGATCGGCTCTCTCTGAATAACCTTGGTAGTTATTTTGGCCTAAATTTTGCAATTACTATCAGGGTTATTCAAAGAGCTCCGAATTGTGGCCGAAAGGTAACTGAACGCTGAAATTCAGCGTACGCTTAGCTTTCCTGGCCATTCGGCTATCCTGCACAAACGGTGCCTGTTCGTTGCCTGTTCAAGGGCAGTGAAATCCCCATATAAAAGCTTTGGCTATTCAGAGAACAAAAACCAGCAGTGAAAGGTTTCGCAAAATGCCCTGCTGTTCGGTGGTTTCATGTGGCAGATTTATTCAGGCGAATCCCATAGGCTTCAATGTTAAAAATATTCCCGTTTTAATTCAATATCTATTTTTTTTTTTTAAAATTGAAAAGTTTTTATTGATTTTTCAACAGTACAAATATAGATGATAAAGCAGTACTTCAATGAACAATCAGTACCTTTAAAAAAACCAAAAAGAAACAAAAACCAACAAACAACATACATTTGTCGCTGCTGCGATTGTCAACAATAAAATGTAACCTAACAGATATTCCATGTGTGCGCTAAATTCCACATTCCGCTTCTCAAGGACTTCACCCTGAGACCCCAATAAGATTGATATCCTACGGCTGTCCCTCGTGTAAGCCCCCCCGTGTATGAGCCCCTCAATCTAGTTGTTAGAAATAAGATAAGTGTCCCAAATATACCAGAAATTCCTCTTGGATGGTAAAGTTCCTGTAAATGTCCGGGACATTGCGTCTAATAAGCGGAATTCTTTTAGGCGGTCAGTAAGTAGGGTGAGGGATGGGAGGTCGGTAGACTTCCACCTAGCTGCCACCATTAGGGACGATATGGTCAAGATGTGTGCTAGCATTTGTTTCTGGAACCTGGAATATGAATTAGGGAAGAGTTGAAGGAGCACTATCGCTGGAGTAGGATCCACCGTGATACCTAGAATCTTGGAGCTCAATGCCGCAACCTCCCTCCACCATCCCTCCAAAGGGGGGCACGTCCACCAAGTATGGTAATACGTTCCCCTTAATAACCCACATCTCCAGCATGTGGAGGAAGCCCCACTTGACATGTGGCTCTCTCTATCCGGTGTTAGATACCACCTATATAGCAACTTTTTACGCGCTTTCCACAATGATGCACATTTAAACTTGCTTCTATCATCCGAGAAACTATTTCTCCACTGTTCCATTGGAATTTCCCTTCCCAAGTCTTTCTCCCAATTTTTCTGATATTCCCAATGTTTATTAGCTGTGGATGTAAGTAGGAGGTCGTAACAGATGGATATCATTTTCCTCCGTTCTAGTGGGTGGGTACATCTATTTTCAAACGGAGAAAGCAGGGGGCGCGTAGAAGATAATTTCCCTCCAAGTCCCCACACCGCTAGTTGAGATCGGATCTGACCATATGATAGCCACAGGGATTGGGGAATGTCATATTTGTCAATTAGTCGTGAAAAGGGGAGAAATCCCTCCTGATTATAAAATTGGAAGAGCCTCGTCACGGCGTGTAATGTCCATACCCGTGGGTCAAAGTGAGGAATGAGGTGGCCTAACACCGTAAGTGGGGCTGCCAGGGCAATGGGGTGATAGTTTATGAGTTTAGCTGTGTTATAGTCCCATTCTCTACGAAGCAGGCTGGCAAAAGGAGGAAGAGGTGGCAATTTAGGGCGTAGGGATCTGGGCAGCCAAAGGATTATTGAAGGTGAATATGGAAGAAAATAAACCGAGAGAAATCTAGTCCACTGGGGACCCGGAGGAGTCATAAGAAGGGCTTGGGATGCTGTTAACATGGATGCTTTATAATACATTAATACATTAGGGACCCCCATCACTCCGCCTTCTATAGATTGATTCAATAGGGCCACTCTCACTCTAGGACGTTTACCTCGCCAGACAAATTTGGAGAGGACAGATTGCAGTTTCAATAGATAGATTCGTGGCAAAGCTATGGGGAGGGCACGGAAAAGATAAAGCAGTTTCGGCAATAAAGACATTTTAAGCACTGAAATTCGACCTGCCCAGGACACCTCTACCTTAGACCAGTTCATACATAGATTTCTAAGTTGTGTAAGCATAGGTTGATAGTTATTAGTAAATAGTTCTGCTCTAGAAAAAGCTATTTTGACTCCCAAATATGTAATGTGTGATTTCCTCCAGTCATAGGGGTAGGCAGTTTGTAAGGGGAGAAGATCCTCATGGGGAATCGCAAACGACAACGCCTGTGATTTCTTCAGATTAATTTTATGAAAAGAGGCTTTACCATAACTATCTAGAATCTCGTGAAGGGCAGGTAGAGATGATGATGGTTCTGTCAGCGTCAATAATATATCGTCCGCAAAGAGGCTCAATTTGCTCTGTGTGGGACCTATGTGTATGCCTTGGACTTCTGAGGCTTGCCTAATGGCTTGGGCGAGTGGTTCAAGCGCCAACGCATAAAGTAGGGGTGATAACGGGCATCCCTGCCTTGTACCGTTAGAGATATTAATGGGGTCGGATGTGAAGCCAGCATTCAGGACCTGTGCAGTGGGAAATGTATAAAGCCCCCCCACCGCCTTAATCAAAGCGACTGGGAAATTAAATTTTAACAATATATGATTCAAATAAGACCAATTAATCCGATCAAAAGCTTTTTCTGCGTCCAATGATAGTAATAAGGTAGGTTGGGACGTTTGGACTACATGGTCAACGAGGGTAAGTACTTTCAGGGTGTTATCTGGGCCTTGTCTATTTTTTATGAAGCCTACTTGGTCATCCGCCACTAAGAATGGCAGTACCTCGGCTATTCTAATAGCCATAATCTTCGCGTATAACTTGGTGTCGACATTAAGGAGCGATATAGGTCGATATTGCGAGCAGTGAGGAGAGGGAAGTGGCGTTTTAGGGATTGTTACAATATGCGCTGCTAACCACTCCCGAGGTGGTTAGCCCGATGCAAAGAGTGATTGAAAAAATTTTAGCAGATGGGGTTGAAGATCTGGAAAACATTTATAATATTTCGCTGTGAACCCGTCTGGACCAGGGCCTTGACATTAGGTAAACTTTTTAGTGCCGATGCTAGCTCACTAGAGGTTATGGGTCTGATTAGCTCATCTTGGAGATTATCTGACAGCTGTGGAAGGTGGAGGGAGTTCAAGAAGGGAAATATGTCTTGCAGGGAAGGTTGGTGTACGTCGGGTTCTGCCGAAAGATTGCACAGGGAGGCGTAATATCGTGCAAAGCATTCAGCTATTTGTCTTGGTTGGTGTTTGAGCTGCCCCTCCCGATCTAATATCTGTGGTATACGTGATTTACCCATTTTGGCTTTCAGTTTGTTAGCTAGAATTCTTCTTGCCTTGTTACTATAGATATAGCATCTCGCCTTAAGTCTACGCGACACCCATGTGTAATCTAGCTTGTCTAACTCGATCAATTGTCTACGAACAGGGCCGGTGCTAGACTATTTTGTGCCCTAGGCAAGACCAGCTACTTGGGCTCCCCCCAGAATAAAGTGTTAACTGTTGAAATGCAGGGACACACACATACTATGGGCTGGGGGGGCGGCAGACATACTGGGCACGGACACACACACACTGCAGGGGGGTCACACACACTGTGCACAGGGGCGTATATGGTTGTTCAGTGCCCATTTTACCCCTCAGCTGGTCGGGCCCGGGATCGGTCTGTGCCTCTTCTTTCCCTTGCCCGCTTTGCCTCTCTCTCTTTCTTCTGTGCCTCTTTCCTTCACCATTTCTTTCATCTGCCTCTCTGTCCTCTGCCTCTTTCTTTTTTTTATCTGCCTCTTTATTACTTTTATCTGCCTCTTTTGCCTCTGTTTCTCTGCCTTTTTCTTTCTTTCTCTCTTCTGTGCCATTCTCACTTTCTTCAATGCCTCTTTCTTCTGTGCCTTTCTTTCTTTCTTTAGTGCTTTTCTCACTTTCTCCTGTGCCTTTTTTCGCTTTCTTCTGCCTCTTTTTCTCTTTCATCTGCCTCTGGTAGTGCCCGCACGTCATCTGGTGGCACTTGCGCATCACCATAAGACGTCCACCACCTTCTGCGCTGCTAAAGGGGGTCCGCGAGCCGACAATGTCATCTTTGAGAGCTGCCACTGCCGGCTAAATAAGCCACACAATGAGGAACGGGTACAATAATGGAACCTGGGTTGGGGCCGGCTGCGCCCCTAGGTGGCAGTGCGCCCTAGGCGGTTGCCTAGCTTGCCTAGTGGGAGCACCAGCCCTGTCTACGAAGGTCTGTAATATGAGACAGGGAGGCCTCCGTGTGAAGTCGTTTGTGGGATTCGTCGGCTATTGTGATTTGGTGTAACAGGGATAGTCTATGGTCCGTTCGTTGTTTTTTAAGATGCGCCCCCCATTTGATTAAAATACCCCTCACTACCGCTTTGTGAGCTTGCCATAATACTCCCTCTGATATCTCTTCAGACGAATTCTCCCTAAAATAGTTAGATAAGGCAGTTTGTATTTCTTCTCTGATCTCAGGACGAGACAATAACAATTCATTCAATCGCCAGGGGGCTCTACCACATGAATCATAGTCATCTGCAATACACACTATAGTTGGAGCATGATCTGACCACGTTATAGGTCCAATATAGCAGTCTCGGACTTGGGTTAAAGTATCACCTTTTATAAACATATAGTCTATTCGAGAATATACATTATGGGCTGTGGAAAAAAAGGAGTGACCCATTTCTCCTGGGTGGAACAATCGCCAGACATCAAAAAGTTGGTGCGCAGCCAATAAGTTCGCATATCTGATGCGAGCCGCCCTCACTCGCTTTGAGGCTCGGGATGGTAAATCAAGGGACATGTTGAAATCTCCACAAACAACCAGTCTGCCAGCTAGTGACTTTTGCATTCGGGAAAAAACCTTGTTCAAAAAGGGAAGTTGGGAGTCGTTCGGGCTATACACATTAACGATGGTGTAAACGATATGGTTCAAGGAGCACGTTAAGATAATAAATTTTAATTCAATATCTAATAAACCGTTCATTATAATATTCTGCAGTAAAAAGTCTCTTTATTTTTAGACTTTTTAGGATCTTTTAGGAATTTTTCGGGATTTTTCTGTGAATTTTTTTTAAAATCGTTTTTTCTTTTTTCTGTAACAGCCCTTTTTATTATCATTCATTGGATTTTATGTGTAAATTTCAGACAATTTCATTTTGTAGTTTCTTTGCAAACAGCGTTTCACTTTTCAAAAATTCAATAGTACTTTTTTTTTCACTCCATTCGTCTGCGGTGTCGGCTTTTTCTGGCGGTTGCTCTGTGCTGTGATCGGTGGCTGCTCGGGTTCCTCCAGCGTGTTCAGCGGGGTTAATCCAGATGTTTCTGCGGGTTTCGGAGTACATTCACCGGGTTTTGCGGTGAGTGTTCGGCGGGTTTGCGGTGGCTTTTCCCTCCGCTACGACGGCCCTGTGGTGCTTGCTGAATACACCGCAGGGTCGCCGAAATGGGATCGTCAAATCGCACCGAATTGAAGAGAACGAAAAGTCACCGAACGTGCGGTGACTTTTCGATTCTCTTTGAATAATCATGTATGTTAATATTCCACACTTTAACGTGAAGAGATATACAGGGCTATTCAGAGAGAGGTGAAAACCTTGAATAGCTGGAGAATTGAAAATTCTAGGTCAAAATAACCAAACCAGAAAAATTCTCCCATTTATCTCACTTTCCAAATTGGCTATTTGGTCTAGATTGCTCATTCTCCTGCCAATTCTCAAGGTTTTCACCGCTCTCTGAATAGGCCTGATAGTATCACTTATTAATAACATTTATTGTTGCACATTTAATGAAAAATAACACGTTTCCCTTCTTTGCCATTAACCCGTAGTTGACTGCAATTAAGTAAAATATGCAAGACTGCTGAAATTCCTCTGTGACAAATAAACAGCGAGAAAAGATTATTGAGGCTAAAAAATTAAGCCAATAAAACAAAACAGCAGGAAATTAAAAGGATGGAATATAGAAATTAATTTCCACATCAGTTTATCATTTAAGCATAAATGGAAATTGCATCCTTTATATGTTGTATGGAAGGACATATACTTTTGTAAGATATTGTGTACGTAAATAGAATAATACCTATAATAAATTCCACTGGGAGTAAATCACATATGTTCATTCCTGTAATAATTGATACAGAAATAAAAACAGAATTAGAGTCATAAAACAAACAAACTTGCAAAAAGAGTACAGAATACAATAAACTCTGGGGAGTACTGCAAAAAAAAAAATGTAGAAATCTGAAAATTATATGGAGACAAAACTGTTTATAGCTATCTGTATAACTATAGACGGAAAAAGAGAAAGACAATATAAATAACAGTTAAATTAACAGACAATAGACAAAAAAATGTAGGTATTTTATCATAAGAATCCACATTACTTTATGGGCCCTATCCAAAACAGAGCCATTCTTCTTACCGAGTGACCCCTTTAGTATAATGACCCCACTCATTAATGTTCACAGTTCTCATCCTATTCTATCTTCCTAGAGACGTTTGTGGCTTGGCTGTTGTGCCATGTTACTGTACATTAACATATTATATAATATATTAATGTATCCTGTATAGGAAGCCTTACTGTGAGGTCAATCAGTGTATAAGGAGCCATTCCAAGGTGATTTGATATTGCGGCTTGCAGTCACTAATGATTAACAAGTCTTGACTAACATATACAGTAGAATGCCCCTCAAATAATCAAAAAATCACCTATCTTCCAATGGTGCAAAGTATAGTGTGACTCTCCACCTCTTCCTGCTGAAATCAGAAGGACAGTCAGAACAAATAGTTCCAGGTCTGGACTAGCCACCTGGCCCACCTGGTAAATGCCTGGTATGTAATAATGGTTAAGTTGGGTCTTCTGCAAACCATACCCATAAACCAACCAACCACCAAAAAACTTCCCAACTCCCAAACATCTGACCAAAGTTATCCTAACTAAAAAGGAACCCCTAGCCAGCACTGCCTACAAGCCCGCGCCACGAGCTCCTCACATAACCCCCTTATGGGAGAGCTCCCCCACCAAGAAAAAACAGGGCTTGTTCAATCCCTTCCTTGAGTCCCAGGATGAACAGATCCTTGCCCACATCCGTAAGTTGAACGCCATCCGCCATAAAATAACACTCCGCCTCCTCCTCTTCAAAAGGTTGATGTCGCACCACCACACCATCCATCTGCCTCACAAACCTTCCCATGCAGCGATTCAGCTTGATCCGGCAAAGCCACACCGCCTCCTCATTCTCAGCTTGCTCCCACACCATCCTTGGCATCACCTCGGACCACACCACCACTGTCCATGGCGACCACACCCTCAACTGCCGCAGATCTTCCTGCATCTGCTCCAGCAGCATACAAAGAGGGACCACACCCAAATTGTTCTCTCCCATGTGAACCACCAGCACATGGGGAACTTCACCGTGCCTAAGGGCACCCAAAACCGTTGGCTTAAACTCCTCCCATAGGAGTCCACGGATTCCAATCCACCGTACCCATGTTGCCGACCCAAGCAGACCCATCTGTACTCCAGAGGATCGCACCAACGCCCTTCTTCTCGCCCAAAAAATAAGCGAGTCTCCAATGATCCACACCACTCTGGAAGGATCTGCAAAAACTAAAAAAAATTACCAACATCTCCACCACACAAAATACTTTAAAAGAAAAAACTCCCCACCAAACCACCACACATCCCACCAAATAAACCATGACCATTCCTGTAAAGAAAAACATAACATAAACAAACACCATACTCCTCGCCTCCAAATACTCCAAACCCCCACACTCCTCCCCAAACAACCAACAAATTTACAAAGATAAAATAGAATAAATATATATATTCTGTATAAAAGGTATAATTCATATTCCATGTATAAGTTTGATATTTTTCATATTTCAAAAGTCCTCTTTTTATTCTTTTTTTTTTTAAATTGAATAAACATAACATAACAGACCATACAGCAAACTGTTCTCCACATTACCTCCCAGCCTTAACAAGTGTTTACAAAATTCATGACACCAAACCAGGATGAACATAAGACTTAAAAGCCCTTGAGTTCCATCTTCCCAATTCTTGAATTTCCATTGCCGACAAACCCAACCTTGAAGTTCCGTGCTGCCCCAATACGAAAAGAGTGAAAACCAAATTCCTTCGGATTTCTCCCTAAACTAAACAAACCCTTCTTAAAAATGGAAACAAACTGATACCTTGATAAAGCCGACCCGTCCGCGTGACATAAAAAGGCCACACCAGACTCCACCCGTACCTCCAAACATTTTTTAACGTTCTTCACTGGACAAACCACCCAGTTATCCACACTGAATAAACCAACTCTACGCCCCCTACCCAACTGATCCGTCTTGGAGTTAGCAACCCAAATAACCAGATCATTAACTCCCAACCAAACCGCATCAGCTCCCAAACCACCACCTCCTCTCCTAGAATTACACACCAGCTCACCCACTCGAAATGCCCCAAAAAAACCCTAAACAAAAAGCCGCCCTCATAAGCAGAACCTCATAAGGTGAAGAACAAAAACTCCCAACAAAATCCCATAGACCCTTTAATAATTGTCTCGAAACTGGACGCCGAGAGTCCACCCTGCATCTCCCCTTCCCATAACCCCGAACTGCACATCTGATCACAAAATCCTTAGTGACATCTCTTTTCCCCGATACCTGAAAAAAAAAAAGCCAAGGCAGCTAAAGACTGCCGAACCACTCCAGGAGATGCCCTTGACTCAAATAACCGAATGAGGTATGCCCTGAGCAGACTTTCCTCATCCAATCCACCCACTGAAATGTACCTGAACCGTTCAGCCAAAGCGTCCCAATCCCTCCATACTCGCGAGTAGGCCTTCCAAGAGGACTCAGACAAAGAACCTCTCACCCATCTTCCAAAAATTCCGAGCCTAGCTGCCAAAGGCCCTCCGGATAAGGGGTGCCCACCTCCTCTGCCAACGGAGCCAGGGAACGAAACTTGTCCCACTGAAAACGAGACAAAGCATCCGCCACTGAGTTAAGGCGATCCGGAACATGCCTTGCCCTGCATGAAACATTAAACTTAAGACACATCAACGCAGTGGCGTAACTAGAAACCCGAGGGCCCCGGTGCAAGAATCCATGAAGGGCCCCCCCCAACCCCCCCAAAAAAAATCCATATTTTTACCTTTTTTTTTTTTCCTGCAATATAAAAAAGATAGTATTGCCCCCAGACCACACATGGATATATTTGCACCCAGCTCATGGAAATACTGCCCCAACACATGGATATTACTGCCACCAAACATGGATATACTGCCCCAACACATGGATATACTGCCCCAGCACATGGATATACTGCCCCAGCACATGGATATACTGCCCCAGCACATGGATATACTGCCCCAGCACATGGATATACTGCCCCAACACATGGATATACTGCCACAACACATGGATATACTGCCCCAACACATGGATATTACTGCCCCAGCACATGGATATACTGCCCCAGCACATGGATATACTGCCCCAGCACATGGATATACTGCCCCAGCACATGGATATACTGCCCCAACACATGGATATACTGCCACAACACATGGATATACTGCCCCAGCACATGGATATATTGCCCCAGCACATGATATACTGCCACAACACATGGATATACTGCCCCAGCACATGGATATACTGCCACAACACATGGATATACTGCCCCAACACATGGATATACTGCCCCAACACATGGAATATACTGCCACAACACATGGATATACTGCCCCAGCTCATGGATAATGCCCCAGCTCTGCCCCCCAGCTCATGGATAATGCCCCAGCTCTGCCCCCAGCTCATGGATACTGCCCCGCTCTGCCCCCCAGCTCATGGATAATGCCCCAGCTCTGCCCCCAGCTCATGGATAATGCCCCAGCTCTGCCCCCCAGCTCATGGATACTGCCCCAGCTCTGCCCCCCCAGCTCATGGATACTGCCCCAGCTCTGCCCCCCCAGCTCATGGATACTGCCCCAGCTCTGCCCCCCCCCCAGCTCATGGATACTGCCCCAGCTCTGCCCCCCCAGCTCATGGATAATGCCCCAGGCCCCCAGCTCATGGATAATGCCCCAGGCCCCCAGCTCATGGATAATGCCCCAGGCCCCCAGCTCATGGATAATGCCCCAGACCCCCAGCTCATGGATAATGCTCCAGGCCCCCAGCTCATGGATAATGCCCCAGGCCCCCAGCTCATGGATAATGCCCCCCCAGCTCATGGATAATGCCCCAGGCCCCCAGCTCAATGGATAATGCCCCAGGCCCCCAGCTCTTACTTACCTGCTCCGCCGGCGTCTTCTCCTCCGGCTCCGGCGTCTTCTCCTGGGAGAGCGGCCGCTGACATGCAGCTTGGCCGCTCGCCGGAAACCACCTGATCAGCGCGGAGGTCTCGTGCGCTGGTCAGGTGGTTTCTCTCCCACGTGAGCGGCCAAGCTGCATGTCAGCGGCCGCTCGCGTAGGGAGAGGGAGGGCTGCGCGCGGCTCCCAGATTCCGGCGCTGATTGCCGGAATCTGGCGGCGGCGCTGGGCCCCCCTCCAGTGGCGGAATGCCAGGGCCCGGTCGCAACTGCGACCGCTGCGACCCTGGTACTTCCGCCACTGCATCAACGCAAATCTTTTCAGCAATCTGATGACTGCCAATGAAGAAGCTGACAAAGAACCACCGCCATGTTGTCAGAACGGAACAGAATCCTTCTCCCCTCCAGAGCACCTCCCCACAGCTCCAAGGCCACCACTAATGGAAACAACTCCAAAAAAAGCCAAATTCCGCACCAAGGAAGATGCCAACCAACTATCAGACCAACGAGAAGCACACCAACATCCCCCAAAAAATACCGCAAAACCAACACCTCCCAAGGCGTCCGTGAAAAAATTCCAGTTCCTTCGCCAAAACCTCTTTCGAAGGGAATATGGCCACCCCATTAAACACCACCAAAAAGGATTTCCACACTTCTAAATCTTCCTTCATTACACCAGATATTCTCACAAAGTGATGACCTTCCCGAACACCCCGTGTCACCAAAGCCAATCCATGTAAAAAGACTCTTCCAACCGGAATGACGCTGCACGTAAAATTCAAACGACCAATCAGCGATTGCAGCTCTCTCAACTGTAATTTTTTAACCGACAGGGCCCCTTCTACTTGCCTCAAAGCTTCCACCACTTTTTTAACAGGTAAACAACACTCACCCTTTACTGAATCAATCTCAATTCCCAAGAAAGTGATAACCGACACTGTACCTTTCCTTTTATCAGAAGCCAAAGGAACACCAAATCAGTGTGCCACCCACTGAAAAGACCGAAGAATGTGCAGACACTCTCCTGTCCCTTCCCTTCCCACACACAAAAAATCATCTAGATAATGAGTCAGTTTATCCGACCCTGCCACTTCACGGCCCACCCATTCCAAAAATGTACTGAAACACTCAAAAAAGGAACAGGAAATGGAACAACCCATAGGCAAACATAAATCCACATACAATTCACCTTCAAACCAAAATCCCAGAAAATGATGACACGAAGGATGAATAGGTAAAAAGCCGAAAAGCCGACTCAATATCCACCTTAGCCATTAAAGCCCCCTGTCCTACATCACGGACCAGACTGACCGCGGAATCAAATGACACGTATGACACCGAGGCCAACTCCTCACCAATATCATCATTCACCGATCCCCCCCCATGGAAAGGATAAATGATGAATCAAACAAAACTCTCCTGCCTTCCGCTTCGGCACAACCCCCAAAGGGGATATCCTCAAATCCCGCACCGGAGGAGATGAGAATGGACCTGCCATCCTACCAGCCCCAATCTCCTTAAACACCTTCTACCGAACTACCTCCGGATACACTCTAGCCGACTTCAAATTTCTTAACTTGCCACCCCCTGGCCTTACCACAAAAGGAATCCGAAAACCAACACCAAAACCGTCTCGTAAAAACTCTGCATCTCTATGTCTTCCGTAAAGCCTTAGCCACGGTAACATCGCATCGAGTTTAACTGGGGAAACTCCCCTCTCCAGACTCTCCAAAAGGCAGACCTCCTTCTCTTGCCCTCTTAAAACATATGGACAATGAATGCAATCCTCCACAATTTGAACATTCGTGCTTGAACCTGCGCCCCGCACCAAACTTGCACTGACCCTCGTTAAACTGCCAGCACGATCCCTTTTTAACACCTGCCGGTAGAGAACTGACCCCTCCCCCACCGGCTCCCCCTGGAAAGGGCAACGCCTTTTGTGCCCCCATCAAATGCAACCACAGCCTAATGTCCAATTGATCCCACCCCATGCCTGGGTGAGCCGCCAAACGATGCCTAAACTGCTCATCGTATTTCCACCACGCCCAACCACCATAAGTTCGATAAGCCTCCCAAATCCCATCCACATAACAAAAAAGACCCGAACAGTGCTGTGGGCTCTTTTCTCCAACCACACTTGCCAAAATACAGAAAGCCCGGAGCCAATTCCCAAATGACTTAGGAATCCTCCGAAACCTCTTTTTCCTTTCCTCCTCTTCCTTTAAACCGTCCTTAGACTAAACATCTTTTACCCCAGCCACCTCATCCAACGGAAGCAGAGAAAAAAGTTCCACATATTCCCCCGCCATATGCCTTCTTTAACCTCCTGTTTCAAATGAAACCCCAAAGGCCCAGAAAATGACACGTAAGCATTCCTCCTTGCCACATCCGCCACCCCTGCGGACTCACCGAGAGAACCCACATCGCCACTCGGCCCATTTGAAGCCATAACTTCACCGCCAAGAGCTCCACCAGCTCTCACAACTGGCCCACCTGCACCCTTCCAGGCTTGAGCCAAATCCACACCCTGGTTCACACCCCTTGGTGAAACCGACCAAGCCTCAAAGGCCCCCTGTAAAAAGTCATGAAAGAACTCACATCACCACCATTTCCGTTACCTGTCGCCACACGAGGTCACCCGAACTCCCTGGAACCTCCATTGCCACCGTTTCCGAACCTCCTGCACCAACTCCACCAACTCCAGCAGCCTGGAAACCACCAACCGGCTGTGGACTCCTCTCCCGAACCATTGGAACTGTGGATGGAAAAACATTAGTGCGATGAGCCCCAGAACCGGAAGTACCAAAATCATTAACTCGCTCCCTCACACCAACATCCGGAGCCCCATCATCTCCACCAACTGAACACCAATTTACTTCGAGCTCCTGAGTGACCTCATCCCGCACACCAACACCCTGTGCCACACCAGCGTCCACATCCCTATCCCCCAACTGTCTTACCGCCGAAACATCAGTCCCTGAGACAGCCCTTGCTCCTCCTCTGGGACCCCTGGCGGACCACCGAACTCTCCTTCTCCCCAAGGAACTCCTCGACCTCCGCACTCTTTCTCTCCTGGTAGAGCTCACCACACCACCCCTCCGACCGGAAGGATCCTTAGCCCCTGATACCGGCCTCGAGCTCCTACCTTCCACACGTCTGGAAGCGCTCACGCCAGTCTCAATCCCAACTGTGTCACCACCAGCCAACATCCGTTGAACCAACCGTCCACGACCTCTCACAGCCTCCAATCTCAACCTCTCGGCCGCCGATACACCCTTGGATTCGCCTCCCGGACTGAACCGCTCCAGATGCCTCGAAATCCTGGCAGGCAGAGATCCCCCTTCCGCTTCTGCCACCAACACCTCCGACAGGCTTCTTCTGGCCCACTCCACACCACAATGCCGAGCCGCCTCCCCCACTTCCTCCAATAGCGACTCCAGTTCACCGCCTTCCGCCATTCACCAAAAATGGCAAAAAAAAATTTATGGCAAAAAGACGAAAACAACACCGTTCTCTGACGCAGCACAGATTTTCACCGCTCTACCTCAGGAGAAAAAGGCACGCAAAGCCTCTCCACACGCGCCTTAAGTACCCTCCTGGCGACTCCTCCCACACTTCTCCCGCTCAATCTACTCACGCGCTGCAAAACCTTTCTAGAAAAATCCTCCCTGTGTCCTGGCATCAGAGGCAACTTAAGGGCCCTACGCCTTAGGTGCTTCAGGCCTTCAATATTGTCACAAAACCTGAATTGAAAAGGACTGCTACAAGGTCAAAACAATGCTATAATTAAGCGTACATTTCTAAAATACTTACACTACCAAATCATATTGACCGCCGACAAATTACATCCTAGGTCCAAAATAATAATGTGAAGCGTATTAGGTAAATATTTTTGTAATACAAATATTGTATAAATGTTGCAAAACGGGCATTGCAAATCTCAGTTCCATTTCATCTCCTCTTTGATGTTAAATAATTAGGCAATATGTGACCTGCAGGTTCTTTACTAATAATCCTTCCAGGATGGTGCACCCAGATTACCCTCGCCTGTTGTTGATTGAGCAAGCATACGATGAATTCCTTATTTTGGAACTTTTAAGAAACCTCTGGCCACAGGATGGCTGAAGATTGAACAAGTGCAAATTACAGGAGAAAATATGCTGAACATGAACATGCAGTAAAAATTTCTAACATTCCTGGTTTCCCACAAGAGGCAGGTCAACGAAAAGGAATGAGTGGCTGGATTACAGCAAATGCCACAAATATTTTTTCAAGCAGAGCTTGGCCTAGTATATTTGGTCATGTAAACATACAAAGCAAACCGTATATAAACCAATCTGTTTCAACTCACCGTGCTGAGCCACAAAAAAGGCAATTTAGCAGCTGCTCCTTGATTTGAGCCCTAGGGCGTGCTTAGCCTCTGTAGAACCCCAGATGTTTTTAGACAAAAGGTGTTCGAATTATCCACAAGTACCAGTCAAAACAACAACTTTGGCCAACAACATTATCCTGGAGAAAAATTAAGCTGTTTTCTTTCAGCCCTTGGTCTTTAATTTAGATTCCCATTAAATGATCGGCACAGAAAACATTCTTTGGTGTTTGGAAAAAAAGGCAAAGACTTGCGAAATCTGTGTTTTCTGTCATTATATAAGAAAATTTAACTGTTCCTTTGGATTTTTTAAATGATTAAATCTTATACAAGTCCCAAAATAAGGGGATTTAGATTACACGTGCCAGGAAAGTGCACACACTAAAAAAAACAAGTAACAAAATAACAGAGAAAAAAAAATAAGTTCTGATGTTTAGAGAATTTAAGATGATTATATTTTTATATTAAACTATGTTAGCTTGAAAGGCCAACATACTGGTATCCATTCTAAGCTTATTCTTCTTCTTCTGAGACCCAAATTATGACGAGTAAACCCTCCTACAGCTTTCAGGTCATGACCACCAAATTTGGCCTGAACCCTCAGCATATTCTGACTCGGTGTGCTGTATATTGTCAGACTACTCCAACTTAAAGATTTCTTTAATGGGACTCCAAAAATCCAAAATCCCAATAGATTTTCATGGAGAGGAGGAAACCTCTGAAAGCCAAGTTCAAATCGTAATTGACACACTCAAAAGAACTACGACTAAGGCTGGGGTCAGGCTAACGCATTTTTAATGTGCGTTTAGGCGCACTTAATCATGGCCGCAGTAGCAGCAAATGACGGGCATTTTTTCGAGAACGTAGAACCGCTAGTACTGACGTACAGAGTGTGCTGCGTCGGCATAGCGGCGTGTTTGCGTGATTAGGAGACGTCAGACACTGCTAATGTCCGGCCCACATAACGTCTAGACGCAAAAAGTGTTTTATTGACGATCCGTAAAAAAACACGCACGAAAATGCGCATATTTTGACCGCTTTCGCGTCCACCATAAAAAAATACATCTATGCGTTTGGACGCACTTTTTGACGGTCGATGCGAAATATGCATTCGTTTGACCCTAGCCTAAAACGAAATTTTTCCCTCCCTAACATTTTTGTGTAGTTTTTATTAGTTGTTAAAAATGTCAATAGATTTTTTTTCGTAGTGTTAGTCGTCTACTAATATTACTAAAATGACATTTAGTTTTAGTCACAAAGGACTAGGAATAAAACTAAATTAACCCCTTGCCATTGCGGGACGTGCTATACCATCCTCGCGGCGGGAGGGCTTTGAAGACGCAGGCCGTACATGTACGCCCGCTCTCTTCAGTGAGCCGCCTCGGCTCCGCCTCACAGCTGTCGTGTGCCGATTGGCTGCAGTGAGATGGCCTGAACTAAAGCTGTCCTCCTGCAGCCCAATGCCGTGCATTTCAGCTGCCTGGACAGGTGGAAATCAGCGGCCCGCACAGCACCTGTCGGGGAGGTGTACCTGTATGCCTTGCCAGCATTAACCTACCCCTGACTGGCGACGCCTGCCCGTCGTTAAGAGGTTAAAATTAGTCAACTAAACGTTACTTAGAGGTTCATTTTTTGTCTAACAAAGAACTTCAGTTTATTCTGTAATCATTATTTAATATTTCTTTATTAACACACTGAGAGCGTCAATTTTTTTACACTGTCAGGCCAACACCCAGGGCCGGCCCGACCATGGTGCAGAGTGGAGCACCAGCGCCAGGTGGCGGAATTCCGGGGGCGGCAAATTTTAGCCACCGGTATCGCTGCACTTTTTTTTTAATCAGCCGCGGCATCTACATTTGCGGCGCCGCCGCCAGGAAGTGAAAATTGTCCAGGAGCATGAGGATCCACCCACACACGCAGTAATCCTGCGCTTCCATGCCTGGCCGCATGTGTGTGGGCGGTGCCTAGTATGGAAGCACGGGATTACAGCAGTGGATGAATCCTCCACAGACTGAGGCAGCTAGGTTTCCTCTCCCCGGGATCTGTGGTAAGAGACCAGCTGTTTTTTATTATCCTAAGTGGAAAGCAGGCAGCCCCCCCCTCTGCTCCTTCTCCCGCACACACACTCCCCATGCCAGCCCTCCCGTGTTTACTTACCCAGCTCCCGTTTCTGACAGCCAGGGTCACCTCACCAGGTTAACTTGCTCTAAATCAGGACCTCATGCCAGGCTGTGATCTCCAGGATCCGATACAAAGGCCATCTCTTGCCTCGGCATGAGATTTAACCCTGTGAGATTACACATCATATAGGATAAATCTCACAGGGTTAAATCTCATGCCAAGGCAAGAGATGGCCTTAGTATCGGATCCTGGAGATCACAGCCTGGCATGAGGTCCTGATAACGCGGTGAGGTGACCCTGGCTGTCAGAAACGGGAGCTGGTTAAGTAAACACGGGAGGGCTGGCATGATAAATCTCACAGGGTTAAATCTCATGCCAAGGCAAGAGATGGCCTTAGTATCAGATCCTGGAGATCACAGCCTGGCATGAGGTCCTGATAACGCGGTGAGGTGACCCTGGCTGTCAGAAACAGGAGCCAGGGTAAGTAAACAGGGGAGGGCTGGCGTCGGGAGTGTGTGTGCGGGAGAAGGAACAGAGGGCTGTCTGCTTTCCACTTAGCAGGATAATAAAGGAATCATCCCTGATTATCAGTGCTAATTTGGACACTGCTGGTAGCTTGTTATGTGAGCTCTGAGTAGCATTTGGGGAGCAAATGGGTCTGTGGGTCAGTGCTACACAGAATATTGTCCTGTCCCGGTTACATACACAATCCCCTCCCCAATATGTCTGCATCAAGTTACTGAGCTTGAAGTGTCGTTTGTTAGGCTTGGTAAAAATTACTTAAATCTAATGCATTCAAAAACGTATTCAGACCCCTTCACTTTTTTTTCTTCATGTTGCAGTCTTATTCCAAAATTGATTCCCCCCCCCACTTTAAATTAATTCACACAAAGACGCAGCAAAACAGACATTAAGAATCTTTAAAACTATATTAGAATGCAGTGCTCAGAATTTGGAATGTGGTCCAGTGCATCCATTAAAGAATATACTAGTTTCTTTTATAGCTCTGTGATACGCTCATACACACTGCACATTAATGTGAGTTTTATTTCTGTGGAGCTCTGCGACACGCTCATGCATTTCATGTTTTTATTTGGGGGGGGCAGCATTTCGTCCATCGCTCCAGGCAGCACAGTGGCTTGGGCCGGCCCTGCCAACACCAATGGTTGTTCTCAAACTTTAATCTTTCTATTTATTAGTTATTGTTAGTAAATATAAAAATATCTTTATAATCTGCTGATACTTTAAGTTATCTATAAACAACTAACCCAAAATAAGGTGTCAGTGACATTTCAAATGTAAACAAAAGAACAAGGAAGTTTATACAATGAATAAGGAAAGAGGAAACATTTAACATTTTTAAAATACTGTGTCCCTAAAATGCAATGCTTTCTTAAATATTGCATTTTGTTTTTTATTTTTAGCATTGCTTATTTATTGCATAAAGTTTCTTTATCTTACTTTAAACTGGCAGAAAAATTTGCCAGAAAGAAATCGAGTAAAAGCATATGCATCCAGTCCCCTGATTCTATTCTGGGTCGTTATCTTTATGTCATCCCAGTAAAAATGAAAGGGGAATTGAAATTATTTGATGTATTAGTATAATTAGACTGTGAATATCCAAACTTTAATCAAACCACTCCAGCTATGCAGATTATGAGTGAAATTCTGTAATCTACGCATTAGTGCTTCTGTAAGAGCTCCCTCTGATGTGACTAAGGCTAAGGTCAAACGAACGCATTATTAGCAGCGACCGTCAAAGTGCGTCCGAACGCATTGACATATTTTTTCATGGAATGCGCGAAAACGGTCAGACGACGAGCATTTTCGTGCGTGATTTTTCTTACGGATCGTCAATAAAACACTTTTTGCGTCTGGACGTTATGTAGGCTGAACATTAGCAGCGTCTGACATCTCCTAATCATGCACAGACGCCGCTATGCCGCCGCAGCGTACTCTGTACGTCAGTACTAGCGGTTCTGTGTTCTCAAAAAAATGCATTCATTTTCCACTTGCGTTGCGCGGCCGGACTTTCGTGCGGCCGTACTTCGTATATTGGCCGTCATTGCCTCTCATTTGCTGCTACTGCGGCCGTGATTAAGTACTCCTAAACGCACGTTAAAAATGTGTTAGTCTGACCCCAGCCTTAATTGGAGCATCAGGCCATAGCATAATATTTCAGTGCTATATGTCTCAGAGCAAAGCAAGGCCATGACGGAGCACTGATAGAGGTGTGTGCTTAACCCCTTTACTACCAAGTGATTTTCCAAAAATACATTGTCAGAAACCAGTGGTTATTTGCAAAATTATTTTTAATTAATTATAAAGAAATATTTGAGCTTCTACTCATTGTATTTCGGACTGTAAATAACCTATTTTTGGCCAGCAGATGGTGCCATCTACTGCCAAATTCAGTAAGAGGTTTGAGCGGCTGCTCTATTTTCTTCTATTTCTCCCCGCATCGGCTGCTGAAAGCCAGATATTTCAGAGCTTTGAGCAGCTGATTTTACAGTTTTAACTCTTTGGGCATTATGCCCACAGGGCTAAAACTTTGGGGCACCTTCTGCAGCCCAAATGCAAACATAATTAATTTGCAGCAAACAAATGTCATTTGCGTTTGGGCTGCAGATTAACATAACAAGATATCGATATCGGGGCACTGGATGGTGCCTTTGAAACCAGAGATATCTCGATATCAGTAGTGAAGGGGTTAATCACAGACTGCTTGCTCCTAATACTGGTGTATATGTAATATCTCGAAAATCCACTGGGCAAGCTTAAATGTTTGTGACTTTGCTTATCCTTGCAAAAAAGCAAAACTGACGAAGTTTTAGAAGCCTGCATTTCTGTCAATTCACTGGTTAGTAAATACCAACCTGGGAAGCAGCGACTCGGCTCCTCACCAGCCTATTTCAAGCTTGACCCACATTCCTGTGGTTGACCATGTTGGGGAGAGTGCCATTTTTTGGGATGTAGTATACATATATATTTAAAGAAACACATAAATAAGATTAAATAATGGGAACACCTAAACTTTGCTCAATATTAAGTATCGTACTTCATGTTCCATTTCCATGTTTTTTGGATACAACGGAGCAAGGTTAGAAGTTTTGAATCCAGACCTTAAAGATAAAACACAGTGTTGTTAAACCAGTGGTTAAATTCCTGGAAACCCCTGAAAGCTACACTGCTCTGTGGCATTTAACGTACGTCAACAAAAATTTTTTCAGACAGTTGATCTGAGTTCAACAAGCAGACATTTCAGTAACACAGCTCTGTATTCTACACTGCCAAATAACTATGGCAAAATTCCACATAACCTGATACACATTAACAGAACACAATTCTTCAGCTCAGTGGATCTATTAGCAGACTCTTAATGTATATGAAGAATAGTGTGGAAAAAAATAAATCGATGGATAAACAAAACCACAATCTACTGTGAATACAACTATAGTGTAGAAATAAACAAACATACATACCATTTAACTGGTAATGCTTTAGAATGCTCTAGAAAATATACGGTTGCAAAAAGAACAGAAAGCGCCACTCACAAAAACAGGGGATGTTCCACTAAGCTGCGTATATTGGTCTGAGGAAGCTGATCCTCAAATAGCATGCAGAATAAAAGGAGTGGGCTAGCTCTTGTTTGGTCCTAGAACTCTTAATTAATGGAGTCAATGTCATTAACAGCAATGTTCCAGCCCTACTGGGCTTTAATCATCCTCATTTGGATAAAAGCCCAGTGAGGCTAAATCAATGCAACTGTTTACAACTCCATAAATTAGAAGATGCATTCTTGGACCAAACAAGTGCTGGCTCATTCCTTTTTTTTATTATTTTTTAGAAAATACAGGGTAAGATGAACCTGTGATGAGTATTAATACATATTCTTGAGCTGCCATTGGTAGACAGTGAAATAACAGAGATCTTTAAATCTTTTGTGAATGTTTTTGCTTTAGAGCTGCTTAGAACATCTGAGCTGAGATCCTGATTAATAATTAATTTGGTCCTAAGCACAAAATAATACAGGCCCTATTCCCTCTCTAACACTAAAATGGGGAAGCTGACAGGGAAAACCTGCGCCTACAGGTTTCCAGTAGCATCCCCATTTTTGTGATCGATTCCAGAGCAGGCGCTACTTCAGCTTGCTCCAGAATGAAGCGCTATCCTCTGTAATACTCGCGGGAGGGCTTCTGCGCCACCACAAGTATCACCTCCTGTAGTCTATAGGACTCCATGAAGGGTTATGCTGCCGGGCCACGATCCCTTCGTAATCTCGCTTTCATGAGATGCCGAGTGATCCTGGAGAAAGACTGGGGACTATTTGTTCTCAGTCTCACTCTGTTCGGGCCAGGAGAAGTGGCGTATCGGGCCACCGTTCTCACCATGGGATGAGAGGTGAGTATTGGATTTTTTGGGGAGGGTTTTAGGGGGTGCTAAATGATTCTGTAAAAGTGGAATCATTTAGCACCAGCTTTTAGATGCTGCTAAATTCTTGGTTAGCGCAACAGTGTGGTAATTAGCACTAGGACTTTGTAATAACTTGCTTATCCTAACGCTAATTACTTATTGCGCATCCTATACTTAACATTGAGAGTGCAAAGTATAGTACGCTTGCGCAAGCTAGAGCAATCATCAATGCGCTAATGGATTTTTCGGGAGTTTAGCATCAGGAAGGTTATATGGGGGGCGTGCGTTAAAGTCACTTATCCTGGCATTAATGCTTACTCACCCGAACGCTACAGTTAGCATTCACTAAGGAACAGAGCCCTATGGGTCCTATTCTTCTGTTAACATTAATAGTGATGGGCCGACCACCCCCGTGTTCGGTTCGCATTCGAACACGAGCATTTGAAAAAGTTTGGATTCGAACGCGAACACGATTCGAACTCAATGCAAGTCAATGGGACTCGAACGTTCGATTTTTAGAGTGCCCTCCAAGAGGGCATATATGCAAGATATTGGCCATAAAAGGTGTATGGGGGTCCGGGTAGTGCCCTGGGGGACAGGAAACAAGGAAAAAAGTTTAGAAAAAAACGTTTTTAAACGAACAGTAATTTTTCCATGAAATAAAGGTTAAGAATAAAAACGAAAAATTCCTTCAAATATCGTGCCTAGGAGGTCCCCATAACCTGCCCGTGAAGTGGCGGATTTGTAGGATGTAAAGAAACATTTAAAAAGAAAAAAATTACATTTCAAATGACGGTAAATGATTTTCCTTTAATCTATTCATAAACAACTGCTTGGGGCAGCAGCCTGTATGAAAAGAGGAGACGTTTTAGGACACGCAGAACAAATTTTGTGATTTTTTTAGGCTAAATTATGGTGAAACTTATGCAGGCTTTGGATGAAAGTGACAACAGGTGCATTAAAATTGGACCTTTGGTGCCAGCTAGCGCCTTCACACCGTAACCCCTCTGAGGTGTTTTGGAAGAGTGCAGGGATGGACTCTGCATTCAAATATTAAAATGATTGGAATCTGGTACACGCGTCAGTGCACCCAATTATTGGGCCTTTGGTGGGAGCTAGTGCCTTCACACCGTAACCCCTCTGAGGTATTGTGGAAGAGTGCAGGGGTGGACTCTGCAATCAAATATTAAAATGATTGGAATCTGGTACACGCGTCAGTGCACCCAATTATTGGGTCTTTGGTGCCAGCTAGCGCCTTCACAACGTAACCCCTCTGAGGTACAGACATAGCTTACAAACAGCAACGCTGCGGTCTGCTGTACACGTCGTGAAGAACTCCCAGACAGCAGAATTCCTGGACATGTGCTTTGAGACAACAGCGCTCTGCACCTGAGCAGCTCTGACATCTGATGCCTTGGACTGGCTACGGTTGCTCATAGTGGACGTTGTGCCTCGTTTTTGTTGTGCCTCCTCCTCCTCCTCCTGGTGACGCTACAGCAGGAGTAGCTGTAGACATGGAGGCTGCATTAGATGCTTTGGCAGCTGAGGTGGACTGTAAACCACTGCAAGCCTGTCTGGCAGAGGACTCGGAGGATGAGGATGGCCTGGTTAGCCAATCCTGCAAATCCTCTGTATGTTGCTGCTGCTTAAGACGGCCAGCACCAGTTAGAAAGGACAAGCGTGCCCCTGCAGAGGATGCACCACGTCCATGACGAACAGAGGCACAGCCTTCCAA
This sequence comes from Leptobrachium leishanense, assembly GCA_009667805.1. Taxonomy (NCBI): domain Eukaryota; kingdom Metazoa; phylum Chordata; class Amphibia; order Anura; family Megophryidae; genus Leptobrachium; species Leptobrachium leishanense. Next base: position 294,691,868 of record CM019066.1, read on the forward strand.
CACAGAGGCTGCTTGCCCTCTTATCTGTGTATGGGAGCGTCTGCCTGTCCTTTTTGGGCTTTCTGACATGATGAGTGGTGTTATATACAGTAGATTAAAGATATACAGAACTCTGATTCGACTCTGGTATAAAGATTGGAGATATGCAGAACTCTGATTCAACTCTGGTATATAGATTAAAGATATTCCGAACTCTGCTATAAATCAGCGATTTTACGGATATTTTCACTGCAAGGCTGCCAATGTCCTCTACTCTCTCTCTGATTCACTTCCTCTCCTACAGGCTGCAACACCCTGATAGCTGGCAAGACACAGATTCAACTCTGAATAGATAAACAGATGAACTCTGATTAAACTGTGTTATTGTATGGTATCTAGAATTAAAATATATAACCTGAATCGGCGCAAACAATGCTTTCTGGGGTCCTGGGATCTCACATGTACATAGGAGAGAATAAACAATGATAGTATAATACCATAGGTAACAATTGGTGTATTAATACAAGTAATCTCCCACTCACAAATCTGGAGCCTTATCACTGGCTCTAAGTGGGTCCAGGCATGTGGGTAATTTGTCTTCCAACTTCTCAGGTGACCCCCACCTTATTTGAGCTGTTTTAACCAGGATCATGTAGTGAAAGACAGAAAAGAGAAAAACACTCCTTGTGCAGATCTGTGAGAACTATAACATAATCAGTTTGAGATTTCGTACTCACATTTCTTCTCCAGAATAAGTGCCCATGGGTTTTTTTGGTGTCAGGAAACCCAGAGGAAAACCACTTAGTATCCAAAAGATGGCACAGCTACAACAGGAGCAAGAATTCAAAAAAATAAAATTTATTTAAAAACAATAACTCCAGAACGCGTTTCGCCGCTTAAAATCTTTGCTTCATCAGCTGGTATAGGTACATTAAGTCCATGGGTCCTTATATAGTAACCACTGGTATCTTTAAGGGTCCCCAGGTGTCCTGTTCTGTGCCTTAATGTTTCCGGTATTCCCCCAAACGTCCGGCGTTGGGCGCCACCATTTTGCACATGCGCAGTCCATTTCCACGTTCCACTGCGTTTCAACCAGAGTTCCCCACTTCCGGTTTGAGTTCACTCACTTTGCGAATACACCAGTCCGGAATGCGGGACTTCTAGAGATCTCTTTCATTCACAGCGCAGCTCAAACTAAAAGATATATATATTTAGAGATAGAAAACAAAGGGGATTTCTTTTCTTAGAGGTTGTCACCATGCATCTCGCTAAATTTTTTATCGCCCCATGGCAGGAAAAAACATATTTGCCTAAGACTGATTTATTATGAAAACAATACAGCTATCTTCAAAACTGCCTATACCCTTACTAAGTGATCGTAATTTAAAAAAGGGCATATGTTGTTAAATTATGGGCCAGTGATCGTATTTTGAGGCTCACAATTTTGCAGGCTTTTGAGGGCTTTTGAGGCTATTTTTGCGGGCTTTTGAGGCTATTTTTGAACAAGGAGTATATCTTATAGAATACATACGAAAGAAATTCATAGGGATCGTATTTCAGTTTATAAGTTTATTGGTAAATATGATAGCATTTTAAATAGGACTATTGATAACTAATAATATGTATCTACACTTTAGGGAATCCATGCACTAGTTAAAATGAATTGTGAGCCTCAAAATACGATCACTGGCCCATAATTTAACAACATATGCCCTTTTTTAAATTACGATCACTTAGTAAGGGTATAGGCAGTTTTGAAGATAGCTGTATTGTTTTCATAATAAATCAGTCTTAGGCAAATATGGTTTTTCCTGCCATGGGGCGATAAAATAATTTGCGAGATGCATGTTGACAACCTCTAAGAAAAGAAATCCCCTTTGTTTTTTATCTCTAAATATATATATCTTTTAATTTGAACTGCGCTGTGAATGAAAGAGATCTCTAGAAGTCCCGCATTCCGGACTGGCGTATTCGCAAAGTGAGTGAACTCAAATCGGAAGTGGGGAACTCTGGTTGAAACGCAGTGGAACGCGGAAATGGACTGCGCATGCGCAAAATGGCGGCGCCCAACACCAGACGTTTGGGGGAATACCGGAAACATTAAGGCACAGAACAGGACACCTGGGGACCCTTAAAGATACCAGTGGTTACTATATAAGGACCCATGGACTTAATGTACCTATACCAGCTGATGAAGCCGCGATTTTAAGCGGCCAAACGCGTTCTGGAGTTATTGTTTTTAAATAAATTTTATTTTTTTGAATTCTTGCTCCTGATGTAGCTGTGCCATCTTTCTGGATACTAAGTGGTTTTCCTCTGGGTTTCCTGACACCAAAAAACCCATGGGCACTTATTCTGGAGAAGAAATGTGAGTACGAAATCTCAAACTGATTATGTTATAGTTCTCACAGATCTGCACAAGGAGTGTTTTTCTCTTTTCTGTCTTCCACTACATGATCCTGGTTAAAACAGCTCAAATAAGGTGGGGGTCACCTGAGAAGTTGGAAGACAAATTACCCACATGCCTGGACCCACTTAGAGCCAGTGATAAGGCTCCAGATTTGTGAGTGGGAGATTACTTGTATTAATACACCAATTGTTACCTATGGTATTATACTATCATTGTTTATTCTCTCCTATGTACATGTGAGATCCCAGGACCCCAGAAAGCATTGTTTGCGCCGATTCAGGTTATATATTTTATATTCTGTGTGTATTGGTGCAGGGGAAACCACTATATCCTGTTATTGGCTATCTGGGGTGCCGTGGTGGTGGATACATATTGTGTGGCGCTGCACCATCCTTTGTCTACGGTATCTAGAATTAGATTAAAGGTATAGAGATTTTCCAGAACAATGCTATAAATCAGTGATACGCCCTGATAGCTGGCAATACCCAGATTCAGCTCTCAATAGATAAACAGATGAACTCTGATTAAACTTTGTTATTGTATGGTATCTAGAATTAGATTAAAGATATACAGATTTTCCAGAATAATGCTATACGTTAGTGATACACCCTGATAGCCTTTGCAGTGCCAACACACAGATTAAAATTCCCAGAACTCTGGTATAAATCAGTGATACAGCCTGATAGCCTTTGCAGTGCCAACACACAGATTCAAATTCACAGAACTCTGGTATAAGTCAGTGATACAGCCTGATAGCCTTTGCAGTGCCAACACACAGATTAAAATTCCCAGAACTCTGGTATAAGTCAGTGATACAGCCTGATAGCCTTTGCAGTGCCAACACACAGATTCAAATTCACACAACTCTGGTATAAGTCAGTGATACAGCCTGATAGCCTTTGCAGTGCCAACACAGATTAAAATTCCCAGAACTCTGGTATAAGTCAGTGATACAGCCTGATAGCCTTTGCAGTGCCAACACACAGATTCAAATTCACACAACTCTGGTATAAGTCAGTGATACAGCCTGATAGCCTTTGCAGTGCCAACACACAGATTAAAATTCCCAGAACTCTGGTATAAGTCAGTGATACACCCTGATAGCCTGGCAGCAGCTGGCAGTGCCAACACACAGATTCCAATTTCCAGAAATCAGATATAACTCAGTGATACAGCCTGTCCCTGATAGCTGTCAGTGACAACACACAGATTCCAATTTCCAGAAATCAGATATAACTCTAATAGCCTGTTATCCAACAAACAATCTCCTCTCTGATTAACTCCTGCAACAAACACACGCTGGGGCTGCGGGGAAGCCTTATATAGTGTGCTGCGGGACTTAGCTCTGTGAGCCCATGATTGGGCAAAATTTGCCCAATCAGGACTCTGAGCCCTGATTGGCATAGTCTTGCACCTGACCTGTGGTCAGGTGCAAGGCTGTAGCCAATTACAAGCTTCAGGCCAGTGGAAAAGTGCATTGTGGTCCATTGTGGTGCATTGTTGGCGAACACGAACCGAACACACGGAAATGTTCGCTGTTCGGCGAACGGCCAATGTTCAAATCGAACTCATGTTCGAATCGAACCGCCAGCCCATCCCTAAACATTAACTGCTGGAGTCGTAATTCATAACAGCTGAGAATGGACTGCAATCTGTCACCTAAGCGGTTAAAGAGAAGCACCGCTGGATAGGGCAGACTCTGCCCTTTCCAGCAGTGCCTCTGTAGCTGTTTGTGATGGAGTGTGGTCCAAACGACCCCCCTTTCAGGTTCTCCTCTGAATCTGCCAGGGGGCACGTGAAACTGATGTCATCACGCCTGGCGATGATGTCAGTGCAATGACCGGGGTCCATAAAACAGTCGGGCTGGCTTCAATGGAAAAAACGGACTGTGTGGCCACTACTGCGTCTTCCATACTAACGTACGTCTGTACTGCACGGACGTACAGTCCGTAGAAATCACGTTGTCTGACCCTAGCCTTAATGGGAGTTTTTCCCAGGACGTACTATGTACGTCAGTGGTCCTTAAGGGGTTAAACAAGGTATGATCATATTTTGCTAACTAAATTTCCATCATTTGTTATGTAAGTTGTTTAAAAATCTTTAGCAATCTTTAAAATTGTGTGATCTAGAAGATGGTGTGATCTGTGTAACTCTTTCTTGGTGAGAAGCACCCGTCCATAATGCTTAGTATAAAATGAGTGCTACCTCTTACACACACACAAACACACACACACACACAGATATATGTATTATACTCATACCACACATATCAAATTGCATACTACATGATTTAAAAATAAGTACATGCCAAAATGCAAATAGAATAATACTAAAAATAAATTTCTAACCTTCCTGTATAGTATGAGACATAATTCCTAGCTGATGCTAATTTGAGCTCTTTTATGATCATATAGGGATGTTGTATAATGTCATAAGACTCGGTAATTGGACATTTCACCACTTAACCTTAAATCATTCACTATTTAATAGTCTCAGTGCGTCATCAGCAGCAAAATGTTGGCGGAAGAACTATCAAGTAAAGGAAGTCAGCAAAAGTCTTGCTGAGATATTTGTCACTGCATGAGAATGCATCACTTGAGATCCTTCCTTCCACTTACAATATATAATGTTAACTAGAAACGTTTCAGGCAGGTGGCTTTTATTACTGTGTGGGGAAATTCATTGGATGGAGCGCAACATAATGTTGATTTGAATTTATCGATGTTAATGCTACTCACATGTCAATGACAGTAGTTCTCATTTATTCTTTTCTCTTCCCGGCTATATATTCAAACTCAACAGGTCCGATTAGTGTCTTTACACCTCTAGGATAATTCACTGTGCAACCATAATAAATCTATTGGTTAAAAAATAATACTAATAAAAATATATATATATATATATATATATATATATACTGCTCAGCATAAATGAGGACACCCGGCTTGAAAAGTAAGAGTTTAATCAATATCTCAATGAATATCTCAATCAAAATTGTCACAAATCATAGAACATTTGTTTGGCTCATTACATGACAGTAAGGTTAATAATATAACTTAGATGACAAAATCTTCAGTGTCACTCAAATTAGTTGGTGTAAAAATGAATACACCCCACAACAAAAATTACTACATCTAGTATTTTGTATCACCTCTATGATTTGTAAGCACAGCTCCAAGTCTTCCAGTCATGGGATGCACAATTTTGTGACATATTGCAACATTTAAGGGGTTATTCACAGAGCACCGAAATGTCGCTGCGAAGTGCAGCGAATTGGCCGCCAAATGCTGCCTCCAACCCGCCGCAAACCTGCCGGCCGCTGCTGTCAAGCTGCTGGCTGCCGCTACCAACCCACCGTAAACCCGGCGCCTGCCGCCGTCCACTTGCCAGACAGCCGCCACAAACACGCAGGACAGCGGCCATACGCAGCCGACAAGCCTCTGAGCACAGTGCCGACCAGTCACAGAAAAAAGTTGACAAGCTGTCAGATGGGTAAAAAAAAACAAAAAAACAATACGATTGAAAGTTTCAAAATTGAAATGCGGTTTGTAATAAAGACTACTGAACGAAAATGTCTGGAATTAACATATAAGATCCTATGAATGATAATAAAAAGGTCTGTTACAGAAAAAAGAGAAACCGCTATTAAAAAAAGGAAGAAAATGTTCTCGAAAAAATCATGAAAAATGCCTGAAAAGATCCTAAATAAATAAAGTCTTTTTACTGCAGATTAAAAGAATAAACGGTTTATTAGATATTGCATAAAAACACGAATATTTTTAACATTGAAGCCTATGGGATTCACCTGAATGAAACCACCGAACAGCAGGGCATTTCTCTGACATTTCTCTGCTGTTTGGTGTTCTGTGAATAGATCAACCATTGCTTCTCTATGAGGACTTTCACTGCTGCTGAACAGGCACCGTACTTGCAGGCTATTCACCAAAATTTGGTGAACTGCATGCTCTATGATTAGCCGAATGGCCACGAAATATCACCGTACGGGGAAATTCACTGTTTGGTGCCATTTCGGGGCCAGATCGTCTTTTTGTGAATAGTTCTGTTCATTTTTTCCATTCTTCAAGAACAACCTCTTTTACAGCCTGGATGCTGGGTGGAGAGCGATGCTCAACTTGCCTCTTTAGAATGAATAATAATGTGTTGCATATCTGTGGTACGTAACTGGTGGCGCGATGATGGTCGCTGAATGGTAGGTGGTGGTTCCCTTAGTTCGTATGAAGCATATGAAAAAGAGTAATAAAATATATAGTGCAGATGATTCTAACACAATAATATATATATGCCAATGTGGGATATTCCACTCACAAATTAAAGAGCCCAAACACTGGCTCTAAGTGGGTCGCAGCTTTTGGGTGTTTTTGCTTCTCCGTTCCTTAAGGTGACCCACGCCTTAATAGGATGGAAAATGGCTCATACACATGGACATGGAAGAAAAAAACAGAAACAGCTTCCTTGTGCAGATCTTCTAAAATTCAGATAGTGTGAATAGACAAAAGCCGTTAAACTCACATTTGCAGGAGCTTATGGACCAAGCTCGTGGTTTGTGCGCTTCAAGGCTCGCATAGGGTGGAGCCCAAACCCGTCTTTAAATCCAGAATACCAAGGGGACGATAAAATAAGAAGGTTTAAAAATTTATTAATGCATAAATAAAACAGATAAAATACTGGCTCAACCAGGAGACCAGAACGCGTTTCGCCAGACGTGCTGGCTTCTTCAGCTGAAGATAAATAAATAAATTTTTAAACCTTCTTATTTTATCGTCCCCTTGGTATTCTGGATTTAAAGACGGGTTTGGGCTCCACCCTATGCGAGCCTTGAAGCGCACAAACCACGAGCTTGGTCCATAAGCTCCTGCAAATGTGAGTTTAACGGCTTTTGTCTATTCACACTATCTGAATTTTAGAAGATCTGCACAAGGAAGCTGTTTCTGTTTTTTTTCTTCATGTCCATGTGTATGAGCCATTTTCCATCCTATTAAGGCGTGGGTCACCTTAAGGAACGGAGAAGCAAAAAACACCCAAAAGCTGCGACCCACTTAGAGCCAGTGTTTGGGCTCTTTAATTTGTGAGTGGAATATCCCACATTGGCATATATATATTATTGTGTTAGAATCATCTGCACTATATATTTTATTACTCTTTTTCATATGCTTCATACGAACTAAGGGAACCACCACCTACCATTCAGCGACCATCATCGCGCCACCAGTTACGTACCATTGTTCTTTATACTTCACTGGTTTGGGGGAAACCACTATATTCTGGTTGGCGTTGGTTTGTTGGTGGCGGTACAAGTTGTGGGCGCCTGTCAACTTTTTGTGTGTTGCATATCTGTGTCTATAAACAAGATAATGTAAAAAAACAAGCTATAAATATAATATATGTAAACCTAAACAAGACGTTAGCATTCCCCTTATTAGATACATTGCATAATATCTCTGTTTTCGCAGGATTCTATCCTTTTCCTTGGTATATCTCTATATGTATACTGTTATTAATTGCTTCTTTTGTAACTATCAAAATACTTTAAATCCACACATTTGTGTTGTGGCCTGTGTAGCAGCATAATGTTAGAGTAAGCACAACTGAATAAGAAAAACATTCTATTCTAGAATAGAATCACCATAGAACACAATGTGAAGGCAGCATACAAAGGCTTTAATGCTTGAAGGGTTAAGAATAATTTAATATGCAAAATAGTCTTTTATGAAGGCTTCTCACTGTCTACACCTACTCCATTTATCTTATAACATTGTATTCATTCATCACCACAGATGTGGCTATAAATCCTCAAAAAGGAATTTGTCGGGAAGAAACTGCATGGCTCCTGGTAGGGCCAATTTATTAAGCGCCGAATGAATATTAAACTGATTATATTCCTATTGTAATTTCACTGACAGCAGATTGTAACAGGCAGAAGCCAGAGTAACATTCTGACGGAGAACGATGGCAATAACTGACACTTCATAAAAATCTATTAATCCAGCTGCCTGGATTCTGTGATAAGGATGAAAATGCTTAGCAAGGAATTCATGTAAAAAAAAATGAAAGCCTCCTGAAAACATCTTCTACTGCGCAGTGAATACTAAAGGAAAGAGGTGAAGTGTTTTGCTGTTTGAGAATATTTACTAAGATGGGAAATGATCACAAACCCTGATAATCCGTTTCCTTCCACCCATCCACCCCCGTAGAGCATGTTCCTGTTTTTAGCATAGCGGCAATCGCCGCACATCCAATCTCCGCTAATGTACAGCTGCATCCTTCATTTAAAACGGGCTTGACAACAAGCATGCCAGTGACTGAAAAAGTTCTGAAAGTATAACAGTAGATAACGGTCTTTTATTTCAATGGGAAACCGTTTTCACAAGAGAGGATAAATAGGAATATTTGTGATGTCTTGTATAAACACAAACATATATTTCTATATAAATACAGATTTTATATATATTGTGATAAGGTGAGGGGAATTGTGTGCGATGGTGTGTACATTCCCCCTGTGTTTTTGAGAGGGCAGTGGGCTGTTTAAACCCAGAAGGAAAATATGTGTTTTAAATGGTTCCTCTCTGCTCCAAGGTCTCCACACATAGAAACATAGAAACATAGAAACAGGTCTCCACACCTGCTAATTAAAAGCCCTTAAATGTTTCCTTGGTGTGAGGAACCAGTGAGAGGTTGAGGAGTTTGATTTGATTTTGAGAGAGACACAGACAAGCAGCAGCAGCAGAGCTGGTGAAGTGCTAAGGTTGGCAGGGTCCCAAAAGAAAAGGTTGGCAAAGAGTTCCGTTAGTTTGTTATTTACCTGCGTTAGTAAGGGGCATATGTTGTTAGTAAGACTCAGGCTTTGATTTCTGTTTTATTTTGTTTGTATGCTGGAGTACCACAATAAAACTCAGCTATAAAGAGACTGTTTCCGTGACATACTTGCCCTAGAGGACCGCGCTATAGCGCCCCGTGTGACAAATATGGTGGAGAATGCAGGCAATTAGCGCCAACAGGTCTGTGGACATTGAAGTTTAAAAAGCGCCTGGTGAAACTGTGGTGAACAGCTGAAGGCTTAATCAGCACGGTGCTGCAGCAGAAAAAAATAAGTGTGTTCCTGGCACGTTTAAACATATTTCCTGTGGAGGCTCATTTCTCCCCATTTGGCTATGATAATGGAAGAATTGGTGAAAGCCTTGGTACAGGCAACTGCTGTACAGCAAGAAACCAACCGCTTATTGGTGGCACAAGTGGAAAGCGTAAGAGAAGCTCAGCAGGAAGACAGAGCAATCTTCACAAATGCTTTGCAGCAAGCCTTACAGCCTGGTATAGTGAGCCCTCCTGCGGACAGAGAGCGGTGTATTCGAGCGACTGACTTTCTGCACAAGCTGTCTGAGGCAGATGATGTGGAGGCCTATCTCACGACCTTTGAGCATGTCGCTGATAGAGAAAATTGGCCCCTTGAACAGTGGGCAGGACTGTTGGCTCCATGTCTGAGCATGGAATCCCAGAAAGCTTATGAGGATCTGCCTTACCGCGACGCTCAGGACTACATACGCCTGAAAAGAGAGATCCTGACCCGGACTGGAATAACCCCCACACTACGAGCCCAAAGGTTTCATAAGTGGGCTTATGACTTGGAAAAGCCTACTAGGACCCAAATGTATGAGATGCTGAGATTAGCGCATAAGTGGTTGCAACCAGAAACAAACGCGCCGACAAAAATCGTGGAGATGCTGGTTATGGACCGCTTCCTCAGGAATTTACCTACAGGGCTGCAACAGTGGGTCAGTCAAGGAGATCCAAAGGATCCTGAGATGATGTGTCTGGTTGAGCAGTATGTGACTGCAAAGGAGCTGCACACCCATGAACCTCAGCCTAAGCCCAGATCTCCTAACAGCCAGGCAAATAGGAAACCTGACAACAAAGGACAAGGCCCTGTGCCCAGCATGGAGTTATATGATTATGGTGATAAAAGGTACCAAAGAGATCGGCAATGGGTGCCAGAACCAACCGAGGAGCAAATAATATGTTTCAGGTACCATTTGCCAGGACATATCGCCCGTAATTGCTGTCAGGGTGATGAGCCCATGCAGTGCGACATAGGAGCACAAACCCTGCATAAGACTGTGTTAACCTGTTCAAAACTGTCTGTGATAACCAGTACTGTGAACATTAACCATTTAAGGACTGCGAGGGTTGAAGGGAAGGGTGTTCAAGCACTCCTTGATTCTGGGAGTGAGGTTACTCTGGTAAAGAGCGCTCTGCTTTGGCCTGTAAAGCTTGATTCCAGGCAAACTATTAGTATAGTTTGTATACATGGGGACACCCATTCGTACCCCACGGCGGAGGTAGAAATAATCACTGATGTGGAAAAAGTTGAATGTAAAGTGGGGGTAGTGCCTGTATTGCTGTATGATGTTGTGCTAGGAAGAGACTTCCCTCAGTTCTGTCAATTATGGGAAAAGTCCTCATTACTGCAGAAACCTTGCTCTGGGGAGGAGCAGGAAATAGAGGGAGCAGATGCTATTTTTCCTTTCTCTAATATCGATTGGGAGCCTGGCAGAGAGTCAGAGTCTCCTTTGGTATGTTTGGGCAATGAGAAGGATTCGCCCTATGATGATGATCCTGTAGAAGTGGGGCTTCATGATATTTAAATCCATCCTGGCAACTTCCGAGCTGCCCAGTGGGAGGACCCAACTTTGGCTATGGCTAGAGAAAGTGTGCAAGTCATAGAGCATGATGTGGTTAACCCTGATAAACCGTTATGTCTCCCCTATTTCAAGGTGAAAAATAATTTGCTTTACAGGGTAGAGCGTGAAGCTCTCTTAATGTCCAAAGGTAAACCCACTTACGCCACTAGTGGAAAGGAACTTGAGGTGTATATTGCGGAGACCCTTGCCCCTCATCAAAAACAGGAAGTGAAGGAGTTTGTGTCTAAGAACAGAGATGTGTTTTCCCCAGTACCAGGAAAAACACATGTTATCACCCATGACATCGTTACAGAGTCCGGGAAAAAGATTAATCTAACACCGTGCAGGATCCCAGAGGCTAGAAGGGAAGCTGTTAGCGCAGAGGTGAAACAGATGCTTGAGATGGGCGTTATAGAGGTCTCACAAAGTGAGTGGAGCAACCCAATTGTGTTGGTGGCTGTGCCCAAGCCGAATGGGGAAATACGGTTTTGCAATGACTTCCGTAAACTGAATGAGATATCGAAGTTTGATGCCTACCCTATGCCCCGGGTTGATGAGCTCATTGAAAGGTTGGGTAGAGCCAGATACTTAAGCACGCTGGATTTGACCAAAGGCTACTGGCAGGTTCCCTTGGCAGCGAAAGCAAGGGAAAAGACAGCCTTTTCTACCCCTGAGGGGTTATTTCAGTACAGAGTACTGCTATTTGGGTTACATGGTGCTCCAGCCACATTCCAGCGTATGATGGATAGGATACTCAGGCCCCATCGAGAGTATGCAGCTGCATACCTTGACGATGTAGTGATTCACAGTGAGGACTGGGAAACGCATCTGTCTAGGGTTCAGGCAGTAGTGGATAGTATCCAGGCTGCCGGTCTAACTGCTAACCCTGCAAAGTGCTCTTTGGGTTTGGAAGAGGTCAAATATCTGGGATACAGAATTGGTCGCGGGCTCCTCAAACCCCAGCAAAGTAAGGTGGATGCCATTGCCAATTGGCCACGTCCAGTCACAAAGAAGCAAGTGAGAGCATTCCTGGGTTTAACAGGCTATTATCGTCGGTTTATTCCCAATTTTACTACCATTGCCAGCACTTTGACAGAGCTCACCAGAGCTAAAAGCCCCATAATGGTCAAGTGGACCATGTAGGCAGAACAGGCCTTTCAGACTCTGAAAGAAGCTTTGTGTGCTAGCCCTATTTTGGTAGCTCCAGATTTCTCCAAGCAATTTGTTGTACAAGCAGATGCGTCAGATGTGGGTTTGGGTGCTGTTCTCTCTCAGGTGCATGGAGGAGAGGAACATCCAGTTATGTACCTGAGCCGGAAGCTGGATTCTCACGAGCTGAGGTACTCCGTAGTTAAGGAGTGCCTGGCAATTAAGTGGTCTCTAGTGACTTTGAAATATTACCTGCTAGAGAGGCAGTTTTTACTGATAACTGACCATGCGCCGTTGACATGGATGAGGCAAAACAAAGAGAAGAATGCCAGAGTGACCAGATGGTTTCTTAGCCTCCAACCTTTCCAGTTCTCGATGAAGCACCGGGCTGGTACAGCCCAGGATAATGCTGTTGGCCTCTCCAGAGTTCATTGCCTCTGGTCTAAGGCCGCTCACCCCGATGGGTCTGAGCTGGGAGGGGGGATATGTGATAAGGTGAGGGGAATTGTGTGCGATGGTGTGTACATTCCCCCTGTGTTTTTGAGAGGGCAGTGGGCTGTTTAAACCCAGAAGGAAAATATGTGGTTTAAAGGGTTCCTCTCTGCTGCAAGGTCTCCACACCTGCTAATTAAAAGCCCTTAAATGTTTCCTGGGTGTGAGGAACCAGTGAGAGGTTGAGGAGATTGATTCATTTTGAGAGATAGACACAGACAAGCAGCAGAGCTGGTGAATAGGGATGAGCTGTTCGATCTGTTCGGAGTTCGCATCGAACATCAGCCGTTCGGCTGTTCGTGAACTCCGAACATTTCCGCGTGTTCGGTTCGAGTTCGCCCACAATGCACCACAATGGACCACAATGCACTTTTCCACTGGCCTGAAGCTTGTAATTGGCTACAGCCTTGCACCTGACCAGGTAACATCAGGAAGCATTATTTTACTGAGAGGGTGGTGGATACATGGAACAGCCTTCCAGTAGAAGTGGTAGAGGCCAAAACAGTAATTGAATTTAAGCAAGCATGGGATAGGCATAAGGCTATCCTAAACAAAAGATAAATCCAGGTAACGTATCCGTGTAATTGGGCAGACTAGATGGGCCGAAAGGTTCTTATCTGCCGACATTTTTCTATGTTTCTATGTAAGACAGGTGCAAGACTATGCCAATCAAGGCTCAGAGTCCTGATTGGGCAATATATATTGTATTGTATATATATGTGTGTGTATATACATATAAGCATTCAGATAGTATTCAGACCCCTTCATTTTTTAAATATTTTTTGTTGCGATTTATGCTAAAATTATTTACATATTATTATTTAGTTTTTTTTGCTTCAGTCTACACTGAATACCCCATATTGACAATCAGGGCTATTCAGAAAGAGGTGAAAACCTTGAGAATGACTGGAGAATTGAAAATTCTAGGTCAAAATAGTCAAACCAGAAAAATTCTCCCATTTATCTCACTTTCCAAATCAGCTATTTGGTCTAGATAGTTCTCATGGCAATTCTCAAGGCTTTCACCTCTCTCTGAATAGCCCTGAAAGCAAAACTAGAGTTCTGACAACATTGCAAACTGATTGAAAAGAAATCGACAAAAGAAGGTCATTGACAAAATAATTCAGACCCTTAATCAGTACTTGAATTAAATTTGGCATAGATTACAGCCTCGTTTTTGGGGGTATGATGTGACACGCTTTACACGCATGGATTTGGGTATATGCTGACATTGATCTCAGATATTCTCATGTTATGGTTGGATAAGGACCGTATCATGTAACTGTCAGGAAGCTAGCCCTGAGAGACCCAAGTGCCCCAAGACCCATACCCACATTAGGGTCAGTTTGGCTGGCTGACTCCATGTTCCCTGTTTTTATCCTGTATAGTGTCTGTGTTCCTCCTGTTCTCCTCTGCGGTCTTTGTTCCTTCTTGTTTCTTGTAGGTCTGTGCTCCCTGTACAACCTGTGTGCATCCTCTGTGTTTCCCCTGTACTCTGTATTTTCTAGTACTTGTATAGCCTCTGTGTCCCTCCTTGATATTCCCCTCTAGTGCCTGCTATCATTACCTCCTGTTCATACAATTAGACCCCCTTTTGCACCATATTATCTGTTCATTGTCCATTGTATTACTGTAATTTGGGCTCAGATCTTCCAGATCCCAGATGGACAGTCAGAGGAACAGCCATTTTCAGCTCTCTACAGACATGCTCAGTTCTGTTCCAATCCTGACTCTCTCCACTCTTTGTACCTTGCTACTGTTGGTTGTCTGACAATCACTTACAGTACAATCTTGTATTCATTTATGTACAAACTTTTGAATAAAATAATGAATAAAACAATCCAAACTTGAGCCAAGCTGCTCGTGTACATTCACAAATTTATCCCTTAGCCACTCATGTAATGTCTTGGCTCTCTGCTTAGGGTCATTCTGCCACTGGAAGGTAAACCTTTGGCCCAGTCTGAGATCCTGAGTGCTGTGGAGCAGGTTTTTATAAAGGATATCTCTGTTTTTTCTGCATTATGCTTTTCCTTTACCCTAAGCAGCAGAGGTGTATATAGGTTTTGTGCTGCCCTAGGCCTGACTAAACTCATACACCCCCTAATTTAAATTTGGCGCACCCCTTTCTGTCAAGGCCACACCTCTTCCTGTTATAGCATTCAGTCGGAAGTTACTGCATGCTGAGATTTTAGTAATCTCAACATGCAAAGGGTGCCTCAGAGTGATAAGAGTCAAATCACTCTCAGACAGCCTTTACATGCTAAGATCACTGAATACGTTGCTGTTTGCCGGCAGTGAAATTCCCCATAGAGAAGCAATGGTTAATCTATTCAGAGAACACCAAAGTGCTCCAAAAATGTCAGTGAAATGCCCTGATTTTCGGTGGTTTCATTCGACAGGTTTAATCAGGCGGATCCCATAGGTTTCAATGTTTAAAATATTCCCATTTTTATTAAATATTTTATCAAACCATTTATTCTTTTAATTTGCAGCTTTATTTTTTAGGCATTTTCGGTGAAATTTTTTTTCAGATTTTTTTAAATAGCGTTTTTTTTCTGTATTTTCTGTTCCTATTATTTATAGGACCTCATATATCATTTTCAGGCATTGTCGTGCAATAGTTTTGCAAACAGCTTTTAAAAGTGGCGTTTTTTTTTTTACACCTCTGTTGGCTTTTCTCCTCGGCGTTTGGCGTGTCGTCAGCTGCGTTCGGTGGTCTGTTCGGGAGGACGTCGGAGGCTTGTGGGTGTGTTCGGTGGCTGTTCCATGGGTGTGCCGTTCTTTCAGCGAGTTTGTGGTGGTCTTCGGAAAGGGTTTGTGGCGTCCCAGAGCGCACTGCCACTGGCTGCCTGGTCGTCTCGCTCCAAGAGTCCAGGCAGGGTGTGGTGTGAGAGGGTCCCCTGTGGTGGCACGGCTCGCCTCGCTCTGCTCCTTCCCATGTGACTGACGTCAGCACCAAATATGCAACGCGTGGCACCGGTACACCGCGTCAGTGTGAAGGAGGATCTTGGCGGGAGCCAGGAACGCTGCTGACTGGCGGAGCCAATAGGAACATCTCGTGCAGTCTGCTGTGTGTACAAGCACTCGAGCAGTCTGCAGCTGCTGCTCATGCGGCCCGCTCGAGTGCTTGTTGTAAACACACACACACACACAGCAGGCTTCGCGAGATGTTCCAATTAGCTCCAGCCTGCCCTCAGTCAACTTGTCCCTGCCAGACACATAGTGGCAGCTTTTTTTGCTGTCCCCCTGGAAAGTGCCACCCTTGGCCTAGGCCTTGTTGGCCTAGGCCAAGATACAGCACTGCTGAGCAGTCTCCCACTACTTGGTGCTAAAACAAAATCCCATAGCATGATGCTACCACCACCATGCTTCACCATATCAATGGTACTGCTCAGGTGATGAGCGGTGCTTGGTTTCCTCCAGACATGATGCTTTGAATTGAGGACAAACAGTTCAATCTCTGATACATAAGACCAGAGAATTTTTGTTCTCTAGATTCGTAGTGTGTTGCAGCAATGTGCGTCCTTCCACAAGATCTGCCATTTTCACAAATGATCTCTGGATCTTACCCAGAGTGACCACTGGGTCTTTGGTATCCTCTAGGATGACAATGCCCTTGTGAACATTCAATATGTATATATCTCTGTGCTTTGTTGTAATTATCAATGACACTTGAAAACAAATTTATAACTACTTTAATTTAAGTCTGGAAAGTTGTGTAGCGCTGTGTTTAATTCCTTATTGTGGCAGTACCTATTTTTGGCCACCGGAGGGAGACAAGCGCAAGGTAAGACACTGAATATTACATTGGGACTACATTTCCCGGCATGCTTTGGGAACGGACACAGGAAGTGGGTGGGACAGAGACTTACATCCTGAGCCTCGTGGAGAGAGCTGGCAGAGCGCGCCAGGGAGTGAGAGAGACAAGACACAGTGCTGCAGAATGTAAGAGTGTCCAGGCCGGAGCGCAGGTGCGGCCTAACGGAGTTACAGATCGGGTTACTCAGCCTTACCAAAGGGAGACCCAGTGATCCACAAGATTACCCAAGCTGCTATTGAGGAAGCCAGAAGACCCTGAGTAAGGAGTACCGCAGGTCGAACGGACTGGGTGAGCAGGCGGTAAGCTGGACAAGTCGCGGCAGGAGCAGAAAGCCAGACAGCGGATCCAGAAGCCAAGAGAGCCCATTCAATATCGAGCGGAGAGACGTCCTGGGTCCAGTGGAGCCTCAAGTATCTGGCGGATGGGTGAGAGGCCTTCTGGGCCGTTGTAAAAAACCAAGAAAGCACGCTGCTGTTTGTTTCCAAAACCCACAGGGCCCCAACTTGACTAGTCGAAGATACATCTTGAGAAATCACTGGCCAGTTGAATAGTGTACCCGGGTACCATACACACACACACTACATTCCGGGACACAACCTGTGCGGGACTCACTCCCAATCACAAAGGGGTTAAAGATATTTTCCATTTATTTTCCGCTGCGCGTTTCCTCAAAATACGAAGCATTATGTTTCTTTCCCCTGGCGTTTCTCGAATTACGAAACCTACTGTATTTCTTTCCGCGCGCGTTTCTCGAATTACGAAACCTGTATTTCTTCCGCTGCGCGTTTCTCGAAATACGAAGCATCGTATTTCTTTTCCGCTGCGCGTTTCCCGCATTACGAAGTACTGTAAATATATCTACGAACACCGTGTTATTCATTATATGCCATTTATTCTAGTAAACTATATAATTTATAAAATCCACAACGGTGCTGGAGTATATTTATTCCCTAGTGCGGGGAGACTGACCCGAGGTTCAATTTCAGCGGCTCCTCCGGGAGTGAGCGCTACACGTGGGGGCTCGTCCGGGATCCAGTCTCTGGAAAAACCATTTAAAGGGTTAAATATGGATCCAGACACTGCTGCCAAATGGTGTGAAGAGCACAGTAGTCAGATAGAATTATGTATAGTTATGGATATTCCTGCAGACACTTGGGCCGAAGATCAGATTCGCCAGGCCGTGGCCGCGCTGACACCAGATAATCGGGGGTTAATCCTGGACATTAAAGCGAACCCAGATACCCCTCACACGTATGTTCTTTTTGAGTGGAGAAAGGGTGTTCCAGTGTGTTTTCAGGGCGCGAGTATGAAGCTGACCGATGTGGAAGTTCGACTGGTCCAGCCAAGTACGCCACGTGGTGATCACGCGAATGTCCCCGATGTTACCCCAACTACAGGGTTCCCTCCTGCTACATTTTTAACCACCATGGGGAAACTGGTGGAAACACTAGCCAAAAACTCTGCTGCGTCTCCAAATTACGGATATCGCAAGTTACGGTTTTATTCTGGTAATGTCCCTGTGCCAACTGGAGAAGAGGATTTTGAGACTTGGATAGATCAGGCAATGCAAGCAGTGGAAGAATGGGAAGTTGCTGACACCACGAAGAGACAAAGGTTGATCGAGAGCCTAAGAGGTCCTGCTTCAGATGACATTCGAAATCTAAAAAGGGACAAGCCCGGCTGCACTGCTGCGGAGTATCTAGAAGCTTTACAGGAAAATTTCGGGGGAGTGGAGGATTGTGCCGAGCTTATCCACAAGTTCTCTCACACCTATCAAAAGGAAGGAGAAGAATTGTCCACATATGTCTGGCGGCTGGATAAAATCATCCATCAGGTCATTCTTAAAGGGGGCATGGAACCGAGTCATGCAAGCAAAGCTTTGATGGATCAAATTTTCAAAGGAGCACTCCCACTGGATCCCATAATGTTGAAATTTCAGACTAGATACCAGAGCACGAGACTGACCTATTCCAAACTGATCAAAGCTATCCGAGAAGAAGAGGCCTTGATTAAGGCTAAAAAGGTTGCAAATGCTTCGCACACAGTTTTCACCGCAGAAGTAGGAACTCTCTGTGTGGCGGACATACAGACTGAAGTGCTGGCTTTAAAAACTCAGATGTTGCAAATGATGGAGTTAATGACCTTGCTGTCGGCTAAGGACACCCGAACTGAAGGGGTTGCTGTAGCCTCGAACAGGGGGTCTCCAAGTGAACCGCAAGAAGGAAATATGCTCACACTCGCAAGAAAGAAATGTTGTGGCTGCGGGGAAATCGGCCATTTCAGGGCTCAATGCCCACAAGGGAGGGCTGAAAAGAAACCGGTCGAAGAGCTCCTAAAAGCTGTGGAGAAACTGTTGTCCGCCCTGCAGGCGGGAAACTCCAGAGGGTCCTGGTAAGGGAGCAAACCAGGTGCCCGAAGGTTGAAACCCGCTCCAAAAATCAAGCCAGGACTAAGAGGTCGAGCCTGCCAGGACTGAAAGAGTCACTCCCTTAGCATCCGGACCTACGTCATGGGGAAGCAATGCACACCCAAAACCTACAAGGGCCAAGAAGAAGGCCAGGGTACAACAAACTGGGTCTAAACTTCCTGTTACTACAACCAAGTTTCCTGACCAGCTGATAGGTCCTTCCCCTATTGTGCCAATCCAAGTGGAGGGAGTCTACACTAAAGCTCTGTTGGACTCAGGGGCTCAAGTGACATTGATTTACAGAGATTTCTATGAGAAACACTTGAAGCACATACCTCTACAGAAATTGAAGGATCTGGAAATCTGGGGTATCGGAACTGAGAAACTCCCCTATGACGGGTATCTACAGGTGAAGTTGGAGATCGGATCCGAAGTCATCGGACAGTCCGGAGGTTGTGATGCATTGGCCATTGTGTGTCCTCGGCCTCCAGGGGCAAACAGGAGTTCCATGATAGTGGGGACGAATACTGATTTGGTGCGACGTCTCCTGACACCTATCGTGCTGGAAGAAGGTTCTACTAAAGGAGTACACCCAATGTTACGTTCAATCTATCAGAGAATGGTCGAAGAACAGAAGGCGCCTGCTGAAGTGGGGCGCCTGTGGAGATTGGAAGGAACAGATAAGGTTCTGCAAGCAGGAGAAGTAACGAGTTTCCGGGCTTCAGTCAAGTTGAACGGATCGCAACCAGGTCCCTATGTGGTACTGGAAACCGATTTTAATCACGGGAGTGAAGCCGGAGTAGAAGTAATCCCTGAAATAATCTCCACTAAAGCTTTGAAAAGAACACGAGGAAGAGTCTCAGTCAGCGTGTGCAATGTGTCTGATTCTCCAGTAGTCCTTAAAGCACGAATGCCTATCGGGCAAGTAGCGTCCGCTACGCCCCTCTCTACCGATTTAGGAGGGGGAGTGGATAAAGAGATTCCAGATGAAAGATTCTACCCCAAGGACGCTCCCATTTCACCTGAATGGAAGAAACGTCTTCAGTCCCAAGTTCTAAAGTGGAGAGACTTGTTCTCGAAAGATGAGTTTGACGTGGGCCTAGCTAAAAGTACTGAGCACCGCATTCGTTTACAAGAGGACAAGCCGTTTCGTGAAAGGTCAAGACGAATTCCGCTGGGAGACTTGGATGATCTACGAGAACAGCTGAATGAACTGCAAAGAACCAAGGTGATCCAAGAGTCCAGGAGTCCATATGCATCTCCAATAGTAATGGTCCGGAAGAAGAATGGTTCTGTCCGCCTATGCATAGACTATCGCACGCTGAATCGGAGAACCATCCCAGATCAATATGCTACTCCTCGGATAGAAGATGCCTTACAGTGTTTGTCTGGAGCAAAGTGGTTTAGTGTACTAGACCTGCGAAGTGGGTATCACCAGATACCAATGCATCCTGAAGACAAAGAGAAGACTGCGTTCATCTGTCCATTGGGGTTCTTTGAATTCAACAGAATGCCTCAAGGCCTTACGGGGGCTCCAGCCACGTTCCAACGGTTAATGGAGAAGACAGTCGGGGACATGAATCTGATCGAAGTATTAGTGTACCTGGATGACATAATTGTGTTCGGGAAGACTCTGGAAGAACATGAGCAACGTTTGGAGAAGGTCTTGAAGAGGCTCCATGAAGAGGGATTGAAACTGTCTCTGGAGAAATGTCAATTCTGTTTACCGTCTGTTACGTATCTGGGACATGTGGTCTCAGCAGAAGGCGTTTCGACAGATCCTCGGAAGTTGGAGGCCGTAGCTTCTTGGCCTAGACCCCGCAACGTCACTGAACTTAGATCTTTCTTGGGGTTCTGTTCCTATTATCGAAGATTTGTAGGAGGATTCGCAAAAATAGCTCAACCACTGAACAAGCTCCTACAGAAGGAAAGCACAGAAGAAGGTCACAAGGTCTCCGACCGAAATCCGTCAGCTCCAGGGCCGAGGAAAGCTCGAGAGTCCATCCAGGGAGAGTGGACAGTCATGTGAAGGTGCTTTTACGAAGCTGAAAGAGAGTTTAACTCGAGCTCCTGTCTTGGCCTATGCGGATCCTCACAAGCCGTACGAGCTACATGTGGATGCCAGCAGAGAAGGTCTAGGAGGAGTCCTGTATCAAGAGTATGGTGGATTGCTGAGGCCTGTAGCGTATGTGAGCCGGAGCCTTACGCCTTCAGAGAAGAACTACCCTACCCACAAGTTGGAGTTCCTAGCCTTAAAGTGGGCAGTGGTAGACAAGCTAAAGGACTATCTGTATGGAGCCGAGTTTGTGATAAAGACGGATAACAATCCTCTTACCTACATCCTTACTACTGCGAAACTGGACGCAACGGGACATCGGTGGTTGGCCGCTCTGTCAGGGTTTCGGTTCAGCCTGAAGTATCGCCCTGGGTGAATAATCGAGATGCTGATGCTTTGTCGAGAAGACCCTACACTACAGAATGGACTCAGTTAACTCCAGACGGGGTCCAAGCTTTGTGTCAAGGAGCAGAGCGCCGGGTCAAGGGAGGGATTGAAGCGGAGGCCATAGGAGTCATGGCTGCGGCTGTTCCGGAGTTCTACTGCAACCCTACGCAATTGAGGGATGAAAGTCTACCTACCTTTTCAAAACAGGACCTGAAAGCTGATCAGGCCAGAGACCCTTTAATTGCGTTAACCATAAAGGCCCTAACTGCGAACCAGCGTGAAATTCTGCTGACCAATTCCCCAGATGGAGCCAGATTGGTCTACAAAGAGTGGGAACGGTTGAAGATGTTGGATGGGGTGGTCTACCGAAGGGGCCCCTCAACCAATGCTGAAGAGACCCAACAGTTATTCCTTCCCACTAAACATAGGGAGAGTGTGCTGCGATCGCTACATGATGAGCATGGACATTTGGGCGCTGAAAGGACTTTTAAGCTGGTGCGAGACAGGTTCTATTGGCCTTGCATGAGAGCTGAAGTGGAAAGTTATTGCCATTCATGTCTAAGGTGTATTCAGAGGAAGACCCTACCGACCCGAACCGCTCCAATGAGCCATCTGCAGAGTCAGGGACCCATGGATTTGGTGTGCATTGACTTCCTGTGCTTAGAGCCGGATGCTAGTGGGCAGGGGAATATTTTAGTAGTGACTGATCACTTCACACGTTACGCCCAAGCCTTCTCCACGAAAGACCAACGCGCTCCGACAGTAGCGAAGGTTCTGATGGAGAAGTTCTTTGTTCACTACGGCCTACCAAGGAGAATACACTCTGATCAGGGTAGAGACTTTGAAAGCCGACTTGTTGGGCAATTGTTGGAACTGTTGGGAATCCAAAAGACCCGAACCACCATATCACCCTCAAGGTGATGCTCAGCCTGAAAGGTTTAATCGCACGCTGCTAAATATGCTGGGGACATTGTCAAACACAGAGAAGCAGAGTTGGAGTCGTCACATAGCTACTCTGGTGCATGCATATAACAGTACGGAGAGTGACGCCACTGGATACTCACCGTACCGTCTTATGTTCGGAAGAGAAGCTCGACTGCCGGTTGATTTGGCGTTTGGGTTATCTCTAGACCAGACGTCGGTAGCTTCCCATAGAAATTACGTGGATAGACTTCGAAAGAATCTGGCCTCTGCGTTTGAACAGGCCCGTCTGACCTCAGGAAACAGGGAGCAAAGGAACAAAAGGAACTATGACTTGAAAGTTCGGATACAGGATCTACAACCCGGTGATAGGGTTTTGTTGAAGAACTTGGGTGCTGCTGCGAGGCAAAAGTTGGCGGATAGATGAAGTTCTCAAGTCTACATTGTCTGCAAGCAACTGCCGGGTCTGCCGGTGTATCAAATCCGGCCAGATGGAAAGGCTGGGCCGCTTAAGAACTGGCACCGGAAACATTTGTTACCTTTGAGAGAGGCTGTGAGGATGCCAGTTGGGGACGAACTTCCTCTGCCAAATCCGCCTGCTCCACGTTTGCCTCCCGTTACTCGGTCTCAGCAGACCCGGGCTGTTGAAGAGAGCGAAAGGGACAGTGAGGAAGAGAGTTTTTGTCTGGACTGGATGCGCTCGCCAGAACCTGAGGAGGTTATCTCGGTTCCTGAACGGTGGGAAAGTAATTTGAGGCCTGAAGCTCCTGAATTTCAGTTGGAAGTTCCTGAGACTGTTGCAATCCCTGTAGTTCCTGAAGCTGAATCTTATGACTACAGTTCTATGCCTTCACTGGAAGGATCATACTCCGAAGAGGTGTCTGCTCCAGTGGTAGAAAGAAGGACTGAGCCAGCACCTATAGTACTTCCACCTGAAGAGGAACTGATTGAGCCAGAACCAAAATGCTCTGTTCGACCGCCCCAGCGACTCACCTACGACTCACCAGGACATAGCACTGAAGAGGCTGTCACCACAGTGCGAAGGGTTGCCGAAGTGTCTGCTATGTTAGCTGAGGTAGCCCAAAGCATGAGTCAACTTGAGGAAGTGTATCTAACCCACTGTATGCTTACTGCTGAGCCTGTATATGTTGCCTAAACTGTGTTGAAATGTAATGTAACTGTTGCACCTCCTTGGAGAGACCCAAGAGTTCTAGGAGGGGGAGAGTGTAGCGCTGTGTTTAATTCCTTATTGTGGCAGTACCTATTTTTGGCCACTGGAGGGAGACAAGCGCAAGGTGAGACACTGAATATTACATTGGGACTACATTTCCCGGCATGCTTTGGGAACGGACACAGGAAGTGGGTGGGACAGAGAGACTTACATCCTGAGCCTCGTGGAGAGAGCTGGCAGAGCGCGCCAGGGAGTGAGAGAGACAAGACACAGTGCTGCAGAACGTAAGAGTGTCAAGGCCGGAGCGCAGGTGCGGCCTAACGCAGTTACAGATCGGGTTACTCAGCCTTACCAAAGGGAGACCCAGTGATCCACAAGATTACCCAAGCTGCTATTGAGGGAGCCAGAAGACCCCGAGTAAGGAGTACCGCAGGTCGATCGGACTGGGTGAGCAGGCGGTAAGCTGGACAAGTCGCGGCAGGAGCAGAAAGCCAGACAGCGGATCCAGAAGCCAAGAGAGCCCATTCAATATCGAGCGGAGAGACGTCCTGGGTCCAGCGGAGCCTCAAGTATCTGGCGGATGGGTGAGAGGTTGTAAAAAACCAAGAAAGCACGCTGCTGTTTGTTTCCAAAACCCACAGGGCCCCAACTTGACTAGTCGAAGATACATCTTGAGAAATTCACTGGCCAGTTGAATAGTGTACCCGGGTACCATAGCACACACACACTTACATTCCGGGACACAACCTGTGAGGGACTCACTTCCCAATCACAAAGGGGTTAAAGATAATTTTCCATTTATTTTCCGCTGCGCGTTTCCTCGAAATACGAAGCATTGTGTTTTCTTTCCGCTGCGCGTTTCTCGAATTACGAAACCTTGTATTTCTTTCCGCTGCGCGTTTCTCGAATTACGAAACCTTGTATTTCTTTCTGCTGCGCGTTTCTCGAATTACGAAACCTTGTATTTCTTTCCGCTGCGCGTTTCCTCGAAATACGAAGCATCATATTTCTTTTCCGCTGCGCGTTTCCCGCATTACGAAGTACTGTAAATATATCTACGAACACCGTGTTATTCATTATATGCCATTTATTCTAGTAAACTATATAATTTATAAAATCCACAACGGTGCTGTAGTATATTTATTCCCTAGTGCGGGGAGACTGACCCGAGGTTCAATTTCAGCGGCTCCTCCATGAGTGAGCGCTACAGTTGTATAATGGTATCCTACCGACGGGTCACCACCTCATGGCCACCGATAGTAATGCCATGTCAAAAATGACTTTGTTTTAAAAATGTAGGGCATATTTAGTCACTTTGTCAGATTTCCATAACTAATATGACTGTGTGTGGGATTTGGTTTAAATGACATCAACAGTGCGTAGTATCCAGTGTTTTTAATCCACTATCATATCTCACTCAACTGCCATATCTTAGATCTAATAGTTTAGACAACACAATAGATCTCCTGCAGCCTTGACTAAACATGCTCTCCACCACTTCATCCCCTCTTTACTATTGTTTTATCTTATCCCTCTGCTGTAAAGTGAGACTTGCACTAAGATTTACAATAATGGTGCATCATGGAAAAAATATCAACAAAATAGAATCAGAAGATAAACACCTAACGTTATTTTTCCTTTTTATATTCAATTCATTTAAATTCATTTTAAAGAAAAAAAAGAGTAGCATGTGTTTTATAAAGTGTTATATTTGTAATGCACAAATAATCTAGTTTATGTTAGTGTCCCTTTAACGAAGAAGCGACACAGTGATGCATCCATGCTACCACAGAATGATGTGGAAGTTGGGCCAGCGTCAATTTGAAGGCATTTGCTTGTCGATATGATGCCTTGAAGAAAAGAGGACCGAAGGCTGTAGGTAAGTGGTAGGTTGATTGTGACAGGCAGTTTGTGAAGAACCTCTTCTGCAATGAGCTTTTATAGTTCATCTAACTAGTGTCTTAGTCAATTCTTTGTTAGATTAGAAGGGTGAGGCTGATGTAGAGAACCTTTTCAATGGGAATTATCATAAAGACGATTTTAATACAGATGGCATCTGTGTCTGTCATTAGCTTTCTCATTGATCTCTCATTATTCTTCATAAGCATGACTATGTTGCATTTTGACAGTGATAAGACTGACATCTTCTTATTGAGATCCACCAGAGCATATTAAAACAAGTCCCAAACCCAGAAAGAACTTACGTGTCACAGTTATGATATATATATTTTCATGGAAGGTTTAGATCATCTGGCTTACAGTCTGTTAAAAATAAGCACTGGTAAGCTCGTCTGAAATGAGATGTCAATGTGCACAAAAGCTAGAGCATTATCCTTGTGAAGAACAAGCTGTCTTCTTGATACTTATGGAGCTAATGAACAAATCAAATAGTGTGACTAATTATTTGCCTTTTCTTACAATAATAAATGGGGTTTATTTAATTTTTTATACTAATGAAAAATATTTATTATGTTCAATTTGATTTCGCACACAGAATCTGGCCATTGTTATTCAAAAATGTATCTGCTCGTCACTGATGTGGAAGCAGTAGTCCAAATGTGACTACACGAGTGAGATTTGCAGGTTTTCGTAACCCAGCTATGAGCAGTTATTAAATACTAGACATGTTTCGTTTCAGATAATTTTTTTTTTTTTTTTTTCGTTTTGGATCATTTTGTTCCGTCTTTTTTTTCCGTTGTTTCAGATAATTTCTTTCCATTTATTTTGTTTGTTTCAGATAATTTCGCACATTTTTTATTTGTTTCGGGTTGTTTGATTTTTTCCTTGTAGTTTTATACAGCAGGTGCTTATTTTAAACTTTTTCTGGTGATGATATTGTAGTTCCCCACCTCTTTTACTACGGTGTCACACTTTACCACTATAATTGTGTGAATGCAGGTGACTGCCTGTCATCACCTCTATACGTGTTTAATTCCTCTCCTTTCATTCAGAAACATACTTCTTTCCCATGGCACTGATTAAAAGTGTACTTTTTTGGTAGGAGACTTATTTTTTCCTAATTAGTACTGCTGTTCTCTCTAGTTTTGACTACAATACCTTTTATTCCTAAGAATTATGGATATGTCACTCTGGAAATTCATCGTAGGGGTTTTACTTCAAAATAAAGGACCCTCCACCAGGTATAATCAGAGATATCTTTTCCCATGGTGGGTACTGATAATGCTTTGA
This sequence comes from Leptobrachium leishanense, assembly GCA_009667805.1. Taxonomy (NCBI): domain Eukaryota; kingdom Metazoa; phylum Chordata; class Amphibia; order Anura; family Megophryidae; genus Leptobrachium; species Leptobrachium leishanense. The sequence continues at coordinate 294,718,542 of CM019066.1, forward strand.
TTACTTGAGAAGAGTAATCGAGAGCTGGTTATTGCACCACATATTGAGCCTTTCTTTTTATTGTTAACACTGTAGGATTCTTCTCTATGGGAAATCTAAAAATCATGTCACTGCTTCCAGGTGGCTATGTTCCCTACAGATGATACAAAAATAGCATTTGGCTAATGGTGTTCTGGGGCCAGGGGTCACCTAGAGAGATCATTTGCTCTTCTCAAACACCCCATGCAACAACAGATAATCTTCTGCTCTATGGGCCAGAGGAGGACCAAAAATAACCATCCTTAACAACCCTGAGTTCCATTGTTTTAAAGATTTTAAATGCAGGCTGATCATTGGAAAATGTACAGTGGTTAAGGTCTCAAGCTCAATCTGGACATGTCAATACAAACCCCAGCTTTTTCTATGCTCACCAGTTTTCACTTTCAGCCATTCCCCTTCCTCAGATGAAAATGGGTCTAGTCTATTCCAGTTGGGTCTAGTCTATACTATTCCTGGTTATCTAGGGTTATAAATTCATTGAAAATGCTAATTTTGATATGATATTGCCTGATAAAGTCCTCTTTCTAAAGCAATCATCATTCAAGTGTTTCTTTGTTGTTATAACATCGTTTTTTTTTTATCTTTCATGCTCGGGTAACATCTCGAAAAAGTGACCCTCAGTTCATAACCAGTTCTATCTTGACTCAGGAAATTGTGAACGTTTCATTGATAAAATAATTTCACAAGGATAGTACACGTCCCATAATTGTAAACCTTCCTATCTATAATCACTTTCTTAACGACAGGTCTTCTGTTGTGTTTCACAAAGCAAAAACCACACAGATAATCTAATATCTGACAGTATTCAGTCTAATGTTTAGCAAGAATTTCTTTTTTTTTTTGAGAAAGGATTTTACCAGGAAGGATACATTGAGATTTCTCTCATTTTCAAGTATGTTCTGGGTCGCAAGTATGTACCGTTAGGTGTCTTACCCAAGGACACTTACTGGAGAGGTTGCTCGCTGGGATCAAACACATGACTCCACAGGTTCTCTCCATGCAGAGCAGTGATGTTACCTCTACAATTATTTGGTTATGATTACAGTTTCTTCTGTTCATTGGATAAAGATAACACAACACAGCGCTAAATGGGCCTGAGCCCATAAGAAAGTGGAAACGCACAATAATATGTCCACAAAAAATGACCTTCGTTTTTTCAAGCCAATGCTTCTTTATGGTGCAGATGGTGGAATGTATACTGTAAAAAGAAGAAAAAGAGAGGACCAGGATTGCGCAGTATATCGGCAACAAAAAATAGAGAGTGTTCTTGTTCTCATTCAACTCACATTGGGAGGACCACAGCCGGCTCTCAGGATTATAGCAGGCAGGGACTTTAACTCAGGTGCCCATATACCCCTCAGTTGGTTTCTCCATGTTGCCACTGTGGTGCTGCAGTAAAAATCGAAAAGACCAAAAGAACACCTCGTGGTGCGATAAATCACAAATAATCTAAGAATTAAAAGGAGAAGCCAAATTCCAACTCACAAAACCTGAGCCTCTATTGGCTCCGTCACAATTCGCACAGGGAATCATAAGGAGTTCTCCAAACCTTCTTTTTCCCGGATCAGAAAGGCAGACAGCAATCAATTAAAATTAAAAACATTTATTAGTTTTAAAACAAACAATTTATATCTACCAGGATGCATTTCGCCATTAATGGCTTCCTCAGCTGGAGATTTAAATAGAGGTTCAGCTTTTGTGAGTTGGAATTTGGCTTCTCCTTTTACTCTTAGATTATTTTTGATTTATTGCACCAAGAGGTGTTCTTTTGATCTTTTCGATTCTTACTGCAGCACCACAGTGGCGGCACGGAGAAACCAACTGAGGGGTATATGGGCACCAGAGTTAAAGTCCCTGCCTGCTATAACAAACAAGAAGTGTGCTCTTTCCCAAGGCAATAAACAAATGGTGGTGTACAACCTTTATAGATCTCTAAATCGTCTCCTCCAATCGACGTACAATAGAACAAAACAGAAAAGGGTAGAGATCTATAGGGAACAGGAATGATAAAGGAACATAGTATAATACTGTAAAGACAGTTATCATAACACGCAGCCCCTGTTGAAATCTCACTCACAGGATTCAGGAGGTTTCAATGCACATAGCGTTATCTTTCCTTTAAGTGCTTTATTGGCAGAGAGCCCGGGATGCTATCCTGTGGACAGGTGATCTCACCAGGTTTCATACAGCTCCACTACTCCTTAGATAGGTGCCAGGGCTCCACTCAGCGAAAAGGTTCCACTTCGAGAAAGATTCGCAGGAAGGATTCAGCCAAGAAGCAAGGATCAGGTACAAAAAGAAATTTATTGGACCAGACCATACATCCAACGCGTTTTGTCAGCCCTAAGGCTAACTTCATCAGGGATAAGATACACATACTTCCCTCCCTTCCTTTTATAGTCCCCCCTATCACCCAGACATCACTTCTCCCTCCAGTCACCGTTCTGTTCCGCCGATACTACCACTTCCGGTTCCGGTTTGGAGTCTTGCGGTGACTTCCGGTGACCTTCTTCCTGGCATCCGCCATCTTGATACAGGCTTAGTCCTATTCCACTTCCTGTGGCCACCTCTTATTCCGATTTTTTACTCCTTCACCCTTTTAAACTCCGCTTGTACAGCGGTTGTGATGTGATTTCATAGTACAAGGGGGACAAAGAGAGGGGATATTTAATAATATAGAATGATAAAACTAGCACATAAAACTTTATTAATAAAAATCAAACAGCAGAAAGAAAAAATAATAAAAAAAAGGATATAAAAAACTAACAGCGATAAAAATGTGTTTAAGAAGAAAAATAAGGTTCTAGAGGTAAACTAATCAACCAATTTAGGATATCCATCAGATGGGGAAGGTTAAATATAATTTAGATGGCGATAATTAAATACAATTTATAACGTCTATTTCTTTATTAAGACCCCCATCTAACCAAGTACCCATTTCATAAATCCAGCGACCTTCTTTTTTTTGCTAGGGTTCTTTTTTTTTTTTTTATTTATTTAAAGTTTTTATTTTACAAGTAAGAATGATACACAAACTGGCAAAACCGGCCTCGCAGGGCCAAATAGGCATCAAATACACAGAAAGCATAAGGGGGGGGAAGGTTTCTCACAGGGCAAATAACAGATGGGGGGGGGGAAGCGGTGGACACAATCAGCATAAGCCCCAGCCGGGGAACTATAGCAAAAGAGGACTACAGTGTCCCGAGAAAAAGGGGTGTCTCAGTAGCGGAGAAGATAACTCCCTGGGCTTGCAGAACCCAAATACGGGTATACCGGTAGAAAGCGTAAAAGCAAATAACGACTGGCCCAAGTGAAGTTATGTTAAAAAGCAAACAAAAGACAAAGATTGTCCATGGGACCTACAAAAAAGGAAAACTCAGAAAGAGTTCCAGTTCTTAGAAACAGACAGTTCCAAAAGTCCAGAGAACCCGCTTGCAAATATAAAGAAAAAAGAGAGAAGAGAGGGAAAAAAAAAAAGGGGGGGGGGAGAGAAAGGGGGGGGGAAATCAGCATCAACCCGGCTGAACCGTCGCGGCATCCAGCGGGATACCTGCTTGGTCGAGGACATTCAGCGCCGTGGCGGGGTCGGTGATCGTATGGGCGATATTGGCATAGGTTACACTAAGGGAGCCAGCCAGGCCCCATCTATATCGGATCCCCTGCCGACGAAGGACAGCCGTTATGTCTCGGAACCGTCTGCGGGCCACCAAGGTCAGGAACGGGAGGTCGTGATAGAGGGTGAGGGTAGAACCTTCAAACTGCACAGGTTCCCGAGCGCCGGGAGTAGTCATGATCCTCGTTTTCAGGGCCATGTCGCGGAATGCCACCACTACATCCCTAGGTGCTCCCTTGGCAGACGCTGCGGGTCTCCTGACCCTGTACACCGAGCCAACCACATCAGGCGTAGTAGAAGGCAGGCCGGACACTTGTAGAGCAAGACGGGTCACATAAGGCTGCAGCTCGTCCTCCATCACCGAATCCGGGATGCCCCTGACCCTGATATTGCGCCGCCGATGCCGAGTTTCCAGTGTTTCTACAGAACGGGACAGGATTTCAATCTGCGAGCGAAGGGCATTCACCTGGCCAGCTAGTTGGGATTGTTCCGTTGCTACTTCTGCCGTCTTTGTCTGCACTTCCATCACCTGTGCGCGTACCTCTTGTACCTCTGCCCGAACTCCTGCCACCTCAGGTTTCCACATGTCCCTAATCTCGTCCATGACTCTGCGTAGGTCTCCTTTTGTGGAAGGGAGATGATCGTCCCTCTCTTGGGTCTGGGCTGCCATTAACTGTGCACCAGGTACGGATGCTTCGGCCCGAGTATCCGACACTCGCGACGCCTGCCTTGGCTTAGGTCGTTGTTCCGACGTTACACTGCTGGCAGCGGAGAGTTGGTGGTCATTAGCAGAGTCCCCCTCAGAGGATTCCCGGGTGGCCAGTGGGGGGATTGAAGAAGCTGCTAACACGGCCTTGCGTTTTTTTTGTGCTCTTTTCCTTGCCGCTGCAGAAAGAGGCCGTTGTCCCTGCCCCCGAGACGGCGGGTAAGCCAGGACATCCCAGCATCCCCACCAAAAGACCAGGCACGGTCCTCCTCTTCCTCAGACGACCCATAGCTGGGAGGGAGAGACACAGAAACGGGCCCCCCTACCATAGAAATCCGGATGTCCTGTTGGTGGGGACCACCGTTCTGAGTAGGCTTCTTAGGCATTATCGACCTCCTCCAGTCCGGCGTTAGAGAGTAAGACTCCGGAAGGCTCCGCAGGAGCGCACGAGGTCTCCCAAGATGGCCGCCGTCACTAGGCCCGAATCTCTCCCGGGGAGTAAGTCCGCCACAGAGTTCGCCGGAGGGTAGCTGATAAGTTCCTCGAGACGTGCTAGGGCATCCAGGTTCAGTCGGGAGCTGTGTGAGGGCAAACGAGCAGTTAAAATCCGGTGTAAAGCCGAAGCTGCGCTGGAGCTGATCCAGGTTCTTTTTTTATATCCTTTTTTATTATTTTTTCTTTCTGCTGTTTGATTTTTATTAATAAAGTTTTATGTGCTAGTTTTATCATTCTATATTATTAAATACAAGGTGGAAAGCCTGCCCAGAGGGCAGTCTATTGTGGATATACTGCCCCAGCTCATGGATATATGCCCCAGCTCGTGGATACTGCCCCAGCTCGTGGATATACTGCCCCAGCTCGTGGATATATTGCCCCAGCTCGTGGATATATTGCCCCAGCTCGTGGATACTGCCCCAGCTCGTGGATACTGCCCCAGCTCGTGGATATTGCCCCAGCACGTGGATATACTGCCCCAGCTCGTGGATATTGCCCCAGCTCGTGGATACTGCCCCAGCTCGTGGATATATGCCCCAGCACGTGGATACTGTCCCAGCTCCTGGATATTGCCCCCCCCAGCTCCTGGATACTGCTCCAGCACGTGGATATATGCCCCAGCACGTGGATATATGCCCCAGCACGTGGATATATGCCCCAGCACGTGGATACTGCCCCAGCTCGTGGATATTGCCCCAGCTCGTGGATATATTGCCCCAGCTCGTGGATACTGCCCCAGCACGTGGATATATGCCCCAGCACGTGGATATATGCCCCAGCACATGGATATATGCCCCAGCACGTGGATACTGTCCCCCAGCTCGTGGATACTGCCCCCCAGCTCGTGGATATTGCCCCCCAGCTCATGGATATTGCCCCCAGCTCCTGGATATTGCCCCAGCACTCCTGGATATTGCCCCCCAGCTCATGGATATTGCCCCCCAAGCTCTCATGGATATTGCCCCCCAAGCTCTCATGGATATTGCCCCCAAGCTCTCATGGATATTGTCCCCCCCAAGCTCTCATGGATATTGCCCCCCAGCTCATGGATATTGCCCCCCAGCTCATGAATATTGGCCCCCAAGCTCTCATGGATATTGCCCCCCAGCTCATGGATATTGCCCCCCAGGCTCTCATTGATATTGCCCCACAGCTCATGGATATTGCCCCCAGCTCATGGATATTGCCCCACAGCTCATGGATATTGCCCCCCCCAAGCTCTCATGGATACTGCCCCAGCTCATGGATATTGCCCCCCCAAGCTCTCATGGATATTGCCCCCCAGCTCATGGATATTGCCCCCCCAAGCTCTCATGGATACTGCCCCAGCTCATGGATATTGCCCCCCCAAGCTCTCATGGATATTGCCCCCCAGCTCATGGATATTGCCCCCCCAAGCTCTCATGGATATTGCCCCCCAGCTCATGGATATTGCCCCCCAGCTCATGGATATTGCCCCCCAAGCTCTCATGGATACTGCCCCAGCTCATGGATATTGCCCCCCAAGCTCTCATGGATATTGCCCCCAGCTCATGGATATTGCCCCCAGCTCATGGATATTGCCCCCCAAGCTCTCATGGATATTGCCCCCCAGCTCATGGATATTGGCCCCCAGCTCATGGATATTGCCCCCCAGCTCATGGATATTGCCCCCCCAAGCGCTCATGGATATGCCCCAGCTCAGACCCCAGACCAGACATGGGGCGGCTGTTCGATGCTCTATCGGCATTCGGACAGCCGCCCCATGAGCTCGGCGCCATACTTACCTTTCCGAGCGGCGCCGGGGAAGTGAAAGTTTCCCCACTTCCGCTCTTTGAAGGACCCAAGCCGCGGTCACGTGACGGGGCTTGGGTCCTTCAAAGAGCGGAAGTGGGGAAACTTTCACTTCCCCGGCGCCGCTCGGATGCGCTCGGCAGCCGGGTAGAGGCTGCGAGCACAGCCTCTACCCGGCTGCCGCGCGCATCCAAGCCCCGAGCGGCGGAGGGACCTTTCCCTTCGCCGCTCGGGGTTGGATGCGCGCGGCAGCCGGGTAGAGGCTGCGAGCGCAGCCTCTACCCGGCTGCTGTGTGCATCTTGTAACCGCTGCGGCGAGCCGGCAGCCGGCTTGTGCCGCGGCGGTTGCATGCGCACGCAACCAACCGCCGCTGGTTGCGCGCGCATGCGCAGAGTAAGGCTTTGCGACGGACACGCCAAGCCTTACTCTTTTATAGTATAGATCCCCTCTCTTTGTCCCCCTTGTACTATGAAATCACATCACAACCGCTGTACAAGCGGAGTTTAAAAGGGTGAAGGAGTAAAAAATCAGAATAAGAGGTGGCCACAGGAAGTGGAATAGGACTAAGCCTGTATCAAGATGGCGGATGCCAGGAAGAAGGTCACCGGAAACTAAATAGGAATGTGCCTGCACCAAGATGGCGGACATCAGGAAGAAGGTCACCGGAAGTCGCCGCAAGACTCCAAACCGGAACCGGAAGTGGTGGTATCGGCGGAACAGAACGGCGACTGGAGGGAGAAGTGATGTCTGGGTGATAGGGGGGACTATAAAAGAAGGGAGGGAAGTATGTGTATCTTATCCCTGATGAAGTTAGCCTTAGGGCTGACGAAACGCGTTGGATGTATGGTCTGGTCCAATAAATTTCTTTTTGTACCTGATCCTTGCTTCTTAGCTGAATCCTTCCTGCGAATCTTTCTCGAAGTGGAACCTTTTCGCTGAGTGGAGCCCTGGCACCTATCTAAGGAGTAGTGGAGCTATATGAAACCTGGTGAGATCACCTGTCCACAGGATAGCATCCCGGGCTCTCTGCCAATAAAGCACTTAAAGGAAAGATAACGCTATGTGCATTGAAACCTCCTGAATCCTGTGAGTGAGATTTCAACAGGGGCTGCGTGTTATGATAACTGTCTTTATAGTATTATACTATGTTCCTTTATCATTCCTGTTCCCTATAGATCTCTACCCTTTTCTGTCCTGCCTGCTATAATCCTGAGAGCCGGCTGTGGGCTCCTCCGAATGTGAGTTGAATGAGAACAAGAACACTCTCTATTTTTTGTTGCTGATATACTGCGCAATCCCGGTCCTCTCTTTTTCTTCTTTTTACAGTATACGTTCCACCATCTGCACCATAAAGAAGCATTGGCTTGAAAAACGAAGGTCATTATTTCTGGACATATTATTGTGCCTTTTCCACTTTCTTATGGGCTCAGGCCCATTTAGCGCTGTGTTGTGTTCTCTTTATCCATTCGTTATCTAGGTTTATAGAGGAACCTCCGTTTACAGCATTCAGCGTGTGGTTAGGGTACTTATATCCAGTGGGCGCTTCACCCTTTTTCTCTGTATTCTTCTGTTCATTGCCTTCATAAATGTGTAGTGATCGACATTCACTCAAAACAGTATTTTATCGATCTAGTGTTCCTCTTGCTGATCTCGAAATACAGTCTTTCCCCTCATACACTGACCTTAGCACAAGCCTAATGACTATGCAGAACTCTTGTCCAGTCTCCAATTATTCATCAAAGGAGTTATCCACTAACATGTACGAAACAACAGTGGAATTACTTTGGCAAACTGTGTTGGAACAACTACGGACAAGTCCCTATTTCAGAAAGTTCCCCTATAGAACATTGCACTTTTCCTGATGTTTCCACTGAACTTGTCGAGCCTAATTTTATCATAGAATTCAGCTATTGCTCACTGATGTTCCAGCCAAAATTGCGATGTGTAGTTTTCACCATAGTTTTCATCATATCTTCTCTGACATTGAATGAAGATTGCCACTTTAAATTTGCTAAAGTATAGCAACAGTGGATTAACACTAAATGGAGAACAGCTCTAGTTGATTCCTTCTGTGGAAGAATACTGGTAGGAATTGTTCTTAGCATCTTTTGTTGAGTTTTGTTTCTCTGAAAAGGGTGACGTTCCCCATAGTTTCAACAATGGTGATTTATAACATTGGTTGAAACTGTGGTGGACTTCGCTGAAACAACAGTGGATAGTGAATAACTCCTTACGTGAAAGGAGAAAGCATAATTAAGAGAAGAATTACCTTCATCTTCATTGACTCCACTCTAGAGCCCGTTGAACCCCAACACTCCCAAATAGAAGTTAACTCTTTTTCATTGTAATACATTGAAAATCACTAATTTGCGTATCAAAACCACATTTTCACACCTTTTTAAAGTAACATTAGTGTGCCCCTGTGGAGAAATGCAACCCTTTGTTTAATCATTCTCCAGTCACCCTGGAGAGAAATAAAACAAGCTGCAAATAGCAGCCCCAAACCTCACTGTAACAAAATGTTCACCCACTTTGCTGATGGATTACATCCAGAGAGAGGCCAGAATACAGTAAGAGCTCTGGGGTCACTGCAGGGCCGGCGCTAGTGTAAGGCAGCACAGGCGGCTGCCTTACTATTCTGGCTTTCTGCCAGTTGAGGGGCGGAAAAATCTGGACCACCCAGCGAGCGGAGGCCTTGCCAGAATCGGGCACAAGGTTTCCCATTTACTCGGCAACGTGTGGGATCCCACTCCCACACGCTGCACCGGAAGTAAAGGCCCTGCGGGGGGGGGGGTGCAGAGGAGGAGGAAGACGAGGCTGCCAGACCACAGCTCACATGGGAAGATGCTGGCCCCGCCATCCACCCCCTTCCTCCTCACAGCAGCTAGCAGAGCCTCCCTCCCCTGCTCCTGTGCAGGAAGTGTCCAGCACGTGCAGGGTGGGGGGAGTGGAGAGAGACCAGCTGAGCTGTAACCACGGAGGCAGCCAGGGATTTGAATCCTAGGGTAAGTAGCAAGCAGGGGTGTGAGTATGGGGGTGAGCATGGGGAGGTGGGTGTGTAAGCATGGAGTGTGTGTCTGTGTGTGTGAGCATGGGTGAATGAGAGCATTGGGTGTGTGTGAGCATGGGGAGGTGGGTGTGAGCATGGGGAGGTGGGTGTGAGCATGGGGAGGTGGGTGTGAGTATGGGGGTGGGTGGGTGTGAGTATGGGGGTGGGTGTGAGTATGGGGGTGGGTGTGTGTGTGCAGGGGTGATGTATGTGTGTGAGCAGGGGTGATGTGTGAGCAGGGGTGATGTGTGAGCAGGGTGATGTTTGTTGTGTGAGCAGGGGTGATGTGTGTGTGTGTGAGCAGGGGTGATGTGTGAGCAGGGGTGATGTGTGTGAGCAGGGGTGATGTGTGTGTGTGTGTGGTGTGAGCAGGGGTGATGTGTGTGTGTGAGCAGGGGTGATGTGTGTGTGTGAGCAGGGGTGATGTGTGTGTGTGTTGAGCAGGGGTGATGTGTGTGTGAGCAGGGGTGATGTGTGTGTGTGAGCAGGGGTGATGTGTGTGTGAGCAGGTGTGATGTGTGAGCAGGGGTGATGTGTGAGCAGGGTGATGTGCGCGTGTGAGCAGGGGTGATGTGCGCGTGTGAGCAGGGGTGATGTGCGCGTGTGAGCAGGGGTGATGTGTGAGCAGGTGATGTGTGTATGTGAGCAGGGGTGATGTGTGTGTGTGGCAGGGGTGATGTGTGTGTGAGCAGGGGTGATGTGTGTGTGTGAGCAGGGGTGATGTGTGTGTGTGAGCAGGGTGATGTGTGTGTGAGCAGGGGTGATGTGTGTGAGCAGGGGTGAGTGTGTGTGTGTGTGTGTGTGTGTGTGTGAGCAGGGGTGATGTGTGTGTGTGTGTGTGTGAGCAGGGTGATGTGTGTGTGTGTGTGAGCAGGGGTGATGTGTGAGCAGGGGTGATGTGTGTGTGTGAGCAGGGGTGATGTGTGTGAGCAGGGGTGATGTGTGTGAGCAGGGGTGATGTGTGTGAGCAGGGTGATGTGTGTGTGTTTGTGTGTGTGTGTGAGCAGGGTGATGTGTGATCAGGGGTGATGTGCGCGTGTGAGCAGGGGTATGAAATGAATTAAAGGGGAGAATGAATTGAAGGGGTGGAGGAATTGAGGGGGAGAATGAATTGAGGGGTGAAATTAATTGAGGGGAAGAATGATGTGAGCTGGGGGCAAATTTACCCATGTGTGAGCTCTGGGGGCAAATATATCCATGTGTGAGCTCTGGGGGCAAATATACCCATATGTGAGCAGGGGCAAATATACCCATGTGTGAGCTGCAACACAAATATACCATATGTGAGTTGGGGCAAATATACCCATATGTGAGTTGGGGCAAATATATCCATATGTGAGCTGGGGACAAATATACCCATGTGTGTGAGCTGTGGTAAATATACCCATATGTGAGATGGGGGCAAATATACCCATATGTGAGCTGGGGGCAAATATACCCTTGTGAGCTGGGGCTATATATATATATATCCATGTGAGCTGGGGGCAATATATATACCCTTGTGAGCTGGGGGCAAATATATCCATGTGAGCTGGGGGCAATATATATATATATCTGGACATGTTCTGGTCTGAGGTCTCTGTGTGTATATATATATTTATCTGGACATGTTCTGGTCTGTATATATGTATCTGAGTGGGCATGATATTGGTGAATACCTGATAAAACGTATTGGTACTTGTACTCGGTCTTAAAGTGGTATCGGTGCGACACTAGAGTGTGTATATATGTATGTGTGCATATATAGAGATTATTATGGCACCTCTATCCTGATTGGCTTGACATGACACGGATGGGGGGGCACCAAAACGCACCTTCGCCTGACTAGACAAAAATGCTTGCACCGGCCCTGGGTCACTGTTGTACAGGGATATGATTCAGGGGGTTATAATGACTGAAAATCAATGTACAGCACAGATACAAGGTGTTACTGTAATTTATACACACAGGCATTATGCTACAATCAGATCTTATTTTTATATTCTAATGGTATGTTGAGGCTGCATTGCTAATAATCTTATTACAATTACTACAAATTCCCATAAGCAGGAGATCCGACCATTTTTCTTATCTATCATTATCATTATTCACTGTATGACACAATTTCTGCCTTTATGCTAATAATGCAGACTCTGTTTGGAATTGTGCAACATAATGGACACCACCGAGAGTTCAGAATCTTTCATTCCAACAATATTTCTGTAAACGATAAATTAACATATGACGAATTAAAAATGAGCAGATTTACATTATTTAAATTCTTTAACTATCTCTGTGCCAACTTTCTATTTTACCCTATATTAAATTAATACTGTAGGTCTATTCACTAAAAGGTGACACTCAGGAGAATGACTGGAGAAGTGAAAACTCTAGGTCAAAATAGCCAAACCAGAAAAATTCTCCCATTTATCTCACTTTCTAAATCAGCTATTTTGACCTAGAATTTTCACTTCTCCAGCAGTTCTCCAGAGTTTCACCTTTTTAGTGAATAGACCTGTGTATTTGCATCCCATGGTTCAAATAAATGTTATGATAAAAAAAATTCAACAAGCATGGCTAGGTAGTAAAGGGTTTAAATGTCTTTAGATAAATGCTCAATATGCATGCCAAATACTGGCACCTACATAGCGTGTTATACAGTATGCACTATTTACAACAAAATACAGGGTTATTCAGAGAGAGGTGAAAACCAGGAGAACTGGCAGGAAAACAGAAAATCTAGACCAAATAGCCAATTTGGAAAGTGAGATAAATGGGAGAATTTTTCTGGTTCGGCTATTTTGACCTAAAATATTCACTTCTCCAGTCATTCTCGTTGTTTTCACCTCTTTCTGAATAACCCTGATAGTGAGATTGATATATACATTTATTAGAAATCAGCTGTACATGTAGAGACTGGTTTGAGTGGACTGAATGTGGTTTATAATAACGTGTCAACCCACATATTGCAGGTGTACATTTATTATGTTCTATGTCACGGTATATATGCATGAGTGGAGAAAAATGTGGAAAAATATAGGCATGCCTGATTCCTTACAGCATGCAGGAATGTTAATGCTCTTAACCTGTCTTGCTATTGTCTAGACACAGCATAACAATAGATCACCTGCTTCCTGTTAGTGAATCCTTACCAGTCCTACACAGACATCTCATGTTATGACTTTCTTGTGCAAATATTTAAAATTGAAAAAAAAAGGGTTAACATTCCATATCGCAAAATAGTTTAAGGAAAAGTACTATCTGTATTCATAGTGCTCAAAGAGGGATGCCTAAAGTATATTAAAAACATGCGCGACATTTTTGAAAAATCTAATTTTCAGCTTTTTTAAAGTTGCATTCTTATTATAATATGCAGGTTTTTTTTAATGACCGTATATAGGCCTAGAGACACGCACATGCAGTTACATACATACACATAAGGGTTATTCACAAAGAGCCAGTGTTTGCCGGTGTTGCAAACACCAGCTAAAATCAAGAGTATCGCACTGTCCACAAACACCGGCATTTCACAAAAGTGAAAGACTATCCGGTCTATTCAAAGAATGGTGAAACTCAGGGGAATGACTGGAGAAGTGAAAAATACAGGTCAAAATAGCCAAACCAGAAAAATTCTCCCATTTATCTCACTTTCCAAATCGGCTTTTCGGTCTAGATCAGTGTTTCCCAAACCCAGTAGCATCACTAGGGTTGGTGTCACCTGGTGCGGTAACTCATGGTGTCACCCCCCCCGAGTTTTGGGGTTTCTTTTTTTAGCTACTCTTACTCATAAATCAGTACTCCATAACAACACTGAATGCTCATACACACAGCGCACATTAATGTGAGGTTTATTGCTGTGGAGCTCTCTCATATGCTCGCACACAAATTTTGGCCAACTGCCAGCAAGTACGGTGCCTGTTCGAAGGCTGTGAAAGTGAGGGCACACATGGATATATATTGCCCCAGCAGCTCTGGATATATTGCCCCAGCTCACAATTATATATTGCCCCCAGCAGCTCACCCATGGATATATATTGCCCCAGCTCACATATGGATATATTGCCCCAGCTCACATATGGATTTATTGCCCCAGCTCACATATGGATATAATGAAGTAAAAAAGAAGAGTGTAGCGATGGCAATGTCCTTCTTGAGGAGAAGACGAGAGTTTCAATGATGTTTCTTGAGAGTCTCCTTCGCCCAATATCCTCAAATAAAGCACAGATAAAAATACATCATAGTGCGACCCATAATCGACATATGGCTAAATATGGATGAAATAAAAGCACTCACATGGAATAGAACCCTCCTGGTTCTAGGGAAAATTGCGTCTGGGTACTTTCCGGCCACCCAATTGCCCTTTAGGATCCAAGATGTTCCAGTCTCAAAATCCGTGTGTACTATTTTGTAGAGTACAGTAGGACTAGAAAGAGATCACTCCAAGAAAGGCTCCAATAGTAGATAAAAAGATTCTTTTAATAAAATAAAGTAAAAACAAACATAAAATATGCCAGAACGCGTTTCGCCTGTTCATATATATATATATACAAGGCTTCCTCAGCTGGCTGCTGATATCAAATTACTTATTTGTTGTTTAAATACTATCATCAATCTACTATTGTCCAATTCCATCATTCAAATTTGGCGGGGAATCGGTACTACCACTAAAATTAGAGCTTTCAGTTCATTAAACCAATAAGATTACCTAAACTTAATTAGTCTAAAAAAACTCATTAGGTTGTATAGATCTCTATTAGTGTCATGTGACTAATCAAAAACTGAAACTGATTGGCTCTACCGGCACCATGTGGTGCTTAACCCTTTCGCTGCTGAGGCTTTTCCCGCCCCTATGCTGAGGTAATTTTTACCTGTTTTGCGCATCATGTTTAAACATGTTTTGAAGGCTTATTTTAGTATATGACCCAGATATATTATATATCGTTCTTTCCGTCAGACTCGGTAGATTCATAATATGTCATTATTATATGTATACGTTATGTCATGTCTGTATATTATAACAAAAAATGCAATAAAATATGTATTTTCAATAATTTACAATGTGTAAAGTGTTTTTTTCCACATTTTAACATGCGAGCAATTGCGGTTATATTTTGTATGGGGTGCGCTTGTTAAAAATATTAGAGATGGGGTCTCATTACATTTTTTTTTGGGGAAAATGACACTATTTTTAACAAACGCACCGCATACAAAAATCGTTAGTGCAGCATCATTGTTCACATTATAATTGAAATGGGAACAATATTGCTGCATTAACAAACCAAAAAAAATAAAAAAAAGTGTTTATTTTTTTTTTTTCAAATTTTTTTTTTAATTTCTTTTTATTTTTATTTTTATTTTTTTTTTTTTACAAAATTTTTCACTTTCATGTTTGGTATCGTTGGAACGGCCATGCTCTGGCCGATCCAACCATACCAAAATTTAACCCCTAGCTGCCACGGATCGGGAGATAGGGAGTTCATTGGAACTCCCTATCTCCACAGTTGGTGGCAGTTAGGGGTTAACTCTAGGACTGGCGTCATCGTGCTACGCACGATGACGCCAGTCCTCTGGGGGAGTTCCCGGAGGCTTGGCCGACATCCAAGATGTCGGCCAGCTCCAGGAAAGGATCGCGAACCGGCGCTTTTCAGCGCCGATTCGCGATCCAGCTCCCCAGGGGTTAATGCCAGGCATCATTTGGAAGGGCAGGCTGTGCCCTTCCAAATGATGCCTGGGTTAACCCCCGCAGAGCGCCGATCAGGAGGGAGAGAGGTCCGAAGGACCTCCCCCCCTCCCTTTCAGGCCCCTCCTCCGCACATGCGGGGGGGGCGCCTGAATTAGGTGTCATCGCGCCCCCGCGATGACACCTAATTCTGGCGGCTGCTGGTCCGGATGCCAGGCTGACATCCAGGATGTCAGCCCGCACCGGAGGGGCCAGCGATCGGCCGGAACCCGGCCGAACGCTGACCCCAATGGAGGACGCGCTCAGCGCGTCCTCCGCATACCAGCGGGACTGCTAAGGACGCGCTGAGCGCGTCCTCAGCAGCGAAGTGGTTAAAATCAAAACCAGTTCACACAGAAGGTGTTTATTTACAATTCCCCATGACTACATAATCTCACATCAGCACTCTATGGGATGTCATGACACCTCACCGATCTCCCAGATATATAGGGGAAACCAATGGCGCTCCCACAGAACGCACCAGAGCTCCAGTATTGCCACAAAAAATCCGACTCGAGTTATACCTGATGTCGTGTGATGACTCCAAGACAGAAGTCTCATTGGACTGCATGGACCTCTATCAATGTCACATGATTATTCAAACACTGAAATCGGTTGGATCCGCCAACATCACGTGGCACCCAAACCGAAACCAATTCACACAAGCACTGCCCATTCCAGAGCCATACATACATCCGCCATCTTAGACCACCATCCAATGGGCAACGTCGCGGCACCCCATCTCTCTCTCAAGCCGTGGGGAAACCTGCGGTGCTCCCACAGGACGTACCAAAACTCTCTACATTTCCCAAAAGTAAAATAGAAAGTACACGCAGGCGCACATGAGCAACTCCACATAGGTAGATCACGCACGCACTCTTATGCATCCCCCACATCTACCCATTATTTATAGGCGGGTATGTAATAGGGCTATCCTTACATCGCTCATACTGGAACTAGCTGGTTATGAGAACCCACATAAAACATACAATTCCCATGATACCTATAGAGGAGAGATAAAAAACAGCAACCTCCATTTGCATATAAAGGGTCCACAATTATACAAACCATCCTCTCGAAACATGAAATATATTAACCAGAAAACCTCATAAAAAATGACACAACTCAAAATCAGAGTTTAGACCCAAAGGAATAAGTGTATCAAGGGTATAAATCCACTGCATTTCCATACGGTGAATTTTGTTATTAAAATCACCTCCTCTCCAATGATGTTCTACTTTCTGGATGGCCAAAAAAAGCATACCCTCTGGCGATTGTCCATGAACTTTTTTAAAATGTGCCGAAACCGAATGGGTTTCTAATCCCCTCAAAATATTATATATATGTTCTCTAATTCTAATAGACAACGATCTAGTAGTGTGGCCCACATAATGCAAACCACATGGGCATGTAAGTCTATAAATAACATTTTTGGTTCTACATGTTATAATACCTTTAATCTGGAAAGATTTACTTTTACCCCTAAATTCTGAAATAGTACTCTTATTTAACTGTAGATTGGTACAAGCCGAGCATAGCCCACATCTATAAAAACCTTCCTTAAGATTAAACAGGTTCTTGCTTTTTTGTGGATTTTTATGACTATTTACCAAAAGTTTTTTAATGTTAGTTGCTCCTCTATTAACCAACTTCGGTATATCACTTAGAAGATCTTTCAGTATTGGATCTCGTTTTAATAACCGCCAATTTTTCCTGATGATATGATGAATAGTTTTAGTATGGATATTATAATCAGAAATAAACATAATTTCATTGTCATGTGAGGTCTTCATAGGTTTATACTTTAAAATATCTTGTCTGTCCAAACTTCTAATATCATCGATTGTAGAGTCAAGAACTTCTTTTTTATAACCCTTTTCAATGAAATCTGTTTTTAACTTTTGTGCTTGTTGGATGAATTGCCCTTCCTCTGTGCAATTTCTGCGAAGACGTTTAAACTGCCCCTTGGGAACTCCTTTTAGCCAATGTGCGGCATGGCAGCTAGTTTGCTCAATGTAACTGTTTACATCCACCTGTTTAACCCCTTAACGCCGCAGGACGTACATTTACGTCCTGCATTAGGCGGGCTTTGATGCCGCAGGACGTAAATGTACGTCCTCGGCGTTTACAGCCCCCCTCGCTTAATACCTCCTCCGGTCGCTCCCACGCTGCTCTGACTCCCGCAGAGTCAGATCAGTGTGATCCCTCCTGTGGTGCTGTGACGTCATCGTGCCGGTGGCGCGATGACGTCAGTTTCAGGCGTCCCCCCCCCCGCCGGAGCAGGGGAAGCGCCTGGAGGGGAGGGGAGGGATCCTTCGGATCCCTCTATCTCCCGATCGCCTGGTCCCCGGCGGCTGTGGCCAGCATCGCTGGAAGGGTCACAGCCTGAGCTTTCCGGCGATGTATGGGGGGTTAACCCCTTAGTTGCCAGGTCACGACCGGGCACTAATTTGTGCCCGATCGCGGCCTATTTCCGGTGGGGGCCGCCATCTTGGATGGCAGCCCCCACCTCTGGGTCACCCCCCGGTCAACTGACTCATCGCGCCATGCGCGATGATGTCAGTTAACCGGGAACCCCTAGCTATAAACCCTTTGAACCCCTTTATCTCCTGATCGGTGGCAGCTAGGGGGTCATGGCTGATATTGCTGGAAAGGCCAGAGCATGGCCTTTCCAATGATATCAAACATGACCATGGTAAAAGTAAAATAAAAGTGTAAAAAAAGTAAAAATAAAAATAATAAAAAAATAATAAATTAAATAATAAAAAAATAATAAATATAATAATAAAAAAAAATTTGTTTTTTTTTAATGCAGCACTATTGTTCACATTTCAATTATAATGTGAACAATGATGCTTCACTAATGATTTTTTTTTTTGGGGCGTTTAGCTAAAATCACGCAATTTCTCCCCAAAAAAAAAATGGGTTCCCCGTTCTAATTTTTTTTTTTAATAAATCTACCCAATAGAATATGACCGCAGAGCCTCGGATAATAAAATTTAAAAAAAAAAACACTTTACACAATGTGGAAGATTGAAATTTTATTGAAAATTCACTTTTTTTACATTTTTTGTTATAGCATTTTGGCAGGGCATGACATATACATATAATAATGATATATTATTAATCTGCCGAGTCTGACGGAAAGAACGATATATAATTTGCCTGGGTGGTATAAGAATACGTGACTTAAAAATGGTCAAAATGAGCTCAGCAAACTTCTACTTCCGAAACAGCGCCGAAGTTGTAAAATTACTCCCGTCCTTAAGGGGTTAAAGTAAGTTCTGGTTTTGATAATATTATTTTCAACATAAATGTTGAAATCCAGAAAATTCAAGCGGAAACTATGTCTAAAGAAGTTCTTTAGTAGAACTCCTTTAGAAAGAATGGTAGATGAGAGTAGACACACTTCTCTCAAGAATACTTCCACATTTTATCCGAAACATCTGCTGTCAGACCCAATAAGAGCGTTTGAGAATGTGGTGCTATCTGAGATTGACAAGATCCCTACAGAGTATGCTAAATCAAATCTAACTAAAAAAGAGAGAGATGCACTTACAGCCTTAAGTAAAAACGAGAAGATT
Organism: Leptobrachium leishanense; assembly: GCA_009667805.1. NCBI lineage: Eukaryota > Metazoa > Chordata > Amphibia > Anura > Megophryidae > Leptobrachium > Leptobrachium leishanense. Next base: position 294,737,500 of record CM019066.1, read on the forward strand.
GTTATTAAGCCAGCCGATAAAGGGGGGTAGTTATTTTGTCTGTAGAGAACTACCAGAGGGAGGGTGTGAGAATTTTATCTGACCCTGATACATACCAGCGAATTAACTTTAATCCAACCTCGAGAATTCAAGACAACATCAAAAGGTTATTAGATGAAGGGACAACATCTGGAGTTATTAATGAGAAAGAAAGGGGTTATATTTCGTTAATTTTCCAATGATTCCCGTATTTTATTGGTTGCCTAAACTGCATAAAAACATCGAAAATCCCCCTGGCCGCCCTATTATAGCGGGCATTGAATCTGTTACCAGTCATCTTTCAAAATATTAAGTAAGGATTAGGGAACATGTCAGAAATATAGAGAAGGGTCTAGAATCGCATAGTGTCCCTGCCCACTTCAAGAAAGAGCACAATTGTGATCCAAGAAGACTAGAATTCATGGCCATTAAGAAAATAAAGAAAGACAGAAGAGGAGGAGATATTGCAAGAAAAATTGGGCAAGAAGAAATGCGCTGTATTTACGAATTCGATACATTACATCCAAAAGGTCTGAACTTGGATTTCGAATTATGCCACTTCTTGTAAAAGGGACCTATGATTATCAGTTTGAATCTACATTCAACTCCAGGACCCATCATCCCAAGTCCACCTCGCATCCGTAAACATCCCTTATAGCGAACGCTTTTTTAGCCTCCCACACCCTAGCCTCCTATAAGAATCTGCGACTACCTATCCTACATAGACACAGATTCTCTTACCATTATAATTTTGCTGCCTACTGGGCACAGCACCCCCACTTTCTGAATACTCCGATCCGTATTCTAACTAGAGACTACTCAGGGCCACATCCATTTTAGCCCCTACTCTATCTACACTCACATACAATCCGATCATGTGATGTCGATATTATGATGCCCTCACCACAACCCCCGAGAAGGGAGTCAGATATATAACAAGCGGCAACGCAGTTTTTTCACGAATAAACTAAGCCCCCTCCAACTGAGATACTTGAAGGAATCGGCATGCAGGACTAACATCTTATTTCATAGTAACATGTACATATGACTACACCTAGGAAGGCAGCCAGAATATACCACCTAATAAAGGCGAGATTAATGTGATACACCGCCTTGACACATATCCATGAAGGTTCACTAGTTATTACAAGTACACCTTATGGAAATCATGCCTTGTCTGAGGAGCACACCGAGACCACGAATAGAAACCGGCACTTTTGCCCCAAAAACCTTTTTACAAACTTTGATTGGACAAAATCGACCTGACGTCCTAAGGAACAGCTACCCATTTTGATTGGAGAACACCCCCACGTGATCGGCCCAATCGGATCTCGACACCCAAGCAGACGCCGTTTTACGGCGCGAGAAATCGAAACTGCAGTTTCTCTCATCACTTTAAAAGCAGACACACAGAAATCGAAACTATCCAGCAGAAGAGGCCTAGGTTTAGGCGAAACGCGTCCTGGATACCCCTATCTTTTTATTACCGTTGTTAAATTTATTTTGTTGCTATTAAAACCCCCTTTATTTTAACCCCTTGGTCTGCTGTCTTGTGGTTTCTCCGGAGGAAAGGAGGGTACACCTTTGGTAGCTTAAACACCTACCATTGGATACAGGTAGCCCTGAGGAATTAGAAGACCCCGGAAGACCCATTTGCAGCAGAGGATTTGTGGAGAGAAAGAAGGGATACGGTCACCTCTATGGACCGGCAGAGCTAAAACGTCCGAGCCTGACTACACCAACTAAGGCTCTAGACCACGTGAGTGCATACTATATATTTATATAGCACCCCTTGTAGAAACGTTTTTACGCTATGTATGCCCTCTCCCTGTTTCTCTTATGAGGACGACGAGAGAGAAGGAAAGAGCAGCAACGAAACCTGCTTCCCTGCAATATTTTTTCTGTGACTGTGTTATTTCTTTGAGCCACCAGGTGGCAGCAGAAGAGCGAATAATCACACATCGATCACTTTATACACCTACAGTAACACACAAGGGTGAGACCCTGATGTTCTGTCAGATAAGGTAGCATTAAGACTTGATATATATGTCAGTCTAAACCCTCTTGTTTATAAACAAATCATCACCACCGGAGATAACCTAGCTCAACACAATACAGACTAATCAAGCCTTCCTACGGAATGCACTGTATGTAGTCAAGCATAGCTACATTAGTTAAACAATCATAACACGACGAGCTTTAACACGCTACATTAGGAGTTCTATTACACTCTACGGAGTAAGGGATATCTGGATACAGATATCGAAATACAGACAGCGCCAGACACGGATATACCACATCTTTCCTTTCAAAATATATTGATACCATCCTACAGCCAATGGTGAAATCTGTGCCGTCATACCTGAAGGACAGTATTAATGGTCTTCAGATATTGCAAAATATGAATTGGGAGGCTGGCTGTATCCTGGCTACCTGCGATGTCCAATCTTTATACAGTATTATCCCCCACGATAAGGGTTGTAATGCAGTCCAGAGGTTTCTTGAGGGTAATTCTACTATCTCAAAGGAACAATCAGATTTTGTTTTGAGTGGCATTAACCTCATTCTTAACAATAATTTCTTTAGGTTTGAAGATCAACATTATCATCAGATTAAGGGTACAGCCATGGGGACCAGGTTCGTGCCCAATTACGCTAATTTGTTCATGGCGGACTGGGAGGACCAGTTCGTCCATGGACGGCGTGACTGGGTGCGAGACCTGGTCCTCTATAAAAGGTTTCATTATATGGAGAGGAAGTGAGGAGTCTCTTCAGCTATTTTTTCAACATCTCAATGACAATGATTGGGGGATTGTACTTGATTATGTCATCAGCTCTACATCCATACATTTTCTGGATCTCAACATTTATGTTGAAAATAATATTATCAAAACCAGAACTTACTTTAAACAGGTGGATGTAAACAGTTACATTGAGCAAACTAGCTGCCATGCCGCACATTGGCTAAAAGGAGTTCCCAAGGGGCAGTTTAAACGTCTTCGCAGAAATTGCACAGAGGAAGGGCAATTCATCCAACAAGCACAAAAGTTAAAAACAGATTTCATTGAAAAGGGTTATAAAAAAGAAGTTCTTGACTCTACAATCAATGAAATTAGAAGTTTGGACAGACAAGATATTTTAAAGTATAAACCTATGAAGACCTCAAATGACAATGAAATTAAGTTTATTTCTGATTATAATATCCATACTAAAACTATTCATCATATCATCAGGAAAAATTGTCCGTTATTAAAACGAGATCCAATACTGAAAGATCTTCTAAGTGATATACCGAAGTTGGTTAATAGAGGAGCAACTAACATTAAAAAACTTTTGGTAAATAGTCATAAAAATCCACAAAAAAGGAAGGTTTTTATAGATGTGGGCTATGCCCGGCTTGTACCAATCTAAAGTTAAATAAGAGTACTATTTCAGAATTTAGGGGTAAAAGTAAATCTTTCCAGATTAAAGGTATTATAACATGTAGAACCAAAAATGTTATTTATAGACTTACATGCCCATGTGGTTTGCATTATGTGGGCCACACTACTAGATCGTTGTCTATTAGAATTAGAGAACATATATATAATATTTTGAGGGGACTAGAAACCCATTCGGTTTCGGCACATTTTAAAAAAAGTTCATGGACAATCGCCAGAGGGTATGCTATTTTTGGCCATCCAGAAAGTAGAACATCATTGGAGAGGAGGTGATTTTAATAACAAAATTCACCGTATGGAAATGCAGTGGATTTATACCCTTGATACACTTATTCCTTTGGGTCTAAACGCTGATTTTGAGTTGTGTCATTTTTTATGAGGTTTTCTGGTTAATATATTTCATGTTTAGAGAGTATGGTTTGTATAATTGTGGACCCTTTATATGCAGATGGAGGTTGCTGTTTTTTATCTCTCCCCTATAGGTATTATGGGAATTGTATGTTTTTTGTGGGTTCTCATAACCAGTTAGTTCCAGTATGAGCGATGTAAGGATAGCCCTATTACATACCCGCCTATAAATAATGGGTAGATGTGGGGGATGCATAAGAGTGCGTGCGTGATCTACCTATGTGGAGTTGCTCATGTGCGCCTGCGTGTACTTTCTATTTCACTTTTGGGAAATGTAGAGAGTTTTGGTACGTCCTGTGGGAGCGCCGCCGGTTTCCCCATGGCTTGAGAGAGGGGGTGCCGTGACGTTGCCCATTGGATGGTGATCTAAGATGGCGGAAGTATGTATGGCTCTGGAATGGGCAGTGCTTGTGTGAATTGGTTTCGGTTTGGGCACCACGTGATGTTGGCAGATCCAACCGATTTCAGTGTTTGAATAATCATGTGACATTGATAGAAGTCTCATTGGACTGCATGGACCTCTGTCTTGGAGTCATCACACGACATAGGGTATAACTCGAGTCGGGTTTTTTGTGGCAATACTGGAGCTCTGGTGCATTCTGTGGGAGCGCCATTGGTTTCCCCTATGTATCTGGGAGATCGGTGAGGTGTCATGACATCCCATAGAGTGCTGATGTGAGATTATGGAGTCATGGGGAATTGTAAATAAACACCTTCTGTGTGAACTGGTTTTGATTTTAAGCACCACATGGTGCCGGTAGATCCAATCAGTTTCAGTTTTTGATTAGTCACATGACACTAATAGAGATCTATACAACCTAATGAGTTTTTTTAGACTAATTAAGTTTAGGTAATCTTATTGGGTTTAATGAACTGAAAGCTCTAATTTTAGTGGTAGTACCGATTCCCTGCCACATTTGAATGATGGGATTGGACAATAGTAGATTGATGATAGTATTTAAACAACAAATAAGTCATTTGATATCAGCAGCCAGCTGAGGAAGCCTTGTATATATATATATGAACAGGCGAAACGCGTTCTGGCATATTTTATGTTTGTTTTTACTTTATTTTATTAAAAGAATCTTTTTATCTACTATTGGAGCCTTTCTTGGAGTGATCTCTTTCTAGTCCTACTGTACTCTACAAAATAGTACACACGGATTTTGAGACTGGAACATCTTGGATCCTAAAGGGCAATTGGGTGGCCGGAAAGTACCCAGACGCAATTTTCCCTAGAACCAGGAGGGTTCTACTCCATGTGAGTGCTTTTATTTCATCCATATTTAGCCATATGTCGATTATGGGTTGCACTATGATGTATTTTTATCTGTGTTTTATTTGAGGATATTGGGCGAAGGAGACTCTCAAGAAACATCATTGAAACTCTCGTCTTCTCCTCAAGAAGGACATTGCCATCGCTACACTCTTCTTTTTTACTTCATTTTATTCTTTGATGGTTACGGACAAGGACCATTTGTGTGTTTTCTAGCGATTCCTGTTTTTTGTTATCAGCGCTACTGTTTCTTTTTTCACATATGGATATATTGCCCCAGACCAGCTCACACATGGAATATATTGCCCCAGACCAGCTCACACATGGAATATATTGCCCCGACCAGCTCACACATGGAATATATTGCCCGACCAGTTCACACATGGATTATATTGCCCCAGACCAGCTCACACATGGAATATATTGCCCCAGACCAGCTCACACATGGAATATATTGCCCCCAGACCAGCACACACATGGAATATATTGCCCCAGACCAGCTCACACATGAATATATTGCCCCAGCCCAGCTCACACATGGATATATTGCCCCCAGACCAGCTCACACATGGATATATTGCCCCAGCTCACACATGGATATATTGCCCCAGCTCACATATGGATATATCATGCCCCAGCTCACGTATGGATATATAGTGCCCCACCTCACACATGGATATATTGCCCCCAGCTCACACATGCAATATATTGCCACAGTCCAGCTCACACGTGGAATATATTGCCCCAGTCCAGCTCACACGTGGAATATATTGCCCCAGTCCAGCTCACACATGGAGTATATTGCCCCAGTCCAGCTCACATGTGGAATATATTGCCCCAGTCCAGCTCACATGTGGAATATATTGCCCCAGTCCAGCTCACATGTGGAATATATTGCCCCAGTCCAGCTCACATGTGGAATATATTGCCCAAGTCCAGCTCACACGTGGAATATATTGCCCCAGTCCAGCTCACACGTGGAATATATTGCCCCAGTCCACCTCACACTTGGAATATATTGCCCCAAACCAGCTCACACGTGGAATATATTGCCCCTGACCAACTCACAGTTGGTTATATTTGCCGAAGCTCATATGGGTATATTTGCCCCCCCAGCTTGTATGGGTATATTTGCCCCCCCAGCTCGTATGGGTATATTTCCCCCCCAGCTCGTATGGGTATATTTGACCCCCAGCTCCTATGGGTATATTTGCCCCCCAGCTCTCACCTCCTGTCTGGTACACCGGGAGGCGGGAGGGTGCCTGTCTGTTCCCCTGAGAAGATCCTGCCGGCGGCCGCGTGCTTTTTTCTCTTATGCGCGGCTGCCAGCATGAATATCTGCCGCTCGTCTGGTGTTCTATACACCAGCCAGCCGCTATCTCGCGGCTGGCTGGTGTATAGAACACCAGACGAGCGGCAGATATTCATGCTGGCGGCCGCGCATAAGAGAAAAAAGCACTCGGCCGCCGGCAGGATCTTCTCGGGGGGAGCGCTTGGGTGCCCCCCCACTAGATGCTTGGGGCCACGGCCCCGCCGCACTTTGGTGTCACTCTTAGGGCGGGAGACACCTGGTGCGGGCCGCACCCCCCGCCCCCACGTAGCGACGCCACTGCCCAAACCTGCGCTCGGGATCCTCAACCAGGCCAGATTTTGCAGATCATCTTGGGGAAATGCAGACTGAATCCTGAAATCACTGAGCAGCAAATCATATCACCTGTGCTGCGCTTCAGATATCTGGAAAAAGTGGCGTGTCAGAGGGTCCTGAGGACAGGTTTGGGAAACACTGGTCTAAATTGCGCGCTTCTCCTGCCAGTTCTTTTGAGTTTCACCTTTTTTTGAATAGACCTGAACGAGAAACAAGAGACACATGGCAGCTTCTCCTGTTGCGCTTTGGCTTCTATTGTTGTGAAATGCTGGCATTTGTTGACACTACAATAACAGTGATGTTTGCCGGTATTTGCAACACTAGCAAACACATGCAATTTTATGAGCTAAGTCATGTAGTGTAAGATTTTGGTTACAAAATAAATCAAAACTTTATATAACAAAGGTTGGCTGGTATAAGAAGACATTGCTACAAGCAAGGAGACTTGTAGCAGACCGTTGGTTCCCAATCGCAGTCCTCAAGTACCCCTAGCAGGCTAGATTTTAAGGATCATAATCAAAATTTCATACAAACACAGTGAAAAGGTAGATATAGATGATATACGTATCTAGATATCTCCGGGAAGGTGGTCTCCTCCTTTGGACAAGCGAGTATAAATCGAATAAATGTGCAGAGAATTGGAGTATCTCTAGAAAACTAATGCAGACTAGGGATGAGTCGAACACCCCCGAGTTTGGTTCGCGCTCGAACTCGAACTTTCCAAATGTTCGGATTTGAACTCAATACAAGTCAATGGGACTGAAAATTCGATTTTTAGAGTGCCCTCCAAGAGGGCATATATGCTAGATATTTGCCATAAAAGGTGTATGGGGGTCAGGGTAGTGCCCTGGGGGACAGGAAACAAGGACAAAAAGTTGTAAAAAAAACGGTTTTAACCCTTTCGCTGCGGAGGACGCGCTCAGCGCGTCCACCCGCAGGTATGTTCCTTGCGGTGGACGTGCTGAACGCGTCCTCACTTTGGGGCCAGCGTTCGGCCGGGTTCCGGCCGATCGCTGGCCCCCCGGTGCGGGCTGACATCCTCGATGTCAGCCCAGCACCCGGAACCGCCGCCGGAGTAATTAGGTGTCATTGCGGGGGCGCGATGACACCTAATTCAGGCGCCCCCCCCGCATGTGCGGAGGAGGCGCCTGAAAAGGAGGGGGGGAGGTCCTTTTGACCTCTCTCCCTCCCGATCGGCGGCGTGCAGGGGGTAAACCCAGGCACCGTTTGGAAGGGCACAGCCTGCCCTTCCAAATGGTACCTGGCATTAACCCCATGGTTAAGCCCTGGCATTAACTCCATGGAAAAGCGCCGGTTCGTGATCCTTTCCCGGAGCTGGCCGACATCTGGGATGTCGGCCAAGCTTCTGGGAATGCCCCCTGAGGACTGGCGTCATCGTGCATAGCACGATGACGCCAGTCCTGGAGTTAACCCCTAACTGCCACCAATGGTGGAGATAGGGGGTTCCAATGAACCCCCTATCTCCCGATCCGTGGCAGTTAGGGGTTAATGTTTGGTATTGTTGGATCGGCCAGAGCATGGCCATTCCAACAATACCAAACTTGACTATGAAAAAAGTTTTAAAAAAAATAAATAAAAAAAAATAAATAAATAAAAAACATATTAAAAAAAAAAATTATAAAAAAAAATAAACAAGTTTTTTTTTCTTTTTTTTGGTTCATTAATGCAGAAATATTGTTCCCATTTCAATTATAATGTGAACAATAATGCTGCACTAACGAGTTTTGTATGCGGTGCGTTTGTTAATAATCGCGTACTTTTCCCCAAAAAAAATTGTAATGAGTCCCCATCTCTAATTTTTTTAACAAGCGCACCCCATACAAAATATAACTGCAATTGCTCGCATGTTAAAATGTGAAAAAAACACTTTACACGTTGTAAATTATTGAAAATTCATATTTTATTGCATTTTTTGTTATTATATACAGACAGGTCATGACGTATACATATAATAATGACATATTATGAATCTGCCGAGTCTGACGGAAAGAACGATACATAATATGTCTGGGTCATATACTAAAATAAGCCTTCAAAACACGTTTAAACATGATGAGCAAAATCGGTAAAAATGACCTCAGCACAGGGGCGGGAAATGCCTCAGCAGCGAAAGGGTTAAAAGGACAGTGAGTTTTCCATGAAATAAGAGTTAAAAATAAAACCGAAAAATTCCTTCAAATATCGTTCCTAGGAGGTCCCCATAACCTGCCCGTGAAGTGGCCGATTTCTAGGATGTATAGAAACACTTAAAAACAAAAAAATTACGTTTCAAATTATTATTATTATTATTCTTTATTTATAAAGCGCCAGCATATTCCGCAGCGCTGTACAATAAGCACAGTATAGACAGGGTTACAATACATTGAACAACATTTGACAAACAGTACAGGAGGAGATGAGGGCCCTATTCCCGTAGGAACTCACAATCTAGGAGGGTTGGGGTTGGAAACAGGAGGAGAGGACTGTAAGGTGATAGTGATTGATGGTTGCGTCAGTGAGTTGGGTGGTAGGCTTCCCTAAATAGGAACGTTTTAAGGGAGCGTTTGAAGGAAGAGAAGTTAGGGGAAAGTCTGACAGTACGAGGGAGAGCGTTCCAGAGAGTGGGGGCTGCGCGTGTGAAGTCCTGCAGTCTATCATGGGAAGAGGTGATGCGGGGAGAAGCTAGGCACAGGTCACTGTTTGACCTTAGGGAGCGGGCTGGGGTGTATTTGGTGATTAGTGAGGACAGGTAGTGGGGCGCTGAGTTAGTGAGGGTTTTGTAGGTAAGGATAAGGATTTTGAACTTAATTCTGCAGTGGATGGGGAGCCAGTGAAGGGACTCGCAGAGGGGAGCGGCAGAGACAGAGCGGCGGGTGAAGTGAATTAGCCTGGCAGAGGCGTTCAGGATGGATTGTAGGGGGGAGAGGCAGGACAGAGGGAGGCCAGATAAGAGATTATTGCAATAGTCGAGTCGGGAAATTACCAGGGCGTGTATGAGTTGTTTTGTGGTGACAGCGGTAAGAAATGGCCGAATTCTGGAAATATTACGCAGTTGGTATCGGTAGGAGGAGGAAAGAGACTGGATGTGGGGGATGAAGGAAAGAGCAGAGTCAAGTGTAACTCCAAGACAGCGAACTTGGTTTGATGGGGAGATGGTGATACCCTCCACCATGATAGAGAAGTCAGGAGGTGGGGAGGCATTGGAGGGAGGAATAAGTAGGAGCTCAGTCTTTGACATGTTGATCTTTAGGTGGTGGGAGGCCATCCAGGAGGAGATGCCAGATAAACAGTCACTGACTTTTGAGAGGACAGGGGGAGAGAGATCAGGGGTAGAGAGGTAGATCTGAGTGTCATCAGCGTAGAGGTGGTAATTAAAGCCAAAGCTGTTGATGATTTTGCCCAGGGAGGAGGTGTAGATGGAAAAGAGCAGAGGACCAAGGACAGAGCCTTGAGGTACACCAACAGATAGAGGCAATGAAGAGGAGGAGTTACCAGCAAAGGACACACAGAAGGACCTGTTGGATAAATAGGAGTCAACCCAAGCAAGTGCAGTGTCACCGAGACCCAGAGAGTTGAGGGTCTGTAGAAGGAGGGGGTGGTCAACGGTGTCAAAAGCAGCCGAGAGGTCAAGCAGGATGAGAATGGAATAGTGGCCGTGTCTTTTAGCAGTTAGGAGGTCGTTGGTGACTTTGGTGAGGGCAGTTTCAGTTGAGTGTAGGGGACGGAAGCCAGATTGCAGGGGGTCAAGTAGGGAATTGGAGGACAGGAAGAGGGAGAGGCGGTTGAAGACTAGTTTTTCTAAGAGCTTTGATGTGAAGGGAAGCAGGGATACAGGGCGGTAGTTGGATGGAGAGTTGGGGTCTAGGGATGGTTTCTTTAGTAAAGGGGTAACTAGCGCGTGTTTGAAGGCGGATGGAAAGGAGCCAGTGGAGAGAGATAGGTTGAAGATGTGTGTGAGAGCAGGGGTGAGGGAGGAGGAGAGGGGAGGAATTAGATGTGAGGGAATGGGGTCGAGTGGGCACGTGGTGAGATGTGAGGAGGACAATAAGGAATTGACTTCCTCCTCAGTGGCTGGGAGGAAGCGGCAGAGGGTGGCAGAGGGGACCTGTGGGAGTGGAGGTGGCAGATAACTATCTTGTGTTGGGATGTTGCTTCTGATAGTTAGAGTTTTACTGAGTAAGTAGTCTGCCAGGTCTTGAGCGCTGAAGGCAGCTGAGGGGGGAGGTGCAGGTGGGTAGAGGAGGGTGTTGAAGGTGGACCAGAGCCGTTTAGGGTTGGAGGACAGCGTAGATATAAGAGATGAGAAGAAGGATTGTTTGGCCAAGTGGAGGGCAGAGGTGTATGACCGGAGAATAAACTTGAAGTGAACAAAATCAGTTTCAGAGCGGGATTTCCTCCAGGCACGCTCTGCGGTGCGGGAGCATCTTTGCAGGTAGCGAGTCTGGAGGGTGTGCCAGGGCTGAAGCTGGCGGCCTTGAAAAACAGAGTCGAAGAGGAGCAAGAGTGTCTAGAGCAGAGATAAGCGTAGTGTTGTAGTGATTAGTGGCAGCATCAGGGCAGGTGAAGGATGAGGTATGAGGGAGGTGGTGAAGTAGGTTGGAGAATTGATGGGGGTCCACAGCATGTAGATTTCTGCGAGTGTGTGTGCGGGGTGGGGGAGCAGGGTGTTTAGGAAGTCCAGATAGGTTGAAAGAGAGAAGGTGGTGGTCAGAGATGGGGAAAGGGCGACATTTGAACTCAGAAATGGAGCAGAGGTTGGAAAAGACCAGGTCAATAACGTGACCATCGCGGTGGGTAGGGAGGAGGGAGGATTGTGTGAGTCCAAGGGAGGACGTGAGTGAAATGACGGTAAATGCTTTTCCTTTAATCTATCCATAAACAACCGCTTGGGGCGGCAGTCTGTATGAAAAGAGGAGACATTTTCGGACACGCAGAAAAAGTTTAGTGATTTTTTTGGCTAAATTATTGTGAAACTTATGCAGGCTTTGGATGAAAGTAACAATAGGTGCTTTAAAATTGGGCCTTTAGCGTCGGCAACAGTGCCATCACACAGTAACCCCTCTGAGGATATGAATCGGATACAGGTATCAGTGGCAGTGCACCCAAATATTGTGCCTATGGTGCCAGGCCAGCAAGTACTATCATACAGTAACCCCTCTGTAGTATTGTGGAAGAATGCAGGTGAAGAAGCTCTGAGGAGCGAAACGCGTTCTGGTAATATAATTTATGTATTAATAAATTTGTTTTTATTTTAACCACTGCTGCTTCCTGTAACGTGATTTAGAGAAGGTTTTGGAATTACCTTAATATTCCCATGCGACATCTTGGAGCCAATGCGGCTCATTAACATGTGAGTGTAACCATATATAAGTACCAACTTTACCATTACATTTAAACGATATTGCACTAGGTAGTGCGTTGGTATTTTTTTGATCCACTGCAGGGGAAAGCGATTGAAGAACCTTGTTGCGGGTATATGGGCACCTGAATATCCTTTGAAGACCCATAATCGTTATCCATCCTAGAGCCAAGGTTGGGCTCAACAGAATGTGAGTAGGACTACAACCGCTTTGCTTTCCTTTTATGGTGAATCGACATACTGCGCTATCTTGCCTCCTCTTCTTTGCAGCAATTTCTTCTTATCTGGAATAGGAGTTTCTTCTGAACGGATTAGAAGACGTTTATTGGACATGTGTAATGATTGACCGTACATCCAGTTCGCTGGCGCTCCATTGACTATCCACAAAGAATGCAGGGGTGGACCTTGCGGTCCTATATTAAAAAGATATGAATCTGGTAATGGGCGTCAGTGCACCCAGATATTGTGCTTTTGGTGCCAGACTGCCAGGCCAGCAAGTACCATCATACATTAACCCCTCTGTCGTATTGTGGAAGAGTGCAGGGGTGGACCTTGCGGTCCTATATTAAAAAGATATGAATCTGGTAATGGGCGTCAGTGCACCCAGATATTGTGCTTTTGGTGCCAGGCCAGCAAGTACCATCATACAGTAACCCCTCTGTCGTATTGTGGAAGAGTGCAGGGATGGACCTTGCGGTCCTATATTAAAAAGATATGCATCTGGTAAATGCGTTAGTGCACCCAGATATTGTGCCTTTCATGGCAGCAAGTGCCTTCACACCGTAACCCTTTTGTGGTATTGTGGAAGAGTTCAGTGCTGGAGGTTTTGTGAATGCAGAAGACATCCCCGATCTATTCCGTTACGTCAGCATCAGGGGATTGATAGCTGCTGATCCAGGACTGATTCATTTTTATAAATGTCAGCCGGTCTACAGAGTCGGTGGACATACGCACTCTTTTGTCTGTGACAAAACCTCCAGCGGCACTGAACGTCTTTCAGAAAGCACGCTAGATGAAGGGCAACCTAGTAGCTGCATAGCATATTGGTTAAGTTCTGGCCAGTTATCCAATCTCAACACCCAGTAAGCCAGTGGATCATCTGCTGGAAAGGTATCCAGGTCTGCCCTTGACCCTAGGTAGTCCTGCACCATATGGCGAAGACACTGGCAATGGGTGCCTACATTTGACGGTCCTATGCGTCGTGGACTAAAAAAATTTAAAAATGCATTAGTCAAGTGGCCCTGGCCTTCACCACTATTCCTCTGATCATCCACAGCCTCAGAAGCACCTGTGTCAGCACTTGGTAACCTACCAGTGCCTGGAAAGGTGTTACACAAGTGTCGCTTTAGAGCGTCCAAGTTTTTTCATCCTGTGCTCCCTCTGTGCGGGCAGGATGAGCTCTGCAACTTTACCCTTGTATCGTGGATCAAGAAGGTTTGCCAACCAGTAATGATCCCTCTCCTTGATAGCATGAATCCTGGGGTCCTTTAGCAGGCTTTGCATTATAAGGGAGCCCATGCAGCGTAGGTTGGAGGTGGCATTAGCTTCCGAGTCTTCCTGGTCAATGAGGATGACCGTATCGTGCACTTCCTCCTCCCAGCCACGCACTAGCCCTTGTGTTTCTGGGCACACGAAACCCTCCCTTGAGGAATCCCCATCTTCAATGCCCCCACTTCTTAAATATTCCTCGTCCTCCTCATCCTCCTCCTGTATGATCTGAGGAGGACCCGCTGGAATGCTGTCTGCGGAAAGACTGGGGCCTTGAGAGCTAGGGAAGGCCTCCTCTTCCTCCCGCTGCTCTGCCTCTAGAGCCACATCTATAATTCCCCGCAGAGTGTGCTCCAGCAGGAACACTAAAGGAATTGTATCACTGATGCATGCACTGTCCCTGCTCACCAACCTCGTTGCCTCCTCAAATGGTGACAGTACAGTGCATGCATCCTTGATCATCAGCCACTGCGGGGGGACCAAATTGAACTGAACCTGTCCTTGTGCCATACTCACACAGGTACTCGTTGATGGCCCTCTGCTGCTTGTGCAGAGGCTGCAGCATTGCTAATGTTGAGTTCCACCTGGTGGGCATGTCACAGATCAGATGGTTTGTGGGAAGGTGGAAATTCTCTTTGAATTTCTGCCAGGAGAACGCTTGCTGGGAATGACCGTCTGTAGTGGCTGCAGACTTTTCTGGCCTGGCTGAGAAGCTCTGCCAGCCTTGGGTACTTGGTTAGTAAAGGCTGTACCACTAGATTTAGGACGTGTGCTAGGCATGGTACATGCGTCAATTTACCCTTGCGTAGGGCGGAGAGAAGGTTGCTGCCATTATCACAGACGATCATTCCCAGCTGAAGCTGGCATGGTGTTAACCATCTCTGCACTTGGCCCTGCAGAGCTGACTGAATTTCTGGCCCGGTGTGGCTCCCGTCCCCTAAACAAACCAGCTCAAGCATAGTATGGCTTCTTTTTGCTTGAGCCATTGCGTAGACCCTGTCAGGCGTCGGTTTAACTGCCACTTCGCCAGAGACACAGGAGGAGGAGGAGGAGGAAGAGGGAGAGGTGGTGGTGGAGCAGACAGACCTCATACAAGCAGCTTTCTGGAGGCGTGGTGGATGAACAAGCTCCAGCACAGAGCCCCGTCTTGGATCCCTCCCAGCTGCAATCAGAGTTACCCAGTGTGCCGTGAAGGAAATGTAATGACCCTGTCCATGCTTGCTGGACCACGTGTTTAAAGTCACATGCACCTTGCTGCTGACTGCCTTTCCCAATGACTCAATAACATTGTCTTAGACATGCTGGTATAGTGCTGGAATGGCCTTCCGTGAAAAGTAATGGTGTTTTGGAACCTGACACTGTGGTACAGCACATTCAGCAAATTCACGGAAGGAAGCAGAGTCCACCAGCTGGAAAGGCAGCAGCTGCAATGCGAGTCATTTTGCTAAACTGGCATTTAGACGCTGTGCTTGGGGATGGTTGGGACTATATTTTTTCTTACACTGCAGCAGCTGGGGCAATGTAATCTGACTGCGTAAATCTTCAGATGATGGGATGCTGTCACATTGTGAAGGAGCTGGTACATCCATTACTGTAGCATCATCCCTGTCATTGGAGGTTGTAGCAGGCAATGACATGGCAGGACGTACAGTGGGGGTAGAGACAGATGAGGAGGAGGAGGAGGACCTACCCAAAGTTTTGCGCCAACAGGATGTGTGGCAGGAGGTCATATGTCACCTCAAGCACATGGTACCCAAGCGTCTGGTGTCTTTCCCACACTTAAGACTCATCTGACATAGATTACAAATAGCAACGGTGGGGTCTGATGCACATTTCTTAAAGAACTCCCAGACAGCAGAGGTCCTGCATGTGTGCTTTGAGACAACAGCACTCTGCACTGGAGCAGCTCTGACATCTGATGCCTTGGACTGGCTAGTGCTACGGTTGGTCATAGAGGATGTTGTGCCTCGTGTTTGCTGTGCCACCTCCTCCCCCTCCTCCTCACTTGATTCCTCTGTTCGATCTGGCACCCAGGTGGAGTCAGTGACCTCATCATCATTGTCATCATCACCCCCTATCTCCTCGTCACTGGAGCCAACTTGGTAGTATGCTGCAGCTGCTGAGGCAACATGAGTGCCAGTTATTTGTGTGTCATCACTGGCACCCCCTTCCTCTAGGTTGATTATACTCCCTTCCTCAACCTTAGAGATTGAATTAGAGCACTGTACTTGCTGTGCATCCTCAAGTAGCATGTCACTGTCATTGTAGTCAAACAATTCAGCTGACTCCTCCATGTGTGATAGCGAGGCTACGGCAGGAGTAGCTGTGGACATGGAGGCTGCATTAGATGCTTTGGCAGCTGAGGTGGACTGTAAAGCACTACTGGCTGGCAGAGGACTCGGAGGATGAGGATGGCCTGGTTAACCAATCCACCAAATCCTCTATGTTGCTGCTGCTTAAGAAGACAGCCAGCACCAGTTAGAAAGGACAAGTGTGCCCCTGCAGAGGATGCACCACGTCCACGACGACCAGAGGCACAGCCTCCCGACACAGGGGCTGCTTGCCCTCTTATCTGTGTCTGGGAGCGTCTGCCTGTCCTTTTTGTTCTTTCAGACATGGTGAGTGATATAGATTAAATATATACAGAACTCTTGATTCAACTCTGGTATAAAGATTAAAGATTTACAGAGCTCTGGTATAACTCAGTGAGACACACTGATACCTGGCAGCCAGTGACAAGACACAGATTACAATTCCCAGAAACCTCCTATAAATCACTGCCACCCATCAGGGGGTCTCACTGAGAAGACACAGGTCTCAGAAACCTCCTTTAAATCAGTGTGACCCCCTGATGGATGGCAGTGAGAAGACACAGATTACAAATCTCAAACCTCCTATAAATCAGTGAGACCCCCTGATGGGTGGCAGCCAGTGAGAACACACGGATTATAACAATTCCCAAATATTTTGTAGAAATTAGTGACATCCAAAATACTGCGTGGTACTGGCTGTGTGACAAGACACAGATCACCTCAATTCCCAAATATTTTGTAGAAATTTGTGACCCCCAAAATACTTGCTGGCAGTGACAAGACACAGATCACCTCAATTCCCAAATATTTTGTAGAAATTAGTGACCCCCAAAATACTTGCTGGGACTGAGCACATGGATTACAACAATTCCCAGATATTTGGTAGAAATGAGACCCCTCAGACCCCCCCAGTAGCGTGGCAGACCGGCAGTAAGAACACACAACAACAATCTCCTATGAAATCTCCTCTCAAATGCGTGCAGAAGCGCTGCGTGGAAACCTTATATAGTGTGCTGCGGGATTTAGCTCTGTGAGCCCATGATTGGGCAAAATTTGCCCAATCAGGACTCTGAGCCGTGATTGGCATATTGTTGAACCTGTCTTGCAGCAGACCTGTGGTCAGGTGCAAGGCTGTAGCCAATTACGAGCTTCAGGCCAGTGGAAAAGTGCATTGTGGTCCATTGTGGTGCATTGTGGGTGAACACCCGGAAATGTTCGTAGTTCGCGAACAAACGAACAGGCTATGTTCGATGCGAACTCCGAACTGATCGAACCGAACAGCTCATCCCTAATGCAGACAAGAACATCATAGTGCAAGGTGTCTTAGACTTTGAACCACATATTGGCCCCTATGAATCGCACTCACTGGAAAGCATAAATATTCAAGCCTATCAGAATCAGTATAGAAATCTTGGACGTTACCACTCCCGGAATTGGCCGTCTCACAGTCACCTGATGAAACTTCTCCAGCTGTGACGGATAATCTAAGCAGACCGGGGCTCGTACTGAAACTGGTTCTGCGGCGCATATAGAGCACCAAAATAATGCTTCCGCAGTGCAGCAGTGGGTAAAAGGGGTTTTTATTAAACAGAATAAAAAACGTGGACACACATCAGACGCGTTTCGTTGTGTACAAACAACCTTGAAAAATCCTTGAAAGGCATTGGATGTGTGTCCACGTTTTTTATTCTGTTTAATAAAACCCCCTTTTTTCCCACTGCTGCATTTCAGAAGCATTTTGTGGTGCTATATGCGCTGCAGAACCAGTTTCAGTACGAGCCCGGGTCTGCTTAGAGTGCCCGTCACGGCTGGAGAAGTTTCTCTGTGAGACGGCCAATTCCGGGAGTGGTAACGTCCAAGATTTCTATACTGATTCTGATATGCTTGAATATTTATGCTTTCCAGTGAGTGCGATTCATAGGGGCCAATATGTGGTTCAATGTCTAAGATACCTTGCACTATGATGTCTGCATTATTTGTCTAGATATACTCCAATTCTCTGTACATTTATTAGATTTTAAGGATCGCCTTGGGGAAATGCAAACTGAATCCTGCAATCACCGAGCAGCAAATCATATCACCTGTGCTGTGCTTCAGATATCTGGAAACCTGACCTGTTGGGGGCACTTGAGGAAGACAGTTGGGAACACTGTTAGACTACCACATCTAGACTGGATTCCTCCAGTTTACATATCTTTCACATCATCTGATTAAATTAGACATAAAAATTGATTACCAGTTGTAATGAAAGCCTAGTTTTTGTCTATGTAATGCATCCAATCATGTCTATGGGGATTTGTATTCTTGTTATACAGTAGCTTTAGTTTAATACTGTAACAACAAGATAATGGTGCAAAAGGGAAATTTACTTCATTATACCGAAATGGCGCCGGAGTGAGAAAACTACCAATTCTTCAAGTATTCAGTGATGGATCATAAAAGCAATAACTGACATAAAGAGAGACAATGTATCAACATATTGTCAACATGATGCATATTAAAATCTGTGTGGTTTTAAAATTGTACAATAATTCAGATATGTTTTAGGTAAAATGGGAATTGGGGTATTGTAATAATACTTTTTTTTTATGACTCTAATTTGGTGTTTAATTTCCATTTAAATGTTACAGATTTGATTCAGCTTGAGTGTGCCTCTGAGCATCTATTAAATTATGCAGCATATCACTTTTAGTGCTAATGGTCAACATTTTTTAAAAAAAATCCCTTATGGCATCTTTTTCTATACTCCAAAAAATATTTATTGCTATGTGAGATACAAAACATATATACAGGTCTATTGACTAAAAGGTGAAACTCAGGTGAACTGGCAGGAGAAGGGAACAATCTAGACCAAATAGCCAATTTGGAAAGTGAGATAAATGGGAGAATTTTTCTGGTTTGGCTATTTTGACCTAGAATTTTGACTTCTCCAGTCATTCTCCTGAGTTTTACCTTTACCGGCTGGTTGGAGTAGAGATAACATCACTGCTCTGTAACCGTGGAGACCCAGGTTCAAATCCTGGCCAGAGCACCTCTCCAGTAAGTGTCCTTGGGCAAGACGCCAATGGTATATACTTGCCTACCACACAATGGTCCCCATTACATTCGTCCGCGCAGCATTTTGCGCGCAGCGTTAAGCTTTATCGCGCGAAAATTAACAGTGGTATTCCGATCCGAACACATTTTCTCATCTTTCCAAAAATAATGTTCGTAAAAGCGAGGCACAAAACTAAGAGTAATACGCGCGCAGTAACGCAGCGCACGTAAATCTGTGTGCGGACTGTTTTTTGAGGGATTCAGCCAATCAGAATTAAGAACCTTAATTGACATGAATTTACCTTAATTGACTCACTTAAGTTTTTGAGCCTGTCAAAGTAAATCTGAGTATACACGCTGCAGCAATAATAAAAACACAAACGAATTCACAATTTTTTTGTTTGGGTATGTGTAGAATGTGTAACTATACTGTGCTGTATTTTTTTTCGTGCTGGTGTTTTTCATTTCGTCCAAAACGTTCATATTTGCAGTTACCACCAGCTTTTCAAAGACGTTAAAATTATGCGCGCAAATGTCATTCGTAAAAAGATGCGCATCGATTATAATACCATCTGCGTACAGCGCACGAATGAATTTGCGCTCACAATGTTAAGTATAGGACGCGCAGAGTTCATCACGCTCGCGCAGGTTCATCCGCGTTAAACTATAATGCGCATTGTTTGCGCGAACGTTGTAATCCGACATTCGGCGGAAAGGGTTTTGCCCATCGCCGCAAATGCGCATTTGCGCGCGCAAAATCAAATGCGCGAGGAATGTAATAGGGGCCAATATCAGCTGTGGAGTCCAGTGGTAACATCTCTGCTGTTCAACCGTGGAGGAGCAAGTCAAGATACATTTCAGCACATCCCTCCAATACAACTGAGGAGAAGCAAGTCTTGACTTTATGAGAAGTGGGTTCATCCTAACCACCAGGTCGCTGCTCTACAATCATGGAAAGACAACCCTATCCCACTCAGAAGACGCCACCAGTGAGTGTCCTCGGGCAAGACACCTAATGATATGGATGTGTCTACCTCACTAAATGCTTGTACGTCTCATAGATTGTAAGTTCCTTTGGGAACAGGATCCAGCTGAATCAGGACATCATCCATGTGTGGTATTCCAATGTATCAACCCCTTGTACAGCGGTGCAGAATATGTGGCGCTATACAAAATAATAATAGTAAATAGACCTGATAGAGAGAACATGCTGCTTGGTAGAATCTATTGTAGTTTGCAGTAAATGGGTCAATTTTTTTCCTCCTCAGTACAAACCATGTTAAACGACTTTACCAGAGTGAAAGCTATAATATTGTTGAATGATATGTCAATATATTATCCTTTATACAATGTGTTTTAATGCCAAGGATCCTGTATCATGTTCAGCAAGGCTATAGGCTGACTGAAAATACAGCGTGAATCTGGCGCTTTTCTTAGTGGTTGTAAGATTATTAAGGCGTGCTCAATATAGGTCGGTGCTGCAAGCTAGAAGATATGTGTTTACAACAACCTCAAAAACACGAATATAATAGAAAAGAAACAACACTTCCAGGCGCACCTTACTAAAATTTCCACTTTTTTTAAAACCAAAAATGGCCAATGTGCAAACATCTAATGAATTAATATTTAAACAAAACAGTGGTTATATTATAGTGATAAATGTGTATAACTTAAGGAATACTTATAGTTCAGTGGTGTTTCTTTTTTTTCCCTCTCTCAGCATGGGGTCCTGCGATGTAGCTGTTCGGTATCCCAAGAAAAAAGGAGGGGGGAGGGTATTTCTCCACTTGATGTAAAAAAAAGGCAGCAGAGCGGCAGATAATTCAATTAAAATGCATTTATTAATCAATAAAAAGGTAGACCTTCAACTATAAAATCAATTGTTAAAGTACTAATTAAGTACTATCAACAAAAATGCGCTTTCACCAATAGGCTTCATCAGTTGTTATCCTTTCTGAATGATCAGTCTGTGCAAGAAGTGCAAAAAGTCCAAAAACACTTGTTTTTGGACTTTTTGCACTTCTTGCACAGACTGATCATTCAGAAAGGATAACAACTGATGAAGCCTATTGGTGAAAGCGCGTTTTTGTTGATAGTACTTAATTAGTACTTTAACAATTGATTTTATAGTTGAAGGTCTACCTTTTTATTGATTAATAAATGCATTTTAATTGAATTATCTGCCGCTCTGCTGCCTTTTTTTTACATCAAGTGGAGAAATACCCTCCCCCCTCCTTTTTTCTTGGGATACCGAACAGCTACATCGCAGGACCCCATGCTGAGAGAGGGAAAAAAAAGAAACACCACTGAACTATAAGTATTCCTTAAGTTATACACATTTATCACTATAATATAACCACTGTTTTGTTTAAATATTAATTCATTAGATGTTTGCACATTGGCCATTTTTGGTTTTAAAAAAAGTGGAAATTTTAGTAAGGTGCGCCTGGAAGTGTTTTTTCTTTTCTATAGGCTGACTGAGCCAAAGTATAAAACCATAAAAATTAGAATTTTAGGAAGGGCTCATTTCAATTAATTTGAATGAGCAAAAAGGAATTAAATAGATCAATATAGGGTCATTTTAATGGTTTAAATTAGAATTTTTAAGACTATTAGCCAAACGCATTACAAGGGCCAGTGCTGTATGAATCCAGGTATTTTTTTTAGATTATTCATTCAGTTGCCCACTGTCCAGCTGACTGCTGATTCTCTGGCAGCACTGCTACAGGAAGGAGCAAGCAAAGTAATGTTTGAATACATTATTCATGAGATTCCAGTTGACATGTAAGGAGTTAGACCGCCGAATTTCCCACCTAATTACACTGTACGGTTCAATTTTGTGGCAATTTGGCTATTCAGAAAGCTAGCAATTTGCCAAATATTGGCGGATTGCTGAAGAAATACGGTGCAATGTGGCGACCTTCGGCAGCAGCGAAATTGTCCCATAGAGAAGTATTGGTTAATTTATTCAGAGAACACTGAGCAGCAGAGAAAAGTTGCCCAGATTTCCAGTGCTTTCATTCATCAGTTTTAAACAGGCGAATCCCATAGGTTTCGATGTAAAAAAAAATTCCAATATTTATTCAACTGTTTATTATTTTCATATGCAGCAAAAAGTACTTTTATTAATTTATTTTTAGAATTTTTTTAGGCATTTTTCTGGGTTTGTTCTGCGAAATTTTTGATTCCGAATTTTTTTTTAATTCTGTAACAGAGCTTTTTATTATTACTCATAGGACCTTATTTATTATTTCCATGCATTTTTTTTTTTTTTTTTTTTTTTAAATTTCGGCGTTTTTCTATGTTTTTTTACCCCTGTTTATGGCTGATCAGCTTTTTTCAGCAGCGTTTGGAAGCTGATCGGAGGCATTCAGTCTGTTCGGCAGCTTTCGGCGGATCGTTGGCTGCATTCCGCGGTTTAGGCTGGGGTCAGACCAGCGCACTTTTAACGTGCGTTCTGGCGCACATAATTACGGCTGCACTAGCAGCAGATGACGGGCAATGACGGCCAATATACGATGTACGGCCGCACAAAAGTCCGGCCGTGCAACGCAAGTGGAATTTGAACGCATTTTTCTGAGAACGCTGAACCGCTAGTACTGACGTACGGAGTGCGCAGCTGTGGCATAGCGGCGTGTGTGCGTGATTAGGAGATGTCAGACGCTGCTAATGTCCAGCCTACATAACGTCCAGACGCAAAAAGAGTTTTATTGACGATCCGTACAAAATCACGCCCGAAAATGCGCGTTGTCTGACCGTTTTTGCGCATTCCGTGAAAAAATACGTCAATGCGTTCGGACGCACTTTTTCACGTACGCGGGGAAAAATGCTTTCGTATGACCCTAGCCTTATCTGCTTGGTTCGGTGGCTGATTCTAATTTTTCGGCGGCGCTCAGCATTGCATCTGTGCCGTTCGGCGGACTCTTCAGTGGCGTTCGGTGGATCGTCGGCTGCGTTCGGAGGGTTTATCGCGGTGTTCAGCGGATCTGTTAGGCACACTTCGGGGACCCTGCGGAGAATGCTGAATTCACCACAGGGTCAGTGAATTGAACTCGCCGAATTGCACATAAGTGCGCCGAATGAAAGCGCACCGAAATTGTGGTGCTCTTTGAAAAACCCCTTTAGTTGGTATTAATATAGATGAGAACACAGGAGTGTCTGCTTTTACAACTTTTCCGTCCTCATCTACAGTTGCAAGAAAAAGTATGTGAACCCTTTGGGATTACGTGGAGTTTTACATGAATTGGTCATAAAATGTGCTCTGATCTTCATCTAAGTCACAACAATTTGAAAAACACAGTCTGCTTAAAATAATACAACACAAACATTATCGGGTTATTCAGAGAGCGCGAAAAGCAGGAGAATGACTGGAGAATGAAAAATTCTAGGTCAAAATAGCCAAACCAGAAAAATTCTCCCTTTCATCTCACTTTCCAAATTGGCTATTTTGACTTAGAATTTTTCATTCTCCTGCTTTTCACGCTCTCTGAATAACCCTGTATATGTTTTCATGTGTTTATTGAACAGAACATGTAAACATTCACAGTGCGGGGTGGAAAAAGTATGTGAACCCCTAGCCTAATGACTTCTCCAAGAGCTAATTGGAGCCAGGAGTGAGCCAACCTTGAGTCCAATCAGTGTGATATTATTGGATGTGTTGCTGAAACCTGTCCTGCCCTTTAAAAACACACGCCAGTTTTGGGTTTACTGGTTTCAAGAAGCACTGCCTGATGTGAACCATGCCTCACAGAAAAGAGCTCTCAGAAGACCTACGATCAAGAATTGTTGACTTGCATGAAGCTGGAAAGGGTTACAAAAGTATCTCCAAAAGCCTTGATGTTCATGTGTCCACGGTAAGACAGACTGTCTACAAATGGAGAAAGTTCAGCACTGTTGCTACTCTCCCTAGGCATGGTCGTCCTGTAAAGATGACTTCAAGAGCACAACGCAGAATGCTTAATGAGGTAAAGAAGAATCCTAGAGTGTCAGCTAAAGACTTACAGAAATCTCTGGCACATGCTAACATTTTTGTTGACACATCTATAATAAGGAAAACCTTAAACAAGTATGGAGTACATGGAGGACACCACGGAGGAAGCCATTGCTGTCCAAAAAGAATATTGCAGCACGTTTGAAGTTTGCAAAAGAGCACTACTGGTAAAATATTCTGTGGACAGATGAAACCAAAATGGAGTTGTTTGGAAAAAACACACAACACTATGTGTGAAGAAAAAAAGGCACAGCACACCAACATCAAAACCTCACCCCCACTGTAAAACATGGCGGAGGGAGCATCATGGTTTGGGGCTGCTTTGCTGCCTCAGAGCCTGGACGGATTGTTGTCATTGAGGCTGGGGTCAGACCAGCGCACTTTTAACGTGCGTTCTGGCGCACATAATTACGGCCGCACTAGCAGTAGATGACGGGCAATGACGGCCAATATACGATGTACGGCCGCACAAAAGTCCGGCCGTGCAACACAAGTGGAATTTGAACGCATTTTTCTGAGAACGCTGAACCGCTAGTACTGACGTACTGAGTGTGCAGCTGCGGCATAGCGGCGTGTGTGCGTGATTAGGAGATGTCAGACGCTGCTAATGTCCAGCCTACATAACGTCCAGACGCAAAAAGAGTTTTATTGACGATCCGTACAAAATCACGCCCGAAAATGCGCGTCGTCTGACCGTTTTTGCGCATTCCGTGAAAAAATACGTCAATGCGTTCGGACGCACTTTTTCACGTTCGCGGGGAAAAATGCTTTCGTCTGACCCTAGCCTAATGGAAAAATGAATTCCAGAGTTTATCAAGACATTTTGCAGGAAAACGTAAGACCATCTGTCCGCCAACTGAAGCTCCGCAGAGGATGGGTGATGCAACAGGACAATGACCCAAAGCATACAAGTAATTCAACAAAAGAATGGCTTCAACAAAACAAAATACGCCTTCTGGAGTGGCCCAGTCAGAGTCCTGACCTCAACCCGATTGAAATGCTGTGGCATGACCTTAAGAGAGCGATTCACACCAGACATCCCAAGAATATTGCTACACTGAAACAGTTTTGTGAAGGAGTGGTCCAAAATGACTCCTGATCGTTGTGCAGGTCTGATCTGCAACTACAGGAAATGTTTGGTTGAGGTTACTGCTGCCAAAGGAGGGTCAACCGGTTATTAAGTTCAAAGGTTCACATACTTTTTCCACCCTGCACTGTGAATGTTTACATGTTCTGTTCAATAAAAACATGAAAACCTATAATGTTTGTGTTGTATTATTTTAAGCAGACTGTGTTTTTCAAATTGTTGTGACTTAGATGAAGATCAGAGCACATTTTATGACCAATTCATGCAAAACTCCACGTAATCCCAAAGGGTTCACATACTTTTTCTTGCCACTGTACGCATTTTAGATATTACTTGAGTAGTGCATAACTATGTGATTTTATTACAATGGCAATTAACATGAAACCTTTCATTTTTACATTAACAGTGATTTATATTTCCCAATCTGGTGGCTACAATAACTTCAACAATATGACGGAGATACTGTAAAAAAGCATGTATATATTGACTCCTGCTGAGCTGTCAGAAAGGTTGAGTACAACATGTATATTTTTAGGACAACTTTTGCCAAGTAAAACACAATTTGTAAAGAAAAAACATTGTTTTTGCTAAAAAAAATAACTGTCAACTATCATTGCAAGTAAAAATGACTGCATAATTTTGTGCAATCCAAGCAGTCTTGAAATAGAAAAACATTCCTTTTTGCCACCGGGATATAAAACAATCTAACAGTCAGTTTTTACTTAAGTAGTGCATTAATAGTATAAACTGGTTCATGTTTATTTAACATGTGGTCAAGTCCAACATAAATATACAATGCATATTTTATTGCATGACAATATTTATGATTAGACTGCTGTGTACACTTTATAGAACTCTTATCGTTTCCTCACAGATAAATATACTGTAACATATTTTACCATATATATTTGGCCGCTTCTTAGTTGTATTGTTCCCACTAAAGTGAAATCACTAGAACTGTACTTAAGAGAACTTAAGTATACTTCATATGACTGTATCATGTGACCATATTTTATCGTCTTGAAGCATGATCACAGCAGCAAGTCCACTTACTGTAAGATATGACCACAAGCACAAACTACTAGAATTCACTTTACTGTGGAATGTTTGTTTTGAGTTGGCCATAATCTTGGCCATAATCTTTATTTAGATATAATTAATGACATAAATGACACTTTAACCCTTTCGCTGCTGAGCCATTTCACCCCTGTGTGCTGAGCTCAGTTATACCGGTTTCGCTCATCATGTTTAAACGCGATTTGACGTCACATTTTATTATACGACCCAGACAAATTATATATCGTCCTTTCCGGCAGACTCAACAGATTCATAATATATCATTATTATATGTATGCGTCATGTCCTGCCTGAATATTATAACAAAAAATGCAATAAAATTAGAATTTTCAATAATCTACAGTGTGAAAAGTGTTTTTTATCACATTCTATCATACGAGCGTTTGCTGCTATATTTTCTATGGGGTACACTTGCTAAAAAAAATTAGAAATGGGAACCCGTTACATTTTTTTGGGGGGAAATTACGTGATTTGTATCAAACCCCCATAGAAAAAAATCGTTAGTGCAGCATCATTGTTCACATTATAATTGAAATGGGAACAATATTGCTGCATTAATGAAACAAAAAACACTTTTTTTTCTTTAAATTGTTTTATTTTAAATTTTTTAATTTATATTTTTACACTTTTTTTCTTTCATTTAACATGGTCATGTTTGGTATCATTGGATAGGTCATGCTCTGGCCGTTCCAACGATACCAAACATTGATCCCTATCTGCCACAGATCGGGAGAAAGGGGGTTTATTAGAACCCCCTATCTCCACCATAGGTGGCAGCTAGGGTTTAACTCCAGGACTGACGTCATCACGCTATGCAATTTACTGCCAATCCAAAAGTAAACTGCATACATGGCTTCAAATCCCATCTCCAACGTGCTATCCTCTATGCTAGAAATTCAATAGATTCAATAAATGCTGCTTTCTAAATCATACTTTTTAAGTTTACATTTGTAGTGCAAATGGTCCATCTGCGATGGAGAAACTGTAACGCTAGGGTCAGACTAACGCATTTTTCGCGTTGTCCGTGAAAACGTGTGTTCGAACGAATGGACGCATTTTTTCACGGAATACGCGATAGCGGTCATACTATGCGCATTTTCGTCTGTGATTTTGTACGGATCATCAATAAAACACTTTTTGC
This sequence comes from Leptobrachium leishanense, assembly GCA_009667805.1. Taxonomy (NCBI): domain Eukaryota; kingdom Metazoa; phylum Chordata; class Amphibia; order Anura; family Megophryidae; genus Leptobrachium; species Leptobrachium leishanense. Next base: position 294,764,776 of record CM019066.1, read on the forward strand.
GTCTGGACGTTATGTTGGCCGGACATTATCAGCGTCTGACGTCTCCTAATCACGCACACACACCGCTAGCGGACGCAGCGCACTCTGTACGTCAGTACTAGCGGTTTGACGTTCTCGAAAAAATGCGTTCGTTTGCCACTTGCGTTGCGCAGCCGCACTTTTGTGCGGCCGTTCTTCGTATGCTGCCTGGCATTGGACGTAGTTTGCTGCTAGTGCAGCCGTGATTTAGTGTGGCTAAACGCACGTTAATACTGCGTTAGTCTGACCTTAGCCTGAAGGCAACCAGTTGACTGAGTGATTAAGGTGATAGACTGCAAATCCAAAGGTAAACTGCATACGGGAGCTCAAATCCCATCCCCGAACTGCCATCCTCCATGCTAGAAATTCTATAGATGCAAATGATGCTTTCTAAATCATACTTTTTCAGGTTTACATTTGTAGTGCATATAGTCCATCTGCGATGGAGAAACCATATAGAGTTAGTCAACCAGTTGGCTGAGTGGTTAAGGCAATGGACTGCTAATCCAAAAGTAAACTGCATACGTGGCTTCAAATCCCATCTCTGACGTGCTATCCTCTATGCTAGAAATTCAATAAATGCTGCTTCCTAAATCGTACTTTTTAAGGTTTACATTTGTAGTGCAAATGGTCCATCTGCGATTGAGAAACTGTAACACTTTAGGTGACCAGGTGGCTGAGTGGTTAAGGTGATAAACTGCATACGGGAGTTCAAATCCCATCTCCAGCGTGCTGTCCTCTATGCTAGAAATTCAATAAATGCTTATTTCTAAACCATATTTATTTATTTATTTATAAAGGATTTTACCAGGAAGGATATCTCTTTCAGGTTTACATTTGTAGTGCAAATGGTCCATCTGCAATGGAGAAACTGTAAAGCATTAGGCAACCAGTTGACTGAGTGGTTAAGGCAATGGACTGCCAATCCAAAAGTAAACTGCATATGTGGGTTCAAATCCCATCTCCAACATGCCTTCCTCTATGCTATAAATTAAGTAGATGTACATGACAGCCTAGACAACACAATAGATCCCATGCTGCCTTGTCAAAACATTTCCTCTTCTTCACCACTGTAGAAGCTATACCCCAACTGCAAAGAGAGACTTGCACCAAGATTTTGGTTAAATGTTGCATCATGGGCAAATTCCAAAAAAAGGGGAAGAAGGATAAAAACATAACTATTTTTTTGTTTTATATGCAACTAATTCAAACAAAAACAGCAGCATGTGTTTTATAATGTGTTTTTTGTAATTCAAAATAAACCTAGTTACAGCTTATGTTAGTGGTAGTGGTCCTTTAACTTGCTGCACTTGTACAAAATGTTAATCATGAATATAGAGGCAGCACATGTATATTATACATGTGTGAGTAAATATTCGGAGTATACACACGCACATATATATTGAATTTAAAAGTTGTCAACCTAAATGACATTCTTCCTATGCTATGGACTATTGTAATATATATTAATCAACATTTTGTATTTGTAGAGAAAGGTTACATTTTGCTTGACTTAACATCCTGGAATAATATCCTGCAGTTCTCAAATCCACTCATCCAACTCAATCCTGTAGTTTTCATAATGCCATCCTAAAATAACCTTCTCTGTCTCCTTTGCCAGCACCACCTCTTCCAATAGGAGTACCCCAAGGCACAGTCTTGGGCCCCCTTCTTTTCTCTAGCTAGTGCTACACCCCGTGCCTAGCAAACTTATCAGTGATCTTGGATTTCAATATCAAGATCTACTTAACTACACCTGACCTCTTTCATTCTGTCCTTTCCCATTTTACTGACTGTCTCTCAAATCTCGTCCTGGATTGTCTCCCATCACCTAATCGATATGGCTTTGACAGAGCTGCTACTCCTTTCTTTTACAAACTCAAACATCACCACCCTAACGCTTCTGTCACTGTTGACAGCATCAGGAAATCTTCTCCAAGTCTGCTTTGTGGAAGTTACTCCTGACTCTGCTCTCTCGGACTAGACTCCAGGAATTCTATTCCTTGTCATCTAATATTCACTCCTATAACTGCTCCCTGAAAACCCATCTATTCTGAGAAGCGTACAATTCAATGACATTATCCAGAACTAACTCACTTCCCTCCTTTGTGTCTCCAAATCTGCAATTCCCACATAGATTGTAAGCTAAGTTTGTATTGCTCAGTTGTGCTTATATTGCAATGTACCATCCCCTTGTTCTCTTCTCTTGCACAACGCTCTAGAATCTGCTAGCTCTATATAAATAAAGTAGCATTACACCAACTCATCCTATTGGTGTCATGAAGCCACCCTAAAGTAATCCCATCTCATCCTGTACCTGTCATAAAGGCATCTCAAAGTAATACCAAATAATTCTATAGTTAATGAAACATCCTAAAGTAACCTAAATCATCCTGTTGTCATGAAGCCATCTTATAGCAATACCAAGTCATCCTGGAGTTGTCATAATACCATCCTGAAGTAATACCAAGTCATCCTGGTGTTATCATAAAGCCATCCTGAAGTAATACCAAGTCATCCTGGAGTTGTCATAAAGCCATTCTGAAGTAATACCAAGTCATCCTCGAGTTGTCATGAAGCCATCCTAAAGTAATACCAACTCATCCTGGAGTTGTCGTAAAGCAATCCTGAAGTAATACCAAGTCATCCTGGTGTTATCATAAAGCCATCCTGAAGTAATACCAAGTCATCCTGGAGTTGTCATAAAGCCATTCTGAAGTAATACCAAGTCATCCTCGAGTTGTCATGAAGCCATCCTAAAGTAATACCAACTCATCCTGGAGTTGTCGTAAAGCCATCCTAAAGTAATACCAAGTCATCCTGGAGTTGTCATAAAGGCATCCTAAAGTAATACCAAGTCATCCTGGGGTTGTCGTGAAGTCATCCTGAAGTAATATCAACTTATCCTTCTAAAGTCATCAGAAATCATCCTGGAATAGTTTCTCTGACTCTAGAGTCATCTCATTTAAATATTTCAGCCCCAGGGCATACTTCAGGATGGCTTCTGATGACAAAACTTTAATCAATGAAAGATAGGCTAGTCTGAAGTCATCAATGACTTCAGGACGATTCCAGGATGATCATCCTGTTTGACTAGGGACATCAAAACCGCCCAATACAAATCCCCTTGTCATAGGATCTGTCATGGTATCTAGCCCGGGTCCCAAGGATTGTAGGCGGGCACCCAATACAGTCATGCCTAGTCCTGGCAAGATTCCAGTCATGTATAGTTCTGGCGAGATGCCAGTCATGTATAGTTCTGGCAATATGCCAGTCACGCCTAGTCCTGGAGATATGCCAGTCACATCTGGTTCAGGCGATATGCCAGTTATGTATAGTCCTGGCGAGATGTCAGTTACATCAGGTCCTGGCGAGATGCCAGTCACGTCTGGTTCTGGTGAGGTAGCAGCGGTGACAGTAGTCTCTATGGCTAAACCCAGCGGTGTGTTCAATGTTGCCCAACCCAGCAGTGGGTCCAATATTGCCCATCCTAGCGTTGGGTCCGATGTTGCCCAACCCAGCGGTGGGTCCGATGTTGCCCAACCCAGCAGTGGGTCTGATGTTGTCCAACTCAGCGGTGGGTCCGATGTTGCCAAACCACACGGTAAGGCACATGTAAGCGAATCTGGTAGTGCCCCCGCTGTTACCATACCCTATGCTGATATCATCCCTTCCAAATCTTGGTCCAGAAGGAGACGTAAGAAGGTGACCAGCTCTAGTTTACCCGGTGGGGCAAACACTATAGTCAAGATGGCTGGTTCTAGTGCCCCCGAGCTAAGTCCTATTCCCGAGGGTTATGTCCAGATGCCTTCTGGGATAATAATCTGTGAGAAACACCTATCAGCATTCATGAACGACCCAGAGGCCAGGCGTGTCCTGGAGGCTACTGATGAGTCAGAATGGGACTCTGACATAAAAAATGTCTGATTATTATATCCTGTTTTTTGCCATATGTCTTGTTTCTTTGGTTAAGCGTCCAGTGGCCACTCTTTGAGGGGGGGATAGTGTAACAATTTCAGTTATCGCAGCAAGGCCCCCTGGTGGTGAGAGCGACGCTCAGCAGCTCCTGTGTGTTTTGGGCTAGCCTCTGCAGACCATCTCCCCTGTGGCTGATAGTCTGTGGTCACATGACCGGCCCTGCCCTAAATATACAGCCACCAGTGGATCAGATCCTTCCATCGGGATAGGTTTTCCTTACTGAGTGCTTGTATCTGTGTTATTGGTTCTGATATTCTGTGTATGACTTCGACTTGTATGACCTGATCTTCTGGCTGACATCCTCTCTGGTGTTTTAGTCCTGGCTATTCCCTGACTATTCTTGTTATTCCTGTTCAGGTTCTGTGTGTCCTGTTTTGTGTATCTAGTCCAGCAGCATATTGCAGAATATATTAGAGGCCAGCTAAAGGACCTCTTTTCTAGATTAGGGCCTGTATTACTGCTGGGTATCTATTTGTGGTATTTCTTGCAAACCCTCGTTGCTGTTCTAGTGCTTACCCCCAACCCTGTAAACTATATAGAGTTAGAAGGCTATTCAAAGACCTTACCCAGTGCTGGGCCTCCTCACGTCTCTGTATCCTGTCCTGTTATCTCTGGTTCTGTTGTTATACTTTGTACAGGGTTCTGCATCATGCAGCAAAGCACATACCCGCCTAAAGGGCTTAACCGCACTCCGTACCAAGGGCGCTCTATGGCTTCTGCCCCAGACGTCTGGGGACACCCAGTCTCACTCTGCTCGTGGCCAGAACACACAGCGGAAAGGGCCACTGTACTCACCGCAGGATGAGAGGTGAGTATCGGATATATTGGGGGGGTTCAAGCTGGTACTAAATGATTTTGCAAAAGCTAACGCTAATTACTGATTGCGCGCCCCTTGTTAAGTATAGGATGCACAAAATAAAGTAAGCTCGCACAAGATAGCGCAATCACCAATGCACCAATTTTTTGGGGTTTAGTGTTAGGAAGGTATTATGGATGGCATGCCTTAAATTCAGTTATTCTGGCGTTAACTCTTACTCCCCCGAACGCTACAGTTGTTTTCATTAGGGAATAGGGCCCATAGTCTACGGAGTTGTTAAATATACAACAGCTCTGGTCAAGTTAGCACCAACTTTGGAATATTGCCCTTAGTCTTGTATCTTCCCAACTGTGGTACCTACCTACATTTTGTTTGGGTATTTCTTTGTTGGCATGAAAATTAACTGTTGCTCTGTATACATGAGGTTATTGCTAAAAACAAATTAGTATTTTGTGCCACATTATAAGCTTAAAATGTTTAAAAATTGCAGATTCTGCAGATTCATCATAAATGTGATACGGTCCGGACTTTTAATGAACACACCTGCATGCTATTAGAATGCCAAAAGTCCCAAAAGCAGGTTGTCTTCGCAAAACCTAATTCCAAAAATTCCAGACTGTCCCCAGAGATGTTCTTTTACTGTATTTGGTGCTATAACAAAAAAACATCACACATGATGATAACCAACAGAGCAGTTTATGTGGAGTGAATCTTTGGCATCGGAATTTAGAACTATAAGCTTGAAACAGCATGGCAAACATGTACAACATGTTTGTCTATCTGGTCAACATATGTTTGCAACATGTTCACATGAGTATTCAGCCAAGTATCGTTTTCTTCCATTTTAAGATTCTGGCAGATGAACAAATGATGCGTAATGTTAAAGGAAATCTCCAGAAGGATTTTCTACTGGAGAACAAAATTCTGTAAAAAAAAAAAAAAATAACAAAACGTATCCCTTCTACTAAAATCCCTCTTGACAACATGGAAACCGAAAATGGTTTTACTTGATAACTCATGAGAACCCAGCTTGTGCTAACTGATTTTGATATAAATGTATTTTATATTAATTGTCATGAAGAATTTACCCACAATCATGAGAATAGAAGCAGAGACTGGGGCTCAATAGAAGGGAAAGATAATCACGTGCAAAGTACAGAATCTACAGTAAGCATAGAATGACAAAGATTCCTATGTACCATAAAAGCTACAATAGAGTCTAAGCAGATGAAACAGAGTCAAAGGTGGTCTAAGGCTGAGGTCAGACTAACGCATTTTTAACGTGCGTTTAGGCGCACGTAATCACGGCCGCAGTAGCAGCAAATGACGGGCAATGACGGCCAATATACGAAGTACGACTGCACGAAAGTCCGGCCGCGCAACGCAAGTGGAAAATGAATGCATTTTTTTGAGAACGCAGAACCGCTAGTACTGATGTACAGAGTGCGCTGCGGCGGCATAGCGGCGTGTATGCGTGATTAGGAGACGTCAGACGCTGCTAATGTCCAGACTACATAACGTCCAGAAGCAAAAAGTGTTTTATTGACGATCCGTAAAAAATCAGGCACGAAAATGTGCGTCGTCTGACCTTTTTTGCGCATTCCGTGAAAAAATACGTCAATGCGTTCAGACGCACGTTTTGACGGTCACTGTGAATAATGCGTTCTTTTGACCCTAGCCTAAGAGCCCACCTAGAGAACAGTTTAAAACAGAGAGTGCAGATTATCCCCTTCTCTACCAAGATTTTGGTGCCTCAATAACAAGTATAGCTGATATTGTGTTCCACAGGAGCAATGCAAAGGAATTTTATTCATAGGGGGAAAAAAAATCTTTGCATTTAGACTCTAGAACAAGCCCCTAAAGTTTTAGCACCCCGGGCATGATGCCTGAGTTGCTTTTTGCTGGGTGGAGTAGAGGTAACATCACTGCTGTGCGTGGAGAGCACTGTGGAGTTATGGGTTCGTGGACTGTGGGTTCGATCCCAGCGAGCAACCTCTCCAGTAAGTGTCCTTGGGCAAGACACCTAACGGTACATACTCGCCACCCAGGACATACTTGAAAACGAGAGAAATCTCAATGTATCCTTCCTGGTAAAATCCTTTCTCAAAAATTTTTTTTAAAAAAATTCCACGGGGAAAGTGTCAAGATGACATCTCTCCCGCTGATGTTTCACAGAGACCAAACTGCAGTAACTCCTTTTGGCCAGCAGATGGTGACATCTGTCTGCCAAATAGGTTATTACTGTAAATAGTACATTGGGAATATTCTCAATTAGTTCTTGCTGTAGTATTAATTTAAAAAATATATTTATTAAAAAAAAAAACACTGGTTCTTGACTGTGGTTTCCTGGGAAATCCCTTGGTAGTGAAGGGGTTAAATGACAAGAGGTCCAGTTAAAAAAATAAATGAGGATTTATGGAAATAATGCAATGGAATATTGATGGAGTATTTCCGTTGTGAATCTCTAGAAGGAAATGGACCCTGATCTGTATGGAATTGTGGTTTGCAAAAAACAAACTGGTTTACTTGCCACGCTAGATAACTCAATATTGTTAGCAGATAGAGGTGCTAGGGATGCTATCACAGTAAAAGCACTAATCAAAGTGGCATCTATGCAAAAAATAAGGGTTTTTTAATATAGTTTTAAAATATTGCTATAAGACATGCTTATGTGTATTGTTTTTTTTAAATTGCAAAAAATGGTTTGTTCATTCCATTGCAAAACCCCTTGACTGGTCCTCCCATTGTGATATTTTCCAGTATCCCTGATCATATCCAATCAAATGGTTCTCACTGAAAAACGTACACAGATATTATACATTGAACATACACACAGACAATATTGCACGCTAACTCAGATATACAGTAAAAATACATTGAGAATGTTTCCAAATATTTCTTACTGTATAATTAATTTAAAATGTGTTATCAGTTGCCAGATCTATCTCGGTTTTCCAGGACTCATACTATTTTGTAATGCAAAACAGGGCACAGGGATGGGGCTACCTTGCAACATTAAACATCACAGGAGGAAAATCAGTTACTTAATCAAGCCAGTTCATTATGGAATCTACACTGACTATTTAATTGATTTACTAGCATATAGATTCAAAATATTGCAGCTCAACACTTTGCACACACTGCCCACCAGCATGTGCATTTTATTATATGTCAAGAAAACCATGGTAACCACTCGGGAATCCATAGAAAACCCTCGGTATGTCAATGTTTGCTAATGTGGACAGGTTAGTAAAGAAAGGAAGGTATTTTTTGCATTTAATTCTGCCATGATGAAAAAAATTACTCTCTTAAGATTATATATATATATATATATATATATATATATATATATAAAATGACCCTGTGGATTCTGTGGGTAATATCTCCACAATCCTGAATAAAGGATTTTAAGAATCCCAAAGTATTTTTATCATCTTTTTATTCAAATTCATATTTGGAAATAATAGGTTATAAATATCAGGGTTTGCCACGAAAATGAGAACAGAATATAACTGACCTAAATTTAGGGAAAGTGCAACTTTCAATAAATCACTGGCAGCTGAAAACAAAAGGGGTCATTCAAAGAGCACCAAATTGATCACTGAATTGCACCGAGTGGTGAATTTCCCTGTATGGTGTCATTTTGTGGCCATACGGCTGTTGAAAAAGCTGGCAATTCGCCAAATATTATTAAATTGCCCGCAAAATACAGCGACCTTCGGCGGCAGTGATAATCCCCATAGAGAAGTAACGGTTAATCTATTCAGAAAATGGCGAACAGCACTGAAAGGTTATTGAAATGCCCTGATTTTCGGTGGTTTCATTCCACAGGTTTAAGCAGGCGAATCCCATTGGTTTCAATGTAGAAAAAAAATCCCCATTTATATTAAATATTTATTCAACTGTTTAATCTTTTCATTTGCAGCAAAAAGTTTCTTTATTTAGTTCTTAGAACTTTCTAGGCATTTTTCGGTATTATTTCGGCAACATTTTTTATTCTGATTTTTTTTAATGACTTTTTTTTTATTCTGTAAAATACCTTTTCATCGTTATTCATAGGACCTGATATTATTTCCAGGCATTTTCATGCACTAGTTTTTTTAAAGCGCCTTTTAAAAGCTGCATTTTATTTTTTATACTTTTTTAACCCCTGTTTCGGCAGCTGGGTGACTTTTTCTGGAGGCGTTCAGAGGTTGGTCGGAATCGTTCGGTGGTCTGTTCGGTGCTTCTTCAGTTGTGTTGGGTTTGCGGCTGTCTTCTCTGTTTTTTTTCAGATCGCTTCGGCAGTTTATCGGATGCGTTCGGCGGATTGATTCAGTGCACTTCGGGGACCCTGCAGTGAATGCTGAGTTCGCCAGATGATCAGCGAATTGAAATCGCCAAAGTGCACTGAAGGAGAGAACACCAATATGTCAGTGACATTTTGGTGCTCTCTGAAAAACCCCTACAGTCTTTTAGTATTTACAAATTCTTTACATAAGATTTATTTTCTGAGTTTTCTCTCCTTATTAGTGCATACATGTTCTGCAGTTTAGGGAACCCTTTCAGGGCAACAGAACAACTAACAACTGAAATGATAGCACTATATAACAGTTGCTATTTTGTTTGGTACTTTGGATGCAAAGAAGAAAACGCATAGCTGAAACATACATAAAATATTTATTGCAAAATAGAATGAATCAAGCAACATATTGTGAGGAAAATAAACAAGGAGAAAGCAACACTTAAATAGACAAGTAAATAGCATCACCGTTTGAGTTGCAGGCAATATCTCCTCCAGCACAACAGGGAGGTCCCGCTGCAGTCAAGCAGAAAGTCTCAAGATGGGCAATTTCACAGAATTCGGGGCAACATGTCTGTTCTGAAGGTGATATTTCAGTTTGGATACAATGCGCTCCCTCTTTATATTTCTTAAGCAGATAACATTTTATCATTACTGTGCTTACAAAATAGGCCAGATCACGTGCCGCACAGTCATGAGATCATGTATCCTGCCCTAGGCTAATTGTGACATCAAAATAGGGAAGCTACCCTTTACAACAGAGACGTTTAAAGCAAACGGATGGTTTTGTAAGATAAATAATGAAGAAAACTTCAACTGCCAGCTCTGCAAGAGCAACCGTCATTCTAAAAACAGAGAAGCATCCAGTTTCATACATACAGGGTTATTCAAAGAGAGTCAAAGTGGCCCCGAATTGTAACCGAAAGGTGAATTTCAGCGAACATTGCCATTTCGGGGCCGTTCGACTATTCAGAGAGCAGGCAATTCGTCAAAATGTGACGAATTGCCTGCACATATGGTGGCTATTTGGTGCCTGTTTGAGGGCAGTGAAATCCCCATAGAGAAGCAATGCTTTGTCTATTCAGAGAACACAAACCAGCAGTGAAAAGTTGTCGAAGTGCTCTGTCATTCTGTGGTTTCATTCGACAGGTTTATTCAGGAGAATCCAATAGTCTTCAATGTTAAAAATATTCTTGTTTTAATTCAATATTTAATAAACCGTTCATTATTTTATTCGGCAGTAAAAAGTCTCTTTACGTTTTGATTTTTTAGAATCTTTTAGGCATTTTTTGGGATTTTTTTGTCAACGTTTTTTTCATTTATTTTTAAATCGTTTTTTCTTTTTTCTGTAACAGCCCTTTTTATTATCATTCATTGGATCTTATATGTAAATTTCAGGCATTTTCGTTCTGTAGTTTCTTTGCAAACAGCCTTTCACTTTTCAAACTTTCAAGCAAACTGTTTTATTTTTTTGTTCACTCCAATCGTCTGCAGTGTCGGCTTTTTCCGGCGGCTGCTCCGCGCTATGATCGGCGGCTGCTCGGGTTTCTCCGGCATGTTCGGCGGAGTTTATCCAGATGTTTTTGCGGGTTTCAGTGTGCCTTCGCCGGGTTTTGCAGTGAGTGTTCGTCGGGTTTGTGGCGGCTTTTCCTTGCACTACGACGGTCCTGTGCTGCTTGCTGAATACACCGCAGGGTCGCCGAAATGGGTTAGCCAAATCGCACCGAATTGAAGAGAATGAAAAGTCACCGAACGTGCAGTGACTTTTCGATTATCTTTGAATAACCCTGATAATGATTTGGTTTTTCAGTACTTATTAATCAAATTATCTAAGCTATCACAAAGTGGAAGACATGTGCGCATGGACAATAATTTACAACAACCATTACATAAAATAATTGAATAAAAAAGTGTAAGTAATATATGATTTAAATATTTTAAAAAGGGAAAATTTCAATTGATATCAGCCAAACTCTGCCAGGCCTGTTTGCTGGCACTGGTGTATTATGTACTATTTATCTTTTATTTAAATTAGTCATAAACATTTGATATCAATTAATGTGAGATTCTGAGATTTTATATATTCTACTCTCATCACTATGAATAGGGAACCAAAGAAAGAAGAGAATGAAGTAAATTCCCCCAGGGATGCAAATATGTTTGGAAAGATGCCCATATTAAATATTTTTGCTTCTGAAAGGCCAACATCTCTACAAAATACACGCATAAATAGTAAAATCTAATTAGCAGTATTATTGGATTATAGCATTAACGTATTATGTAAAAAATTATATATAGTGAACTACTCAGTGGTTTTTTAAATTCCATATTATATTAAACATTGTATTAAAGTGTGAGGGATTTTCACTGACTTGGCGGTTGTAACATTTGTAAGTAAAATAAGTGGAAGTAGAGATTTGTTTTTTCACTTGTGTAGATAAACACCACCACCGAAGAGATGAAAAGTCAGCATATGTCTTATCTTTCATTCATTTCAAAACAATATTCAAATTATGAAGTCCTTCGGCTATACAAACATGTTCTTCCGTCTGCATTTGTATAGCTGTGTGTGGGCTCAGTATTTATTTAAACACTTGCAGTATTAATGTCTTATTTTACTTAGGAAGAAATAACACACCTCATGTATTAGTATATATACAACATACCAGAGCAACCCAGGATGCAAAGAGTTTTATATATACAGGTATACGAGAAAGCAAGAAATCTACATATACTGTCTGTATCATACAAAATTCAGAGCACTCTGCTTTAACCCCTTAGTGACCAGGCAGTTTTACTAAAGTCCGTCCGAAAGTGCCCGCTGCTGTTTTTATGGTTCTACACTGTTACGGCCCTATTACATACTTCGTGCACAATTTAGCGCCCGCGCAAAAACGCATTAACGCGAGGGGCAAAACCTTTTGCACTGAACGTCGTATTACAATGTCAGTGTATACGTCTACCACGGGTGAACCTGCGCGAACGCTGCGTGAGCTTACTGTACCTGCCTTTGAAGCCCGAGATATCTCGATTGGTAGTGAAGGGGTTAAAGCTTGAGAAAACTTCTTACTGTATAAGGCCAGGGTCACACGAGCATGGAGGGAACATCCGTGAGAACGGACGTTCTTTCTGCTCGGACGCCCAACTGACCACCTCACTGAGTGCATGTTAGTGCGCTCAGCATTACAAAGCGCAAGCCTCCTATGGAAACCCGTCCAACGTCCATGATAGCATTTCGACATGGAGGATTTCTGCATGACCTTTGTTACGTGCATTATTAGTACACACATTACACCATATGGCCCTCCTAGTCAAGCCATCATAACACTACACCTAGCGATGGGAGTAGTCAAGCCATCATAACACTACACCTAGCGATGGGAGTAGTCAAGCCATCATAACACTACACCTAGCGATGGCTTAATGTTCCCTCAGAGTTTCCTCTATGTTCTTGTTCCACATAAATGTGTTGCTAGTTAATCCTGACAAAGCTCCAGGTTGAACAGTTCAGAAACATATAGAAGGGCATGTGTGAAAAAATATATATACTGCAACAGTGTCAGGTCCTGGAGGCCCTGACCCCCTGGCGCCCCCTTTTTGTGCCTTATCCTGCATGCCCCCTGCAGGTTCCAGGACTTTGTATGAACTATGCACCTTCCTGAATTCTGACATTCTGGCCCTGGAACCACACCTGCCCTTCATCCTCCCTGATCACTCCAGCATATAAGGGAGTCCCGCCCTCAAAACTGGACTTCCACATTGCTGTTGCTGGCTGTGAACCTGTTTGCCAAGCTCCCTGAACCTTCTGGACAACCACCTGATTCCTCAACCAAAGACTCCTAGGACCCTCTGTTGTTATCTGGACTTTCATTTGCTTCATCACACCGGTACCCCCCATCCTGCTCCCCTTCTGCCCCCCATCTAGACTCCCCGTGTACCAGACCCATTTCTGAACTTTGACCACTCTTTTGTATGAACCTTGCCTGATTATACGTCCTCGTGTTTATTCTGTAATAAACACCCTTTTGTCACCTTGAACCTGCCTCTATCACTGCATCCTGGGCTCACAGCCCCACCCTGCTACACCGAGCACAGTCTGAACCCTGACAAACAGCCAGGTTTCCTGCAGCACAGGGTCACCATACCTGGTGCAGAAAGCAGAAAAAATAAGAGAACTTGATAAAGACCTGGTGCAGGTAGAAAGGTTATCCAGTATTGGTGATGGAATAAAAGCCATTGGAAATGCTGACATATGCTGGATTTATTGTATGGTAGGGAAAAAATAAGAAGGACTGTTCATGTAAGTCTTAGCATTACTAGGAGATTTCTTAGAGAAGCAGCAGCATTTTGGTGCTAGCTTGAGAAAGGTTTTAGGATTGTGGCAGAAACCTTGATGCTCCTCTAACAAAGCTCCTACTAATGCTCTGCATTGTGTCACTGGACTTTCTTCTAGAGCTCCAGGTCACAGCCAGAAAGGACTAAACTAATCAACAATGTTAAGTTCTGCACTGATCTTCTGCGCCTGGCCACTTCAAAGAAATGCACTAGACTCTTGTGATTCGTTTCAGACTGAAACACTATTCGGCTGAATCATTGGCAATTCAGAAACCTCTGAATTTCAGAATCGCCGATGGCTGATCCAAATCACATCTGAACAAAACAAAAAATACCAAATTGATCTGAACCGATCCCATTGTAATCGGCCAGATGTGAATATAATCAGATTGCTTCTGATTCATTAGGAAAGCATTGAGTGGAAGCAATTGAAAGAAATGATAAACCTAGCCCTAAATATAAAATAAGCAGAAACATTAACCATAACCATAATTCTGTCAGGCTTATTCAGAGAAAGGTGAAAACCAGGAGAATAGGCAGGAGAAGAGAACAATCTACAAAGTCCCAGCGCTGATTAACGCCTGGCTCTGGTCAGCGAAAAGTTAACCAGAGTCAAGACTTGGTGTTAACGGATTCTGCAGAAGCGGAATCCGTTAACACCAGCCTAAAAAATAAAAAAACAAATCACATACTCAGGTGTATACGTATCTGGTAGCGCGATGTTAGTCGCTCTCAGGATCTAGGTGGCTTTCTTTTATTTCATCATCCACATGGATTAGTACATAGAATAAAAAATACACATAATGGTGCAGAATGTCACAATGTATGAACTCAATACAAACTATATAAGATGATCCCACTCACAAGAATAGAGCCCTGTCACTGGCTCTGAGTGGGTAAGTGCAGACGGGTATTTTTCGGGATATTCCGAGGGTAATCCACACCTCTCCAATTCAGTTCCTCATCTCAGCATTTGGGTATAGGGGAGAGCATATAAACAGAAAAAACTTTCTTGTGTAGATTGTACAGTGAGTATACAAATCTATCTAAAATAATAGATGTCAACTCACATTTGGTGGAGCTTTAACCAAGCTCTGGGTAGGAATCCATGTGGTCTTGTTTAATCGGTCAAATCCACGAAGACCCCCACGGTTCCAATAACTTCAAGGACATCAGGGACAGAACAGCTTAATGAATTTTATTAAAACATCTTAAAACAAAATAAAACAAAATATCTAGCTGGGCCAGATGACCAGGACGCAATACGGCTTCCTGAGCTGGTTTACAGGCCATAAATGTGTCAGTTTATTTATAGTCCTTCTCATAAAATGATTAATTGTCCCCATGTGTCCAAAATCAGCGATTAGCGTGCGTTTCACGCCTCCGCTTTACATTCGCAATTCTATGCTGGGCACCGCCATTTTGCGCATGCGGCTTGTTCATATTTGCATTCCACAGAGTATGTTACGATGTACTTCCGGTCTCTTCTTCCCTTCACATCCTGTTGGATGCGCGCAGATGTTTTCTTATGGCGAAACCCTGTCGATCACTGCCTGCATGTCCAGCAATAAGGATGATTCCAATAAATTGCAGCCAACACATATTTATAAAATATATTTTCTGCTACATTTTCCGCTTTCGAATGTTTATTGCGGGCCGGGTGTCCTTCATTTTATCACAGACACCCGCGGGCCTTAACAACAGGGGCGGCGGGCCATATATGGCCCGCGGGCGTAGGTTGCCGACCCCTGGTTTAAGGTCTCGAGCATTCCAGATAAGGGGTGCACTAATATACATATAATGATAGAACCTCCTAGCCATATTACTTATATGAGCTGCCATTATGACCTTCTGGAAAGCTACGCACGCAGGCCATATACGGCCCGCCGCCCCTGTAGTTAAGGCCCGCAGGTGTCTGTGATAAAATAAAGGACACCTGGTCCTGCGATAAAAATAAGAAAGCATTTATTTGAATCATCCTTATTGCTGGACATGCAGGCGATGATCGACAGGATTTCGCCATAAGAAAACATCTACCGCAAATTGGTTGCGTGCGTCCAAAAGGATGTGAAGGGGAGAAGAGATCGGAAGTACATCGTAACATACTCCGTGGAACGCAAATACGAACAAGGCGCATGTGCAAAATGGCAGTGCCCAGCATAGAATGCCGAATGTAAAGCGGAGGTGTGAAATGCACGCTAATCGCTGATCTTGATGGCATACTTGAAAACGAGAGAAATCTCAATGTATCCTTTCTGGTAAAATACTTTGCAAATAAATAAATAATTCTACCTTTATAATTGCTGGTTGGTACCTTACAGTAAGTCTGTTTCTTTGGGATGAAAGTTTTGTCAGTAGGAAACCAATGGATTTGCATACAAATCACATGTTACCCTATTGATAAAATGTTTTCAACCGCTTGATATATTCTCGCCCAAAGGTATAAATGTGCCCAAGACTTTGATCTCCAGGGACAAAATACTGGACATAATCTATAGGAGTTTTCTTTTTTCTTTTAGGAATTCCACCACTCTTTTGAGGGTATTGAAGTTTTTTGTTAAAACCATCTGTCTATATCTATGTCTGAGAGGGACAGCTTTGGAAGAATTACAGAAAAGCGTTTGAATTCCAAAGGTATTTGATCATGAATCAACCTTATAAAATCCAAGTATAGAAGTGCAACTTGTATGTTTTTCTATGCCTAAATCTTTTTGTTATAAATAAGAGATACTGTTTTGCCTTTCTTTTTCTGTTTCTATGATTCCTTCTGTCTGTTGATATACTATAAAATTTAATAAAAATATAATAGTCTTGAATAAGTGTTAATGGAAAGAGGGAGCACGTGAGCTGCCGCTACATTATTTTTGTTTAAAGATTATTTAAAGGATCATGCACTCATTGCGAAGACTGGAAATTATTGCATCTCTTACTAAAAGCAATTTGGGTGGTTCTGCCTACTGAAAAATAAGAAATCCAAATGTTTAGTTGTTACAGCGCGTATCCTAATGATTACAAAAACAAGTTTTTCGTGCAGACTTTGTTTAATTGCGTCTGTGTGGGCTTTTCAGAATGTTAGACTGTATATTTAGAACTTACATTGTAGCGTTCTACTGATATATTTAATTTTCACGTGTCACGTACTCGCTTCACTCCAGAAGGGCACGTGACTTGGCGAAGTGGATGCAGGTTTAAAAATCACTATCCGTCTGCACTACACCCAGGATAATGACTACGCGCCACAAAATCCCCACACCCACTTCCCTTAATTACCAATGCCATCACCACAGGTCAAAGATATATATATCCTAATATCCTATATGCCTAATATCTGAAACAGAGCTGACCTGAGACTCTGTGTGATTATGCACCCCAAAACAGACAACAGTTCAGAAGGCTGACTCCACCACAACTCACATTTGGTAGATTGTCCCGAGCTCAAAGCTATTATAATCCTGTCTCTTCAGTTAATGATGTTCTTCTATCAGTCAAAGGCAGAGCTTAATAAATTATATATTTATTATGATGAAAAATATGATCACAGGCATATACAGAAAATAGATATTATAATTAATAGTTACACGCACAAGCAGAAAAATAAATGGAATTAAAGAAAAGCAGACCCTATACTTATGACGGCAAGTTAACAGGAGATCGGCAACCCCCTGAGGTTGGGTTGGAAACGCGTCAAATTTCCCACTTTGTGTGGAGTCTTTGGACCCCAGAAAAATAAGCACATTGTGGCCTTAGGGTCGATGATTTATACACTTCTTATGCTGCTCAGGTTTCATGCCAAGGGATGGTGCAGCCCGCCCTCTTCCCTTCCCAGAATCCACTTTCCTGTGAATTCTTGGGCATGCTCAGTTCACTTCTCATTAAATTTGTATGATAACTTTGATTACATATTCAAAAGGTAGTTTCTAGTCACAAGGGAAAACACTTGCTTCTTTTTATATACATTTTCAGTTACGGGCGGTGCCGCTCAGGCTGGGAGAACCGTCTTTGATGTGCTCATTGGCTTGCCTTTTACCCCTCACAAGGTGCTAGTTTGGCCCCAATGCTGTGGAGGAACACAGGGCATTCACCTAGTCCAAATGGCAATTTCCCCTGGATGAAGAAAGTTTACACCCTGTAATTCAGATTAGGCTCTGAGCCTCTCTGGGCCAAATGGCTCTGGCCAGATCGCTTAATTACATTCAACATTAGAGCTCCAATGGCTTCAAAAGGATCTTAATTGCTTTGTACAAGATGATTCGAATCTTTTAATTAACCATGATACCTTCAACTTGTTCTAGTGTCCTCGTTCATGGTAGAGGTTTTACATTTGCTTCCTCTACCAGGGTTATTCAGAGGATGGTGAAAATCAGGGGAAGTGGCTGGAGAAGAGAACAATCTAGACCAAATAGCCGATTTGGATAAATGGGAGAATGTTTCTGGTTTGACTATTTTGACCTAGAATTTTCACTTCTCCAGTCATTCGCCTGGTTTTGACCTCTCTCTGAATAACCCTGTACATGTTCTTGAAACTCTGCCATCTGCCCTTGACCTTTGACTTATACCATTTTTGGATTTAATTTACCAATACTGCAACTTTAGACCCTCTGTTTTCCAAATAACCCTGTAGATTACCTGCAATTTCACCCAGACCTGAAACAATGAAAGCTTCACTAAATAGAATAAGGTCACGGGTACTGTTTCCATGAAAATATCATTGCATTTATTGAGCTTATACATGTGCAACTATATGAAGATCAATAATATAAAACGTAACATTAAATACATCATCACACATTCTGTTTAATCATGGGATTAGGAAGAATGAGACACTGGACAGCTCTCCACTACGCCGGCTACTGGATTTTGTAACAGCCAACTACCACGCATTGTAAATCTTATTTATGAGCAGTAGTTGCAGATTAGCCCATGATTGCCCAACTGTTTTTAACAGCCCAGACGAAATTTATGGAAAAAAAGACAGGAATTTGTAATTTCTCCAACTCTCATGTTTAAGGTTTGAATCACAGTCACAGTGAGATTATAAATTAGTCACCAAACTGTACACTAATCCCCACATGCTCTACTCGAACCCATGACTCCAGCAATAAAATCCTCCCATCCCCATGCTTGATTACATTTCAAATACAGTAAGTATTTATTGAAACAATAAATATACCTTAAAAAAGATTCAACTTTGAACTAAATCTGAATAAGGAATACTAGATCTGTCTCGTTGTGCCAGTGCAGTATGGGAGATACAGGAAGCACACTTTAAATAGCATGAAGACAATGAATAATTCAAATCTGTATTTTTAGTTCCGTTCATGAAAGTTCTTTTGAGTAACAGCATGTTCAAATGACTATATCATGCACGACGACCTGAGCATAAACACTCAGATTTTTTTAAATGCCAGTAATTACACTTTCATTTTCCTGTTTGTATCTTCACCCAACTTGACTTCCTTTCCAGGCCTCCCTGTGCGTACTTGGCTCTGCCTCATCATCATTACGTTACAGTTACAAGTATTTATAAAGCGCCAACAAATTCCTTTGCGCTGTACAGTAGGAGAGACAGAATAACAAATATACATACACATTTCACACACGGAACAGAAGGAGGGAGGACCCTGCTCAAGAACTTACAATCTAAAATGAGAGAGGTGACCCATTGAGTGAGGGTGAATAGGACAGGTGAAGCGGCAAGTTGCAGGAGGGTTGAATGGGAAGAGGAGGAAAGGACAGTGGGGAGATCATGTTGTGAGCCTATAGGCTTCTCTAAAGTAATGCATTTTCAGGGACTTCTTGAAGGACTGGAGAGATGGGGAGTCTAATGTTGCGGGGGAGGGAGTACCATAGAAAAGGGGCAGCTCGGGAGAAGTCCTGAAGCAGAGAGTTGGGCGTACAGATAGCAACAGATCATTGGCAGAGCGAAGTCGTCGGGATGGAATATACCGTATTTTTCGCTCCATAAGACGCACTTTTTTCCCCCAAAAAGTGGGGGAAAAGTGGGTGCGTCTTATGGAGCGAATATGGCCCAGCAGCTCGTGGATGTGCCTCCGCTCACCTGCCGCCGCCGCGTTCGTCTCCCTCTGAGCATGCGTCCGGCGGCAGGAAGCTTGGGCACTCGCCTGGGGGAGCCACGTGACCGCGATCTCCCGAGATCGCGGTCACGTGGCTCCCCCAGGCGAGTGCCCAAGCTTCCTGCCGCCGGACGCATGCTCAGAAGGAGACGAACGCGGCGGCGGCGGCGGCGGCAGGTGAGCGGAGGCACATCCACGAGCTGCTGGGCCATATCCATATGTGAGCTGGGGAATTATCAATGTGTGAGCTGGCTGGGGCAAATCCATGTGTGAGCTGGCTGGGGCAAATCCATGTGAGAGCTGATGGGGCAAATCCATGTGTGAGCTGGCTGGGGCAAATCCATGTGTGAGCTGGCTGGGGCAAATCCATGTGAGAGCTGGCTGGGGCAAATCCATGTGTGAGCTGATGGGGCAAATCCATGTGTGAGCTGGCTGGGGCAAATCCATGTGTGAGCTGGCTGGGGCAAATCCATGTGAGAGCTGGCTGGGGCAAATCCATGTGAGAGCTGATGGGGCAAATCCATGTGTGAGCTGGCTGGGGCAAATCCATGTGAGAGCTGGCTGGGGCAAATCCATGTGAGAGCTGATGGGGCAAATCCATGTGTGAGCTGGCTGGGGCAAATCCATGTGAGAGCTGGCTGGGGCAAATCCATGTGTGAGCTGGCTGGGGCAAATCCATGTGTGAGCTGGCTGGGGCAAATCCATGTGTGAGCTGGCTGGGGCAAATCCATGTGAGAGCTGGCTGGGGCAAATCCATGTGTGAGCTGGCTGGGGCAAATCCATGTGTGAGCTGGCTGGGGCAAATCCATGTGTGAGCTGATGGGGCAAATCCATGTGTGAGCTAAGGCATATCCACGAGCTGGGGCAATATCCATTTTTACACTATTTCATTGAGAATATTTATTTTCCGGTTTTCCTCCTCTAAAAACTAGGTGCGTCTTATGGTCAGGTGCGTCTTATGGAGTGAAAAATACGGTACTTGCTAATAAGGGAGGAGATGTAGGCAGGGGCACGGTTATGGAGAGCTTTGTAAGTGAGCACCAGTATTTTGAAATGTATTCTAAAGGAAACAGGGAGCCAGTGTAGAGATTGACAGAGGGGCGAGGTGTGAGAGTTGCGGGATTGTGAGGTGTATGCAGTCTGTAAAGAACACCTGTGCCAAACTCAGAGGGATAATGTGGGAACCCTTAAGGCCAGAGAAAAGGAGGTTGCAGTAGTCAAGGTGGGAGATAATAAGACCTTGGGCGAGCATTTTAGTAGAGTCTGGATTAAGAAAGGGACGGACGTGTGCAATGTTTTTAGGTGAAAGTAGTAATATTTGGTTAGATTCACATAATTCACAGTCTCTCTTTCCTTTAACATTCATTAAAAAAAAAAATATTTCACCTAAAGTCTTGTTCCTCATTCAGACCATGTCACTACTCTAAACCCCTTCCCTACCTAGTTTGACTATATTCAATCTGTGCCCCAATATCTATAAGTATAGTCGAAATGGCGTTCCACAGGAACAATGCAAATGAATCCGGTACTACAACAAAAATACCAGCCGGTACCAAAATAAAATACTAGCCTGTATTACAATAAAAATACCAGCCGGCACCAAAATATAATACCAGCTGGTACCAAAGTAAAATACCTATGGTACCTTTTTGGTACCAACTGGTATTTTTATTTTGGTACCAGCTGGTGTTTTTATTGTAGTACTAACTGGTATACCAATGAAAGCTGTTCTTTGTGAATGTTGACCGGGGGGGGGTGGGTCCTTTGGTATGTCTGACCATTTGAGATCTTACCTTGGAAACAGAGTGGCACAGGTAAGAGGTAGGGTTTTTGTGGGAACAGTGCCCACATTGCAGCTTGTTTAGGTCGGGCAGCCTGGAAAACCTCATGCCCATAGCAAAGCATCCAGAGATTCATCCCCCAGCTCCCAATCCAGAGCTGATCCAGTATCTGAGGAAGAACTGCTGAGTGGTAAAAGTCCTGTCACGGTTTTCTGTGGGGGATGCCAGTGGTAGACTCAATATCTCAAGCATGCTGACCTGGGGGTCCTTGGGAGCGTCAGCCATCTGCAGCTTTGGTAAGTTGGCACAGATTGTCTTGGGCTGACACCTTCTCGCAGTCTGACTCAATGGATTCACAATCCTCAGATCCAGAGTCATGTAAAGAGTGGCATGGCGAAGGTGGCGGCAAGTCTTGCCAGGGCATTCTGTATACCGTGGTGGTAGTGGTAGACTCCTTTCTGAATGCAGGGGCTGAAATAATAGTTGGGGCAAAGGACTGCTGAGTTGGAATGATGGAAGTGGCATTCAATGCCGTGATGGACTTCATAGTCCTGTGCAATAAACCTTCACCCTTGCTCTTCCTGTTTCTGTGTCCTCGCCTGAAGGGTTTGCAATATCTCGACCTGGGGTCCCACCATGGCTCAAGCCATGTGCCACCCTGACAATTTCTAATGCTTCTTCAAATCTTTCCAAGTCCTCTTTGTGAACTACAGTCACTTTATAGAAACAAGGGGTTTTATTAGGGAATAGCGCAAAGAAAGAAAAAGCTAATAACTGGTGTGTAAACTAATATACAGAGGTAATAACTGTGGAGCCAAGAATAAAGCAGGGTTGGGACTGGAAACAGACAGTGGGCAGGGGAAGAATAGAGCTGGACACAGACAGTGTACACAAATACTGGGAATTACAGAAGGGTGCAGGAGACACTGAAGACACAGTCCTGGAGAGGTAAGGTGACGCAGAGCTAGTGGAGAAGCATGGAGTCTCAGAGTGACTGGAGATGCAAGGGACCTTGGAGTGATTGGAGATGCAAGAGGTCTTGAAGTGACTGGAGATGCAGGGGTCTCAGAGCGACTGAAGATGCAGGGTACTCAGAGCGACTGAAGATGTAGGGGTCTCGGAGCGACTGGAGGTGCAGTGGTCTCGGAGTGACTGGAGATGCAGTGGTCTCGGAGTGACTGGAGATGCAGTGGTCTCGAAGGGACTGAAGATGCAGTGGTCTCGGAGCAACTGGAGATGCAGTGGTCTCGGAGTGACTGGATATACAGTGGTCTCGGAGCAGTTGGAGATGCAGGGGTCACAAAATCTGTGTTAATAGACTGAGGCACAAGGAAACAGGGTTGAAGACTGGAGTAAAGTCTGTTGTTTGCGTCGGAAAGTGGGTTAGTCTGGTGGTCACATCGAGGAATAAAGCAGGGATTAACATTAATGGCTATGACTACCCTTTGCTTCAATCCTATGAAACTAGCATACTTTTTAGGCAACATAGTCTGCTACATTTTCTGACACAAGGAACAGATTCTGCTCCATTTTTAGGCAACAGAGTCTACCTCATTTTTTACACAGGTAGCAGACTCTGCTCTATTTTCAGTGAATAGGTCCATTTATCCATTTTGCGATGCAAGTAGCTGATTTTTATCCATTTTATATGGAAGTGTCACTTTTCAACATTTTTCTTTGTGCATCAGGATTTAGTGTCGATATGGTCATGTTTTGACACACATCATTTTTTGGTTAGAGTTTTGACACATGAGAAAAAAATGTCATTGCTATAGTAAACTATTTTACCCTATCCAAGTGAGCATTTTGGTTACTATTTGATGTCACTAATTCAAATCAAAGATTTAATATTACATTTTAAAGTACTTTTTTTATTAACGTAAAAGAATGATAGTGGCTCACTTTTGCAACACCTTAGAATATGGAAAGCAATCCATACATTTCAGCGTCGATAGGTCTAACATTGTCAGAGTCTCCACGCTCTGGCCCCTGGCACCCACGTTAGACCCTGCTATTTTTGACCTATACAGGTTTCTGGACTTATCTGGCAGAACTGCATCCTAGCCCTGGAGCCCCACCTGAGCTCACCTTGCCCTGATTAGCCCAGCATATAAGGAAGTTACGCCCTCCAAGCTGGACT
This sequence comes from Leptobrachium leishanense, assembly GCA_009667805.1. Taxonomy (NCBI): domain Eukaryota; kingdom Metazoa; phylum Chordata; class Amphibia; order Anura; family Megophryidae; genus Leptobrachium; species Leptobrachium leishanense. The sequence goes on from CM019066.1 coordinate 294,788,201, forward strand.
TCCACATTGAAGTCCCAGACTGTGAAGACCTGTGTCAGAAAGCTCCCTGAACTTCTTGAGAGAACCTCCTAAATTCCACACTATTCTGTGAATCCACTTTGCTGAACCCTCCGTTGCACTTTCTGGATATTTCACTTTCATACCGGTATCCCCCCCCCCTCCTGCTCCCTTCTTCCCCCATCTAGGATCTCTCTGTACCAGACCAATTGCTTGAACTCTAAGACCATTTTTATTGCCTGTTCCCTGCCTGATCCCGCGTATATGTATATATCTGTTTAGTGTATTCTTTATTCATTGCTTGCCCCATGTGCTGTTAAGTTCCCTTTGTGTCTATTTCTACTCTCACTTCTCTAGTCTCTTATTCTCTTGTTATCCCTCATTTCTCCTGCTTTCCTAAACTGCTCCCATATTCAGTTCTCCATAACTTCCCTTCCCACAACTCTCAGCCATCCCTCTATTGCTTCAACCTCCTTTTCCTGCATCTTCTCTCCTTCCCTATATCTATTCCCCATCGTGCCCAGTCTCCTCCAGTGTCTACGTAGTTCTAATCTCCTTGTTTAGTTCATGTCTCTTATGTTCGTATGTGTTTATACTAAATAAACTCTTTAGTTATCCCTCAAATCTGCCTATTTCACTGCATCTTGGGCTCACAACTAGGGATGAGCTGTTCGGGTTCGGAGTTCGACCTGAACTTTGGCAGTTCGAAAGTTCGCGAATTTTGAACTTTTTGGGTGTGTTTGGTTCGGGTTTGGAAAAGAAATTTTGAGAAGTATAGAAAATGCTTAAAAAAAATCTAGAAAGAGACTCTTTACTGCAGAATATTATAAGCAACGGTTTATTAGATATTGAATTAAAAACTAATGTGTGTGTGGAAAGATTATCAACTCTAAATGACCTCTGTTCACAAACGGGCATAACACCAGGTGTTTTCAGTCTGGTAATCAATTTGATACATTGTATAATATAGTGAGGGGGTGAGGTGGTGTCTGTTTCTGATTGAGATTTGAGAATTAATTTCCCTCCTAAAACATCCTAATATGCTGCATTTAACCCTTTCGCTGCTGAGGCTTTTCACACCTCTGTGCTGAGGTCATTTTTACCGCTTTCGCTCATGTTTAACCGCGTTTTGTAGCCATATTTTGATATATGACCCAGACATATTATATATCGTTCTTTCCGGCAGACTTGGCAGATTCATAATATGTCATTATTATATGTATACCTTATGTCATGTCTGTATATTATAACAAAAAATGCAATAAAATTAGAATTTTCAATAATTTACAATGTGTAAAGTGTTGTTTTTCACATTTTAACATGCGATCGTTTGCGGTTATATTTTGTATGGGGTGCGCTTGTAAAAAAAAATTAGAAATGGGGTCTCGTTACATTTTTTTTTTTTTTTTGGGAAAATTTCGCTTTTTTTAACAGACGCACCGCATACAAAAATCGTTAGTGCAGCATTATTGTTCACATTATAATTGAAATGGGAACAATATTTCTGCATTAACAAAACAAAAACAAACAAACTTGTTTTATTTTTATTTTGTCAGGGTTATCCAAAGAGATTCGAAAAGTCACCGCACGTTCGGTGACTTTTCGTTCTCTTCAATTCGGTTCCTTTTGCCGATTGCATTTCGGTGACCCTGCGGTGTATTCAGCAAGCACCACAGGGTCCCCGAATTGCAGGGAAAAGCTGCCGAAAACCTGACGAAAACTAACCGAATGCACGCTGAAAACAAGCAAAAACATCTGGATTAACCTTCGAAGAGGAGCCGAACAGGAGCCGAAAAGGAGCCGAATCACACAGAGCCGAAGCAGCTGTGACGTAGAGGAGGCAGTGAATAAATTAGAAAAACCATTTGTATGAATCTGGGAAAATGAAACGCTGTTTGCAAAGAAACTACTGAGGCGAAAATGTCTGAAATTTTCACAGGAGGTCCAGGGAATGATAATAAAGAGGGCTGTTACAAAAAAAATAAGCAAACTGAAAAAAAAAAAAAAAAAAAAATCGGACTTTTAATTTTTTTTTAAAAAATTCAGAAAAATGCTTAAAGTATCCTAAAAAATCTATGAATAAAGAGACTTTTTGCTGCAGAATTTTATAATGAACGGTTTATTAGATATTGAATTAAAACGGGAATATTTTTAACATTGAAGTCTATGGGATTCTCCTGAATAAATTTGCCGAATTAAACCACCGAATGGCAGGGCATTAGGGGAACCTTTCACTGCTGGTTTGTGTTCTCTGAATAGCCGAAGCAGTGCTTTTTGATGGGGATTTCACTGCCCTCGAACAGGGACCGAACAGGCACCGTATGTTCAGGCAATTCGACAGGATTTGGCGAATTGCCTGCTCTCTGGATAGCCGAATGGCCAGGAAAGGTAACCGAACCCTGATTTTCAGCGTTCGGTTACCTTTCTCAAGCAATTCGAATCTCTTTGGATAACCCTGTTAGATTTTTTTTAAAAAAAAAATATTTTTATTTTATTTTTTTAACATTTTTCATGCTCATGTTTAGTATCCTTGGAAAGGCCATGCTCTGGCCGATCCAACGATATCAAACATTAACCCCTAGCTGCCACGGATCGGGAGATAGGGGGTTCCAATGAACCCCCATCTCCACCATTGGTGGCAGCTAGGGGTCAACTCCAGGACTGGCGTCATCGTGCTATGCACATCGTGCTATGGCCGACATCCAAGATTTTCCCTGCAATACGGCGACCCTGTGGTGCTTGCTGAAAACACCGCAGGGTCGCCGAAATGGGATCGCCAAATCCCACCGAATTGAAGAGAACAAAAAGTCACTGAACGTGCGGTGACTTTTCGATTCTCTTTGAATAACCCTGTTTGTAATTTATTTCAAGAATAAATCCACATACAAAGTCCTCCCCTACCACTCCCATGCTCACTTGCTCAGGAACTACTCCCCATGTCATTCCACGCTACAACCAGTCTATCTGGCAGACCTGCGATTCACTGCTTTGGCATGGTCAAATTTATCTCACTGGTGGTACTCCTTCTGTTTCCACAATGTGCAAACCCCTAGTCCCCTCAATAGCTATTTCATTGTACTCTACTGGACTGGCAGTGTTTTTGCATATTTTTCCATCTTGTGAAACACAAAAGATTCCAAAGGCTACCCAAACAGTATTTTCGACATCTCAATGAGTTGTTTTTGTTGATACTGTATGTCCCAAATGTTATGTCAAGCATCATTACGTCATATCTCAGTTCTAAGATGGGGCTCTCTCCAGACAACTCCTTCCTGAAATGCACTGATATTAAGGCAGGCCTCAAGCATTGTTTCTGAAGTTCTCAGAACATGAGAAATTTATGGTCCCATGTGACACATTTGGGGTTAAAGCCACATGAATACAGTTTCTACTGTCTATAGAGGTGGCCTTACATTTGGCTTTATTAAAGGTAGAATAACCACAACAAATGACTGAAGGTGGTTGGGTACTTGTATCATATATTTTTCTGCTGGTCTGTGTATTCTCATATCCTTCTATTTCTCTACTGCTCCCTTTACGTACTTTTCCCAAATACTTCAACAAAAATCTTAGCACCCTCATAATATTCTTCATTCTCCAGTTACTTTATTCCAGTTAGCTCTTTGAAATAATGGGGAATCTCTTTATACAGTAAAAGAGCGGTTTGATTCTTATGCCTTAATTTGTAACATCATAATCCTGCTGACATCATAAGCAACATAGAATCTACTCAACAGTTAGGACAACAACTAGAATAGTTAAAATAAATAATTATTTTGTAAGTCTGGACCCAAGCTAAATAATTCTGAGCAAATAAATCTAGAAAGCCCAGAACACTAAGGGCCAAATTACAATCTTCGCGCAAAAATCCTTGCGAAAATCTTTGCGCCAAGCGTTAAAGTTTTGCACCCGCTAGAATTACAATCCTCGTTCGTCTTTTCATCCGCTGATCAATACCGCGCGCAAACAGGACGCGGCCAAATGCTCGCGCAGTACCGTCTTGCGCAAAAACCTGTGTGCGAACAGTTTTTTTTTCTCGCAATTCAGCCAATCAGAATTAAAGGGATACTCTAGGCAACATGACCACCTAAGCTTTTTTAGGTGGTCATGATGCCCTGAGTATGCCCTTTTCTGTCCCCCCTCCCTCTGCTTAGCCGATCGGCTGAAAACAGCTGAGAGATGCGGAGAACTTTACTCCGCCCTCCCAGCTGTCAGTCAGCAGAGCGGGATTCATATTTCCTGCTTCTGCGACTATTGCCGAGTAGGAGACGTCATCGCGGTAAAAGCGCGATGACGTCTCCAACTCGCTGCAGTAGCTGGCTGCAGCAAGCCGCCAGCATAGTCTGCGGCTGGGATTAGTGTTGCGCGCATCCTCTGCGCGTAACACTAATCCAATTAGAAGAGGAAGCCTGCTGATTGGCTGGCTTACGTGCAGTGGCGTAGTGTGGGTTGTCAGCACCCGGGGCCAGCCAAGAATTGTGCGCCCCCCCACAACCTGTGGACACGTTATCGAATTGCCCCAGCTCTCACATGGATATTGCCCCAGCTCATGGATTTGCCCCCGCTCATGATTGCCCCGCTCACAACATGGGATTTGCCCCAGCTCACACATGGATTGCCCCCCTCACTCATGGATTTGACCCAGCTCATGGATTTGCCCCAGCTCACTCATGGATTTGCCCCAGCTCATGGATTTGCCCCCCAGCTCACTCATGGATTTGCCCCAGCTCACTCATGGATTTGCCCCAGCTCATGGATTTGCCCCAGCTCATGGATTTGCCCCAGCTCATGGATTTGCCCAGCTCACTCCAATGGATTTTCCCCAGCTCACTCATGGATTTGCCCCAGCTCACTCATGGATTTGCCCAGCTCAACTCATGGATTTGCCCCCAGCTTTCATGGATTTTCCCCAGCTCATGGATTTGCCCCCAGCTCATGATTCCCCCCAGCTCATGGATTTTCCCCAGCTCATGGATTTGCACCCCAGCTCATGGATTTGCCCCAGCTCATGGATACTGCCCCCCAGCTCATGGATTTGCCCCCAGCTCATGGATTTGCCCCCAGCTCATGGATTTGCCCCCAGCTCATGGATTTGCCCCCCAGCTCATGGATTTGCCCCAGCTCATGGATTTGCCCCCAGCTCATGGATTTGCCCCCAGCTCATGGATTTGCCCCAGCTCATGGATTTGCCCCAGCTCATGGATTTGCCCCCAGCTCATGGATTTGCCCCAGCTCATGGATTTGCCCCAGCTCATGGATTTGCCCCAGCTCATGGATTTGCCCCCAGCTCATGGATTTGCCCCAGCTCATGGATTTGCCCCAGCTCATGGATTTGCCCCCCAGCTCATGGATTTGCCCCCCAGCTCATGGATTTGCCCCCAGCTCATGGATTTGCCCCCAGCTCATGGATTTGCCCCCAGCTCATGGATTTGCCCAGCTCACTCATGGATTTGCCCCAGTTCACTCATGGATTTGCCCCCAGCACATGGATTTGCCCCAGCTCACTCATGGATTTGCCCCCAGCTCACTCATGGATTTGCCCCAGCTCACTCATGGATTTGCCCCAGCTCATGGATTTGCCCCCAGCTCATGGATTTGCCCCCCAGCTCATGGATTTGCCCCCAGCACTCATGGATTTGCCCCAGCTACACATGGATTTGCCCCAGGTCATGGATTGCCCCAGCTCTCACCTGGATTGTTGCCCCAGCTCCGGCAGGGGGTTGAGGGACCCAGATGCCGGGCAGCGCGGGAGCGCCTGCCCGGTCTTGAACAGTCCGTCCTGTGAAGTGGATGCGGCTGTGTGCGTGCGAGCCGGTCACGCGGTCCGGCCAGTCAGGTGGTACAGAGACTCAGTACCACCTGATTAGCCGGACCACGTGACCGGCTGCGCACGCACACAGCCGCATCCACTTCACAGGACGGACTGTTCAAGACGGGCAGGCGCTCCCGCGCTGCCAGGCATCTGGGTCCCTCAACCCCCGGGCCAGTTTTAGGGACGCGAATGCCCCCTAACAAAACTGCGCCCGGGGCCACGGCCCCCCCAGCCCCCCCCCACTACGCCACTGCTTACGTGAGAGGCGCACATGCGCGCTTCTCACGTAAACCATTAGCCAAGTTACGGAGTTAGAAGGACGGGAGCGAAGAGGAGGGAGGTGAGTATATAAAAAAAAACGCCGTTGGAAAGAAGTGGTTTTAGGGTAAGTATTACATTTAAAAATATATATATATATAATATATTACACAATAACTAGGTAGGGAATAGGTATATTTAATGTAAGAAAAAAGGGGGGATTTTTAGCCTAGAGTGTTCCTTTAAGAACCACAATTATCTCACGGTAAGAAATTGCGCCTGCCACAGTCAATCTGAGCATACAGTTGTGTTCAAAATTATTCAACCCCCACTGAAATTGAGTGTTTTGGCCAGTTTGACATAGATTTTGATCATTTCAGTCATCTTGCTTACAATTAAATCAAAGAGGCACGTGTAGGTCAGACAAATATAACATAACATTTATAATGAAATAACACAAATGTCTTTTCTGTGCTCACATCATTATCAGTTTTATTCAACCCCCAAGTGACATTCAATCTTAGTACTTAAGTACAACATCCTTTTACAGTATAACAGCTTTTAAACGTGAAGCATAGCTTGACACAAGTGTCTTGCAGCGATCTACGGGTATCTTCGCCCATTCGTCATGGGCAAAAGCCTCCAGTTCAGTCACATTCTTAGGCTTGCGCACTGCAACTGCAACTGCAACTGCTTTCTTTAAGTCCCACCAGAGGTTCTCAATCGGATTTAAGTCAGGTGACTGCGCGTAACACTAATCCAATTAGAAGAGGAAGCCTGCTGATTGGCTGGCTTACGTGCAGTGGCGTAGCGTGGGTTGTCAGCACCCGGGGCCAGCCAAGAATTGTGCGCCCCCCCACAACCTGTGGACACGTTATCGATATTGCCCCAGCTCTCACATGGATATTGCCCCAGCTCATGGATTTGCCCCCAGCTCATGGATTTGCCCCAGCTCACACATGGATTTGCCCCAGCTCACACATGGATTTGCCCCCCAGCTCACTCATGGATTTGACCCAGCTCATGGATTTGCCCCAGCTCACTCATGGATTTGCCCCCAGCTCATGGATTTGCCCCCAGCTCACTCATGGATTTGCCCCAGCTCACTCATGGATTTGCCCCCAGCTCATGGATTTGCCCCAGCTCATGGATTTGCCCCCAGCTCATGGATTTGCCCCAGCTCACTCATGGATTTGCCCCCAGCTCACTCATGGATTTGCCCCCCAGCTCATGGATTTGCCCCCAGCTCATGGATTTGCCCCCCAGCTCATGGATTTTCCCCCCAGCTCATGGATTTTCCCCAGCTCATGGATTTGCCCCCAGCTCATGGATTTGCCCCAGCTCATGGATACTGCCCCCAGCTCATGGATTTGCCCCCAGCTCATGGATTTGCCCCCAGCTCATGGATTTGCCCCCCAGCTCATGGATTTGCCCCAGCTCATGGATTTGCCCCCAGCTCATGGATTTGCCCCCAGCTCATGGATTTGCCCCAGCTCATGGATTTGCCCCCCAGCTCATGGATTTGCCCCAGTTAATGGATTTGCCCCAGCTCATGGATTTGCCCCAGCTCATGGATTTGCCCCAGCTCATGGATTTGCCCCCAGCTCATGGATTTGCCCCCCAGCTCATGGATTTGCCCCCAGCTCATGGATTTGCCCCCCAGCTCATGGATTTGCCCCCAGCTCATGGATTTGCCCCAGCTCACTCATGGATTTGCCCCAGCTCACTCATGGATTTGCCCCCAGCACATAGATTTGCCCCAGCTCACTCATGGATTTGCCCCCAGCTCACTCATGGATTTGCCCCAGCTCACTCATGGATTTGCCCCCAGCTCATGGATTTGCCCCCAGCTCATGGATTTGCCCCCCAGCTCATGGATTTGCCCCCAGCTCATGGATTTGCCCCAGCTCACACATGGATTTGCCCCCAGGTCATGGATTTGCCCCAGCTCTCACCTGGATTGTTGCCCCAGCTCCGGCAGGGGGTTGAGGGACCCAGATGCCGGGCAGCGCGGGAGCGCCTGCCCGGTCTTGAACAGTCCGTCCTGTGAAGTGGATGCGGCTGTGTGCGTGCGCAGCCGGTCACGCGGTCCGGCCAGTCAGGTGGTACAGAGACTCAGTACCACCTGATTAGCCGGACCACGTGACCGGCTGCGCACGCACACAGCCGCATCCACTTCACAGGACGGACTGTTCAAGACCGGGCAGGCGCTCCCGCGCTGCCCGGCATCTGGGTCCCTCAACCCCCGGGCCAGTTTTAGGGACGCGAATGCGCCCCTAACAAAACTGCGCCCGGGGCCACGGCCCCCCCAGCCCCCCCCCACACTACGCCACTGCTTACGTGAGAGGCGCACATGCGCGCTTCTCACGTAAACCATTAGCCAAGTTACGGAGTTAGAAGGACGGGAGCGGAAGAGGAGGGAGGTGAGTATATAAAAAAAAAACGCCGTTGGAAAGAAGTGGTTTTTAGGGTAAGTATTACATTTAAAAAAATATATATATATATATATATTACACAATAACTAGGTAGGGAATAGGTATATTTTAATGTAAGAAAAAAGGGGGGGATTTTTAGCCTAGAGTGTTCCTTTAAGAACCACAATTATCTCACGGTAAGAAATTGCGCCTGCCACAGTCAATCTGAGCATACAGTTGTGTTCAAAATTATTCAACCCCCACTGAAATTGAGTGTTTTGGCCAGTTTGACATAGATTTTGATCATTTCAGTCATCTTGCTTACAATTAAATCAAAGAGGCACGTGTAGGTCAGACAAATATAACATAACATTTATAATGAAATAACCACAAATGTCTTTTCTGTGCTCACATCATTATCAGTTTTATTCAACCCCCAAGTGACATTCAATCTTAGTACTTAGTACAACATCCTTTTACAGTTATAACAGCTTTTAAACGTGAAGCATAGCTTGACACAAGTGTCTTGCAGCGATCTACGGGTATCTTCGCCCATTCGTCATGGGCAAAAGCCTCCAGTTCAGTCACATTCTTAGGCTTGCGCACTGCAACTGCTTTCTTTAAGTCCCACCAGAGGTTCTCAATCGGATTTAAGTCAGGTGACTGCGATGGCCACTCCAAAATGTTCCAGCCTTTAATCTGCAACCATGCTCTAGTGGACTTGGAGGTATGCTTGGGATCATTGTCCTGTTGAAAGGTCCAACGTCTCCCAAGCCTCAGGTTTGTGACGGACTGCATCACATTGTCATCCAATATCTCCTGGTACTGAAGAGAATTCATGGAACCTTGCACACGCTGAAGCTTCCCTGTACCTGCAGAAGCAAAACAGCCCCAAAGCATGATTGACCCCCCGCCATGCTTCACAGTAGGCAAGGTGTTCTTTTCTTCATAGGCCTTGTTCTTCCTCCTCCAAACATAGCGTTGATCCATGGGCCCAAACAGTTCTAATTTTGTTTCATCAGTCCACAGAACACTATCCCAAAACTTCTGTGGTTTGTCCACATGACTTTTGGCATACTGCAGTCGACTCTTCTTATTCTTTGGAGACAGCAAGGGGGTGTGCCTGGGAGTTCTGGCATGGAGGCCTTCATTACGCAGTGTGCGCCGTATTGTCTGAGCTGAAACTTCAGTACCCACATCTGACAAATCTTTTCTCAGTTCCTCAGCAGTCACACGGGGACTTTTCTCCACTCTACGCTTCAGGTAGCGCACAGCAGTCGAAGTCAGCATCTTCTTTCTGCCACGACCAGGTAGCGTTTCAACAGTGCCCTTTGCCTTGAATTTGCAAATGATGCTTCCTATGGTCTCTCTTGGTATGTTTAACATCTTTGCAATCTTCTTATAGCCATTGCCCTTCCTGTGAAGAGTAATCACCGCTTCTCTTGTCTTCCTGGACCATTCTCTTGACTTCACCATGTTTGTAACCACACCAGTAAATGTCTAGAAGGAGCTGAGTATCACAGTCATTTTAAAGCTGCCTAATTGGTGCTTATTATGCTTTATTGCTGCTCCGTGACATCCACAGGTGTTTTCAATACCTGATTGAAAACAATTGAATGAACCTCTGTTCTTCAGAGTGGTAGTCTTTAAGGGGTTGAATAATTGTGTCAATGAAGAATTCACAAAAGAAACATTTACTACTGTATTACAAAACCAATTGATGTCATTTTAGTTGCATATGGTTCTTTAAAAAGTCCTTGTAAGATTTCATTCTGAATACAATTACAAATGTACACTAAATTCCCTAAAATCCTTTACAGCATTGGGGGTTGAATAATTTTTAACACAACTGCATATGCTACAGCAATAATAAATGCAAACACAACTTCTCCATTTTATTGGTCTGGTATGTGTTGAAGGGACAACTATACTTTGCATTTTTTTACTGGGCTGGTGTATTTTGGTTCGGCCAGGTCGGTCAAATTTGCCATTAACACCAGCTTTTTGCAGTTGCTAAAATTATGCGCGCAAAGGCTATGCGGTAATTACCGCAAATAGATTGTAATCCCATCCTCGTACCAGCGCACATTTGCATTTGCGTTCACAATGTTAAGTATAGGACGCACGAAGTACAGTAAGCTCACGCAGGGTTCACGCAGGTTCACCCGTGGTAGATGATTGTGCGCGGTTGTTGTGCTGACTATGTAATACGGCATTCGGCGCAAAGGGTTTTACCCCTCACGTTAATGTTTTTTTGCTGCCAGCACAAACGTTTGCGCGGAAATTGTAATTTAGCCCTAAATCTTAAAAAAATTAAAAAAGATGAATGGTTGTTTAAACATTTTATTTTATTTATAAAGGATTTTACCAGGAAGGATACATTGAGATTTCTCTCGTTTTCAAGTATATCCTGGGTTCAAGAAAATTGAAGTGTTACAGTTACAGAAATACAAATTAATACAATGCAAGATATTAAAAAAACAACACAAATATACAGATTAACAGAAAATAAATATGTAGGAAATATAGTCACTAGGTTACATGTTTACAGGTGCATTCTGTTTTGAGGTATGTTAGTAAAGAGCTCTTGAGTGACTTAAGACTGGGGGAAGATTTGATGGTGTCTGGGAGGTTATTCCATAATTGTGGTGCTCTGTAGGAAAATGAGGACCAAGCCACTGTCTTTTGTATTGTGGTATTGCAAGTAAGGTGCTGGTCCTGGATCAGAGTTTATAGGATGAGGGAGCTGCTGGGGGAAGCAGTCTATTCAGGTAGGGTGGCAGCTTCCCAGAAATGCTCTTAGACACCAGGCTGGAAAGGTGAAGGGTGCGTTTAGACTCCAGCAATGGCCAGTTTAGCTCTTTTAACATGTCACAATGGTGGGTCATGTAGTTACATTGTAATGCAAAGCGGCAGAAGGAGTTATACAATGTAGTAAGTTTCTGAAGGTGTGTTTGCGGGACTGCTGCATACACTACATCTCCGTAATCAATAGCTGGCATAAGCATTTGTTGTACAATCTGCTTTCTTACCGCGGGGCTCAGGCAGGATTTGTTTCTGTACAGGGCACCTAGTTTGGGGTAAAGTTTAGATGAGAGTTTTTCAATGTGGGGGCCAAAGGATAGATTAGTGTCTAACCACATACCTAGATATTTGAGAGAAGTGACTGTGGTCAGCGTGCCATTTGATTTTGTCCCAACACATAGATGGGGATTTTGAAATTTGTGTAGTTTACGTGCTGTTCCAAAGAGCATCGTTACAGTTTTGTCAGTATTTTAAAAAAGTTTGTTGTGTTTGATCCACTTTTCTACCTCCTGTGAATTGTTCTTGCAGCACGGCCTCCAGCTGAGGGAGATTTGGTTTGCTGGTATAGATTACAGTGTCGTCTGCGTACATATGTACAGTTGAGGCTTTGCAGACGTTGGGCAGATCATTTATGAATATTGTGAATAGCAGGGCGCCTAGTATTGAGCCTTGGGGTACACCGCGAGTGACTGGGAGCGGGAGGGAGGAGCTGCCAGAAATTGACACATATTGTGATCGGTCGGATACATATGATTGAAACCAGGTTAACGTGCGATCACCAATGCCAGAGTTTTTAAGTTTTTCTAACAAGATGCCATGGTCTACCGTGTCAAAGACCTTGGCAAAATCAAGGAAGATGGCTCCAGTTAGGTTTCCTTGTTCCATCCCAGCTTGGATATCATTGCAGACTTTTAAAAGGGCGGTTGTAGTTGAGTGATTTGAACGAAAGCCTGATTGATCCGGGGTTAAGTAGTTCCAATATTGATAATAATCACGTAATTGTGTGTAGACACATTTTTCCAAGATTTTTGACACTACAGGGAACAATGATATCGGACTGTAGTTGGATACCAAAATACTGTCACAACTTTTATGGATAGGTACCACTCTCGCAGTCTTCCAGAGTTTGGGTATGTATCCAGTCGCCAGTGATTCATTTATTAGGGTTGCGACAGGATTTGCAATTGCTGGCGCACTGATTAACAAAGTCCAGGAGAAGCCAGAATGAGTTGCTGCCTAAGTCTGATGGGTGAGGAAGCAATGAAAGAATGCTTGCTGAGAAAAAAAAAGTACACATAAGATCAGAGGGGGTTGTGGGGTGCAATAAAATTCTTAAACTCAGTGGTTCAGACCGGAGGGGGGTGGATAGATAAGAACAAATGGTTCTAAGGGAAATCGAGCAGTGGTAAATGTGCCTAGCTACACATAACTGAATACATAGAGAAAAATATGCATACATATATACAGAGTAGCAATTAGGTCTACCAGCACAGGACTGAATACATATGGAGAGGAACACACACACACTTAATGCATATTTATTTATTTATTTATTTATTTATAAAGGATTTTACCAGGAAGGATACATTGAGATTTCTCTCGTTTTCAAGTATGTCCTGGGTTCGAGAACATTGAGTGGTTACAGAAATACAAAATAGTAAAATGCAAGATATTAACACAGGACCAAATATACAGATTATATTTCCTCCATATTTATTTTTCTATTAGTCATTATGTTACATGTTTACAGGTGCATTTTGTATTGAGGTATGCTAATAGGGAGCTCTTAAGGGACTTTAGACTGGGGGAAGATTTAACGGCGTCTGGGAGGTTATTCCATATTTGCGGTGCTCTGTAGGAAAATGCGGATCGAGCCATTTTCTTTTTGTATTGCGGTATTGCAAGTAAGGTGCTGGTCCTGGATCTGAGGTTATAGGATGAGGGAACTGCTGGGGGAAGCAGCATATTCAGGTAGGGTGGTAGCTTCCCAGAAAAGCTCTTAAACACCAGGTTGGAAAGGTGAAGGGTGCGTCTAGAGTCCAGCGATGGCCAGTTTAGTTCTTTTAACATGTCACAATGGTGGGTCATGTAGTTACATTGTAGCACAAAGCGACAGAATGAGTTATACAATGTAGTAAGTTTCTGGAGGTGTGTTTGCGGGGCGGCTGCATACACTACATCTCCGTATTCAATGGCTGGCATAAGCATTTGTTGTACAATCTGCTTTCTTACCGCGGGGCTCAGGCAGGATTTGTTTCTGTACAGGGCACCTAGTTTGGGGTAAAGTTTAGATGAGAGTTTTTCGATGTGGGGGCCAAAAGATAGATTTGGGTCTAACCACATACCTAGGTATTTGAGAGAGGTGACTGTGGTCAGTGTGCCGTTTGATTTTGTACCAACACATAGATGGGGTGTTTGCAATTTGTGTAGTTTAGGTGCAGTTCCAAAGAGCATTGTAACCGTTTTGTCAGTATTTAGAAAAAGTTTGTTATTTGCTATCCACTTTTCTACCCCTGTGAATTCTTCTTGCAGCACGGCCTCCAGCTGCGGGAGATTTGGTTTGCTGGTATAGATTACCGTGTCGTCTGCGTACATGTGTACAGTTGAAGCTTTGCAGACATTGGGCAGATCGTTTATGAATATTGTGAATAGCAGGGGGCCAAGTATCGAGCCTTGGGGTACACCGCACGTGACTGGGAGGGGAAGGGAAGTGCTGTCAGAAATGGACACAAATTGAGACCTGTCAGACACATATGATTGGAACCAGGTTAACGTACTATCACCAATACCAGAGTTTTTAAGTTTTTGTAATAGGATGCCATGGTCTACTGTGTCAAAAGCCTTGGCAAAGTCAAGGAAGATGGCTCCAGTTAGATTTCCTTGTTCCATGCCCGCTTGGATATCATTACAAACTTTTAAAAGGGCAGTTGTAGTTGAATGGTTTGGACGAAAGCCTGATTGATCTGGGGTTAAATAGTTCTGATACTGATAATAATCACGTAATTGAGTGTAGACACATTTTTCCAGAATTTTTGACATTACAGGGAGCAGTGATATTGGGCGGTAGTTGGATACCAAAGTATTGTCTCCACTTTTATGGATAGGTACCACCCTTCCAGTCTTCCAGAGTATGGGTATGTATCCAGTTGCCAGTGATTCATTAATCAGGGTTGCGACAGGTTTAGCAATTGCTGGTGCACTGATTTTCAGCAGCATTGCTGGGATTTGATCAGGTCCAGACTGGTATTTCATTTTTTGGTTACGGAGAAGTTTAGTGATGGCACCGACAGGCACAGGCCTAAAACTGAATAGGTCTGGGTTACGGGGTTTTTGCACTGTTGGTGGGTCCTGACCTTCGTGCAGCCTTTCTGATTGCGTTTCATTTCCTAGCTTAGCAATGAGGGTGGTGGCGCATCCAACAAAATAATTATTAAAAGCATTTGCTACATCTAGGGGGTGTTGTACAGTTTGGTTGTTTACTTTTAAAGCAGCTGGTTGGGAGTGGCTGGGGGGTGCTTGTATGTTACTTATGATTTTCCAAAAATTTCTGGGGTTTGATATGTTATTGTTTAAATTTTCATTGAAGTATTGGGCTTTAGCCATTTTTGTTTCTTTTGTGCATTCATTCCGTCATTTTCGGTATTCACAGTGATCGTTCATGGATCCAGTACTCTTGAACTTTGACCACAGGGAGTCTCTAAACTGGTACATATGCGTGAGGTCAGCTGTAACCCAGGGGAGATGGGCCCCTTTTACTCGCACTTTACGCAGCGGGGCATGGGAATTCCAGACTTGCAGGAGTTCAGACTGAAAGTATTCAACTGCACAGTCTAGGTCTGGGATTAGGTTTAGCCTGTACCAGGGGAGCTGTTTGAGATCACTTAGGAAGGATTCAAGAATAAATTTCTTGAAAGACCTGGTGGTTATTACCTTTGGGGGAGATTTCAAGGCCTTTATTTTGCGCACGCAATACACTAGACAATGGTCACTAAAGCTATTAGCAAGAACGCCTGCCTCCTGTATTCTATCAGGAGATGAGGAGAGAATCCAGTCCAGCAAGGTATGGTTAGGGCTTTTCATATTAATGCGAGTGGGGGAGGAGATTAATTGAGTTAGCTGCAAAGTTTTAAATAGTGTGCAGTGTTTATTGTTTTTAGGATTTAGCCAATCTGTATTAAAATCGCCGAGGACCAGCAGTTCACTTTTTTGGTTTTGGGCAAGTAGGTTATTAAGGATTTGAGATATGTCAGAGAGGGAGTGCACTGGAGAGCTCGGTGGACGATACAACCCAGCAACAATGATTGATTTACTGAATGGGATTTCAATTATACCAAAGAGGAAATCAAAGGTGACAGGAGAGCTAGAAGTCTGTAAAGGGGTGAACTTTATGGACTCCTCAACATAAATAACAATTCCCCCTCCTCTCTTTGCTCTGTCTTTTCTATAACATGAATACCCCTGTATTGATATGGCAGAGTCTGGTACTTTTGGGGTTAACCACGACTCTGTGAGCACAAAGATATCCTATAAGTATATACAAAAACTAATATATATATATATATTATAATATATATATATATATACACACACACACACGCTGACAAATTACAGTGCAGTCTTATTAAGCATTCAAAAGCATAGGAGGCTAAGTATGGGTGATAGAGATTAGTCTGAGAAATCACCTTGCTGGGAAAAATTACTTAGTGGAATGATGGAGGCCTGTATTATGATCGTACATAACTTATCTAACAGATTGTAATCACACACATTTCACTAAAGGGGTTACTCAAAGAGCACTGAATTGGACGTGAAATTTCACTGAAGAGTAGATTTCCCCATACAGAGCAATTTCGTGGCTATTCAAAAAGTCAGCAATTCGCCAAATATTGGTGAATCGCCAGCGAAATATGGTGCTGTTCGACGGCAGTGAAATTCCCCATAGAGAAGTAATGGTTACCGTAATCTATTCAGAGAACGCCGTACAGCACTGAAATGTCCTGATTTTCAGTGCTTTCATTCGACCGGTTTAATCAGGCGAATCCCATAGGTTTCAATGGAAAAAAAAAATCCCCGTTTTTCTTAAATATTTATTCAAACGTTTAATCTTTTAATTTGCAGCAAAAACCCTCTTGATTTATTGAATTTTTTTTGTCTGATTCTTTTTTTCTTTTTTCTGTAACAGACCTTATTATTATACATAGGACCTTATATATTTCCAGACATTTTCATTTAGCAGTTTTTTTAAAAGTTGCGTTTTATGTCTTTTTTTTTTGGTTTTGTTTTTTTTTTACCCCGTTTAGTGGCTTGTCTGCTTTTTCTGGTGGCTGCCCGGGGGTCTGTTTGGCAGGTCATCAGCTTTCTTCAGATTGATTCAGCAGTTTTGCGGCGGGTTATTGGATGCATTCAGCTTTTTTTTTTCCCCGTTTGTTTTTCGAATCGCTTCAGCAGTTATATGGAGGTTTTTTGGATCGCTTCAGTAGTTTTGCTGCGGTTGTTCGCTTCGTTCAGCGGGTCAGTTTGCCGCACTTTGGGGACCTGGTGGTGAATTCTGAATTCACAGCAGGGTCGGCAAATTTAACTTGCCGATGGGCAGAATAACCCTGTCAGTTTTCTTTCCTTTTGGGAAGCTCTCTGTTGTCAGGTTCACATTTAGGGGTTTTTATGTTTTACTTTTAATCGACAAATTTTTACTGCAAAAAAATGTTTAGAACTATGAGAGTCTAACTTTTCCAAGCATACAATTCCAGTGGATTTTATTGTGTCACATGGACTAGGAGCCGCAGTTGACATTGGATGTAATAATTATGTACCTACAGGGTTATTCAGAGAGCGTTGAAAAGCAGGAGAATGAATGGAGAATGGCACATTCTAGGTCAAAAGAGCCAATTTGGAAAGTGAGATAAATGGGAGAATTTTTCAGGTTTGGATATTTTGACCTAGCATTTTCCATTCTCCAGCTTTTCACCTCTCTTTGAATAACCTGGATTGTGTCAACATATTACCTCATTCTCCATTATGCTATCATTGTGCCCCAGTTACACCTCTTGAATATTGGTGACCCACCTTCATTTTTCTTCCTGGTCCACTTAGCCATCATTATTATGTTCCGGAGACCCCTTCCTTAGTCTTGTGCTTCTGTAACACATGCCCTTTCTCTTGTGTCTTTGTACCTCACCCCAAGAGAGTCTTGGGCAATTAGCCCCTCCATTGAAGTCCTGGATAAAAGGACAAAGAGTTCTACTTCTGAGCGGAACCCTCTGTTGATCTACTAAACATGACTCTGTACTCTTAAAGCGACACTGTAGATACCATTTTAGCTTAAGTGGCTGTCCCTGTCCCTGCGTACTCCCCTCCAAAAATTTATGACAGTCTTGAAAACTGAAATCTTAATCATTAACCCTGGAGTTTTTTTATTATCATACCTAAAGATTTCTTTCAAACCAATTAGGGTTGAACATGTTATGTTGTCAGAATGTTCCTCTTTAAGGCAATAAGAACAGAATAGGTAGCATCGATATTAGAACATCTACAACCTGCCTGATGTTCAGTCATGTGGGCTTACCTCTGGTCTCAGGTCACGGTCTCTCTGTTTCAGGCCACTCTCCCTCTTACATGTGTCTGTCTGTTTCAGGTCACTCTCTCCGGCATTTTCAAACACTGGTGTCAGCTCCAGAATACGGGCTGCCAGAGTTTACTATTGTTGGTTATGTGAATGAGATAGAGATCACACGGTATACCAGTGACTCAAACCAATTGGTTCCTGTTGCTCAGTGGATACCGAAAGAAGAACTTGAATACTGGGAGAGAGACAGCGCTGCAAACGTAATAAGGCTGAATTAACACACAAAGCAAGGATAGAAATGAAGCGTTTTAACTACACTGCGGGTTTTCATTTAATCCAGTGGATGTACGGCTGTGAGCTGAGGAATGATGGCAGCATCAGGGGATACTCACAGTTTGGTTATAATGGGAAGGATTTCCTTGTCTTGGATTCTGAGCGTTGGGTTTATTATCCACTGACAGACCTGGCTCAACTCACAGCACAGAAACTGAACGGCCCAGAGGAACAGCGAGGAGAGAGGTTCAAAAATTACCTACATTCCTGCATTGGATGGCTGAGAAAGCTCATAGAGAATGGCAAGGGAGAGTTTCATAGGAAACTTCGCCCAGAAGTGAAGGTTTCAGAACAAAAATTAAATGGGATCACAAAGCTTCACTGCCAGGTATTTGGATTTTACTCCCGAGACGTAGATGTGAATTGGAAGAGAAATGGGATAGATGTACCATCAGATGAAGCAAAACACGTCCTCCCCAATACTGACGGCACTTACCAGATCAGAGTTACCGTTGAAATACCAACAGTGGATCAACAAAGTTACTCTTGCCATGTGGATCACATCAGTTTGGAACAGCCACTTACTGTAAAATGGGAGCCATGGTCGAGGAGTAACGTCTTGCGGATACTGATTGTCATTGTAGCTGGAACGATAGCCATCACTGCTGTAGGAATTGTTGTATGGAGGAAGGGTTCAGGAAAGAAAACAACTTATGCTCCAACTAACACTTCAGATAAAGATGAATTTTCAACCTCATCAAATGTCTGAAGACGACTGGGAGAGTCATGCAGAAAAGAGTGCCTGCCATTTTTAAGAATGTCTTCATTAATGACTTCTTTTTGCCATAATATGGTTACATTATACTAATTATTCATATAATCACAATAATTCTTATCGTGATTATCCTGTTTTGCTAGAGGAATAAATACAGCGACCCTTTGGAATTATGATTTGCATATGTCCAATTGGTAGTCTTCTCTAGTTATGATCCATTTGCTGTCACTTGTTGCAAGCGACAATATGCTTGGCATGTCTCCTACCACTAGTGTGCATGAAATGTCATTATTCTCATTGCCGATCTAGTTTCTGAAATGAGCCATTCAGTACTACAGTATCAAGTATTCATCGAAAAGAGTACATTGTAGAGGAAAATCATACAGAAGGTTTGTGCACTGGAAAAGCCCTGAGATCTATCATGCTTGTTATTAATCCAGATACATTTGATAAACCCATCAGCTGTCACTGGACTTGGTTAGGAATTAATTTGCGCATAGAGGCCATATTTCCTTATGATAAAATGCAACATAGCTTCCATAGCATTGTATTTTAATTTAAGATGTAAAATAAATGGTATTTGGGCTGAAAAAATCTGCCGCCTATAATCCATATAAACATAGAGTAATTGAGTTTTATGACACTTTTATGTTTTGTTAAGAATTATTTCACTTTGTTAATAAGGACAAGTGGTGAAACAAATATAAATATATACTCAACATCTAAGTAAGACATGGACACACTTCAAGGAGATGGTTATAACTTTCCTATATACAACAACTGGACATGTAAGGACGTTTGGGTCCTAAAAAAATAAACATATTTATAGTGCAATACAGCTGTAAGAATATAAGTCTAAAATAGGGGGGAAAACTCACAAGATCCCATATGGGAGTAGGTTCCTGGTGTCAGGTCCGACCTCCAGTTAACTGGTATCAATTCCCACATATCACAGGATCCACAATAAATAAAGGTCCATGCTAGGATCAAATATATTCTCAGGCACGCTAAATGCATCAAATGCTTTCAAATATTAGCACAGCAACATACTCCTGGACCTCCAAACCTGGTATCACTCGCCACCACAGGAAACCCCAAGGGAAGCTCCTTGTCCCTTATGAAGTGCTAGTTTACTTTAGACTAAACCCATTAGATTTTTTTTATATATATATATATATAAAATTAATTTGTATACAACTGGAGGAGCTTCCCTTGGTGTTTTATTCCTGACTTCACCAGCTTACATAGAGGGCAACAGGGCCCTGTCTACCCCAGGCTATAAAAAGTTCTAAAAAAGAACCTTTAGCCACATACCCATGTGTATAGGTAAAAATAAATTATGTAAGCAGACGTCTCACCCCCCCCCCTTATTTACTATAGGGTGTGTGTGAATTTAGAGTTCTTAATATTAAGCAAATAAATTAAAGGCTGATAAAGCTTTAAAATCGGGGACCGTTGTTATTGTCATTCTACATTGTCATTTGTATATATTATTGTTTTTGTAGTGCTCAGTGTCACAACCCACTACGCGCGCTGCTGCGCAAAGATGCCGGGTTAAGCCGCGCACTATCTATCCTAGACCCAGATAATTACGCGCACTTCTCTACCCGTCCCGGCCACACTTTCTCTCACAACAGGCACATAGAGCGCGATATACTGATCCCAGGTCCCAAGTCTTCTCCTGAAGCGCGTACTATCTACGTCTCTCACAGTCCTGGAACTCACTTTCTTATTCTATTAGTAACGCTGCCACCAGTCCTCACGGACACTACGCGCGTCGCAACAAGAGACGCAGGGCTTAGCAGCGCACTATCCTAGACTCGGACAGTGACCACGGATACCACAATTCCCTGCTGTTTCCTGACGACCGCAACACGCAATTTCTTATATATAACCGAGCTTAAAGCAAATAGCAATACTCCCAATCTCTTAGTTAGCGTGGATTTCATCAGCCAGAGTCAAAACTTAAATACTTTTTGTTTATGATAGAAAAAATCAGTGCTTGGTTACATAAAAACTTATAACTAGAATAAATCAATTACTTACACACTACACAGCAAAATATAAAGAAAAAGGTGTTAATCACAGAGCCTTACATACGACGGAATAATCGGTAGCTAGCATCGGTGCCTCCTGGGGCCTGGAGGTAGGAACATGGACAGATCAGTCCTCTTTAGAAGGTGCCCCAAGTGATCAGCAAAAGCACATGGCCAGTGTTCCGAATTTATACACTTCCTGATCTTTCCAGCCCCCACCCACCAATGGCCCAGTGTCCTGGACTCCATTTCCCAGAGGGCCATTCTCGCTCGTGCTCAGTAAGCTTGTCAATTAATCTTTAATTGCCTAAAGGCGTCCCTCTTCCCTCCAGACCCCCCTTAGAGATCAAGGATGTGCTTCCTGTCTTTGAAGATTGGGTCCCCATCTCTTGGGGCCGACCTGGCTGCCAAGGTGTGATTTTCTATGTTAGTGTACAAAGAAATTCCCTTTTTACAGCTACGTGTTATATCCTCCCCCCAAGGGAGAAAGCTGAACATTTTGATTACATTTCAGCTGTGGAAGCAGGGATACACTTACCAAATGGCCAGACACAAATATGAATATAACTCTATATGGAGGAGAGGAGATATGTATGAACCGGCAGATAGACACATATATACAGGCAGACCCTTATATAGATAGAAATACAGGTCTAATCTGCCACACTCAGGTTTGTGAATGTTATATATTAAATTATCAATACAATCTCTAAATCTCTAAAATAACAAAACTCTTTAAATCTAAAAAAACCACTTTTTTCTACTCTCAATATTTTCCCTAATATATCTTTCTACCCCATTTAGAGCCCTCTCATCATCTTTATCTGTTTTCTAACATCTTTATCTCATCCAACCACTAATTTTTCATTATTTAATATCTCCTGTATGTCTCTTTTATATGAGAGGTATTAGCCCAATCCTATTTCCAACTTGTTATCCATTTTTTTCTTTCCTATAACTGAAATATAGCAGACAGGAGTCTGCCCAGAGCTGAGTTTCCATTTTACTTTCTCCTACATTCAACATTATTCTAATCAACTAACTTAACTCTGATCCAGCTATGGGTACCACCACCATGCTGATCCATAGGTATCATGTTCCAATGAGCAAAGTGAATGTCAACATGTAAGCCGAGATTCTGTATTTATCTAGATGGGCACAAAGGACGTCCCAAATGCCTAGAGAACATCGAAAAAGGCACTACACACATTTCACTAATATATGAACTCATCGTGAATGAGCATGATGGCAGGAAAAAAGACAGCCGTGGTAATTGCACTAAAAATATAGGGGTTATTCACCAACCAATGTTCTTTCATTGAAAGAATGGTGGTTTAACTTTGGTAAATTATGATAGATCAAATCTGATGAAACGATGGTGAAATCACAGTTTGCGGAGCTGTCACCGTAGTTCTGCATACTTTTCAATGTTCTTTCTACTGTAGCTTCTGCCGATGTTCCTCAGCTTAGTTCTCAGTGTAGTTTTCAGTGGTGTTTACACTGTAGTTTCTGCCATAGATGATTGAGGTATGTTACGCGAGCCCAGGTCGAATATTTTCCCTCGGCCGTTGTGACTCCGTTTCCTCCACTAGTTCCTGGATTCTCCCCTCAGCAAGCAATGCTGAACCAATGTCAGTTCTTAATTTCTCCCAATAAAGCAGACGACACTGGTCATATTGGGTTAAGCAGACTCACTGGCCATTTCAGCAGGCCTCTTTTCATTTGGTACTGTCACGGATCCCCCTGATAACCAGAAGTGTGGTCCCTTTACGCAGACCGCTCTCTACCCTTCCGATCCTTGAATGGTCGGTGATACTAAACAGACAAATAACCAGACAATATAGAAACAAGGGGTAGCACCAGACAGGGGTATGGAATAGAGTATCGTCACGAATCTTTCTGACTACTAAGATATAATTCTCTTTATGCAGCTCCCTTTCTACTCTTCCGATCCTTGAATGGTCGGCAAAGCTATTAAGGCAATGAAACAGGTAATAGACAAAGAAAGGGAAATACCAGACAGGGGTACAGACCAGATCACAAGTCCTCCCTAGGACTTTAGTAATAGCAGAGGTAGTCTGATGCGTGCTTAGGGTGCCACACAGACTGACCTCGTACCAACGTTAAGGGCAGAACCTAGAACAGAGTAAATGCCAATGCCAGGAGTCATACACAGGAGGGTTCGTTTGCCAATGCCAAGGGTCATACACAGGAGGATTCGTTTGCCAATGCCAAGGTCATACACAGGAGGGTTCGTTTGCCAATGCCAAGGGTCATACACAGGAGGGTTCGTTTGCCAATGCCAAGGGTTATACACAAGAGGGTTCGTTTGCCAATGCCAAGGGTCATACACAGGAATAACACAGGAGATAGCCAAAATCACACAAGAGCTCTGCGGGAGGTGAATACCACGTCAGGGCACCGGTGTATGGGAGAGACTGGGTTTTAAACCCGGCGGGTCCGCGTCACAGCGCCAGGCCCCGCCCCTTGGCGTCCCACGTGAGCGGGCCCGGAAGCGCTTACATTCGGCGCCTGGCCAGCGAGCAGCGAGGAAGCTGCTGCCAGGCGCCGCATCCCCTGGGTCCCCGTGACAGGTACAGAATCCAATAACAACAGTTAACATCCCAGCCCACCCTGACATCCCGGCACCGCAGTTTACCATGGTCTCTATCATGTCCACACAGATTGTAAGCTCTTGAGCAAGGTCCTCTCTGATACTGTTCTGTGTGTTTAACATGTATGTATATTGGTTATTCTGTCCCATTGTACAGCACCACGGAACTTGGTGGTGCCTTATAAATGATTGTAACTGCAGTCATACAGAGCAAGGGTCCTTGTTTGGGGAGGATTTCAGGGTAGCAGCAGCAATCCGGGTGTACCGTTGGATAGCTGTGGCCCCTATGGTGTCATAGTCCAAAAAGTGCCCAGATCCGTAGGTGGGGGTAAGAGCAACAGCGTGTGGCAGTTACCCCAGGTGATGGCTGCTGCTATCTGAGCCCGTGGGGCCAAGAAAGGCTCAGGACCGTGGGCTCCTGATGGAGCTCCCTCCTGAAAATCACCCCAACTGCAGCTCCCATGAGGGGGACCCTAACCCCAAAAGAGCATCCTGCTGGGGCAAAGGATGTTTGGTTAATTGGGGTTTACAGTTTCTGCAGATGTTTCCATTAAAGCGAATGCCATGCGGTTTTTGAATGGGATAGGTTGGCACATCTGCCTCCTGGATGGTGATTGGCTGGGGTTTCAAACCCAGCTCCTGGATGGTGATCGGCTGGAGTCTCAAAACCAGGCTTCCCCTGGTGTCAGGAAACACAGGAAACATGAGGGACAGGCTCAAGGCATTTGGATTATGTTCTGATAGGGAAAAGTCACAAAAACATCATTTTTACATTAAAACAGAAACAGACCATTAGCTTAAATGAAGTGAATAGCAGAGGAGCGAGGTTTTAGTACAGTCCACAGTCTCTGAGCACGGGGTTCCGTGACAAGGTAGAACTCCTCGGAGTTTCTACAGGTGTCTGAGTCAAAGTTTTCTATGATTATATTTCACATATATGTATTGGAGGTCTATGGAGATTGCCACTATAGAGTTAAATTACGTGATAGCACAATGTCTTACATGTGTCTCTTGCTATTTCAACATTATTTACCTTACAATATTTCCATTCTGTGTATTCTAATTCCTTTTGTGTTTCAGTCTCTCCCCACCCATTGTCCCCATTTTGCTATTATTTTCCACACATTCCCATTAAGGTTTCCTTGACAGTCTGAAGAGCCCAATTTATCTTTATTTTTCCCATACTTTTTCATGAGGTTTTGAATAACTTTAACAGACACCAATGATATAATAAAAGCATGGAGAGAAACCAGATTTCTATGCTTTGATGAGCATGTTGCATGTCTGCGGCCTCCTTTGATCATTTTACTTCTTGTTCTGTCTTGGCTCCTTCTTTCCCAGGGTTCTTGGAAACTTTCTGTGAACATATCTGCTTGTAATGTGTAAAATTCTGTCAGTCAGCAAAGTGTAAATATAGAATAGAGCTCATGTTGTTCAATTAGTAAATGACACAGAGGCAAATTATTTAAGTGGCTATAGAGCTGTGTAGATTGAAGTAACCAATAATATTAGTACAGAAATTCCGATGCCAACAGGTAGTTCTCTCCTCAAAAAAGCAAGATCCTTGACAAGCTGACACAGCATTACTTAGGCTAGGGACAGATGAGCGCATTTTCTGCGGCCACCGTCAAAATGTACGTCGATGCGTGCGCACGCATTTTTTCACGGAATACGCTTAAGTGGTCAGACGATGCGCAATTCTGGACGTATTTCATGACGATGGGGTAAAAAGAAGTCTAGGGAAATCCGGCTGTTTGAACGTTATGTTGGCCGCACACTAGCAGCGTCTGACATCTCCTAATCACGCACACACGCTGCTATGCGGCCGCAGCGCACTCTGTACGTCAGTACCAGCGGTTTAACGTTCTCGAAAAAATGCGTTCATTTTCCACTTGCGTTGCGCGGCCGGACTTTTGTGCGACCGTACTTCGTATATTGGCCGTCATTGCCTGTCATCTGCTGCTAGTGCGGCCGTGATTATGTGCGCCAGAACGCGCGTTCGCACTGCCTCAGTCTGACCCTAGCCTTAGCTATGAAGCGTGTGTTTATACCACGCACATTTTAATCTATTTCTTTTTCGAGTGAAAGTGCGTTAATACAGTTGGATTGTTCCTGGTTCCTCGTCTTTTTTTGTACTTGACGCACAGAGCAGCTGCTTACTTCTAGAGTCATCAAGCACCCTTCAGTTGGTACTGTAAGCTAAATTTTCTTTTTTCATATGGCCTCATGGGCTATATGCAAGTAATCTTTTTCTTTTGGCTGTACACTGGGGGGCCCTTTCCTAAGGGAATTTACAATTTATGCTGGTGAGGTGTTCTGACTGGATCTAAATTTGCTTTCCACGGTTGCTGAGCAGAGCCATGGTGACAAAGTTGTACATGCTCCTCCACCGTTGTAGAGAAGAGATGCTGCTGGTACACTAGTCAGCTAATATTATGCTGTATGCATGTGTGTGTCATTAGGGGCTACATTACAATCTTCCCGCTAATACGGGAGCGCAAAGGAGAAAAAACTGCGTCCGCAGTTTTCTCCCTAGCATCACCATTTTGAGATGGGAGATTACAATGCAGGCGCTTAAAAAGCTACGCACGCCGCCGCGAGCATCCACTTGATGGAGTCCATAGGACTTCATTGAGTTCCCCCTGCCAGTCACACGACCTGCCGGATCTCGCCTCGCGAGATCCGGCAGGTCGGCAAAGTGATCTGCAGGGAGAGACTGGGGGCTTTTTCCCCCAGTCTCTCCCCCGGTTCCCGGCAACAGAGGAGGTGGATGGAGCCGCGGTCCTTGCCGCGAGATAGGAGGTGAGTATCTGGCAATTCATTTTTTTTTTTTTGGCTGGTGCTAACAGATTCTGCACCAGCGGAATCCGTTAGCACCAAGTCCAGGCTGTGGTTCACTTTTTGCTAACCACAGCCGCACGTTAGTCAGTGTTAGGACTTTCTAATCCTAACGCTGATTAACACTTTGCACTCCCCATGTTAAGTATAGGGAACGCAAAGTACAGTAACCACACGGAAAAATCTATCTTATTCCATTCTTCAAGAACAACCTTCCTTTTACAGCCTGGATGCTGGATGGAGAATGATGCTCAACTTGTCTCTTCAGAATTCACCATAGGTGTTCTATGGGGTTCAGATCAGGAGACATACTAGGCCACTGAATAACTTTTACCCTGTTCTTCAGAAACGCAACAGTGGCCCTAGATGTGTTTTGGATCATTGTCAAGTTTGGAAAGTGCACAACAACCAAGGGCACAGAGTGATGTTAGCATCTTCTCTTTCAATATAGAGTAGTACTTCTGTGAATTCATGATACCATCAATGAAATGCAGCTCCCTGACACCAGCAGCACTCATGCAGCCACAAGAAGGACATTGTCAGCACCATGCTTCACTTTAGGCACCATGCATTTTTATCTGTACTCTGCAACTTTGCGTCGCCATACAGTTTTGAAGCCATCAGTTCCAAAAACATTTATCTTGGTCTCATCACTCCAGAGTACAGAGTCCCAGTAGTCTTCTTTTTCAGCATGGGCCCTGGCAAATTCTAGATGGGCTTTTTTGTGCATGGGCTTTAGGAGAGGCTTCCTTTGTGGACGACATCCTTGTGTAGCGCTCACTCCCAGAGGAGCCGCTGAATTTAAACCTCGGGTCAGTCTCCCCGCACTAGGGAATAAATATACACCAGCACTGTTGTGGAATTTTAAGTTATATAGTATACTGATCTCAAATAAACTGGCATATATAGAGCAGCACGGTATACATATATATTTACAGAAGTTCGTAATGCGAGAAACGCGCAGCGGAAAAGAAAAAGGAATTTTAACCCCTTCGTTGCTGGAATGTGAGTCCCGTACAGGTTGTGTCCCAAGAAGGTGTGCGTGTATGCGTGTGTTGGTACCCGGGTACTAGATTCAACTGGCCGGTGAATGATTTCAATGTGTCTTCGACTAGTCACGTTGGAGCCCTGTAGGTTTAGACAAACTGCAGCGTGCTTTATTATTTTACTGTGGCCGGGAAGGCCTCTCACCCATCCGCCAGATACTCTGCGCTCTGCTCGACCCAGGACGTCTCTCCGCTCGACTTGACTGGGACTCTGTGCCACCGGATCCGCTTGTCTTGCTTGTCCGTTTCTGCCACAAGATGCTCAGCTCACTGCCTGCACTCCCATTAGATCATCGCGGTCTCCTAACTCTGGGTCCTTCTGCAGCTCTGTATCTGTGTAAACTTCTCACCGGTGGATTACTAGGTCTCTGGCAAGTAATTTAAACCGATCTCCAGCTCCGCAAGGCAGCACCTGCGCTCCGGCCTGGTCACAATCGCTCCTTGTCTCACGTGCGTCTTGCTCTGTTCACCCCTTGGCGCGCACTGGCTCTCCTCTGCATGAGGTTGCGGATGTCTCTCGGTTCTCCCCACCCACTTCCTGTCCCTGCCCCAAAGCATGCTGGAAAACGTAGTCCGAAAGTGTCCAGTATTGGTTTACATTGCGCTCGTCTCCCCCTGGTGGCCAGAAAAGAGTAATTACAGCGGCAGGATTTAAACCAGCGCTACACCTGCATGCCATTCCGCTGCAGTGTACACCATATTGTGTCAAGGGAAACAATCACCCCAGTTTGGCTTTCTACTTCTGTAGCTAACTGCAGTGAACTTGCATGGTGATTTTCTTCAACCCTTCTCATCAGAAGATGCTACTGTCGGTGTTAACTACCATGGACGGCCTGGATGTCTCTGTGTAATGGGTGCAATTCCATCTTTGTCACATTTTTGCATCACTTTTGCTACAGTATTCTGACTGATTAAAGCTTTGCTGATCCTCTTGTAGCCGTCACCTTTCTTGTGTAAAGAAATTATTTTCTTTCTCAGGCCTTGCGCCATTTCTCTTCCATGTGGTGCCGTTGCTGAAAGCATGAAATAGGAATGGGATTTCTTTGTTAAGTAACACCTTTTTATAATTAACTGCCTGCTGGACACAAATTTAATGAATAATTAGACTCACCTGTAGTTGAATTCGTGTTAATTAGGATTTCGATTTCTAAAATTTAGCATTGCTTCTATGACTTTCATTGTAGTGTATTCATTTTCGTAAACATGCAGGTCTATTCAAAGAAAGGTGAAAAATCTGGAGAATTGGCAGGAGAAGTGAAAATTCTAGGTCAAAATAGCCAAACCAGAAAAATTCTCCTATTTATCTCACTTTCCAAATCAGCTATTTGGTCTAGATTGTGCTCTTCTACTGCCAGTTCTCCTGATTTTCACCTTCCTATGAATATACCTGATGTTCTTGAATGAATGTGTTAGGAAAACTACTATTTTGTGTGTGCAAATTAACAAATATTGGTTATTATCAATGACTCACATTTGTGGTAGTATTTTGTAGTATAGTGTCCCATAGAAAATGTTGATTCTGAAAAGAACGGTTTTCTGATAAATCTGTTGGGGTGTACTCACTTATGCTGAGCAGTATATATATATATTATTCTCCATATGCCAGTTAAATAGAATCACTATCAAATCTAGACTCAAGAGCAAGCTACTATATACAGCAATACATTATCTGTGACCATCTGAGTCTATAATACAATGAGGCAAAAATGAGAACCATCTGGTTTGAATTTCAAAACAATGTAAATGAGAAAAAAAAGGACTTAATTCCTCTCTCGTGTTAACATTTTCTGCACACATTTATTATTAAATAAAAATGTAAAGTAAAGAAAATTAATTATTGACATTGTGTAACCTGTGCTGTTCTGCACAATTCAATTAACCTCATGCTCATAAAACCTGGCATATGGGAGCTACGAGACTTTTTGCTCTTAATTCTGCCGGCTCGCCGCATATTTCTCAAACGCTTACTGCAGTTAATATTTCAAACCTTTGGTTTGCACTGATTATTTGGACATCCATGATATAAAGTATTATAAGGCAAACTGTTTGTTCAAATAATATTAGAAAAGGGTAGCAGGCTAATTTCCCAAAGATATCATCAACAAACATCATTGCACAAACAGAGGTCATTTATTGGATCATTATGTTGTCCTCCTTAATTAAATAAGATGCTCTGAAGCTCTCTGCTGCAGCAGGACATTCATTTAGGTTTGTTTAGCTTTGTGTGTGTTGTTTTGCTAGTGGGTATTAAATCATATTACAATGTTAATTAGCATTTATCAAACATTTCCACATTTAGGCTGACAGACACTAAACACTCAAGGGGGGTTAGTGGAGAGGGTGGACAGATAAAAATGAAGCAATAGATTAAAAGCGGTAACAGAAGCTATATATTTTCTTTTCTTCTTAATTTTATTTGCAATAAAGGGTGCAGATGCCTCTGTTTACAGAGCATGCTTTAATTTTCAGAATTATGTTTTATTGTAAAAAATAAATAAATAAAGGTTTAAAGCGAGGGTCAGCAACTTTGACCCTGCAGATGTTTCGGAACTACATTTACCATCAGTTTCCGCAAGCCTAATAATTAGATAAGCATCATGGCAGATGTATTTCCAAAACAACTGCAGGGCCAAGGTTGATGAACCTTGGTCTAAAGGTATACTACAGGGTTAAAACAAACGGGGAGGAAACAGAAGTGTTGAACATTAATTTCTGACCCTCTGTGCAGTAACCCCTCTCATTTTATCCCATACTTTTTGTTGTAAACTTTCCTTAAATCCAAAGCTGGGCTGCCTCATCACTGGTCAATGCGTGATAAGCTGCCAGCTTGATGTAAACCGCACTGTCACATGATCATGTGAGGGTGCAGCCAATCCAGTGGCTATGTCACGGTGGGTCAGGGGATGGGGCGCCTGGCAGCAGCTTCCTCGCTGCTCGCTGGCCAGGCGCCGAATGTAAACGCTTCCGGGTGCGCTCACGTGGGACGCCGAGGGGCGGGGCCTGGCGGTATGACGCGACCGCCGGGTTTAAAACCCAGTCTCACCATTACACCGGTGCCCTGACGTGGTATTCACCTCCCGCAGAGCTCTTGTGTATTTGGCTATCTCCTGTGTATGACCCTTGGCATTGGCAAACGAATCCTCCTGTGTATGACCCTTGCATTGGCAAACGAACCCTCCTGTGTATGACCCTTGGCATTGGCAAACGAACCCTCCTGTGTATAACCCTTGGCATTGGCAAATGAATCCTCCTGTGTATGACCCTTGGCATTGGCAAACGAACCCTCCTGTGTATGACCCTTGGCATTGGCAAACGAACCCTCCTGTGTTGACCCTTGGCATTGGCAAACGAACCCTCCTGTGTATAACCCCTGGTATTGGCATTTACTCTGCTCTAGGTTCTGCCCTTAACGTTGGTACCGAGGTCAGTCTATGTGGCACCCTAAGCACGCATCAGATTACCTCTGCTATTACTAAAGTCCTAGGGAGGACTTGTGATCTGTTCTGTACCCCTGTCTGGTGTTTCCCTTTCTTTATCTGTTACCTGCTTCATTGTCTATATAGCTTTGCCGACCATTCAAGGATCGGAAGAGTAGAAAGGGAGCTACATCAAGAGATCAATATCTTGGTAGTCAGAAGGATTCGTGACAATACTCTATTCCATACCTCTGTCTGGTGTTACCTCTTGTCTATCTATTGCCTGGTTAATTGTCTTCCTAGTTTTGCCGACCATTCAAGGATCGGAAGGGTAGAGAGCGGTCTGCGTAAAGGGACCACACTTTTGGTAATCAGAGGGATCCGTGACATTACGTCAGGGCCAATGGATCCCGCAGACCTCTCTAACCAGCTGGCACGTATCGCAGCCAGACAAGAGGAACAGGACCATAGGATGGACCAGATTTCTCTCGCTCTGCAAACCCTGTTAAATCGGTCCAATACAGGTACCACAAACCCTCCAGATCCAGTGTTACCTAGGGTCAGTTCCGTCCCCCTGAAGGACATAGGCTTAGTATGAGGCACCCCTACGCTATGATGGTACACCAAGCCTATGTCGGGGGTTTTTGACTCAACTCGAGATCTTGTTTGAGAACAATCCAGGTTCTTGTATGTCTGATAAAGCCAAGGTAGGATATCTGATTAATCATTTAACAGAAAAAGCTTTATTGTGGGCTACGCCGTTGTGGGAAAATAAGAAACCCATCATTTATGACTATGAGGGTTTTACCTCTGAGTTAAGACGTACCTTTGATCCCTCTAGAAGGGCTACCAATGCGGGTAGGTCCTTGTTTCACATCAAACAAGGTAATAAGAGGGTCGCCGATTATGCCATAGAGTTTAAAACTTTGACTTCTGAGGTACTTTGGCCGAACGACGTTTTAACCTTAGCCTTTACCGAAGGCTTGAACGAGGCTTTTATGTTTGAGCTGGCTCCCTTAAAATTACCAGAAAATCTGGACCACCTGATAGATTTCTGTATAGCCATGGACGATCAAATCAGGGAAAGGAGACACCCCAGAGATAGACCCAGAAGGGTCTTGCCTCCTTTACCCTCGTTACCCAGACACACCAGTACGTCAGGTGGTTCGGAGAATGTGAAAACAGATTTGCCAGTCGTTGAACCCATGCAAATAGGGAAGACAGGTATTTCAGAAGCAGAAAGAGCGCACAGAAGAGAAAAGGGGCTCTGCTTCTATTGTGCAGGGGCAGATCACTTCCGCCTTCAATGTCCTCAGAGACCCAGGGTTAGCAGGGCTGAACATAGCAAAGTAGGATTCAGAACAGGAAACACCCAGGTTATCGGTTCTCTGTATGCCTCCTTTGTGGATAATGAAAAAATAAATCCAGGATTCTGTTACCGATCTCCCTAACCTGGGAGGGGGTTCACCTCAAGACTGAGGCGTTCTTAGACTCTGGGGCCTCAGGCAATTTTATGGATAAGAATTTTGCTGCCAAAAACCTCCTACCTCTGGTTCTCAAGGAAAGACCTCTAATGGTGCAGGCCATAGATGGTAAACCCCTGTCATGTCCACATATCACTCACGACACAGTCGATGTATGTATGAAAACAGGAGTTTTGCACCAGGAAACAATAAGATTTCAAATTATTGAATCACCCTCATGTCCTGTCGTTCTTGGGTTCCATGGCTAGCAGAGCACAACCCGGTTGTCGATTGGGTCCAGAGAGACATAAAATGTTGGGGTCAGAGTTGTCAGTCTAAGTGCCTAGGCAGAGTTAATGTGATTGGTAGCCTCAATATTGCCACAGCCCCTCCTTTGTCCACAGAGGTTCCTGAATGTTACTTGGCATTAAAGGAGGTGTTCTCTAAAGCCAGGACTGAGGTCCTACCACCACATCGTCCATATGACTGTGCCATTGATTTACTCCCTGGTACGATGCCTCCTAGGGGTCACGTATACCCTTTATCACAAAGAGGAGAACGACATTATGGAGGAATACATAAGGAGAATCTGGAACGAGGATTCATTAGACGGTCCTCCTCTCCAGCAGGAGCAGGTTTCTTTTTTGTTTCAAGAAAGAGGGAGATCTGCGACCTTGCATCGACTATAGGGGTTTGAATAGGATCACTATAAGAAATGCATATCCCATACCTCTCATAACAGAATTGTTCGACCGATTAAAAGGGGCTCGTGTCTATACGAAGCTTGATTTACGCGGAGCGTACAACCTGGTCAGGGTTAAAAAGGGAGACGAATGGAAAACGGCTTTTAATACACGTAGCGGGCATTATGAATACCTGGTGATGCCTTTTGGGTTGTGTAATGCGCCAGCCGTCTTCCAGGACCTTATAAACGACACTCTAAGGGAATTTCTGCAAGAATTCGTCATAGTATATCTGGATGATATCCTGATATACTCCCCTGATGTGGACACTCATCATGTCCACGTGAAACAAGTGTTGAAAAACTATTGAAGGCTGGATTGTACTGTAAGCTAGAAAAATGTCTATTCGACATAGTAACTGTGCAATTCCTTGGTTATATAATAACTCCTGGGGGTTTTCAAATGGATCCTAAGAAGCTCTCAGCTATTCTTGACTGGCCTCTACCCCAAGGACTTAAAGCCATTCAGAGGTTTCTGGGGTTTACGAACTATTACCGAAGGTTCATTAAAGATTTTTCGGCCTTGGTGGCCCCCCTCACGGCTATGACAAAGAAAGGGGTGGGAAATCAGAAATGGACACCTCAAGCCACTCAAGCCTTTGAGGCACTAAAGCAAGCTTTTACTACTGCCCCTGTTCTCCGACATCCAGATCCGGCTCTGCCTTTCCAAGTAGAAGTTGACGCCTCCGAACTAGGTCTTGGTGCAGTCTTGTCCCAAAGGGAGGCTCCTGACAAACCCTTGCATCCATGCGGCTTCTATTCTCGGAAGTTGTCCCCGGCAGAGAAGAACTATGACATTGGAAATAGAGAATTGTTAGCAGTCATCGCGGCCTTGGCCGAATGGAGATACTTATTAGAGGGGTCTAAGGACCCCATCGTTATCATAACCGACCATAAGAATCTCACGTACATTGGAGATGCCAAACGTTTAAATTCCAGACAAGCGAGATGGTCATTGTTTCTTTCAAGTTTTAATTTCGTGCTTACCTATAGACCTGGGTCCAGAAACATTAAAGCAGACGCATTGTCGAGACAGTATGAGTCTTATGAACATAACATCCAAGATCAGCATCCCATTGTACCCCAGGAAAGGATTATAGCCGCTACCACGATTAGTGTCTCGTCTCCTCTAATGAAAAGGTTGCAGACCGTCCAGGGCGCAGCTCCTGGGGGAAAACCTCCTGCGAGACTCTTTGTACCTGAGAACGAAAGAGAGGAAGTACTTAACATCTATCATGATAATAAAACTTCCGGGCATATGGGTATCACCAAGACTGTGTCTAGTATCAGTAAACTCCTCTGGTGGCCCACGTTGCGCCGAGATGTCAAAGATTACATTGCCGTGTGCGAAGTGTGCACAAGGCAGAAAAGTCCAAAACAGCACCCATTGGCTACTCCACCTCCTTGCCGCCCAGACGTCATGACATCTTCATGTGCGACGACCACACAGAAAGTCACAAGTCAGACATCTTATACTCCATTCGACTTACGAGGTCACATGTAGCCATGGATTTTATAGTAGATTCTGAGTCGAGGGATACAGTGATACTTACGATCATAGATCGATTTTCCAAGATGGGTCACTATGTTCCTCTTCGGAAACTACCTTCGGCAGCTGAACTGGTGCCCATATTCATTGCCAACGTGGTCCGCATACACGGTGTCCCCTGGAGATTGTCTCTGATAGGGGGACCCAATTCATCTCCGGATTCTGGAGAGGGTTTTGTAAGAACGTAGGGATAGACCTCTCTTTCTCTTCGGCTTATCACCCCCAGACCAACGGAGCAGCAGAACGAGCAAACCAAAATATAGAGAAATATCTCAGGTGCTTTATCTCAGAACAACAAGATAACTGGTGAGACCTGCTACCATGGGCAGAGTATGCTTTGAACAGCGCAGTGAGTGAATCCACAGGACATTCTCCTTTTCTTCGCTGTTTATGGTTTTGATCCTCCCGTGCTCCCCGCCTCGTTTCCTGATACCACGATTCCTGCTTTAGATGAGCAACTGGCATCATTGAAAGAGACTTGGGGGAGAGTGAGACGGGCACTGGAGGAGAGTAGTGCCATCCAGAAAACTAAGGCCGACAGACACAGGAGGCAGGCACCCGTGTATCAAGTTGGGGACAGGGTTTGGCTGTCTTCATGTAACATCAAGCTCTTAGTGCCTTCCATGAAGTTGGCTCCTAGGTATATCGGTCCCTATAAGATTCTACGGCGACTCAACCCTGTCTCCTATGCTTTGGCGTTACCCCCCCATTTTAAGATACACAATGTATTCCATGTAAACCTTTTGAAGCCGTTGTTATGTAACCGGTACACCAAAGTCCATGCTCCACCGCCTCCTGTCTCTGTGGAGGGCGAGGAGGAGTTCGAAGTTAAGGCCATTCTGGGTGCCAGGATGTCTAGGGGGTCTTTGCAGTACTTGGTCGATTGGGTGGGTTACGGTCCGGAGGATCGTTCTTGGTACGGCTGCGGAAGTCCATGCTCCTAGGCTAGTGAAGGCCTTCTATTTGGCGCACCCCCGTGCCCCTGGGGGTCGTCCAGTGGCCGCCCCTGGAGGGGGGGGTTCTGTCACGGTGGGTCAGGGGATGGGGCGCCTGGCAGCAGCTTCCTCGCTGCTCGCTGGCCAGGCGCCGAATGTAAACGCTTCCGGGTGCGCTCACGTGGGACGCCGAGGGGCGGGGCCTGGCGGTATGACGCGGACCCGCCGGGTTTAAAACCCAGTCTCACCATTACACCGGTGCCCTGACGTGGTATTCACCTCCCGCAGAGCTCTTGTGTATTTGGCTATCTCCTGTGTATGACCCTTGGCATTGGCAAACGAATCCTCCTGTGTATGACCCTTGGCATTGGCAAACGAACCCTCCTGTGTATGACCCTTGGCATTGGCAAACGAACCCTCCTGTGTATAACCCTTGGCATTGGCAAACGAATCCTCCTGTGTATGACCCTTGGCATTGGCAAACGAATCCTCCTGTGTATGACCCTGGCATTGGCAAACGAACCCTCCTGTGTATGACCCTTGGCATTGGCGAACGAACCCTCCTGTGTATAACCCCTGGTATTGGCATTTACTCTGCTCTAGGTTCTGCCCTTAACGTTGGTACCGAGGTCAGTCTATGTGGCACCCTAAGCACGCATCAGATTACCTCTGCTATTACTAAAGTCCTAGGGAGGACTTGTGATCTGTTCTGTACCCCTGTCTGGTGTTTCCCTTTCTTTATCTGTTACCTGCTTCATTGTCTATATAGCTTTGCCGACCATTCAAGGATCGGAAGAGTAGAAAGGGAGCTACATCAAGAGATCAATATCTTGGTAGTCAGAAGGATTCGTGACAATACTCTATTCCATACCTCTGTCTGGTGTTACCTCTTGTCTATCTATTGCCTGGTTAATTGTCTTCCTAGTTTTGCCGACCATTCAAGGATCGGAAGGGTAGAGAGCGGTCTGCGTAAAGGGACCACACTTTTGGTAATCAGAGGGATCCGTGACAGGCTATCAATGTCATAGTGCAATGAGAGCCAATGCTGGCAGCTAGTCGTGAAGTCTCAAAACCTGAGCTTATTGTTCAGGTTCTGAGCAGGATGAAGCCCTTTCAAACGGAGTGCTGAAACAGCCTTTCAAGTCCCCACCCTCAGATGGGAAGATGGACGAAGGCATTCAGGTCACTGTGACTATTCAAAGAGAGGCTCATGCATGCGTAGCTCCAATCTACTGCTCTGCAAAGGCATTCTGGAACTTGCATACATAAAGTGCGCAAATCCATAGTGGCAAGCAATTTGCTTTTCCTACACTACGTAAGTTGTGTTGGAGTGCAAATTGCGTTTGACAGCTCAAAAGACATCTAGGTTCGGGACTTTCTCAGCTAAAGAGGAGAAGCTGCATGTGACGAGGGACAAAAGGTGAATAAAATCACTTGAAATAAAAAAGATATGAAAAAAAAATTGGACAGAGGCGGTTAGCAAAAAAGGAACTCTATTTTTCATAAAGTATCCCTTTATATCAGCCAGAGAGCAACGATTAATCCCAAGGATGCTCATTATTCATATCTGCTGCAGGTATTGAAAAACAAATTACCAGTTTGCAAAAGCTGGAGTTACATTATTTTGAAACCAAAATTTTATACAGAAAATTCTCTGGTCCCACTTTGCAGACAAAGTCTTGATCCATTGACTTCTTTCGACACAAGCAGAAGGATGCTGAAAACATAGTATTCTCAAGTGCCCTTTCACTGACCCTGTGCAAAGCTGATTACACAATCTCATACAAGTCTCTCACAAGTCTTCATGGAGTCCTCTGATGGCAGTACCAGTGGTGGAGCTGCAGGTATCCTTTAGCTGTCCCCTAATGTTACACGTTGAGTTGCTAACATTGTGGATCTCTTCTAATAGCACAGGTAACAGGGAGTCTCTAATGGAGGGATCTCAAACTCTGGCCCCCCTGATGTTTCTGAACTACAGCTCCCATGATTCCCTAGCCATCTAATGCATTGAAAGAATTCTGGGACTTGTAGGCAAAAACATCTGGGGGGCCGTGAGTTTGAGATCCCTGCTCTAATGGATTAGTTTTGCTGAATGTGTCCCTATTACTAACTCAGATGCAACAGAGCCTTGGTCTCCTGAACTCCTATGCAACCACTATCATTAAACATGATCATCCTCCAGCCTTAAGGTAAGAAACTTAAAACTACAAAGAAAATACACTCATTGGGCTCTATTCCCTTCTTTGCGCTAAAATGGGGATGCTAACAGGGAAAATCTGAACCTGCAAGTTTCCCGTAGTATCCCCATTTTACCGCGATATTCCAGGGCAGGTGCTGTCTCAGCACCTTGCCCTAGAATGCAGCGCTAACCGCTGGGATACTCTCGGTAGCGTTTCCATGTCGCCTTGAGTATCACCTCCTGGAGTCCATAGAAGTTTGCGCTTCCAGGCCCGTGAGCCCTGCGCGAGATCACACATATTTGTTCCCAGTCTCATTCTGCTTGCATCCAGAAAAAGCGGCGGAGCAGCCACCGTTCTTGCCGCGGGATGAGACGTGAGTATCGGATTTATTGGAGGGGGTTTTAAGAATTTGCAAAAGCAGAATCGGTTAGTACCAGCTTTTAGGAGTAGCTAAAATTTTGGCTTAGCGCTAGCACTTATAGTACTTATCGAAAAGCTAATTAAGGATTACGCTCCCCATGTTAAGTATAGGATTCGCAAAGTGCAGCAAGTTCGTGGAAGCTAGCGCAATCACCGATGCGCCAACTGATTTCTTAAGGGTTTAGTGTCTGAAGGGATTTCACCCTTGATTCCTTTCCCCTACACAGTTAAAACATCCAAAAGCCTTTATGTATCTAAATAATAAAACTTATGTTTTACGCAAGATAACTGTAGTTTAGGAATGCGGCTCACGGCTGTATCTCTGTAAAAGGTCGCGTGTCTTGCACACTATGTCCTGTATCTTTACACGCCAAGGCAGTAATCAGCTTAAACCATAACACATAGAAAGGATTGTGGTCACTGTGTCTGACGCTAAATTGCCGAATCTATGATACGTCCTTTAGATGCTTGATTCAAAATGTGCATTTCTCAGAATTTCTGCAAGCGCTTACGTGTGAAAGTAACCAACAATATTTGTTTATGCCGCATGAGATATGTTACCTCCGCCTCAGTGTGTCACGACTGATTAACGTGGTATTTTGTATATGTTGCAAGATGTATGACGTATATTGCTTTTCCACTTGCGTAAGTGGTTTTTACAATATAAGGCTAGCGTCTTGAAATATTAAAGTCAGAGAGATTCTACCACTGAGCATCTGTCTGTGTGTTCTTTCTGGTCCATTCTCTCTCCCAGCGCTGGACGAGTGTTTCCTCTACCGAGTGTCCATCCCACCAAAGGGTCAAGTGACCAGTTAACCCCTTCACTTGGAGGCACCGCTGGGATCTCCGACAGGCTCTGCTCATTTAACCGGGTGAGTACCATATGTACTCCGGTATGTGACAGAGACCGCTGTGATTGTTATATTTGGGAGGACGCTCGGTGTGGAACCTCGTGAATCATTGTTTTATTTGTTTGTTTGTCTATGATTTAAAGTATAAGTGTATGGTATAATCAGGTGAATTAGTAGATGGTAAGACGAACATTCCCTGACTGTTGTTATATTTGTGTCTGTTTGTAACTTGTTTGTATAAAGCATAAAGAATATGGGAATAATAATAGTTATAATGAATATACCACCCCAGAGACAGGAGAACTATGCAAGGATTATGTAATTAGAGTAGGGGGTACAGATAGATACCTGGTAGTAGATCCATGTAGTACCTGGTAGATCCAGAGTTGTGATCCCTTCCCACGAGAAGGAGACAACAGTCCATTTCATATGGATATGGTAAAAGGTCTCTGTCTTGGAGACTCAGAAGCATTTCTATATTATGAAGGAGATCCAGAGTGAGATAAACAGTATATGCAATTAGGAGGAGAACAATGGCTTCTAACCCCAACTCACTGGTAAATGGCGAGATGACCCAATGATTACTCTGTATATACATGGCAAATCTATCGCATTTATGGCAGATACAAGTGCAACCACCAGTACTCTGGAGGCTTGTCACTACAAGGGTCCCCTTTCTGAGTCAGAACCTTCCACGGGTATCAATGGCGTATCCACACCTACATACACCACTGTTCCTCTCTCTTTAACCTCCGATGACGGCACAACCTTGTTACAACATTGTTTTACAATTATCAAAGATTGCCCTGTTAGTCTGCTGGGGAGGGATTTACTGGCTCTTTTACAACTGTCCATACACAACACACCAGATGGCATCCACATTGAAAGCCCGGTAATCCTGACTTTATGCAGGACACGTCACTTTTTTCTAACCACAGACACCGCGCCCCCTGAATTAAAGGAGTTCACCTCCCTATGGTCCCAAGGTCCTTTCGACACCGGAATGATACCATGCACCCCTTATAAGGCCCGAGTGCACACGAATGTTGACCCCGTATACCAAAAACAGTACCCGTTGTCCCAAGAAAAGATTGAGGGTATCAGACCTATGCTGCAACAGTTTCTGACAGACGGTATCCTGGAAGAGGTTGTGTCCCCCTTTTCCACTCCCATCAACCCTGTCCGCAAACCCGATGGGTCGGTTAGGTTTGTTCAAGATCTCCGTGCCATAAACTCACTGATAATCCCCATTGCTCCCATAGTTCCTGACGTTACAACGCTTCTTTCCTCTGTTCCCGCAACACACAGTCATTTCACAGTCATCGACCTAAAGAACGCATTTTTTAGCATTCCTGTGGACCCTGACACGGCACTACTATTTGTTTTTTCTTTGATTGTGTTGTTAGTATACACGGAAGCGCCTCCCTCAGGGGTATATTAATGCCCCAGTGGTTTTTGCCATCGTGCTTCAGACCACCCTAAAATCGTGGCACCCCAGCCAAGGTTCAGTCCTGCTACAGTATGTGGATGATCTCCTCCTCTGTAGTCCATCAGGCGAAGCTGCCAAGGCTGACGGACTGTCACTCCTACAATGGTTACAAGATTGTGGTCATAAGGTTTCACTTGACAAATTACAATGGTGTCAAACACAGGTTGCATATCTAGGTTTTGTTTTACGGCAGGGGGAAAGGAGTATCAGTCACAAAAGGATCCAGTCTGTCATGGGCCTGGTCACCCCAAGTACCAGAAAAGAAATGCTATCTTTCCTGGGAATGATAAACTACTGTAGACAATGGATACCTGACTGCTCCTACTATGATAACATCCTGAGACAACACACTGCGGGGAATCCAGGCAAGCTCACCTGGACCCCTGAGATGACAAACGCATATAATGCTCTTATGTCCAGTCCAGCCTTGGGGCTCCCTGTTTATATGTTACCGTTTCATTTGTTTGCAAGGGACAACTGTAAAACCATGGCCGGTGTGCTCACCCAGGAACATGGGGGCCGTTTGCGTCCCATAGTTTTTTTCTCTAAAGTCATGCCAACTCCAGTCCAAGGTATGCCCTCTTGCCTACGCTCTCTGGTAGCTAGCTCGATGGCGGTGCAAATGGCTACTCAGTTCACCTTAGGACATGAAACACACTTACACACCTCCCATGACGTACTAACCCTCCTTAAAGGTATACACACCCACCATATGATATCACAAAGACTCTCGGGCTATGAAGTGACTCTTCTCAGCAACCCGACCCTACATATAGAATATAGTATCTCCATTGTAGGTCCTTCCGCTATCCTTAACGCTCTCCTGGGACGTAAGGGCACTGGTGACAATACCCCACCGGAACATGACTGTCTTCTCACCATTGACTCTGATACATCCCCCCGCCCAGACATGTGCACAACCCCCGTTCCAGAAGCTGACGTAGTATTCGTAGACGGTTTATGTACCCGTCCCACAGACACCACCTACCATGCAGGTTATGCCATAGTCTCCCTGCCTAATATTATCCACGAGGCAGAACCTATCCTCTACCGCTCTGCACAAGCTGCCGAGCTCATTGCTCTCACACGCGCTTGCATTCTGTACACAGGTATGCCCGTTACTATCTACACTGATTCTAAATACGCCTTCGGCGTTGTCCACGACCATGGTAAGATATGGCAGAAACGCGGCTATGTAGCAGTGGATGGTAAACCCATATCACACTCATCCCTTGTGGATGATCTCCTAAGTGACCTCATGCTCCCCTCTGCCCTCACTGTTCTGCACTGTAGAGCACACACACGTAACAATGATGTTGTCCCCCAGGGGACCGAGTTAGCTGACATGGCTGCTAAACGTGCGGCCTCCACCGGCAACAGCCACCTACACCTTCCCATGTTAAACCCCTTTCTATTGCTAATGAGTTTTTCTTCTGTGAGCTACAGCGGTACGCCATAGACACAGAGTTAGAAGACTGGTGCTATCCCACTCTACACAAAAATTTCACCTCTGGTTTGATTACCAAGAACGGTAAGGTTTGCATACCCCAGTCCAGCGCCACACTCTTTATCGATCAATTTCACGGCACCAGTCACCACAGCATCAAAACCACGAGACAACTACTAGAGTCACACTTCTATATCACCGATCTTCTGGCCCTCACGAAGGATTATGTCTCCCGCTGTCTCACTTGTCTCCGCAACCACCCCAATAAC
The DNA here is from genome assembly GCA_009667805.1 of Leptobrachium leishanense. NCBI lineage: Eukaryota > Metazoa > Chordata > Amphibia > Anura > Megophryidae > Leptobrachium > Leptobrachium leishanense. Next base: position 294,830,392 of record CM019066.1, read on the forward strand.
CCCCACTGTATCCCACATCAACATTTGGAGTACCCCACGACTCCTTTCACACATCTGCAAATTGATTTCACACATATTCCCAGGGTTGCTGGAAAAGCTCAGGAATACGCACTTGTCATGGTAGACATGTTCTCCCGCTGGCCGGAAGTATTTCCCACTAAGGCGGAGGATGCTAGAACAGTGGTTCGCATTTTGACTCGAGAGATAATCCCCCGCTGGGGGATTCCCCTCCAGCTCAATTCTGACAGAGGCCCCGCATTTACCTCCAGATTGACGAAGAGCCTTTGTAAGGCCCTTCAGGTGGACTGGAAGTATCATATCCCTTGGCACCCGCAGAGTTCTGGCCTTGTCAAGCGCATGAACCGAGCAAACAAAGACCGTTTGCGGAAAGCTACGGGGGGCACCTTTCATAACTGGAAGTCAGTCCTCCCGATAGTTTTGGCGGAAATCCGTATGTCCGTCAATCGGAATACTGGGTTTTCTCCTTTTGAGATCCTAATGGGTAGACCATTCCCCAGCCCCTGGGCCCGTCATCAGGTACTCACTGACCTCGGGGACCTCCAACAAGTTAGGGATGAGTATGTCAGGCAATTGATCACCTCTTTAGACTCCATCAGAGACGAAGTTACGTTCAGATCTCCTTCCCTCCCAGGTACACCAACCCATCCTTTCCAGGAGGGGGACCGGATCCTCCTCGAGCACCTACAGAAGGGGAAACGTCCCGAGGATCTTGCCTACGTACCTCCCACCACTATTGTCGCCTTCACCAGAACCGCCATTCTACGGAGGCCAGCCCCACCTGGATCCATGCCTCCCGTGCCCAGCTAGTGCCTCTGAAAGACAAAGAGAAAGACAAAGAGAAAGACAAAGAGAAAGACAAAGAGAAAGACAAAGAGAAAGACAAAGACAAAGGAAAGTCAAGCCCACGACAGCACCAAAGAGGTACTAGCGGTCACCCCAGCACCCGATAACGGGGACCTAAAGGTCCCGACCTCCTACGCCATGATGGGACAAAGGGAGAGTATCGAGACCTCCGAAGATACAGAACCGCCAACTACGGCCCATACCCCTAGACAGGATGATGACACACCCATGCCACCCAGCCTCACCAGTCATCCACTGGTTGGGTGGAAACTATTATCATGTACCTTCTTTTGGCCCTTTTTGCATCCCTACGTTGATCCTCACCAATAGACGATTATGTTGCCCTCCGCTGACACATACGCAACCTCTCCAATCTCCAATGACAGGGAAACGATCTAGTGGGATGCTACCACAACCAGGAGCACCCGGAGTAGATGCATTTGCGTGTTACCCCTTCCGCAAATGATATTTCCCACTATTCCGATGTGCTCCACTTGACGTATGTGAGGTTTCCTGGTGAAATCCCATATGTCACCATCTCGCTAGATTCATCATATGTTCTTAATTAACATATGAGGAAAAGAGGGGATTGAAGGGATTTCACCCTTGATTCCCTTCCCCTACACAGTTAAAACATCCAAAAGCCTTTATGTATCTAAATAATAAAACTTATGTTTTACGCAAGATAACTGTAGTTTAGGAATGCGGCTCACGGCTGTATCTCTGTAAAAGGTCGCGTGTCCTTGCACACTATGTCCTAGTATCTTTACACGCCAAGGCAGTAATCAGCTTAAACCATAACATATAGAAAGGATTGTGGTCACTGTGTCTGCACAGCTAAATTCGCCGAATCTATGATACGTCCTTTAGATAGCTTGATTCAAAATGTGCATTTCTCAGAATTTCTGCAAGCGCTTACGTGTGAAAGTAACCAACAATAATTTGTTTATGCCGCATGAGATATGTTACCTCCGCCTCAGTGTGTCACGACTGATTAACGTGGTATTTTGTATATGTTGCAAGATGTATGACGTATATTGCTTTTCCACTTGCGTAAGTGGTTTTTACAATATAAGGCTAGCGTCTTGAAATATTAAAGTCAGAGAGATTCTACCACTTGAGCATCTGTCTGTGTGTTCTTTCTGGTTCATTCTCTCTCCCAGCGCTGGACGAGTGTTTCCTCTACCGAGTGTCCATCCCACCAAAGGGTCAAGTGACCAGTTAACCCCTTCAGTGTCAGGAAGGTAATATGGGTGGTGGGGCATGCGATAAAGTCCCTTATCCTAGCGATAATGTTTACATCTCCGAATGCTAACGTTAGCGTTCACTAGTGAATAGTGCCCATTGTTGGCTGTAACAGTGCTGTGTGTGCTCTATTATGGTTCACCATTACTATTCTGATGCTATTGTGCCTTACATTATCAACTCATGTAAACATGTGATACCCACATTTCAAAGTCAAGGTTTTTTTCAAGTCAAACAATAGTACCTGCTTCACTTTCATTGTGTGGATTACTGTACGACATGAAAGAATGAACTGTTACTTGCCTTGATCGTCAATGTTTCCATTACGAGAAGGTGATTGCCTGATGCCCCATTATCTGTAGATCATTCTATGCTTTAATGGGTTACTCACTAACCACTGTTCTTTCATCGGATTGGTGTATTTTTCTGAATTTTGAGGGACGCTACAGGGGATTGAGTGCAGTGAAACCTGTGGCGACTGCATTACTTAGGGACCTTTCAGCATTAATCTTGTGAATAATTATTATCTGGTTCTAATATTTGCTCCAAATGTCTTACAAATGTGGAATTTGCCTTTATGATTTACTGCCATATGGTTCCTCAGTGGTCATTTCCTTTGTTCTTAGGTGTCTGTGTTATTACTTGGGATTTGCGTCTTACGCTTTCACATCATTTGGAGGAATAAACTTTTTTTCTCATGTGCTCAGAATTCTATAGCCTAAAACATGAAACAGATTTTTGGTTAATGTATGATGGCCATTAAAGCGTAAACCCAGCTGTCTACAATGAGGCAAATCTCCCAGGATTGAACATACTGCGTAACACAAACAAGTATAAAATTAAATTCGTGAAAATAATATATTTGTGAAACAAAATCTCAAATGTTTAAAGACGGTGGTAATATCTTATTTCTTTCACTTTCTATTAAAAGTTTTTTTATGTGCCACTAAGGCTGCAGTCACACAAGCGCACTTTTTGCGCCCGTCTGACCGCACTGTTTGCTGTCCTTTGTAGCTTTTCAAAGGTGTTAATAGAGAACAACACACGAAGCGCGTGAGCACTTTTTCACGCATGGGCAAAGCATGTTGCAACGGACGCCAAAATAGCATCGACGTGAAAAAGCTATAACGGACATAGAGAAATGCCTGCATACAGCTTTTTTTTTCTTTTTCTCAACATCAGTCATAACTAACTGATACAATATAGCGATTCTTTTTCTCAATATCAGTCATAACTAACTGAAACTATGCAGCTTTTTTCTCTCTCCTCAACCACAGTCATAACTAACTGATACAATGTAACCACAATCTCATCCGTTTCAATGGACGCACTGTAAGCACTTAGTGCGCTCGTGCAACCACAGCCTAAGAAATACTGCTGTTTCTAAAAAAAAAAAAAACATTTTACATCAAATAAAGTAAAACTCTTTAAAACAAATGAGCCGACACCTTAATGCCCAATTACAGGGCTCTATTCCACTCTTGCTGTTAAGTTAACTGCTTACACTACCACGATTGACTATGCTCGATCTGCAAGGCACCTCCTGGTGCCTCGATATCGTGTATAGCCAATACGGTATTCCACAGGAGCATTGCAAAGGAATTCCATTTATCCCAAACAAAATTTGTTTGCAGTTGGACTCTAGAACATGCCCCTACAGTTTTATCACCGGGGCATGATGCCTTATGTATAACACTTTTTTAAAAAAGCTGTGACTGTCTCTAATTTACATCTCCCAAGGCTGATCCTGCACGTAGACCAAAACTGTAATAACTCTTTCTGGCCAGCAGAAGGTGACACCTGACTCAAATAGGTTATTATAGTAAGGAATACATTGGGGAAATTCCTATTCCTGCTTTGTATACTTTGCATAAGGGCTCCCTAAATTTCGGGTGAGGTGGAGAAGAACAAGTTATTCCATGGTAGCCTGTTCTTCTCCTGTGGAGTCAGAACTGCACAAAGAACCAGGTATTGTGATGTTGCTGTTCTATAATCACTTAACACAGTAAAATAAATAGCCCCAAAAATCCCTTAGATACCTCTGGCCCCACTCTTAAGAGGGCAGTGAGAAGCAGAAGACTGGGAACAAAAGTATTCAGTGCCCTTCACACTTCCTCCATGGTTCCTATGGACTCCAGAAGCCGATACCAATGGCAGCGTAATGCTCCATTGCTGATATCTGTCTACGCCAGTGTTTCCCAAACCTGTCCACAGGACCCTCTAACAGGCCAGATTTTACGGATTACCTTGGGGAAAGGCAGATTGAATCCTGCAATCACTGAGCAGCAAATTATATCTATATCTATCTGGAAAATCAGGTCTGTCAGCGGGTTCTGAGTACACTTTTGGGAACCACTGGTCTACGACTTTCTATTATAGTGAGGCCAGCCGCTAATACAGAGGCTTGGTCGGTATAGGTACTGTAAGTAGGTGTACGTAGGAGGAGAGTTTGGGGTGCTGCAGGGACAATGAATGAAAGATTCTCAAAATATAGGTTTTCTGTGGTGCTAAATCTGTAGTGAATTTATTGAAAGTTACACTTTTTATACAAAATAACTGAATTTAACAATAAGCTCAGTGCTGGCTTACTGTATACAGCTTTGTTGTAATAACATTCATGTTTGCATAGTTTTTCTACATTCAGAGCTCCACTTCAGCTACAAGTTTGGGTTTGAGTAGGATTTAATCCTTAGCAACAGAGTTTTTGTTTGCACACTCATAATTATCAATGTTGGACTGCTAGACATTCCCAAGTTCGGAGTAATATGCAGATCCATATATATATATGTGAATGCTTTCTTTGTTTTTCATGTAAGTTGTTTTTTTTCTGTTTTCACCACAGACTTTCCTTTCCCAACACTTTATGAATACCCTCAAGGTGAATAGTGATGTTCAGTTTCCCAGCCTTTGTTGAAATCTAGAAACCTTTCACACCCACAATAAAGGCAGCACATTTTTGTATAAGAAAAGAAACAACTTCAAGATGTAGCCCTAGCTCCCCATTTAGCTACCTCTGTAGTTAGGGCTGCCATATTGGTCACATTTTTTGGATGCATATTGCTATTTCATGCACAGTAAGAGCACAGGAAAGACAAAGCAAGATGTGTTATTTATAATCATTAGGTCTATGTGTGTCCCAAAAGCAGGACATTGCAGCCCCAGCACGTCAGTAGACTGGGGAACCGCTGAGCTCAGGGCCGGATTAACATAGGGGCAGATGGAGCAGCAGCTCCAGGCCCATGCCTCAGAATAGGCCCAGAGAAGGGACAACAAACAGGGTTATTCAGAGAGCGTGAAAGGCAGGAGAATGACTGGAGAATGACTGGAGAATGAAAAATTCTAGGTCAAAATAGCCAAACCAGAAAAATTCTCCCTTTCATCTCACTTCAAAATCTTCAAATCGGCTATTATGACCTAGAATTTTTCATTCTCCAGTCATTCTCCAGTCATTCTCCTGCTTTTCACGCTCTCTGAATTACCCTGTATGTCTGCATTTGGACCCCTGTATCTCCAACTCCATAGAAGCTACAGGGTCAAGTGAGGTATCACTGGAAAGGCCAGAGCATGGCCTTTCCAACATTACCAGGTTTTAAGTAAAAACAATAAAATAAATATTAAATTTTTCTTTCCAACAGTAAAATATTTTCAATTATAAAGTAAACAATGAGGCTGCACTAACTAACCATCACATTTCTCATGTTACCAACAAGTGTGGAGGTGATGGTACAATCCATTGTTACATCAAAAACCTAAACCGCCGCACTGCAGCGAAAAGCACTGCGGGGAACTTTGAACCCCTGCGTCACTAATCTTTACACCTTACAAGGTCAAGTGAGGTGTCATATGACAGGGCAGAGTCTGGCCTTTGCATTAATACCAAACCTGACCATGTAAAATCTAAAATAAAAAAATAAAATTATTTTTAGTTCCAAAGCGATGACGTTGTCCATTTTTCATGTATAAAATGAGCAATACCACTGCTATTACTCCCCTTCTCATTTCCCACGCTGGGAGCAAGGTCAGTGTTTTATACATTGTCATATTATTCGTAAAAAAAACATGTTCCAAAACACAAGGGAAATATTTCCTTTTTTTTTTCATTTTTTGTTTAACATTGTATATTTTCTCAGACAAATGCAGTAACAGGTTCCCATTTCACATTTTTTTAACAAGAACGCCCTATAGAATATATAACCACAAAGGATTGGATGATAAAATGGTAAAAAAAATTACACTCTAAATGATTAAAATCTGAATGAAATATTAATCACACAGTATCTGCCTAGTTAGATATACCCGTATCTGCACTATTAAATAACCAAAAATTTGTTTTCATTTTACTAAATTACATAAAAAGCCCACCAAAATATTCAGCACCAGGCCCATAGAGAGCTTAATACGGGCCTGGCTGAGCTGGGGGGCCTCCGTGATTTTAGCCACACAAAGAAGCTAAAACCGTTTTTTAGTAAGTTTATGTTCCTGGTTCACGTCAAAGGGGTTGGGAGTCTTGTCGGTTTATTCAGTGGTTAGCGGGAGTTGGGAGTGGAATAGAGAAAATCATGGGACTTGTAGTTCCAAATCATCTCAGATGCCAAGGACAGCTATCACTATTCAACACTATTAGATACACTGAACCTGCCCCCACACAGAAGGTTTGCAATCAGCCTGACCATATTACTTGTTCTGGGGTTTATGTCAGGATTGCACAGCTCTGTGCTGCATTCCCAAACAGCTCTCTATGCATTCATTGAAAATCTTCAGAATGACTGAATGGTCAAGCAAGTGTCCAGATGTGAGGGCTCACTGACAAAATATCTGCGGCCCAGCACTGTTCTACTGTCCTCAGCGAGTCAATGTCCTGTTCATCTAGAATGACACGGAACGTCCGTGCTCCATCTGACACGGAACACCAGAAACGGGAGTCATTTTATAACCTTTAGCCTTGGTAAAAATTCTACTGTGCCGACAGTAATGTAAATGTCATTACTTTGCAATTTCAGTCGAGCCCCCTTCTTCCTTCGAGGCTCGGCTGTTGTAGCTGCCTACTGTACTGTACACTTGCTCTTCCTATGCTTTGTATAGGAAACACTTATGATGATGATGCAGCTGAAGATTAACAAGCGATTCAAAGGTCGCTCTTTATTCGCTCTTGCAGCTGATAAAAAACACCTGTAGAAATATACATTATATAAAGAAAAATCTAGCACTTCAACTCAGTGAGATAATTTCAGATTTCTCTAAGGATTTTTTCTTAATTTTTCTGCATGTATTACAGCCTGGGAATGAGATCTGCTCTTCTATCATGGATTTAATTATGTGTTAATTTGTTTGTCTTTTTTTCTGATGGCCTTCTTAAAAAAAGCCAATTGACCAAAATATTAGAAGCTTCCCAAAACTGAAAGCTTATGGTATCCCTCATCCCACGATGAAGAGGTGTCATGACCTGATGCCTTTTCTTGACACAAGCAGAAGGATGCTGAGAACAAATATCTCCCAGGGTCCTTGTCCCAGCACTATTTGATCCCAAAAGATTGAATACAAAACCTATGGGCACCAGAAATGGATACCAGCAATGGTGCCACACTTATCTATTAGCTAGCAAGCTCGTAATTAAACTGGTAATGGGGAAAATAATTAACAGTTTGCTTCACCTTTTGCCATTCACAGCTCCTTTTTTTGCCAACTCAGATGGAATAGGGCCCTTTGTTTCTATTCCGTACAGCAGATACAAGGGGCTCTATTAAATTCTTCGCGCAAACGTTAACGTGTGTGCAAAAACGCATTAACGCGACGGGAAAAACCCTTTGCGCTGAACGACGTACTACGATGTTCGCGCACAAAATGCGCGTTAACATCTAACGCAAGTGACCCTGCGCGAACCCTTTGCGAGCGCAATTTAGTGCGCATCCTATACTTAATATTGTGAGCGCAAATGCGTTTGTGCGCTGGTACGCGGATGGTATTACAATCTAAGCGCAAAATTTAACAGACAACGTTTGCGCGCATAATTTTAACGTCTTTGAAAAGCTGGTGGTAACGACAAATTGTAACAACCTGACCGTACCAAGCTGTGGATTCACAACGGAGAACATCGATGAGCACGTTATTTTTACTAGATCCGTCAAAAATGACGGCCACTACCTTATCTTCCGTCAGAACGTATGTCTGTTGTTTGCAGTCTGCACAAAAATGCGTTTGTCTGACGGACTTGCGTTAAAAATGATATTGCGCTCGCTGATTTCTGCTCACAACGGTACTTTGCGCGCATTTTTGTGCGTCGGTTATACGAGCGCAATTTGCCGATGGATGAAAAAATGCGCGAGGAATGTAATTCCAGCGGTGATTTTTGTGCGTTAACGTTTAACGCTTCGCGCAAAAAAAATAGTGTTGCGCGTGTGCTTTTGCGCGATGAATTTTAATAGAGCCCAAGATGTGGTAACACCGAACAGATATGTTTAAACTGTGATTGTGTTTTTTCTATTCTGTTTTCCAATTTATACTGCATGCCTGTTCTTCTGTAAACAACAATCGTGTACCCGGAATTTATTATAACGTGCTTGAATTGATTTTGGCAGCTTCTGTCTGATTGTTAGACGATGAATGCTTATGTATGCAGACCAACTCATACTCAAGCAGTGCTGTCACGGTGCTGACACTGCATGGAAAAAGGGAGCAGCTGGTGTCTATCTTGATGCATCTTCCTAATTACAGGGTATTTCTAAAACGTCTGCTTTGTGGTACAGATGCTCATTAAGATATATCCTTTAGACTTTGAGAATTGGAAAGCTACTTTTAGAAACAAAATGAAAAGCGATATTTTCTAGAACACCTCTCCTGAGACTAAATTTACTTCATTAAATTGTAATGGATTCAATTACTGCGTCCATGGGATAACTACATCAACCTCTGCAATTACACACTTACTCTGATTTGAAAACCTGCTTTGAGCACATTCTTACACATGAACTGGTTAGTTGCTGTGTGAGTTCTGACATGGGGATTCATTTTCATATCCATGTAGAAGAATTAACTTAAATGCTTCATTAAGTCTTCAGCTATGCCCTGATTTTATGACCCTCAGCACCATTCTCCAGTGTCTCAATATCTTCTGCTAAAGTCTCACGGTGGCTGCTGATCTACAGAACCACAATGTGCAACAGTGTGTTAACTCAAGGAACACAAATTGAATCAAAAGATAGTTTGATTTTAATGCACTTAGCATAACAAAGAACACACTTAGCATAACAAAGAACGCAGAAAGGATGGTGAAACATGACTCTTGTGTTGTAGAGCTGGAATGTGGATGCAGAAGATGCACATGTGGTGGCGGATTGCACCCTCCTCTCCATCGGGAGACCAGAGGCAAGTGACTGATTCTTATAGGGTATTTTTAAGTGGTTTTGAGGCTGCATTTTTATGACAATTAAATATATTTCAGCCTTTATGAGTCTTGATGAAAATTCAGAGCTTGGGATATCACATGTCACAGGCACAAAGAAAGTGGGCTGTCGGAGCTATAGAATACAGTCAGGCACCTGTAGCCCACAGTATTTTTGAGAATCTATAGTAAAATGCTTTAATCCCCTCGCTGTGGAGAACGTGTCCCACATGTCGTCCACTTTCCCTCCTTTGTGTGGTTGACACGTGGGTCACATCCTCTGCCAGAATTACTTTTAAATTGCTCCCATGCCAATCCCCATTTTTTTACTCAGCGGATCGGACTGCAGACAGTCAGGCCGCACTGGGGAATCCCAGGAGTCTTTTGACATCACAATGTCAGGAAAACCATTTAACTCCAGGAGGGAATTTAGAAGTGTAGGTGGGACTGTATCTTCATTTCTCTATCATTGGAAAGGTCATTCTCTGACCTTTGGGATGGGGTCACCATTCTTCGCTCAGAGAATGTTTTTTGGGGTCATTTTGAACAATAGAAGGCTACTATCTGTTGGTGTACCTCAAGGCTCTGTCCTTGGTCCTCTGCTCTTTTCCATCTGCACCTCCTCCCTGGGCAAAATCATCAACAGCTTTGGCTTTAATTACCACCTCTACGCTGATGACACTCAGATCTACCTCTCTACCCCTGATCTCTCTCCCCCTGTCCTCTCAAAAGTCAGTGACTGTTTATCTGGCATCTCCTCCTGGATGGCCTCCCACCACCTAAAGATCAACATGTCAAAGACTGAGCTCCTACTTATTCCTCCCTCCAATGCCTCCCCACCTCCTGACTTCTCTATCACGGTGGAGGGTATCACCATCTCCCCATCAAACCAAGTTCGCTGTCTTGGAGTTACACTTGACTCTGCTCTTTCCTTCATCCCCCACATCCAGTCTCTTTCCTCCTCCTGCCGATACCAACTGCGTAATATTTCCAGAATTCGGCCATTTCTTACCGCTGTCACCACAAAACAACTCATACACGCCCTGGTAATCTCCCGACTCGACTATTGCAATGATCTCTTATCTGGCCTCCCTCTGTCCCGCCTCTCCCCCTACAATCCATCCTGAACGCCTCCGCCAGGCTAATTCACCTCACCCGCCGCTCTGTCTCTGCCGCTCCCCTCTGCGAGTCCCTTCACTGGCTCCCCATCCACTGCAGAATTAAGTTCAAAATCCTTATCCTTACCTACAAAACCCTCACTAACTCAGCGCCCCACTACCTGTCCTCACTAATCACCAAATACACCCCAGCCCGCTCCCTAAGGTCAAACAGTGACCTGCGCCTAGCTTCTCCCCGCATCACCTCTTCCCATGATAGACTGCAGGATTTCTCACGCGCAGCCCCCACTCTCTGGAACGCTCTCCCTCGTACTGTCAGACTTTCCCCTAACTTCTCTTCCTTCAAACGCTCCCTTAAAACGTTCCTATTTAGGGAAGCCTACCACCCAACTCACTGACACAACCATCAATCACTCTCACCTTACAGTCCTCTCCTCCTGTTTCCAACCCCAACCCTCCTAGATTGTGAGTTCCTACGGGAATAGGGCCCTCATCTCCTCCTGTACTGTTTGTCAAATGTTGTTCAATGTATTGTAACCCTGTCTATACTGTGCTTATTGTACAGCGCTGCGGAATATGCTGGCGCTTTATAAATAAAGAATAATAATAATAATAATAAAATATAAAATTCTTCTCAATTCCTGCTTCAATCATTGCATTCTACCCCAGTAACACAGCCTGTAATGTACTGGGTCTTAACTGGATCATTGTGGGGAGTATGATGATGTCAATGCGCCCAATATACTCTGGAAAACTGGGTAAATAACTTTGATGGAGAGGGGTCAACTGAACTCCCCCTACCTATTGAGGTTGCGCAAGGTGCATACAGGGGGCCGTATTACATTCTTAATGCTAACGTTAGCGCTCAGCTGTGTGAGCGTTAACGTTCGGTTACGTGGCACTAGCTTTTTCAGCCCATATTACAATCCGAATGCTAAACTCCATTAGCTATTCAGAGCTTGCGCTTTTCAACGCGAGTTTACTGTAGTTTGTGCTCCCTATGCTTAACATGGGGAGCACAAAGTGTTAATTAGCGTTAGAATTACAAAGTCCTAACGCTAATTACGTTCCGCTGTGGTTAACTGAAAAGTTAACCACAGCTTGGAGCTGGTGCTAAATGATTCCGCTTCTGCAGAATCAGTCAGCGCCGGCTGAAAAACACCCCAAAAATCGCATACTTACCTCTCATCCCGTGGCGAGAATGGTGGCCGGATCCGCCTCTTCTGGCCACCACCAGGAGCAGAGGGAGACTAGGGGAAAAAAGTCCCCCAGTAACCCTCCACGATCACTCCGCCGACCTGCCGGATCTCTCGAGAGGTGAGATCCGGCAGGTCATGTGACCGACAGTGGAAGCCTCAATGGAGTCCTATGGACTCCATGGAGGGGATGCTCGTGCCAGCGCTTAGCGCTGCCTCATGCATCCTGAGGCTTAGAGTCGCATTACAGCTCAGGCTGCTGGTTTAGCACCTGCCCCCTAATATCACACTAAAACGGGAACGCTAAGGAGAAACCTGCAGACGCAGGTTTTCATCCTTCGCGTCCCCGTTTTAGCCGTGAAGATTGTAATATGGCCCAGGGTCTCTTATCCCTACTTATGGTGATTTACCCAATACTATCAAGTTTCAAAGACTAGTTTCCTAACGAAAATGTGCTCTTTTAAATAAATAAATGCAGTTCCATTCACGGGATCTTTAATAATAATCGCATTTTATTCATGAAACACAATGTGATAAATTCCAATAGAAAAAACCCTCCAATTCTAGTTAAAATCTGCTTGTATACATAGCAAAATACAGTAACATATCCTCAATTTCAGATTGTTTTTTTAAAAAAGTGTTTTAATTGATTATAAAAAAGATCATAAAGATTTGGATGATAAAATCACTTGAACACATGGAACCCATAGAAAGAGAAATTGCTTCTGACATGCTCAGTCTAACAAGAAATATTGCTTTTAACATGCTAAAAATGGGATTTGTGTAAAAACGCTCCTCTTGATTATTTTGAATCACTTGAAATGTATCCTAGCAGAAGATTTTTATTTTTGCATAGAGAAAACATTGTTTTTGATAACAGACACAAGGGAGTGAATTAAAAAAAACAACCATCCGGCTGGGCACATTCCTCGTTTTAAAAGATCTGGAAATAATGTACAAGAAGAAGTAGCATAGCAAAACCAAGGTCATTGTGAAGCATCTTGGATTATTATTCCTATGCTGTCATTTTTGCTGTAGTATAAACCAGCTGTTCCAAGGAATGAAAAAGGACCATTTTTCTTTTCATTTTGTTAGTCTGCTGACCCCTAGTGGTGACATGGAACATTGTTGGTTGTGTTGTACTTTTCCTGTTAATTGAATGGTTGGATCTGGTTTTCAATCCCAGTATGTCACAGGGGTTAACCTCATTTTTTAAATTACACTATATAGAATTAATTTAGCAAGCTCTCTGCAGCGAGGCTTTACATGGAAGGAGAGACTGTCCTTTTTACCTTCTTATTTTATTTCTGCACTATGCAGTCACACTACCGTCGACTACTACATTGATATCAACCAAGAGGAGGACTTGGCTTCCTGTATAAAGAGGAAATTAGGGGTTTGGGTCAAAATCCATACAACCAGGTTCCCTAATGCCAAAATCCCAACGGCCAACTTCCCTACACAGACAACTCCCTGACGGCCAACTTTCAGACATGCAAAATCCCAGTGGTTAACCCGAACCATACTCCCTAACCCCCTAAACCTAGCCCTAACCCCCCTAAATCTAGCCCTAACCCTAACCCCCCTAAATGTAACCCTAACCCCCTAAATATATCCCTCACCCCCTAAACCTAGCCCTAAACCCCTAAATCTAGCCCTGACCCTAACCCCCTAATTCTAGCCCTAACCCTAACCCCCTAAATCTAACCCTAACCCCCTAAATCTAACCCTAACCCCCCTAAATCTAGCCCAAACCCTAACCCCACTAAATCTAGCCCTAATCCTAACCCCGTAAACTCAGCCCTAACCCCCCTAAACCTAGGGTTTGGGTGTTAGTTTTAGGGTTAGCCGCTGGAATTATGGATGTCTGGAAGTTGGCCGTGTAGGGAAGTTGGGATGTCCGGCACTTGTCCTGTCTGGAAGTTGGCCATCGGGATGTTGGCATTAGGGAACCTGGCTGTAGGGATCTTGTCCGGCACTCGGATATTAGATCTGCCTTATTTATTATCATTCCCCTCTAGGGGCCCTATTCCCTAGTGAACGCCAGGATAAGTGACTTTATCACATGCCACACATATTACCATCCTGACACTAACAGGTAAACAAATGTTTGGTGTTTATTTCTCTTTTTATGTTTGGTGTTTATTCTTACATCATACAAGGTCCTGTTTGGTATCATTAGAAAGGCCAGACTCTGACCTGTCCAATAACACCTATCTTGACTTTGGGCCTTATTCCCTAGTGAACGTCAACTGTAGCGTTCGGGTGAGTAAGCGTTAACACCAGGATAAGTGACTTTGACGCATGCCCCCCAAATTACCTTCCTGATGCTAAACCCCTGAAAAATCCATTAGCGCATTGGTGATTGTCCTAGCTCGCACAAGCTTACTGTACTTTGCACACCCTATACTTAACATGGGGAGAGCAATCAGCAATTAGCATAAGTAAAGTATTACAAAATCCTAGCACTAATTACCGCACCGACAGGTTAACCAATTATTTTTTTTACCGGCACCCAGAAACTGGTGCTAACTGATTCCACTTTTGTAGACTCATTTAGCACCAGGTAAAACCGCCAAAAAATCAGGTACTCACCTCTCATCCCGCAGAGAGAACGGTGGCCCGATCCACCCCTTCTGGCTGCAGGGAGCAGAGTGAGATTGTGCAGGTCTCAAGGTCCGGCAGTGCTACCCTCCATGGAGTCCTATGGACTCCAGGAGGTGATACTCATGGAGAAGCGGAAGTGCTACCACCAGTATCACGGAGTGTTGCACTGCGCAATGGGCCAGGCTGGTGAGGTAGCGCCTGACCTGGACTATGGTCTTAAAATGGGGGCGCAATGGGGAAACCTGCCATACTGGGTGACACCATCCATAGTGATGCCACTAATCTCTGCCGAGCACTTATTGTGCCAATTTTGTCACTTAATGTCTCTCTTTTAACGGCAACAGCAAAATAGGGCCCACTATATTTATATAGCATATCTATTAAATAGCAATTCAATTTAATCCTGCATGTAATTTCATTTAAAAAATAAGAAGCTCTGTTTGATATAAAGCAGGTGTACCTCGATCAAAGTCTTCACTTTATTACATATTAACTTTTATTACTTAATGACTAAAATTCAAAAACATTAAATTATTTATTCGCCAGGAAACAAAATGTTCCAATGGGACAGTGTGGTAACTTTTATAAATAAGGTAAACATATCACCCGTAAAAATACATTAATTTACAGCGCAGTCTGCTTGTCATCAAAGGGAACTGAGTGACATCTTATAGCTAAAGTGGTAAAAGCTGTACTATTTGCAGTTTATTCCCTTTCCAGCCTGAAATACATAAAAAAATAAACCAAATTGCTAATTCCCTGGTCCTGTCACATCCCTAATACATTGACGGAATGACCTCAATTCCTTAGTGGTCTACAGTTTCAAGACTTCACCTTTGACTTTCTTGCAATAAAATATAATTCCTTTTTCCCTCCCTTACATCTTTTTTCCTGCTAGGGATTTTTACAAAAAATTACCTTCTAGATAAACAAAAATACTTAAAGCTTAATATATCTTTCATTTCCCGTATTCAGTTCCACCAAGATCATGAACTCCTAAAAGAAACCAAAACAGTAAATATGCATCTCGGTAACTGGCAACCAATGACTAAAATAGAATGCACAGAGGATAAACGTATGGATTTGTTAATCTCACTGCCTCTTGTTCATTGGCAGGACCCCCAATAGATCTTTTCAGATTGTGAGCTCCTTAGGGAGCAGTGCCCTCTTACCCTTCTGTCTCTGTCCATCTATGTCTTGTCTTAATTTATTGTAAACCCTGCTCACACAGTATGGATATGTGGAACTTAAAGTAAACAAACAATAATTCAATTATTGATAAACGAAACTAAATAAACAATAAACTAAAATAATAATAAATCACCTCTATAAGATTATTATGTGTACCCTGAGAAAAGTAATCCTACTGCCTGCACATATAGGCCCTATTACATTCCTCGCGCATTTTTGTTTGCGCGCGCAAATGCGCATTTGCACGAGGGGTAAAACCCTTTGCGCAGAACGTCGTATTACAACGTTCGCGCAAACGATGCGCGTTATTCTTTAATGCGGATGGACCTGCGCGAGCGTGATGAACTGTGCGCGTCCTATACTTAACATTGTGAGCGCAAATTCGTTCGTACGCTGGTACGTGAACGGTATTAAAATCGATGCGCATCTTTTTATGAACAACGTTTGCGCGCATAATTTTAACGTCTTTAAAAAGCTGGTGGTAACTGAAAATCTGAACGTTCTGGCCGAAACGAAAAACACCAGGCCGAAAAAAAAATACAGCACAGTATAGTTACACATTCTACACATACCCAAACAAAAAAATTGTGAATTCGTGCATATTTTTTTTATTGCTGCAGCATGTATACTCAGATTTACTTTGACAGGCGCAAAAACTTAAGTGAGTCAATTAAGGTAAATTGATGTCAACTAAGGTTCTTAATTCTGATTGGCTGAATCCGGCGAAAAAACCAGTCCGCACACTGATTTACGTGCGTAACGTTACTGCACGCGTATTACTCTTCGTTTTGCGCGTCGTTTTTACAAACGTTATTTTCGGATGGATGAGAAAATGCATTCGGATCGGAATAGTCCGTTAAGTTTCGCGTGATAACGCCGGACGATGTGCGCAAAAAAATTTGCGCTGCGCGAATGAAATTGCGCGAAGAATGTAATAGGGGCCATAGTAGGGAGATGAGAGGATTTACTTAAGCTCCATCAGATTTTAGAGCATATAACATTGATTAAGGGGGTGAATACCTGAAATGTTTGCTGTCATACTGCTCTTCCTCATAATAAAAGGGTTACACAAGTGCACCCTATAATACCGAGCGCTATTCAGTTTGCATGTGTCAATATTTTGCTGGTTGGGACCACATCTTAACCCTTTCGCTGCGGAGGACGCGCTCAGCGCGTCCAACCGCAGGTAGCGTTCATGCGGTGGAGGCGCTGAGCGCGTTCCTCTCTTTGGGGCCAGCATTCGGCCGGGTTCCAGCCGATCGCTGGCCCCCAGTGCGGGCTGACATCCTCGATGTCAGCCCAGCACCCGGAACCACCGCCGGAGTAATTAGGTGTCATCGCGGGGGCGCGATGACACCTAATTCAGGCGCCCCCGCCTGTGCGGAGGAGGCGCCTGAAAGGGGGGGACTTCGGACCTCTCTCCTCCCGATCGGCGGCGTGCAGGGGGTTAAACCAGGCACCGTTTGGAAGGGCACAGCCTGCCCTTCCAAATGGTACCTGGCATTAACCCCATGGGGGCCGGATCACAAATCGGCGCTGAAAAGCGCCGGTTCGTGATCCTTTCCCGGAGCTGGCCGACATCTTGGATGTCGGCCAAGCCTCCGGGAACTCCCCCTGAGGACTGGCGTCATTGTGCATAGCACGATGACGCCAGTCCTGGAGTTAACCCTAGCTGCCACCAATGGTGGAGATAGGGGGTTCATTGGAACCCCCTATCTCCCGATCCGTGGCAGCTAGGGGTTAAAGTTTGGTACTGTTGGATCGGCCAGAGCATGGCCGTTCAAACGATACCAAACACAACTGTGAAAAAAGTTTTTTAAAAAAAATTAAAATTAAAAATAAAAATAAAAAGATGTTTATTTTTTTTATAATTTTTTTTAAATAAGTTTTTTTTTTTTGGTTTGTTAATGCAGCAATATTGTTCCCATTTCAATTGTAATGTGAACAATGATGCTGCACTAATGATTTTTGTATGCGGTGCGTTTGTTAAAAATCGCGTAATTTTCCCCCAAAAAAATGTAACGAGACTCCATCTCTAATTTTTTTAACAAGCGCACCCCATACAAAATATAACCGCAATTGCTCGCATGTTAAAATGTGAAAAAAAAACACTTTACATGTTGTAAATTATTTAAAATTCATATTTTATTGCATTTTTTGTTATAATATACAGACAGGTCATGACGTATACATATAATAATGACATATTATGAATCTGCCGAGTCTGCCGGAAAGAACTATATATAATATGTCTGGGTCATATACTAAAATAAGCCTTCAAAACACGTTTAAACATGATGAGCGAAACCAGTAAAAATGAGCTCAGCACAGAGGCGGGAAAAGCCTCAGCAGCGAAAGGGTTAAAGACACTTACTATAATGTGCATGTAATTTTATTTGTTTCCAATAATTTTTGGACTTTCTAGTCCCCTCCACAGCACATTTACCAATCCATCAGATATTAATAGGATAGGGGACTTAAAACAACATTATTAAGTTATTTTATCTGTCATTCACTAACTTTAAGAGACAATCTATGCAGTGTTACCACTTGGTTTAACCTGAGTTGTGATGTGTTCTGACCTTGCTGCTTACTCTCCTCCGTCCTGAAAAGGAGTTTGGAACCCTGATTCAGTCCTTCAAGTGCAATCGTTGGTCCCGCCCAGGACCTGAGCAGTATATTCAGCTTCTTCTTGTTTCGGGACATTTGGGAACTAAGTCCCACCAATGGCTCTCAATGCTGTCCAACACTGAAAGCCATTGTTCTGGCAAGCTGCCCGTTGGAGTGTCCAGCCTCCCACAGTCACATGATATTTTGGGGCTCAGAGGGAGACAAACGCTGGATATTGTTATGTTTTTAATCTAAACTACAAGCTTGAAACGGGGTGAGAAAGTTAAGTGCAGCTTTTTGATAACTTTTTAAATTTAGACCTTTTAGGAGGTTTTGGTAATGGACATGGAGTGACCATTTGGCACAGTGGAAAGTTTTAGTGCTTTTACAGTCCCTTACTAAAGCAAGTGTTGGGCTTGTAGTCGCATATAAGAACAGACAATTTGCAGCAACTGTTTATTATTATCATCATTTATAAATCGCCAAGTTTCCGCAGCACTTTACAATAACCAGAGGGAACAAGATACAGATAAACGGACATAGGATGGAAACAAGAGGTGTAGAGGGCCCTGCTCATAGGAGCTTACAATCTAGAGCAGTGGTTCCCAACCCCGGTCCTCAAGTACCCTTAACAGGCCAGATTTTAAGGATTACCTTGGAGAAAATCAGACTAAATCCTGCAATCACTGAGCAGCAAATCATATCACCTGTGCTTCAGATATCTGGAAAACCTGATATGTTAGGGCTACTTGAGGACAGCAGTTGGGAACCACTGGTCTAAAGGGATTGGGGTTGAGGAAGACCAGGGGAGATTAACTGGACATCAGGATCATAAGTGCCAGAGGTTCAGGAATGGTGGGGCCATAGAAGCAACTTCAATCATGTAGGAGTAGGTGAGCAGAGGGATGAGTTGCATCAGTAATGTGGTACACTAATCTGAAGAGATGGGTTTTGAGGGATTTCTTGAAGGACTGAAGATTAGGTGAGAGTTTAATAGGGCAAGGCAAGTCATTCCACAGGACCGGAATTGCCCTTGAGAAGTCATGGAGGCGAGAGTTGGCAGCACGGGTGTAGACAGAGTACAGGCGGACCTCGTCCACTGACCGGAGGAGAGGTGGAACGTGCTTGCGGAGTAACGTAGACATGTAAGGAGGGGTCGATATCACAATCAGTCACAACGAGGGCACCTAGCACACGCCAATGTGAGGCCCTGGTACATAGGATAGCCCCAATATGCAGACAATACTGAGTAGATAACCTAGGCCAGAAACCCTGCACGGTAAACAGCAGCCCTACTCTGAAAGACCGGTCTTTAGAATAGCCAGATCTGCTCTAAGGAAAAATAATACAGCAACACCATGCAGAGTCTAAGGACATACATAGGAGACAGGAATATTCATAAGTACATATATCAATGGTACAGACAAGGAGCATCCAAATAGAAAAGTAAAAAAAAAGTCGGGAGTCAAAAAACAGGATGTATACCTTATACAGAAGCCAGGGAACCAGAACCGGGAGACAATCAGCCAGGCAAAAGCGTCAGAACCAGGTAATCACTAAGTCATATAACATAACCAGACAAAGGAGAAACACTAGAACTATATACATGGGAATGACTGGACATGAACTAGACTGGACTGGACTAACTAAACAAAACAGCAGACAGATAAGGAGACAAGACCAAAGAAATGAGCTAAACGAGAAAACACAAACTTGAACAGAATAAACAGTAGGGAGCTCTCAGGAACAAACACTCAGCAGGAATCAGGAACTGAAGTGAACCAAAATGTAAGAGCAATGGGATAAGGGCCCATTGCAATATATAGGGAGGTGATTAGCCCACATCACCAACAGGAGAGCTAACGAGGAAGCCACTTAACCCCTGAATCCAGGGAAAGCAACATACAGAAACATATGGGAAACATTGGCATAAAGAATACAGAGGGCAGGGGGACAGGGCTGGAACGGGGAAACGTGACAGTCGAGCTATTGTGCAATTTGAACTTGAGCGTCAGTATTTTAAACTGTATCTGGAAATGTACAGGAATCCAATAAAGTGACCAACAGAGGGGGCAGGTACGCGAGGAGCGTTTACCCACGCATTTTTCCAATAACAGAGCCCAGAGAGTGAAAACTAAACAGGTTTTGTGACCAGTAAACCAACATACACCTTGATTTAATTTGGCCCACAAACTGAAATTCTGACCTTTTCAGCTGTATTTTGGCCATTTTTCAGCTTGGTACTTTCAGATTGAAGCTTTGATTCCCGATAAAAAATTCAGATCCAATATCGGCATTCGCGGCTATACATTTTAATGCTTTAGCGATTCAATCCAATCAAATGCTGATATAGCAAATGCTGAAAGGTGTTGAAAAATAGATTCTAAGGCAGAAAAATAAGGGAGGGAATAAAACTGAAATTGTTTCTTAAACATTTTACATTAATACTAACCATGTTTTAAGGCACAAAACTGCTTTTTTCTGGAAGTTTAACTGGCCCACATATTTCGACCAGTGACATTTTTTTGTACTGTATCGACTCTGTCCAAATTTTTTCAATTAAATCCGCTGATATTTTAAGACGATGGGCTCTATTACAATGTTAACGCAAACGTTAACGCTCACCGCATATTACAATCCAAACGCAAACGGGTTAAAAAAACAGTTTGCGTTTGGTACCTTGCGCTTCTCAGCACGAGGTTACTGTACTTTGTGCTCCCATGTTAAACATAGGGAGCACAAAGTGTTAATCAGCGCTGGATTACAAAGTCCCAGCGCTGATTAACATCTGGCTCTGGTCAGCAAAAACTTAACCAGAGCCAGGACTTGGTGTTAACGGATTCCGCTTCTGCAGAATCCGTTAACACCAGGCTAAAAAAACAAAAAAAGCATCACATACTCACCCTCTGTCCCGCGGCGAGGACCACGGCTCTGTTCATCTCCACCGTCCGGTGGGAGCAGGCAAAGACTGGGGGAAAAAGTCCCCCCGGTCTCTCCCTGTGTATCCCTACGCCGACCGGCCAGATCTCGTGAGACGAGATCCGGCAGGTCATGTGACTGGCGGGGGGAACTCAATGGAGTGCTATGGACTCCAGCGAGTGGATGCTCGCGGCTGTGCTCAGCGCTGCTGTGAGCATCCCTAATTTTTACGGGAGATAACAATGCAGGCAGCATTTTTTGCACCTGCATTGTAATCTGGCATTAAAAAGCAGGTGCAAGGGGGAAACTGTGAGCACAGTTTTTCCTCCCTTGGGCCCGCGTTTTAATGCCAAGATTGTAATAGGGCCCAATATCGGCAGCAAGCAGTCGCTATTGTTGCCGAGCAATTGGTTGGAATTAATTTGAGACCATTGTTGGAGCACAAATAGGGTTAAATGGCACTGACATTTTTTCATCCTCTTTGCTAATAGTAATTTTTTTATTTGATCTTTAAATACTGTTTTTCCTCCGATTACATTCCCATTTATCTAAACGCCACTGAACTTGTAAAGCCTTGAAATTCCCCATTGATGTTAGAGCCAAGATAATATTTGTGTAGCCATGAACTGAGAAAACCAACATGTCACTGCTGTAGGACACGTTATTATAGCATCACATCTGAAGTACAGTGTTTTCGGGGAAAGGCTCAAGATAAGGATGGGGCTAGGGTTTAGTCACTAAATTCTCAATTTTGCAAAATTTAGACTGGACAAGTTAATAAAATCTCCAGTTGAGCCAAGATGTCGTTTTTTTCTCCACCTTTTAGCTTAAAGAGGCATTTTAATGTTTTTTTAAAATGAGCCTTTATAATAAGCATGGTAGAAAAAGCATTTTACCTAAAATCATTTATCTTCTGCCAATGAGTAGTTCAATCTGTTTATTCATCAGCATTGGGTAGGCTTGTGCAGCGATTTTTTTTTCGGTTCGATTCCATTTTTCAGATTTTTAAACTTTTCGATTCGGCTCGTTTCGACCGATTTCTGTTTCGATTCGGTTCGGCTCGACTCGTTTTTCGTGTACATTTTTTTTTGGAATATCGACCATTTTTCGTATTTTCGTGTCACTTAGCTCGTTTTTTGTATCGACTTTTCGTATTTTCTGAAATTTTCGTTTTTTCGGAACGTCTGTTCTCCTCGTTTCAAAGCAATAAATTTCGATTTGACACATTTCAAGTACATTCGAAAATTCCGAAAATATTTCGTTTTGGCTCGGAAAACTTTTCGGATCTGCCATTTTCGGATCTAAAAATTTTCGGAAAATCGGCCGCATCCGAAAACACGAATCGGGAAATTTTGTGAAAATTCCAAAATTCCGAAACCCGAAACGCACATCCCTAGCATTGGGGACATTACAAGTAATGGTATCTGCTTCTTCTTAAAATTTCTGGAATCTTCTCTTGTTCTTTGCAGGTAGAAGAGCATGGATATTTTTTTTGAGAAAGGCTTTACCAGGAAGGATACATTGAGATTTCTCTCGTTTTCAAGTATGTCCTGGGTGGCGAGTATGTACCGTTAGGTGTCTTGCCCAAGGACACTTACTGGAGAGGAGCTCTTGCCGAGATCGAACCTGTGTCTCCACAGTCTCTCTCCACAGTTATAGAGCAGTGATGTTACTTCTACTCCACCCAGCCGGTAAGGGAAACAGACTGGAACAGAGCCTACCATGAAATGTCCAACATACGTTCCGATCTAATAGAGTTTTAACAAGTCTAATATACAAGCAGCCTTTATTGTTCAAATGTTTAATGCCCAAGTATAACAGAAGGGTATCTGAAAAGAAGGGGAGGTGTGAAAACAAAATCAGCTTCAAGTACCTGCAATCTATAGACACTTGACTTTACGGAACAGTTTTTCAGTATTTACACAACTTGTTATCATTTAGGTGGGATTTCTAAGAATCCACAATTCAAAATATTTGCAAGTCAATGGAATTCTTCATCTTAAAGTGCACCCGTCACGTCCAAATGTTTGGGTTAATTTGACAGGGAATCAATACCAATATATGTTTTAGAATTTTTTGCTAACTCATGTTTTGAAAAATATTTAGTAATTACCAAGATTTTGCGGTCACTCTCCTACAGTGGCATCCTGCCAGGGTGAGTGACATATATATGAGAGGATGAGCTGTCCTACAGGTCGGCAAGTCAGCGTGCCAGTCACTGCTGATGGCCAATTGTGCAGCACTGCAAAAAAGCCCTCTTATAGCTTGTCCACAAAAACTGATCAAGGCAGCACCCGGCTACAGAACCTGGTAAGCACTGCCTGCAATAGCTCCTCAAGATATGAGATATCAGACTGACCTTCAAGAACAATACAGTATACATCATTCCATTACAATATACTCCAATCCATTCCATGACCATTTTTGTTTCTTATATGGTGTCACACATAAAGTATATGTCAAAACTGTTTATTCTCCTTCTTATCTTTTTTGTACAAGGCTTCATCTACACCAATGATGTCCAAACTCCCCCAGATGTCCAAACTACAACTCTCAGAAACGTCTGACTGCATTAAATGGATGGAGAAGCATGGGAGTTCTGAATCCTATGGGATTCGCCTGTCTTGACCTGTCGAACTGAACTATGAAAATCAGGGCATTTCACTGACACTTGCAGTTCTGCATTCTCTTAATAGATTAACCATTAATACTCTATGGGACAATTTTGCTGACGAAGATTGACGAATTACGACGATCTGCACTGTATTTTGCTGTCAATTAGCCAGTATTTTTTGTTTTTTTTAGAAAGGATTTTACCAGGAAGGATACATTGAGATTTCTCTTGTCTTCAAGTATGTCCTGGGTAGGGATGAGTTGTTCGGGTTCGGACGGTTCGGGGTTCGACCCGAACTTAGCCTGTTCGAGCAGATCGCGAACCCCGAACATTTCCGGGTGTTCGCCGCATGTTCGACCACAATGGACCACAATGCATTTTCCCACTGCCTGAAGCTCGTAATTGGCTACAGCCTTGCACCTGACCACAGGTCTGGTGCAAGACTGGTTGAACACTATGCCAATCACCGCTCAGAGTCCTGATTGGGCAAATTTTGCCCAATCATGGGCTCACAGAGCTAAGTCCCGCAGCACACTATATAAGGTTTCCACGCAGCGCTTCTGCACGCATTTCAGAGGAGATTTCAAAGGAGATAGTTGTGTGTGTTGTTACTGCCGGTCTGCCACGCTACTGGGGGGGTCTCATTTCGACCAAATATCAGGGAATTAGGTGATGTGTGTCTTGTCACTGTGCCAGCAATTTTTTTGGGGTTTACAACTTTATTTAAAACATTTGTAATTGAGGTGATTTTCTGGGTCTTGTCACTGTGCCAGCAAGTCTTTTTGGGTCTCATTTATACCAAATATCAGGGAATTTAGGTGATGTGTGTCTTGTCACTGTGCCAGCAAGTTTTTTTGGGGTTTACAACTTTATTTAAAACATTTGTGAATTGAGGTGATTTTCTGGGTCTTGTCAGCAGCAAATCTTTTTGGGGCTCACTAATTTCTTTAAAACACTTGTGAGTTAAGGTGATCTGTGTCTCGTCATACAAACAGTACCACGCTGTATTTTGGGGCTCACTAATTTCTTTAAAACACTTGGGAATTAAGGTGATCTGTGTCTCATCATACAAACAGTACCACGTTGTATTTTGGGGCTCACTAATTTCTTTAAAACACTTGGGAATTAAGGTGATCTGTGTCTCATCATACAAACAGTACCACGCTGTATTTTGGGGCTCACTAATTTCTTTAAAACACTTGGGAATTAAGGTGATCTGTGTCTCGTCATACAAAAAGTACCACGCTGTATTTTGGGGCTCACTAATTTCTTTAAAACACTTGGGAATTAAGGTGATCTGTGTCTCGTCATACAAAAAGTACCACGCTGTATTTTGGGGCTCACTAATTTCTTTAAAACACTTGGGAATTAAGGTGATCTGTGTCTCATCATACAAAAAGTACCACGCTGTATTTTGGGGCTCACTAATTTCTTTAAAACACTTGGGAATTAAGGTGATCTGTGTCTCATCATACAAAAAGTACCACGCTGTATTTTGGGGCTCACTAATTTCTTTAAAACACTTGGGAACAAGGCACAATATCTGGGTGCACTGACGCCCATTCCCAGATTCATATCTTTTTAATATAGGACCGCATGGTCCACCCCTGCACTCTTCCACAATACCACAGAGGGGTTACTGTATGATGATACTTGATGGCCTGGCATTAAAGGCACAATATCTGGGTGCACTGACGCCCATTACCCCCAGATCAAAAACTTTTCAATATAGGACCGCATGGTCCACCCCTGCACTCTTCCACAATACCACAGAGGGGTTACTGTATGATGATACTTGATGGCCTGGCATTAAAGGCACAATATCTGGGTGCACTGACGCCCATTCCCAGATTCATATCTTTTTAATATAGGACCGCATGGTCCACCCCTGCACTCTTCCACAATACCACAGAGGGGTTACTGTACTTGCATGCCTGGCACTAAAGGCACAATATCTGGGTGCACTGCCATTGACGCCTGTATCAGATTCATATCCTCAGAGGGTTTACGGTGTGACGTCACTGTTGCCGACGCTAAAAGCCCAATTTTAAAGCACCTATTGTTACTTTCATCCAAAGCCTGCATAAGTTTCACAATAATTTAGCCCAAAAAAACAAAACTTTTTCTGCGCGTCCTAAAATGTCTTTTCATGCAGGCTGCCGCCCCAAGCAGTTGTTTATGGATAGATTAAAGGAAAAGCATTTACCGTCATATGAAACGTTTCTATACATCCTAGAAATCCGCCACTTCACGGGCAGGTTATGGGGACCTCCTTGGCACGATATTTGAAGGAATTTTTCGTTTTTATTTTTAACCCTTATTTCATGGAAAACTCACTGTCCCTTTAAAAACTTTTTTTTAAAACTTTTTGTCCTTGTTTCCTGTCCCCCAGGGCACTACCCGGACCCCCATACACCTTTTATGGCAAATATGTAGCATATATGCCCTCTTGGAGGGCACTCTAAAAAACCGAATTTTCAGCCCCATTGACTTGCTTGGGGGTTCGGGTTCGGGTTCGGTCCCGAACAAATGGGAAGTTCGGTTCGGGCTCGAACCGAACTCGGGGAGTGTTCGACTCATCCCTAGTCCTGGGTGGCGAGTATCTACCGTTAGGTGTCTTGCCCAAGGACACTTACTGGAGAGGTGCTCTTGCCGGGATTCGAACCTGTGTCTCCATGGTTATAGAGCAGTGATGTTACCTCTATTTGGGAAATTTCCAGCTTTCTGAATACCGTTCAGTGCAATTTGGTGGCAAGTACATATTATTGAATAACTCTTTTTGTGCTACAATAATTCCATACCCTTGTGTTGCGAACAGATAACAAAACAAAAGGCAAAACCCTAAAAGCAGGAAAAAAACTCCAACTCTGCTTTAGTTGAAAATTCTTCCAATTAAGCCAATTTAGCCTAATCACATTAGTTCTTCCTTCAATGAAACGTTTTAAGCAGTTTTGGAATGAAAGTTGTGCATTCATAATATATCATGTGATAGTAACTGGTCCAAGACATACGGTTGTAATGAACGCATTATCTGTCCTTATAGGTTCATACAATGGAAACTCCATGAAACACATGATTTTGCATTTCTCAGAACAGTAATTGTATTACACATATTACAGCACAGTGATTCAGGAGCAACAGTCACAAGATATGAGGCCTGAAGCACCTAAGGCGTAGGGCCCTTAAGTTGCCTCTGATGCCAGGACGCAGGGAGGATTTTTCTAGAAGGTTTTGCAGCGCGTGAGGAGATTGAGCGGGAGCAGTGTGGGAGGAGTCGACAGGAGGGTACTTAAGGCGCGTGAGGAGAGGCTCTTCCCGCCTTTTTTCTCCTGAGGTAGAGCGGTGATAATCTGTGCTGCGTCAGAGAAGTGGTGTTTTTTTCGATTTTTACCTCAGAATTGTTCTGGAAATGGCTGAAGGTGGTGAGCTGGAGTCGCTGCTAGAGGCAGTGCGGGAGGCGGCTCGGCACCGTGGTGTGGAGTGGGCCAGAAGAAGACTGTCGGAGGTGTTGGCGGCGGATGGGGGTTCTCGGCCTGCCAGGATTTCGAGGCTCCAGTGTGGTTTAATCTGGGAGGCGAATCCAGTGTATCGGCGGCCGAGAGATGGAGATTGGAGGCTGTGAGAGGTCGTGGTCGGTTGGTCCAACGGATGTTGGCTGGTGGTGACGCAGTTGGTAATGAGGCTGGCGTGAGCGCTTCCAGGCGTGTGGAAGGTAGGAGCTTGAGGCCGGCTTCGGGGGCTAAGGATCCTTCCGGTCGGAGGGGTGGTGTGGTGAGCTCTACCAGGAGAGAAGGAGTGCGGAGTTTGAGGAGTTCCTCGGGGAGAAGGAGTGGTCGGTGTTCCGCCAGGGGTCCCAGAGGAGGAGCAAGGGCTGTCTCAGGGACTGATGTTTTGGCGGTAAGACAGTTGGTGGATAGGGATGTGGACGGATAGGGATGTGGACCACAGATTGTTGGTGTGCGGGATGAGGGCACCCAAGAGCTCGAAGTAAATTGGTGTTCAGTTGGTGCAGATGATGGGCCTCCGGATGTGAGGGAGCGAGTTGATGATTTTGGTACTTCGGGTTCTGGGGCTCATCACACTACTAATTTTTCGTCCACAGTTCCAATGGGCCTTTGAGGCTTCGTCGGTTTAACCAAGGGGTGTGAACCAGGGTGTGGATTTGGCTCAGGCATGGAAGGGTGCAGGTGGGCCAGTTGTGAGAGCTGGTGGAGCTCTTGGCGGTGAAGTCATGGCTTCAAATGGGCCGAGTGGCGATGTGGGTTCACTCGGTGAGTCTGCAGGAGTGGCGGATGTGGCAAGGAGGAATGCTTACGTGTCATTTTCTGGGCCTTTGGGGTTTCATTTGAAACAGGAGGTTAAAGAAGGCATATGGCGGGGGGAGTATGTGGAACTTTTTTCCCTGCTTCCGTTGGATAGGTTGCTGGGGTTAAAGATTATTCGTCTAAGGATGGTTTAAAGGAAGAGGAGGAAAGGAAGAAGAGGTTTCGGAGGATTCCTAAGTCATTCGGTAATTGGCTCCGGGCTTTTTGTATTTTGGCAAGTGTGGTGGGGGAAAGGAGCCCACAGCACTGTTCGAGCCTTTTTTGTTATGTTGATGGGATTTGGGAGGCTTATCGAACGTATGGTGGTTGGATGTGGTGGTAATACGATGAACAGTTTAAGCAACGTTTGGCGGCTCACCCAGCCATGGGGTGGGATCAATTGGACATTACGCTGTGGTTGCGTTTGATGGGGGCACAAAAGGCGTTGCCCTTTCCAGGGGGAGCCGGTGGGGGAGGGGTCAGTTCCCCACCAGCAAGTGTTAAAAAGGGATCGTGCTGGCAATTTAACGGGGGTCAGTGCAAGTTTGGTGCGGGGTGCAGGTACAATGCACGAATGTTCAAATGGTGGAGGATTGCATTCATTGTCCAGATGTTTTAAGAGGGCAAGACAAGGAGGTCTGCCTTTTGGAGGGTCTGGAGAGGGGAGGTTCCCCGGTGGAACTTGACGCGATGTTACCGTGACTAAGGCTTTATGGAAGACTTAGAGATGCAGAATTTTTTAAGTGACGGTTTTGGTGTTGGTTTTCGGATTCCTTTTGTGGTAAGGCCAGGGGGTGGCAAGTTAAGAAATTTGAAGTCGGCTAGAGTGTATCCGGAGGTAGTTCGGGAGAAGGTGTTTAAGTAGATTGGGGCTGGTAGGATGGCAGGTCCATTCTCGCCTCCTCCGATGCGGGATTTCAGGATATCCCCTTCGGGAGTTGTGCCGAAGCGGAAGGCAGGAGAGTTTCGTTTGATTCATCATTTATCCTTTCCCCGGGGGGGGGAATCGGTGAATGATGATATTGGTGAGGAGTTGGCCTCGGTGTCATACGTGTCCTTTGATTTCACGGTCAGTTTGGTTCGTGATGCAGGTCCGGGGGCTTTAATGGCTAAGGTGGATACTGAGTCGGCTTTTCGGCTATTACCTATTCATCCTTCGTGTCATCACCTTATGGGATTTTGGTTTGAAAGCAAATTTTATGTGGATCTATGTTTGCCTATGGGTTGGTCCATTTTCTGTTCCTTTTTTGAATGTTTCAGTACATTTTTGGAATGGTTGGCCCGTGAAGTGGCAGGGTCGGATAATCTCACTTTCTTGGTGGGGGAGCTCTCCCATAAGGGGTTATGTGAGGAGCTCGTGGCGGGAGCTTGTAGGCAGTGCTGGCTAGGGGTTCCTTTTTAGTTAGGATTACTTTGTCAGATGGTTGGGAGTTGGGTAGATTTTTGGTGGTTGGTTGGTTTGGAGGTGTGTGGGGGTTGTGGGGAGTCCTCTTTCAGCACTGGATTACTGTTTTAATTTGTTATGAGAATTGTTATGTTATTATGGTGGGGTTTTAGTGTGGAGTTTTTAGCTGTGGCCTATATATAATAAATATATATATTATTCCACAGTTATGTGTTTGCGTATTTTTGTGTGTTTCTTGTCTCCCGTAGTCCGACCCGGTCATCAGTAGGCGACTTAAGACATTCTTAACATAAAGTGACATCAGTGTAAAATATAAAATATTCCTGGTTGAAAGGATGTGCATCATAGCAGTAGGAAATGGGCCTGGATCCTCGAGATGTGTCGCTTCGTCAGGATACAATCATAGAATCACCACAATGTAGCATTCTCCAAACCTCCTGATTGTAAAATGTTTGGCTTACTCACAATACAACTGTAAGGAAATGACTGTGCAACTAAAAACAATATTGAAATCCTAACAATTGGAGTTGGAGGTGACCATTTGAATAAATTTCCCAGACTTGAATGAGGCACACCAAACCAATTACACGCATTGAATAGTGAATATATTTGTGGTATAGATGATTGGAACATGAAGAAACCACAATTAGTAAGGAACTAAGTCAACCTTCTCTCTAATATTACTGTACAACGAGACCACCAATTAATGATTCTATGGAAAACTGCGAATATTATTAAAGATCCCATGAATGGAACTGCATTTATTTATTTAAAAAAAAACATTTTCCTTAGGAATCTAGTCTTTGAAACTTTGGTAAATCACCATAAGTAATGATAAGAGATCCTGGGCCATATTACGATCTTCATGCTAAAACGGGGACGCTAAGGACGAAAACCTGCGTCTGCAGGTTTCTCGTTAGCGTCCCTGTTTTAGCATGATATTACGGTGCAGCCGCTAAACCAGCAGCCTGCACTATAACATGGCGCTAAGCCTCAGGATGCTCGCAGCAGCGCTAAGCACTGCCGTGAGCACCCTTTCCATGGAGTCCATAGCTTCCGCTGCCAGTCACATGACCTGAAGGATCTCGGCTTGCGAGATCCGGCAGGTCGGCGTAGTGATTCACAGAGGGAGACTGAGGGACTTTTCCCCCAGTCTCTCTATGCTCCCGGCAGCAAGAAGAGGCGGATGGAGCTGCCTTTCTCGACGCGGGATGGGAGGTGAGTATGTGAGTTTTGGGAGAGGGTTTCGACGGGTGCTGACTGATTCCCCAGAAGCAGAATCAGTTAGCACCAGGTCCTAGCTGTGGGTAACTTTTCAGTTAACTGCAGCAGGATGGTAATTATTGTTAGGACTTTGTAATCCTAATGCTAATTAACATTTTGCGTTCCCCATGTTAAGCATAGGGAGCGCAAAGTACAGTATGCTCGCGATGAAAAGCGCAAGAGCCGAATCACTAACGTTTTTTTAACCCATTAGCGTTCGGATTGAAATATGGTGCGCACGCGTTAGGGCAACCAGAGCTAACGTTAACGCTCACACAGGTGAGTGCTAACAT
The DNA here is from genome assembly GCA_009667805.1 of Leptobrachium leishanense. Lineage (NCBI taxonomy): Eukaryota > Metazoa > Chordata > Amphibia > Anura > Megophryidae > Leptobrachium > Leptobrachium leishanense. The sequence goes on from CM019066.1 coordinate 294,861,399, forward strand.
TAGCGTTAGGAATGTAATATGGCCCAATATCTGTGCTTTATTCATACTTATCTTCGTCAGATCTTCGAGTTTAGACTCACCATAAGAAAAGCCGTGCACTACATAAAGAGAGTCTTTACTTACAGATGAGGATTGTAAGGGTGTTTATTCTCTGAACCTCAAAACAAGTACAATTCATTGTCTTGAGATGTACAGACAGTCAGTTGCAACAATGAAAAATAGACATGACTGGCTCGGCTTTTGTGGATGTAACAGTGTGTGAGTGTATGTGTGAGTTTGTCTCCCAATGGGAAAATAGGGCGTTTATATGCCTACGAAATGTTTTGATTCTAATTTCTACTAAGAACTGTAATTTCTCTATATGGTAGGTCATCTGTTAGGGGGCAGAGTGTTCCAAGAGCAGATCTGCAGCGTAAGTGAGTACAGAAACTTAGAGCGACGTCACTTCAATCCATCTGTGGTCTTGTCACTCAACTCTCTTTCATGCCTATTCCTGATTCCAATTTATATAGGCTATATAAGATTTAACACCTGTTATACATACATTTCAAAATGGGAAAGTTACACTTAACAACTTACACAAAAATGTAATTGGCTGCAGTGGAAAAGGGCTCTTGGTATTTTGTTTGGTTGACCCATAGTGCTATACATAGAGCATTTCTTTGTATTTTTAAACTTCACCCATAAAATAGACAATTGAACAAACTTAAAAAGAATTCTGTAAAGTCTCTATAAGGATCTATGCATTTCCTAGGGAAGACAACTGTATTATTTCTGTAATCTGAAAGCAACTGGCATATATATACATTGCTTGATTGTGAACAAGGGGAAAGTAGAAAATTTAATGTTCTGATGCAATTAGTGACACCCAGTTAACCGATTATTATAGTTTCTAGTGCATTACTAAATTGGTTTTCATTAGAAGGTCAAAATGAAATGCAGAAGGACACATATGAAGGTTGCTCAACAAATCTCTTGTCCAATTATAGGCTAATGTTCTTTAGGATATACTTAATTTCAAAACAAAGGGTTAAGGTAGCACTTGGCAAATTGAATCAATCATCAGTAACGCACTGGTTTCACATTTATAATCTAGAAACAGTGGTTCTCAACTCGGTCCTCAGGAACCACTAACAGGCCAGGCATGTCAGGTATCTGAAGCACAGCACAGGTGATGTAATTTGCTGCTCAGTGATTGCAGGACTCAGTCTGCATCTCCCCAAAGTGATCCTTAAAATCTGGCCTGTAGTGGGTCCGGAGGACTGGTGTTGAGAAACCCTGGACTAGAATATATCAGGAAATTTCAACATTGTGATGTTTTGCACAACATCCTACAAAACCTCCATTGTTTATGTATTTCTTCAAAGCAAATTTGAAATAAAAAAAGTTAATCAGATCTATATGGCTTAGCTCTATAATATAAGGAAATACTTTGGAAATATAATTTCCAAACAGTTTTTCTTAACACTGGAAATCACATACACGCAAAGGGATAGTCTATTTAATAATAGAGTTCCCTTTATTTGGCCTTAAATAATTGGGCAGAGGCTAATATATATATATATATATGTATATATCACAGGAGGCGGCACTCAACCTTTACTAAGCACAGAGGGCGGGTGTCACGTAACGCGCACCGCGGCGAAGGAAACGCATGCGTAAGCAAATCACTATCCGTCTACACCAGACCCAAAATAATGACTACGCGGCCCACAATCTCCCGTGCACGCTTGCCTAACTGTCCCAGCAACGCCTTCGCTCCAGAAGGGCACTCAAATGTGATGAATGGGCCACAGGATTGCAACGCAGTATCCGTCTACACTCGACCCGGAATACTGACTACGTTGCCCACAATCCTTGTACCCACTTTTCTTATACTATTACTCACACTGCCACCACAGACCAGGACTTTTTCCCAGGATGCCGAATACCTGAATCAGAGCTGGTCTGAGACTCTGGTTATGCACCACAAAATAGGGGAACAGTACAGCAACTGCACCCCACCACAACTCACTGCTTGGTAGATAGACTTGAGCTTCAACGAAGGCAAATCTTTATGATAATCCAGTCCTTCAGTTAGTGTGGATCGAATATCAGGCAGAAGCAGATCTTAATAAGTTTTAGATTTTATTATGATATATAAAAAAAGAATGATATATCACAGTGCATTTGGATTACAGAAAAATAGATATGATAATTAACACTTACACACTCAAACAGAAAAATAAAAGGGAGATAACAACAGATCCTAGTTACTTACAATATACACTGGAGGATCCGCCGATAGGGAGGTTCTAGTAGGAGAGGGCAACATTTCTTCAATTTTGCGATTGACCTCCAAGAAATAGCAAAGGAGCCCACGCTGGACTTGGAATATATATAGGTCCTCCCTGTCCCGCTAAGGACAGTCCCTAGCTGGTACAGCCTGCTCACTACATTTCCCAGAATCCCCCCTCCTGGGATTCCATGGGCATGCTCAGTTTGCTGCTTCTTTAATTTTAATGCACAGCTGTAATGCAATTATCCAGAGATGTCTCTAGCGATCAAAGGATATGATCGCTTCTTCGAAATGCACTTGTGGTGCCGCTCAGACTGGCTTTTTACCCTGCCATGAACAGTGCACTTTTCCCACCTGCTGAGCAGAACAAAAGGGCACTTTCCTCCATTCGCACCTTCTATGGCTTCACAGGACTTTGTTGGAGAGAGGGCAGAAACCGTCCCTGGTGGTCTGTGTGGATGTGGGCCGTGCTGCAAATGCAAGCTGTGCTTAGCGCACAGAATGCAGAGCATGCCCACACTGAGCAGTCGCGAGTGCCACCGGCGATCGCTGATGACCTGGCAGTGTCACCTGACCACAGGCGCTAACTGACTGTGTCAGAGAAGGCCGGCGGTCAGGTGACACTGCCAGGTCATCTGTCATCACCGGTGGCACTCGCAACTGCTCAGTGTCGGCGTGCTCAGCGTTCTGTGCGTTAAGCACAGCTCGCATTTGCAGCACAGCCCACAACCACACAGACCACCAGGTACGCAGAGTCTATCTGGGATGGAGGAGGCAGCTGTCCCAGCGCCCCCCCTAACCAGTCACACAGGGAGGGAGGGAGTGAGTGCCGCCCTGTCTCTGTTGTCTTCTCCGATCTGCCAGCCACAATACCAGTCTGCCAGCCATATTACCAGTCTGCCAGCCACATTACCAGTCTGCCAGCCATATTACCAGTCTAACAGCCATATTACCAGTCTGCTATGCACAATACTAGTCTGACAGCCATATTACCAGTCAGACTAGTATTGTGCATAGCAGACTGGTAATATGGCTGGCAGACTGGTATTGTGCATGGCAGACTGGCAATATGGTTGGCAGACTGATAATATGGCTGGCAGACTGGTATTGTGCATGGCAGACTTGTAATATGGCTGGCAGACTGGTAATATGGCTGTTAGACTGGTAATATGGCTGGCAGACTGGTATTGTGCATAGCAGACTGGTAATATGGCTGGCAGACTGGTAATATGGCTGGCAGACTGGTAATATGGCTGGCAGACTGGTATTGTGCATGGCAGACTGGTAATATGGCTGGCAGACTGGTATTGTGCATGGCAGACTGGTAATATGGCTGTCTGCCATGCACAATACCAGTCTGCCAGCCATATTACCAGTCTGCCATGCACAATACCAGTCTGCCAGCCATATTACCAGTCTACCAGCCATATTACCAGTCTGCGATGCACAATACCAGTCTGCCAGCCATATTACCAGTCTGCCAGCCATATTACCAGTCTGCTATGCACAATACCAGTCTGCCAGCCAAATTACCAGTCTAACAGCCATATTACCAGTCTGCCATGCACAATACCAGTCTGCCAGCCATATTACCAGTCTGCCATGCACAATACCAGTCTGCCAGCCATATTATCAGTCTGCCAGCCATATTGCCAGTCTGCCATGCACAATACCAGTCTGCCAGCCATATTACCAGTCTAACAGCCATATTACCAGTCTGCTATGCACAATACCAGTCTGACAGCCATATTACTAGTCAGACTGGTATTGTGCATAGCAAACTGGTAATATGGCTGTTAGACTGGTAATATGGCTGGCAGACTGTTATTGTGCATGGCAGACTGGCAATATGGCTGGCAGACTGATAATATGGCTGGCAGACTGGTATTGTGCATGGCAGACTGGTAATATGGCTGGCAGACTGTTATTGTGCATGGCAGACTGGCAATATGGCTGGCAGACTGATAATATGGCTGGCAGACTGGTATTGTGCATGGCAGACTGGTAATATGGCTGGCAGACTGGTATTGTGCATGGCAGACTGGTAATATGGCTGTCTGCCATGCACAATACCAGTCTGCCAGCCATATTACCAGTCTGCCATGCACAATACCAGTCTGCCAGCCATATTACCAGTCTACCAGCCATATTACCAGTCTGCGATGCACAATACCAGTCTGCCAGCCATATTACCAGTCTGCCAGCCATATTACCAGTCTGCTATGCACAATACCAGTCTGCCAGCCAAATTACCAGTCTAACAGCCATATTACCAGTCTGCCATGCACAATACCAGTCTGCCAGCCATATTACCAGTCTGCCATGCACAATACCAGTCTGCCAGCCATATTATCAGTCTGCCAGCCATATTGCCAGTCTGCCATGCACAATACCAGTCTGCCAGCCATATTACCAGTCTAACAGCCATATTACCAGTCTGCTATGCACAATACCAGTCTGACAGCCATATTACTAGTCAGACTGGTATTGTGCATAGCAAACTGGTAATATGGCTGTTAGACTGGTAATATGGCTGGCAGACTGTTATTGTGCATGGCAGACTGGCAATATGGCTGGCAGACTGATAATATGGCTGGCAGACTGGTATTGTGCATGGCAGACTGGTAATATGGCTGGCAGACTGTTATTGTGCATGGCAGACTGGCAATATGGCTGGCAGACTGATAATATGGCTGGCAGACTGGTATTGTGCATGGCAGACTGGTAATATGGCTGGCAGACTGGTATTGTGCATGGCAGACTGGCAATATGGCTGGCAGACTGATAATATGGCTGGCAGACTGGTATTGTGCATGGCAGACTGGTAATATGGCTGGCAGACTGGTATTGTGCATGGCAGACTGGCAATATGGCTGGCAGACTGATAATATGGCTCGCAGACTGGTATTGTGCATGGCAGACTGGTAATATGGCTGGCAGACTGGTATTGTGCATGGCAGACTGGCAATATGGCTGGCAGACTGATAATATGGCTGGCAGACTGGTATTGTGCATGGCAGACTGGTAATATGGCTGGCAGACTGGTATTGTGCATGGCAGACTGGCAATATGGCTGGCAGACTGATAATATGGCTCGCAGACTGGTATTGTGCATGGCAGACTGGTAATATGGCTGGCAGACTGGTATTGTGGCTGTCAGACTGCTTTTGTGCATAGCAGACTGGTAATATGGCTGTTAGACTGGTAATTTGGCTGGCAGACTGGTATTGTGCATAGCAGACTGGTAATATGGCTGGCAGACTGGTAATATGGCTGTTAGACTGGTAATATGGCTGGCAGACTGGTATTGTGCATCGCAGACTGGTAATATGGCTGGTAGACTGGTAATATGGCTGGCAGACTGGTATTGTGCATGGCAGACTGGTAATATGGCTGGCAGACTGGTATTGTGCATGGCAGACAGCCATATTACCAGTCTGCCATGCACAATACCAGTCTACCAGCCATATTACCAGTCTGCAATGCACAATACCAGTCTGCCAGCCATATTACCAGTCTACCAGCCATATTACCAGTCTGCGATGCACAATACCAGTCTGCCAGCCATATTACCAGTCTAACAGCCATATTACCAGTCTGCCAGCCATATTACCAGTCTGCTATGCACAATACCAGTCTGCCAGCCAAATTACCAGTCTAACAGCCATATTACCAGTCTGCAGTCAGCCCCAATGCTGGACCAAGTCCACGCCTCCATCTCCTTGACGCCAGCGGCGACGCCAGCACGCATGAGACTGGCTACAGGAAGACAGCGCTGGAGGAAAATATCCATGTGTGAGCTGCTGGGTAAGTATCCTTGTGTGAGCCTGGGGGGGGCAAATATCCATGTGTGAGCCTGGGGACAAGTACCCATGTGTGAGCCTGGGGGCAAATACCATGTGTGAGCCTGGGGGCAAATACCATGTGTGAGCCTGGGGGCAAGTACCATGTGTGAGCCTGGGGGCAAATACCATGTGTGAGCCTGGGGGCAAGTACCATGTGTGAGCCTGGGGGCAAATACCATGTGTGAGCCTGGGGGCAAGTACCATGTGTGAGCCTGGGGACAAGTACCATGTGTGAGCCTGGGGGCAAATACCATGTGTGAGCCTGGGGGCAAGTACCATGTGTGAGCCTGGGGGCAAATACCATGTGTGAGCCTGGGGGCAAGTACCATGTGTGAGCCTGGGGGCAAGTACCATGTGTGAGCCTGGGGACAAGTACCATGTGTGAGCCTGGGGGCAAATACCATGTGTGAGCCTGGGGGCAAATACCATGTGTGAGCCTGGGGGCAAGTACCATGTGTGAGCCTGGGGACAAGTACCCATGTGTGAGCCTGGGGACAAGTACCCATGTGTGAGCCTGGGGGCAAATACCCATGTGTGAGCCTGGGGGCAAGTACCCATGTGTGAGCCTGGGGGCAAGTACCATGTGTGAGCCTGAGGGCAAATACCATGTGTGAGCCTGGGGGCAAGTACCATGTGTGAGCCTGGGGGCAAGTACCATGTGTGAGCCTGGGGACAAGTACCATGTGTGAGCCTGGGGGCAAATACCATGTGTGAGCCTGGGGGCAAATACCATGTGTGAGCCTGGGGGCAAGTACCATGTGTGAGCCTGGGGACAAGTACCCATGTGTGAGCCTGGGGACAAGTACCCATGTGTGAGCCTGGGGGCAAATACCCATGTGTGAGCCTGGGGGCAAGTACCCATGTGTGAGCCTGGGGGCAAGTACCATGTGTGAGCCTGAGGGCAAATACCATGTGTGAGCCTGGGGGGGGCAAGAACCCATGTGTGAGCCTGGGGGCAAGTACCCATGTGTGAGCCTGGGGGCAAGTACCCATGTTTCTAGCCTGGGGGCAAGTACCATGTGTGAGCCTGAGGGCAAATACCATGTGTGAGCCTGGGGGCAAATACCATGTGTGAGCCTGGGGGCAAGTACAATGTGTGAGCCTGGGGGCAAGTACCATGTGTGAGCCTGGGGGCAAATACCATGTGTGAGCCTGGGGGCAAGTACCAGCCTGGGGGCAAGTACCATGTGTGAGCCTGGGGGCAAGTACCATGTGTGAGCCTGGGGACAAGTACCCATGTGTGAGCCTGGGGGCAAGTACCCATGTGTGAGCCTGGGGGCAAGTACCCATGTGTGAGCCTGGGGGCAAGTACCCATGTGTGAGCCTGGGGGCAAGTACCATGTGTGAGCCTGAGGGCAAATACCATGTGTGAGCCTGGGGGGGGCAAGAACCCATGTGTGAGCCTGGGGGCAAGTACCCATGTGTGAGCCTGGGGGCAAGTACCCATGTTTCTAGCCTGGGGGCAAGTACCATGTGTGAGCCTGAGGGCAAATACCATGTGTGAGCCTGGGGGCAAATACCATGTGTGAGCCTGGGGGCAAGTACAATGTGTGAGCCTGGGGGCAAGTACCATGTGTGAGCCTGGGGGCAAATACCATGTGTGAGCCTGGGGGCAAGTACCAGCCTGGGGGCAAGTACCATGTGTGAGCCTGGGGGCAAGTACCATGTGTGAGCCTGGGGACAAGTACCCATGTGTGAGCCTGGGGGCAAGTACCCATGTGTGAGCCTGGGGGCAAGTACCCATGTGTGAGCCTGGGCAATATCTCCATGCCATGTGTGAGCTGGAGGCAATATATTCACCATGTGAGCTTTTTTTTTTTTTTTGGGGGGGGGTTGCAAGTAGCTGGTCTTGCCTAGGGCGCAAAATAGTCTAGCACCGGCCCTGGTAAGAATAAACAACAAACATAAAAAGAGAAGAAAACACATGGCCCCACCTTTTTTGTTCCAAAGCAAAGTACATTTTTATAACCTATTGAAAAATTGCCGAAAATAAAGAAGCTTCAAAAACTGAGGTAAAAAAAGTCACGTCTTAAAAAAGACCCTAGGCCATGGCCAAATTTTGATTCCCAGAATTTTGGATGTTCTGGGACAAAATAGAGCACCATTTCCCATAGCTAGGAACAGATTTAGAAATTAAGGTTAGGTTACTATTTCTACTTGTTTTAGAGATAACCATAGCACTAACATTCTGCTCCATTTTTAGGCAACAGAGTCTGCCCCTTCATTTGATGTGAGTGCAGCAAGAAACTGTTTTCCAATTTTCTAAAATGTTAATTGTTTGTTCCCCGCAAAAATTAAAGGATTTATGGCAGTTTTTTTCCAGGGGCTCAACAGATGGAAATCCAGCCCTTTGCACGGAACATTATATAAAGCTAGGGATTCATTCACTAAACAGTCAATCGTGCATTTTTACCATTAAATGTTTAGAAATAATACAGTATTTAGGAGTAATCCCATTGTGATTTATTCTGTTTGAATACAAGGCTATTCAGAAAGAGGTGAAAACCTTGAGAATGACTGGAGAATTGAAAATTCTAGGTCAAAATAGTATTACCAGAGAAATTCTCCCATTTATCTCACTTTCCAAATTGGCTATTTGGTCTAGATTGTTCATTCTCCTGCCAATTCTCAAGGTTTTCACCTCTCTCTGAATAGCCGTTAGTCTTAACATTACTCTTTTTAGTGTGCATAATATGTGTGTATTATATACACCACAGATCACCAGTTCTTATTTCTATATTGCTTTGTAGAGTAGTATGCACATTTATTTTCATTGTACAGTTTTGAGGTGAGTTGCAGGAAGCAGAGTTACACTGTTAAATGTATGGACTTGTGTAGACTTATAAAATCTATAATAAACTAGCAGGGAATAATGGGGGACAAGTTCAGCCAGGAAACAGGTGCAATATTTCACAATGCAAGCAATCATCCACAGGGAAGCCTGAGAAATATTTGCAAACTGCTTTCCCTTGTTTTTAGGGTGTAACACAATGATACTGCTGTGTGGGAGAGTCTAGGGGGCGGAACCTCGCTGGTCCCGGAACCAAGCTGCCAGCACCAGTGTGTGTCAGCCGAGGCCATCTACGCTGCACACACAGAAGTGTCAAATACAGCAGCTGATTAAAGGGGTACTCCTACAGAGGGTGAGTGCATGAAGAGACATGCTCGCCAGACAGTGTCTGGGTGATTTTAAAACCATGCGTTTGCTGCAAGTTAACCCGATAAATACTGATTAAATCGTTAGTGCAGGATTTTCAAGGGCGATGGAGGGGAGGCTAAGATTGTATACATACTGTGTGTGTATTATATGGCATCTTTTATGCCAACTGTACGAGGGTCAGATCAATTCTTAATCCACCTCTCTGTATGTAAGGGATGTATAGGAAATCGTTTTAACTACCAAGTACCCATTCAAGGTCAGAAATGAACTATACTCATGTTTTTCTATGCTATGTAGCATTTAATGTTCTTAGTTATAATCTCTAATGGAATGCTATATAGCCTTTTTATTACGAATGGTGTAACAAATGTTGCAATAGGAATATATATATCTGCTTAATAGAGGAAAACTCACGAATAGAACAATAATTCTGGAAATGAAAGACAGGCACCTTGTGATTCCATTGGTTTCCATGGAGATGACTCTATTTACAGCTTTGCTTAGAGACCTTCGAGTGAGTCCAATATGCACTTAAAGGGTTGAAACGGAAGTGGTTAAATGTTATTTGTCCCTGGTCCTCTGCACATCCCCTGTTTTAACACTTTTGTTTTTAAAAAAAACAAAGACCCTTAAATTCAGATTTGTGTTGCCTCTTAACTCTTCTGCAGCAGCTTCCTGAAAGCCCCAGCATGTCACATGACAGCTTGGGGGTGTTGTACCATTTCGTGCCCTTGTGTGCCCCATAACGCCTACAGCCACTCAATGGCCCTCCATAGTCAAGTTTCCAGCAATTGTTGTGCAGTAATGTGACACTGTTAAAAAATACAGCGCTATATCAGTATAGCGGATTCATATAGGTCAGGCGGGAAAAGCTTGGACTTATCTTTTATGTAGGAATAATTTGATAAAAGGTAGTAAATAAAGGATGTCCATTTGGAAAATTGTAGGGAGCTGTTAAATGATAGCCATCTTAATTTTTCCTATTTTTGCCTGGAGTGTTGGTGACATCTATGGCAGCTAGGAATAACAGTTTTAGTAATTTAGTGGTTACTTTTGGCATAGCGCTCGTAGTATTAACACAAGCGGTTATGTAAGCATACCCTTTTGTGGTTACAAAATACCAGTATTTTATTGTAACTTCTGTTGGTAAACAAAAGCATTCCTTATTTGACCAAGTAGTTTTACCGGCTAACAAGTTACAGCAAATCATTATATTGTTCTTTATTCGGATTGATATTCCTCGTTCCTTTTGCTCCGTTGCTTGTAGAAAAGCTGCTGTAAGATTTCCCTTCCTGTACTTCTATTGGTTTGACAAATTGAACTCTTGGCTGGTATCCGTAAACAACTAACACGTCTTTGTATGCATTCCTCACGCACTCATTCACAAAAGCTGTGGCTTTGTACATTATAGTGCTGCCAAAACTCACGTTTGGAACAAGTCTGTTGTTAGGATGGATAAGTGTCATTCATCATGGAAATATTGTAACTTTTTTTTTTTTTTTTTTTAAACCCGAATACACTATACTCGACTATACTCGACCTGCAAGGCAGCTTCCAGTACCCCGATTATCGGGCAATATTCCAAAGTTGGTACTTAGGCCTGCGTCAGACGAGTGCACTTTTTGCGTCCGTCTGACCGCACTGTTTGCTGTCCATTGTATCTTTTCAAAGGAGTCAATAGAGAATACACAAAGCACGTGCGCACTTTTTCACGTGTGCACATCGCATATTGCAACAGAGGCTAAAATTGTATCAACGTGAAAAAGCTAGACGGACGTAGAGAAACCACTGCATACAGTTTTTTTTCTTTTTCTCAACATCAGTCAAAATTAACTGATAAAATGTAACCACAATCTCATCAGTTAAAAAGTACATCCGTTACTGTGCGCAGTCAGTGTGCTCGTCTGACCCCAGCCTAACTTAACCATGAGCTGTTGTGAACTTAACTCCATAGATTGGGCAATTTTCCGAAGTCGGTGCCTACTTATTAACTGCATAGACTGTAATGGCTCTGGTAAGTTTACAACATTGTTGGTTAAGTTAGCACCAATTTTGGAATAGGACCCATAGGGCAGTACTACATTCCTAATGCTAAGGTGGAAAAACTGCACCTGCAGGTTTCCCGTTCACGTCCCCATTTTAGCTACATATTATGAGGCAGGCGCTAATTCAGCAGGATGGAGTAGAGGTAACCTCAATGCTCAATAACTGTGGAGACCTATGTTTGAATCCCAGCCAGAGCACCTCTCCAGTAAGTGTCCTTGGGCAAGACACCTATCAGCTGTGGAGTCCAGTGATGACGTCTCTGCCCTTCGACCGTGGAGATGCAAGTCAAAATACCATTCAGCAAATCCCTCCAATACAACTGTGGAGAAGCAAGTCTTGACTTTATGAGAAGGGGGTCCAACCTAATTACCAGGTTGCTGTTCTACAATCATGGAAAGATGGCCCGATTCCTCTCAGAAGACACCACCAGCGAGTGTCCTCGGACAAACACCTAACGATATGGATGCGCCTACCTCACAAAATACTTGTACATCTCATAGATTGTAAGTTCCCTTGGCAACAGTGTCCCCCTGAATCAGGATGTATCATCCATGTGTGATATTCTAATGTATCAACCCCTTGTACACTGATCTTGTAAAGCGCTGCCGAATATGTGGTGCCATATAATTGATGATAATAATGCAGAGCTAACCTCCAGGATACTCTGATCAGCCTTGAGTATCTCCTCACTGGGTTGTGCTGCTGGGTCACATGACCTGCATATCTGCAGAGGGAGACTGGTTACCATTTGTCTAACTCTGTTCCTGGCGGCTAGAAGCCAGCCCACTATTCTTGCTGCGGGATGAGAGGTGAGTATCTGATTTATTGGGGGGGGGGTTTACAGCTGATGCTAAATGATTCTGCAGAAGTGGAATCGGTTAACACCAGCTTTTAGGCCCGTGTCAGACGAACGCAGTGATCACATCCGTGTTGCCGCACAGTTTAACGTCCGTCGTAGCCTAGAATCATGAGTAATAGAGACCCACACACGAAGTACGTGCGCACCGAACTGCGCAGGCACAACTCATGTGGCAAAAGGACGCAAGTTAGGCAAGAGCGTAAAACCGCTAACACGGACGCGCAGAGTGCACCACGTCCGCGTAGCGTTCAGTGTGCATGATGAGGAGACGTCACATGCAGCGCATTTGCGACGTCCAGCACCTTGATGCACAAAATGCCTTTTCATATCCTTTTTCATATTAATTTTATTTCCCAGATTTCCCTTTTTTTCTACGTCCGTCATAAAAAACAGACTGTGTGGTGTCTACAGTATCTTCCGTCAGAACATCCGTCCGTTGTGCACGCACGCAGAGTGCGCTCAGACTGCATTAGTCTGATCCTAGCCTTAGCTGTGGTTAACTTTTCAGTTAAATGTAGGGGGGCGGTATTTAGCATTAGGACTTCGTAATCCTAACTCTTTGCGCTCCCTATGTTAAGTATAGGGAGCGCAAAGTACAGTAAGCTCGCGGAAGCGAGCACAATACCCAATGCGCTAACGTTTTTCTTTTTAAACTGTCAGCGTCTGGAATGTAATATGGGTGACCCACGCTAGGGCCACTTATCATTAGGTTAACGCTCACATAGCTGAGCATTAGCGTTAAGTTTGTAATCTTGCCCATAGAGTATAGTTGATATGGTGCACACAGGAGCAATGCAAAGGAATTTTTGCATTTGCAAAGAACTTTGTTTGCATTTGGGCTCGCACATGCCCTTAAAGTTTTACCACCATGGGTATGATGACAGAGTTGCTAACAGTTTTTAAACCAGCGGAGATTGGGGTTATGAGGCATATTGTCATTGGCAGGAGTCAGCATTTATTTATGAAACACAGATCATGTCAGACTAATCTATTTGCATTCTATGAAGAAGTAAGTAGAAGTATACAGTTGCAAGAAAAAGTATGTGAACCCTTTGGGATTACGTGGAGTTTTGCATGAATTGGTCATAAAATGTGCTCTGATCTTCATTTTAGGTTAGGGTCAGACGAGCGTCATTTCTACGGACTGCACACGGATGTACGGAAGACGGCCACACAGTCCGTTTATCACTGACGTATATTTTGACGGATGTAGGAGGGAAAATAAAATAAAAAGCAAAACCATTTTGTCCGTGAAAAATGCTGGACGTATAAATGCAGTCCGTCTGACCACGTTCCATCACTCACACACAAAGCTATGCGGACGTTGCAGGCGCAGTGCACTTTGTGCGGCCATTCTAGGGGTTGTACGTTCTTGCCTGCCTTTCGTCCGCGGGCCGCGGCCGTTGTGCGTCCGCAGTTCAGTGCAGACGTACTTTGTGTGTCGTGCTCCGATGGTCTTTCTGTCATGCTATCACGGACGTACTTTTAGGCGCAATCACAGACGTGAACACTACGCTCGTCTGACACCAGCCTAAGTCACAACAATTTGAAAAACAGTCTGCTTAAAATAATACAACACAAACATTATATGTTTTCATGTAACAGAAAATGTAAACATTCACAGTGCAGGGTGGAAAAAGTATGTGAACCTTTGGACTTAATAACTGGTTGACCCTCCTTTGGCAGCAATAACCTCAACCAAACGTTTCCTGTAGTTGCAGATCAGACCTGCACAACAATCTGGAGTCATTTTGGACCACTCCTCTTCACAAAACTGTTTCAGTGTAGCAATATTCTTGGGATGTCTGGTGTGAATCGCTCTCTTAAAGTCATGCCACAGCATTTCAATCGGGTTGAGGTCAGGATTCTGACTGGGCCACTCCAGAAGGCGTATTTTGTTTTGTTGAAGCCGTTCTTTTGTTGAATTACTTGTATGCTTTGGGTCATTGTCCTGTTGCATCACCCATCCTCTGCGGAGCTTCAGTTGGCGGACAGATGGTCTTACGTTTTCCTGCAAAATGTCTTGATAAACTCTGGAATTCATTTTTCCATCAATGGCAACAATCCGTCCAGGCCCTGAGGTAGCAAAGCAGCCCCAAACCATGATGCTCCCTCCGCCATGTTTTTCAGTGGGGATGAGGTTTTGATGTTGGTGTGCTGTGCCCTTTTTTCTCCACACATAGTGTTGTGTGTTGTTTGGAAAAAAAACTCCATTTTGGTTTCATCTGTCCACAGAATATTTTACCAGTAGTGCTGTGGAACATCCAGGTGCTCTTTTGCAAACTTCAAACGTGCTGCAATATTCTTTTTGGACAGCAATGGCTTCTTCCATGGTGTCCTCCCATGTACTCCATTCTTGTTTACAGGACGACCACGCCTAGGGAGATTAGCAACAGTGCTGAACTTTCTCCATTTGTAGACAGTCTGTCTTACCGTGGACACGTGAACATCAAGGCTTTTGGAGATACTTTTGTAACCCTTTCCAGCTTCATGCAAGTCAACAATTCTTGATCGTAGGTCTTCTGAGAGCTCTTTTCTGCGAGGCATGGTTCACATCAAGCAGTGCTTCTTGAAACCAATAAACCCAAAACTGGTGTGTGTTTTTAAAGGGCAGGACAGCTTTCAGCAACACCTCCAATAATATCACACTGATTGGACTCAAGGTTGGCTCACTCCTGGCTCCAATTAGCTCTTGGAGAAGTCATTAGGGTAGGGGTTCACATATTTTTCCACCCTGCACTGTGAATGTTTACATGTTATGTTCAATAAACACATGAAAACATATAATGTTTGTGTGGTATTATTTTAAGCAGACTGTGTTTTTCAAATTGTTGTGACTTAGATGAAGATCAGAGCACATTTTATGACCAATTCATGCAAAACTCCACGTAATCCCAAAGGGTTCACATACTTTTTCTTGCAACTGTAGATCATCGGGTCGCAGTGGATGTGATGTACTTGGATTTTGCCAAAGCTTTCCACGCAGTTCCACACGAGGTTAATATTTAAACTAAGAAAAATTGGTCTAGATTAAAATTCTTGTTCTTGCATAGAACACTGGCTAAAAGATAGGGTACAGAGAGTGGTCACAAATGTTAAATTTTCAAGATCGACACAAGTGATAAATTGATGTCCCTCAGGGGACTGTTATAGGACCAATTCTATTCAATTTATTTATAAATGATCTTGAAATAGGAGTCAAAAGTCATGTGTCAGTGTTTGCAGATGACACACAGCTAGGTGTTAAAATGTGAGCAGGATGTTACATCGCTGCCGAGGGATTTAGATTAGGGGACTGGGCACTGAAATGGCAGTTGAAGTTTAATATAGATGAATGCAAGGTTATGTACTTTGGAGTGAAGAACACACAAGCCCAACTTATACTCTTTTTAATACTGAGTTAGGGAAATCCAAGCCGGTTAAGGATTTGAGAATAATCATACAGGGTTATTCAGAGAGCGGTGAAACGCAGGAGAATGACTGGAGAACTGAAAATTCTAGGTTAACCCTTTCGCTGCTGAGGCTTTTCCCGCCCCTATGCTGAGGTCATTTTTACCTGTTTTGCGCATCATGTTTAAACGTGTTTTGAAGGCTTATTTTAGTATATGACCCAGACATATTATATATCGTTCTTTCCGTCAGACTCGGTAGATTCATAATATGTCGTCATTATATGTATACGTTATGTCATGTCTGTATATTATAACAAAAAATGCAATAAAATATGTATTTTCAATAATTTACAATGTGTAAAGTGTTTTTTTCCACATTTTAACATGCGAGCAATTGCGGTTATATTTTGTATGGGGTGCGCTTGTTAAAAAAATTAGAGATGGGGTCTCGTTACATTTTTTTTTGGGGGAAAATGACACTATTTTTAACAAACGCACCGCATACAAAAATCGCTACCTCGTGGCTGCAGCGCAGCACCAGTGGCCATCTTGCGGCCTGAAACCAGGTTCCAGCTGTCTTGGCAGTCGCGCTGGTCGGACCGCCCTGCCCCGGATTTCAGGTACTGTTGTGGACGACAGAGATGGTGGGCCCCCATCTCCCAGTAGACCTGGGTGCCTGTACCATGGGAGTGGCGGACGGACCTGCGGGGGGCTGGATGGATGGATCCTTACCCCCCTCTGGAGGTGAGGGAGCCCTGGTCATGGGCATGGATGCTTGCCTAAGACTGCTAGATGGAGAGGACGCTGATAGCCCTGTCACCAGGGGTGTCTGGCGCCGGATGCTGGCTACTCTGAGGAGCTACAGCGGAGTGAAGACCTCGAGGTCAGAAGAGACTGAGACCGTGGAGGGTACGGGTGGTTCTGCGGCCTGCTCGCTCGCTGAGGTGTCCCTGGGGAGCTGTGCCGGGAGCGGCGATCTGCCTGAGGCTGAGGCCTCTGGAGAGGGAACTGGATGCAGAGCTGGAGACGTAAGCTACGCGCCGCTGGTCGACCTCCTCCTTGAGGGAGCAGCCCGGAGGGGAGAATTAGAGTGGAACTGACGCCTGCAAAGATGTGCAGGGCAGAGGTGGAACCCGTGCGACCTGCCATGTCTCCCCCTACAATGACTGTGCTGAAAACGCGGCGAAGCTCCGAGAAGCTGGGGCACCTACGTTGGCCTTGTGCGGGGAACCGTCCTGCAGTGATGCTGGCTCAGGGGCTATCTGATTGTCGCAACCTTTGCGTGGTGTCCCAGGGTGCTGGGGAGGCCCACGAGACCTTCCGTGGGATACGGGCTGATGAGGACTGTAATATCTCTCTTTTCTTGTGTAGCAGGCCCGTATCTCCTTGAGGATCCCCCTCCTTGCAGCCTTATCTCCCCCCTTGCTGAGTATTATTCACTGTCTCCCCCTTCTTTTTCCCTCTTATGTTGAGATTCCCTGTTTTTTTTGTTTATGAGATCCCCTCCTTTCCCCCTTATGTCTGGGACGTCGTGAGTATTCTCTGAGGACACTTTTCATATCTTTATGAGACCCCCCTCTTTGGGGATGTTTTTCTGGAACACTTCTGTGGAGTTTTCACACTGTTTCTGCCTTTTATTTTTTTCTCCCTGATTCGTTCGGAGTTTTCGCTGAAGTTTATTTTTTGTTTTCTCTTACTGTGATATCTGATGTCATATGAAGGCCCTGCGAGGCCCTCACCTTTTGTTTGATCTTGATGTGCTTGTGCAAAATTCATAAATAAAGAATTTAAAAAAAAAAAAAAAAAAAATCGTTAGTGCAGCATCATTGTTCACATTATAATTGAAATGGGAACAATATTGCTGCATTAACAAACCAAAAAAAATTTAAAAAAAAGGGTTTAATTTTTTTTTATTTTTATTTTTCATTTTTTTTTTTTTTTTTTACAAAATTTTTCACTGTAGTGTTTGGTATCGTTGGAACGGCCATGCTCTGGCCGATCCAACCATACCAAAATTTAACCCCTAGCTGCCACGGATCGGGAGATAGGGAGTTCATTGGAACTCCCTATCTCCACAGTTGGTGGCAGTTAGGGGTTAACTCTAGGACTGGCGTCATCGTGCTACGCACGATGACGCCAGTCCTCTGGGGGAGTTCCCGGAGGCTTGGCCGACATCCAAGATGTCGGCCAGCTCCGGGAAAGGATCGCAAATCGGCGCTTTTCAGCGCCGATTTGCGATCCAGCTCCCCAGGGGTTAATGCCAGGCATCATTTGGAAGGGCAGGCTGTGCCCTTCCAAATGATGCCTGGGTTAACCCCTGCAGAGCCGCCGATCGGGAGGGAGAGAGGTCCGAAGGACCTCCCCCCCCCTCCCTTTCAGGCGCCTCCTCCGCACATGCGGGGGGGGGCGCCTGAATTAGGTGTCATCGCGCCCCCGCGATGACACCTAATTCTGGCGGCTGCTGGTCCGGATGCCGGGCTGACATCCAGGATGTCAGCCCGCACCGGAGGGGCCAGCGATCGGCCGGAACCCGGCCGAACGCTGACCCCAATGTGAGGACGCGCTCAGCGCGTCCTCAGCACACCAGCGGGGCTGCTGAGGACGCGCTGAGCGCGTCCTCAGCAGCGAAGTGGTTAAAATAGCCAAACCAGAAAAATTCTCCCATTTATCTCACTTTCCGAATTGGCTATTTTGACCTAGAATTTTCAGTTCTCCAGTCATTCTCCTGCTTTTCACCGCTCTCTGAATAACCCTGATAGACTTCAAACTAAGTAACACGTTCCAATGTCAAACAGCAGCCGCCAAGGCCAGTAAGGTAGTGGCATGCTGGTAGACTTTTTTCGGCGGTTGATCGGAAGCTGCGTTCTGTGGTTTATCGCTGGCGTTCGGCAGATCCATTTGGCGCACTTCGGGGATCCTGTGGTGAATGCTGAATTGACCGAAGGGTAGGCAACTTGAACTTGCGGATGTGCGCTTAATGACACCAAAATGTCGGTGCTCTTTGAATAACCCCTTTAAAGAACGACTGGATGTGTTCTTGCAAATATATAATATTAGGGGCTATAATATTTAATATCTGTGTAAAAGTTGTTTGATCCAAGGAGAAATGTGAGAATTTTTCCCCAGTATGTTGCTTTTTGGCGACCGCTTCAGACCTTTTTTTTTTTTGCCATCTTTTGGATCAACAGCAGTAGGTGTTGTGGGATAGGCTGAGTTCGATGGACGCACATCTTTTTGGACCATAATTGATAGGGCCCCAGGAAACACTGTTCTTACAGTGACACCAAACTTTGATATTTCACAAAAGGGAAATTAAATTGGCAGCGGGGGAGGTGGGGATTTCAGAACCTTTGGGAACTTGGTCCCACCAGTTGGCTCACAATGCAATCGGCATTGAGCACCACAGTTTGGCTGGATCTTAATTGAGCATTCAGCAGAGGATGTCAGGAAGACTAAAATTGAATCCCTCTTTCCCACATGACCCTATAATATTAGTTTAATATACGGAATAAGCACTATATAAAAGCCAAGTGGTTATTTTGCAATAGACGTTACAGGACATTTCGATTACATGCCTTCTATCCCTGCAACTAAGTGTTGCGTGTCCTGGGTGCAAAGCCAAACACGCTGTTAATCACATTTTACTGAAAATGAGATGCAATGTATTCAAATAAACTGGAAATTCTCAGGAGACCTGGATGAATCTGTTCTGTAATGTGAGACTATATTATCTTGGTATGGTTTACTGCCCGGAGTTCAACCGTAACCAAAGACAGCTCCAGGTCAATTTGCCTTGGATCACCTGTCATACATTGAACTGATTTCATTCTTCTAAGGGGCCTAGTGGGTCCATCATCGTTTTCCTCCTCAAAGTTCTCTGCCTTGTTGACTGTTACGCACAGGGGCTGATTTTTAAATAATGTATTTCTTAGGCTAGCTAAATGATTCAATGTGTTTTATTTGGATCAAATAAACGTTTTTAAACATTGTGAGGTGTGTATGTATGTATGTATGTATGTATGTATATATATATAATCGATTCACAGCATGTTTACAGTAACTGCGCAATTTTCTTTTGCATTTAGTTAAATAAAAAAAGATTACATTGGTTTTAATATTTCCACTTGAGTTCTATCACACACTAATATATACTTATCCATGCATCTGCAGTCACGCGCACACACAAACACAACTATATACATATCCATGCATCTGCACTTGTACCTCACACCAAATAAACACCTGCATGCAAACACATACATACTTACATATGCATCCTCATACATACACACCCATGCACGTGTACACCCACACACACTTATGCATCTGCAAGTGCACTGCACATGCATTCATACTTACCCCTAAGGCTAGGGTCAGACTAGCGCAGTTTTAACGTGCGTTTAGCCGCACGAAATCACGGCCGTACTAGCAGCAAATGACGTCCAATGCCGGGGAACATACGAACGAAAGTTCGTCCGCGCAACGCAAGTGGCCAACGAACGCATTTTTTCAAGAACGTCAAACCGCTACTACTGACGTACAGAGTGCGCTGCGGCCGCATAGCGGCGTGTGTGTGTGTGATTAGGAGACGTCAGACGCTGCTAATGTCCGGCTAACATAACGTCCAGACGCAAAAAGGGTTTTATTGATGATCCGTACAAAATCACGGACGAACAGGCGCATCGTATGACCGCTATCGCGTATTCCGGGAAAAAATACGTACGGTCGTTCGACCGCACTTTTTCACGGACAACGTGAAAAATGCGTTCGTCTGACCCTAGCCTAATTCCGCATGCAGAGATATACATAAGTACCCATGCATCTACATTCATAAATACACATATATACATACATCCTTTCCATGCATCTGCACACACATACTGTATATACATGGCATGCATCCATATGAAATATATATATACACATACATCCTTTCCATGCATCTGCGCACACATACTGTACTTACCCATGCATCCGCATGCCCACAATTGTCATTGGTCTGTGGGCCCACAGTCTAGAATCCACAATTAACTACAGTATGGCTGCTTTTACAATAGGATCTCCCCCCCCCCCATGTCTGTGAGTGCTTGCTGTGTGCCTCTGCTGTGATGTCAGCACTCAATCAGGTGCGATGAGTGAGCAGAGTGCTGTCATTTAGGATGGTTTTTCTGCTCACTGCTGTCACTCACACCAGCATCATGTCATCAAAAGTGATTGAGAGTAAAACTTTGACCGTGGTAACCCAAATATTTCTTTGTGTGTTGACAAAAAATGGCGAACACATATGCAAGTAGTGATTTCCTGTCCGATGAGCGCAGCTTAATATGAGAGCGACAAGTGCACTTTAATTAATAATCTCTAAATATAAGGAATGAACTATGCATGAAAATTTGTAAAATACTGGTTATAACCTACAGTCACAAATAAATGACTATCCCTTTTTTTAAAAAAAAAAATATTTGAGGAAGGATACATTGAGATTTCTCTCGTTTTCAAGTATGTCCTGGGTGGCGAGTATGTACTGTTAGGTGTCTTGCCCAAGGACACTTACTGGAGAGGTGCTCTTGCTGGGATTGAACCCATGTCTCCACAGGCTCTCTCCATGCAGAGCAGTGATGTTACCTCTACTCCACCCAGCCGCCTTTAAGTTTGTATTTTTCTGGAACTCCATTTATTTGTGTAGAGCGCACAAGCTTCTGTTTATTATCAGCAGACGTAAAATAGAGGGTATGTATTTAAATTGTTTTCTTTGCAAGTCTCCAGTCCTCCCAAACATTTTTCTAGTAAATGCAACAGTGTGGAAACAGTTTCAGCGTAATTCAAATAATATGTAAATCGCCCTTATTAAAACAATCTTTCCACATGCAAAGCTTGTGTTTAGAGACGATGTGAAATATATATTTATTTTAATGCAATTATTTTTGCTGTTTTTCTATTTATTGTGGACTAATAAACTTCTCTTTGTTCTAGTAATTTATTTTCTACTATGACCCCTGGATGCTTAGTTATTAAGTAACTTGTATGTGGCCTCATCTCTGTGTTTTTTTTCCCCCCTTCTTTTTCAGATTTATTGAATTACCAGTAAGCCAAGTGTAACTGTACACTTCAGGAAAGAGATGCTGCTTCTCCGTGAAGGACTGGGGCCTCAAGCCTCACTTGATGGCAACCTTCATGTTCGAAAAGGTGTCACGTGGTGGAATGTTGTGTAATACAGCTCGCTGAGGAAGAATGTGGCCTTCTATACTACATGAACTTTGTAATTTCATGCTTCCAATTCACTGATAAACCCCAGCAGGACAAAACGCGATGCCAGTATAGCTGTGCTTGCATGAAGCATCTTCTTGTTTTACTGACATAAGAACATACATTTTATTTTAAGTTTAAAGATGTCTCCTTCAGACCACAAAGGCTTGATTCTGGGTGTGCTCGCTGGTGCGGCTGGATTTAGCGTGGCTCTTCTGTGGTGGAAGAAACATGGAGCATCTAGCTACTTCCAGCAGTCATCTGCAGCTTGGTCCACGGCTAACGGGCCTGCATTTGCTCAAGACAAACAGGGACCGGTGGTGGTACTGCGAGGTAATCAACTTCAGGTCCTAGAAAAAATTGGAAGCTTGTTACAGAGCGTAGAAGAGCTCAAACACGAGGTGAACATTTTAAAGGAGACCATTCCTAAACTAGAAGAGCAAATACGGGATGAGATCAGGGGGAAAAGCGATGGACGCAGGGTTAGCCCTCAGCATAAAGGTCTTAAAAGAAAGAAAAGTGAGACGTCTAAAGGACCGGCGGAATATCCGAGCTCCGAGGATGCCGAGAGTGAAGGAGGGTAAGTGATAACAGCTGTAACGTCAATGATTACTTTGCAAAAAATGATTAAAAAGTATATAATAAATATTTATTTAGAAAGGCAAATGTATCATTAACTTGTTTGTAAACTGCACTCCCCTGCTCCCCTTTTGTTTCACTTACCTCTGTCCTTTTGATTTGTAAGCTCACGGGATGTCTGGCTGAGCACTTGTATAAAGTGCTGTATCAGCAAGGCAATTATCCTACGGGCAGGGCCATCTGTCCCTTATGTGTTTTAGTATGTAACGTGTCTGCACTCCCTCGTTGTAAAGCGCTACGAATTCTGTTGGCGATATATATAAGTATCTGTAACGGTAAACTGGTATTATTGATTGAAGGTCTTGTCGCTCAATACAATGATTCCTAGCGTAATGTACATAATGAAGGACACTTTACTGTGGCATTTTTTTTTTATTTTTTTTATGAGAAAGCACTTTACCAGGAAGGTTATATTGAGATTTCTCTCGTTTTCAAGTATGTCCTGGGTGGCGAGTATGTACCGTTAGGTGTCTTGCCCAAGGACACTTACTGGAGAGGTGCTCGTTGGGATCGAACCCATGACTCCACAGGCTCTCTCCACGCAGAGCAGTGATGTTACCTCTACTCCACCCAGCCGGTGCATTTTCAATGCATACATTCAAAATAATCATTTATCTTTCAATTTAAAGTGAATTACTTATTAATAATCTTGGTAGTTTTTGAAGCAATGGGTTTTGTCCAACCTTTTACCTTAAAGAAATAATGTTCCAAATGGTTTA
This sequence comes from Leptobrachium leishanense, assembly GCA_009667805.1. NCBI lineage: Eukaryota > Metazoa > Chordata > Amphibia > Anura > Megophryidae > Leptobrachium > Leptobrachium leishanense. The sequence goes on from CM019066.1 coordinate 294,884,580, forward strand.
AAACCAGCGTTCACCACTTAGCTGACCGGTAAAACCCAAAGACGTCCCCTGAGTACAGGATGTGACGAGGAGGAAGTCCAGCCTCTTCCTGGTCTGCCCTGAAAAAGATTTGTGAAGGTTTTTCAACTCGGCCACAAGAAAAGTCACTATTTAAACAGTTCCCAGCTAAGAGACACTTGTGGAAAAGGATCAGCTTAAATAGACACTCTAGTGACTTTTACTCAACATCTATACCTAATATAGAATATAAAAAACATAGAAAGGGTAAAAAATCTGCATTCTGTTATGGACATTGGTTTGAAACCAATATCTAGCATTCAGTCTATGGTTCCCTGTTGAAGCTGATAATGCAGTTGTTCATACCTGTTCTTTAATGGTTAAATAAATGCCCACAACACTTTTCTCTTGTTTCCAAATTGATTATCATTATAATTTTAATGTTCTCAAGTCATTTTTGTGAATTTTTAATAATAATTGACTGAAAAGGGAAAGTAGTAGAATCCTGTCACTCCAGTCCTGCCATTACAAACCCATTAAAATCTTATTATTTACTAGCAATAAAATGACAGCTGTCAAGGTGGTCCACTGAACAGGACAAAATCTGCTCCTGCTCCTTAATTAGTTGTGTTCCAATATCTACAACGGCGCTGATTTTCAAAGTACGTGTTTTAAGTCTTACATTTGATTATGTCTTTAGTGGATTATTTTGTGAAGTGGTTGCAGTTTTATCTTTTCAGTGGATTCATGGGATTTGGGATTAGAAATTTGATCCTGTGGCATTTCAGTGGGCCTCCTGGCATCTTTAAAAACCCTTTAACGCCGCAGGACGTTCCATGACGTCCTGGCGGCGGGCGGGCTTTGAAGACGCGAGGCGTACAGGTACGCCCCGCTGTCTTCAATGGGGCCGCCTCAGCCCCTCCCCGCAGCCTGCGCGCGCTGACTCGCGGTGCGCGTCATTGGCTGCACAGGGACAGCCTGAAATCAAGCCGTCCCCTGCAGCCAATGACCCGCACTGCACGCCGGCTGTGGGGAGGGCCCAAATTAGTGCTGCGCGATGGCACCTGTCGGCGAGGCGTACCTATACGCCTCGCCGGCAAATTTAAACACCTTAAGGGCGCCACCCCTGCGTCCTTAAGGGGTTAAGGAAGGAATTATTCATTGTCTAAAACATTACTTTCTAACCTTGTAAGACAGCAGACCTGTCATAATAAACTTTATACACATACTCTGCCTTTGTGCTGCCCAAATGTACCCCGTGCCCCATGTCTATCCCCACTCAGTCGCTATGTCCCCCACATTGCTTATCCACTGCTAAACTGTTTTATCCCACTCAGTCCATGTGTCCCATGTGCACTTGGGACACGTACACTGGTGTATTTTGGCCTAGGCCAACAAGGCCTAGGCCTAGGGCGGCACTTTCCAGGGGGCGGCGGCCCGCCGGTGGCCCCACCCCAAAAAATATAATATTTTTTTTTTTTTACTTTTGCAAACTATTTTACCAGGGAGGAAACATTGAGATGTCACTAATTTTCAAGTATGTCCTGGGTAGGCAAGGCCTAGGCTTTCACTTTCCAGGGGGCAACATAAAACCTCTCCACTAATTGGGTTACTCACAGAGCACCGAAATGACGCCAACATCTTGGTGTTCTGTAGTTCCCTGCACTTCGGGGAATAAAATTTCCCCACCCTGCAGTGAATTCACCACAGGGTCCCCAAAGTGCATGGAGTCGGCCGCTGTATGCTGTCACCGCAAACCCATGGCCTGCTGTTTTCAAAAGAACTACTGAATGAAAATGTCTGGAATTTACATAGAAGATCCTATAATTGATAATAAAAAGCTCTGTTACAGAAAAAGAAGAACCGCTGTTAAAAAAAAGGGGGGGGGGTTTGCCAAACAAATTCTGAAAAATTACTAAAAGATACTAAAAAAAAAAAAAATCAATAAATAAATAAAGACTTTTTACTTCAGAATAAAATAATAAATGGTTTATTAGATATTGCATAAAAACAGAATATTTTTAACATTGAAACCTATGGGGTTCGCCTGAATAAACCTGCTGATTGAAACCACCGAACATCAGGGCATTTCACTGACATTTCTCTGCTGTTTGGTGTTCTCTGAATAGATTAACCATTACTTCTCTATGGGGATTTGCACTGCCTTCAAACAGCACCGTACTTGCTGGCAGTTCGCCAAACTTGCGTGTGAGCATATCACCAGATCAGTGGTGTACTTAGAGGAGTGTCGGAGGGCGGGCCGCCCCAGGTACCAGTGATTATGGGGGTGCCATTAGGGGGTACTAGTTGGTGCCACTGTCACTGTGTCAGTTTTGAGCAGTGTTCTCAAACAATGAGCAGCGGAGCAGGGCGTTTGCATACGGAATAAAATCGAATAGAATAAAAATCCTCCTCTCCTCCCTCCTTAGCTCCTCCCCTGCCCTGCAGCAGCTCTAGGAGAGGGGAGGGGGATGTGATTTGTGTCCAGAGAGAGATGACAGTAAACAGCAGGTAAAGGGGGGGTATCAGCAGAATATGAAGCCCTGTCTGCTTACTGCTGTTTAAGTGGACCTTTCCTTAACCAGCACTGCAGTGATAGAAATTTGTCATTGAGCTGCCTGGCTCCTGGTGAGGCTGCGTGCGTGCAGGTCACACACGGTCCGGCCAGTCAGGTGGTACTGAGTCTCAGTACCACCTGACTGGCTGAACCACGTGACACGCACGCACGCAGCTGCCCGCCCTTTCGTTAACATGGACGGTCACTCTATTCTGGACTGAACACCCACTGGGAAGGGAATCAAAGCCACGGTGCACCCTCTGGCAGTGGCACCCCACTGCTGACAAGATGGCTCCACGCACAGGCACAGCCGCGATCCTAACGTGGCCTGGAGGGACCTCCTGCTGAGTCTGTACACAGTCCCTTCTGACTCTGCACACAGCCCTACCGCGGAGGCCAGTAAATGTAGAATAAATAATTGCTGTGTGCTCATATACACTCGGTTTTCTGGGAGTTTTATTGCAGTGGATTCTGATGCACTCATACACACCACACATTGCATTGCTGGGAGTTTCATTGCTGTGGATTCTGATATGCTGACACACACCACACATTGCATTGCTGGAAGTTTTATTGCAGTGGATTCTGTGATACACACTGCATAGTACTGTGAGTTTTATTGCCCTGGAGCTCTGGGATACACTCATACACACTGCACATTACTGTGAGTTTTATTGCTGTGCAGTTCTGTGATATGCTCATACACAGTGCACATTTCTGTGGGTTTTATTGCTGTGCAGCTCTGTGATACGCTCATATGCAGTACACGTTTCTGTGGATTTTATTGTTCAACCAATTAGAGCGGCTGTGAATCACTGAGCTTGGCATCAGTGTTCACTGGCAGACTTGATTCTCTGATCTGGATGCAGGTTTGGTAGCATGGCACAGGAAGAAAGCTGCCCTTCTGATATGAGGCTGGTACTTTGCTCCCTTTGCAATGGGTACCCTGCCTAAAACTACCACTGCTGAGCACAAACCTGGCATTGCCCAGCAAAGCCCATGTCTTCCTGTCTTTACACACAGTAGATAATCTGTGGTTTTCTCAGGGGAATTCTCAGGGGAATAAAGTGAGGGGGGCTGACTGCTGGCAGCAGGCAGCCTCCCACTTTATTCTCCCTCCCCTCCCCTCACAGCACACACATTACTGTGCATTTAATTGCTGTGGTGCTCTGTGATATGCTTATACACACTGCACATTACCGTGAGTTTTATTGCTGTGGAGCTCTGTGATTCGCTCATACACACTGCACATTACTGTGAGTTTCATTTCCTCTAAAGAGGAAAAGGTGGGACCTATAGAGGAAGGGATGTGCTTTAAACAGGAAGAGGTGTGGTCTTGACAGGAAGGGGTGTGTCAAAATTAAATTAGGGGGTGCACGAGTTTAGTCAGGCCTAGGGCAGCACAAAACCTAAATACACCACTGGACACGTATGCTCCACACTTTGTTTTGTACTATGTTCTTCTTTTACTAGTGTGACAGCCTGCGACTTTTATATCTTTTGTGGCCACACTGCTGCCCCTTTCCTGCTCATTCCATATCAGGCCCTAATAGAACGTTGAAACAGCAACGCACTGAGACTTACTGAGCGGAGCTCAGTGCTTCCGTTACTGCTCTGATGACACCTTTGTTGTGGTGTCTGCATTGCAACAATAAGATGCTGGAGTACTGGAATTAAGCTTCATTCTACCTCTCCAACATTATAAAGATATAACGTTACTCTTAGTGTTTTATATTTTGTATAAATGGGTAAATTAACATATATAAGTTTAGCGACGTGATTTTCCAAAAATCCTGTCAGGAAACAGGTTTGTTTTTTTTCTTTTGGAAAATAATTTTTTTAAATTAATTATGTTTTTAGAAATACTTCAAAATATTCCCAGTGTATTTCTTACTGTAATAATCTATTTGGCAGGCAAATGTCGCCATCTGCTGGCCAAATAGGTTACTGCAGGTACAACTGCAGCTCCTGTCTCCATGTTGGCTGGGGAAAATTCCCGATATGTCAGAGCATTCCTTAACCAGTTTTAGCACCTTGGGCATTATACATGCACGGCTAAAACTTTGGGGGCACCTTCTGGAGCCCAAAAGGAAACAAACAATTTGTTTACAACAAACTAATTTAATTTGCAATCCTACAGCATAGCCCCAGATCATGTTAACACAGTCTCAGGCTGCTATGTCTGGTGCTGCTGCTGATTGTGTATACCCGATCACAGTAGTGAAGGGGTTAAGTGTCATTGTTTGACGTTTTCTGAGACCTTTAGAAACCTTATTTTTATGTGTTTCCCTTTCCCTGGTTTGGGTGAAGAATGCATAAATGTAATGAGTGATGTACACATAAACAGTAACCTACTTAATATCACCAGTTACCTATTTCCCAGTTATCATCGCAGATCTACAGAGCAGGTCAGGGACACTACCTGAAAGACTTGAACTTTGGTCTGCATGCTTTTTTCTCGGCGAATTTGAGGTCTTATGAAGAAAACTGCATTGATCACTGACCATTGTACTCACACAATCTATGCCTAGGGTCTAGCATTCTTTAACCTGCCTGGCGGTATTCCCGAGTGTGACTCGGGGTTAAATTTCGCTACCGCGATCGGTAACACCGAGCCACACTCCGGCTATCACCGCAGTGTGGTCGTGGCAGCTGGCGACTTTGCTTCCTGGTTCCGCTCCCTGCGAGCCACTCGATGGAGGGGGGTGGGACCAGGCAGCAAATTTGAAAAACTGTAAAGAGAAAAAAAAAAATTACTGTAAAATAAACTTTTTGGGTGCTGGGATTCTTGTTCAGATGTACACTCCTTTGCCAATGAAATATGCAGGACACGGGGGTACCAAACAAAGAGTATTTAGTCTCAAAGCAGAATTACAGAAATAAAAGGCAAATAAAAATAATTCTAAATTGTAATAAGGCTTTGCAATACAGGTTTCGCTGGTGCTTGCCCAGATCCACCAGAGAAACTTGTATTGCAAAGCCTTATTACATTTTAGAAATTATTTTTATTTGCCTTTTATTTCTGTAAAGCTGCTTTGAGAATAAATACAGGGTTATTCAGAGAGTGGTGAAAAGCAGGAGAATGACTGGAGAATGGAAAATTCTAGGCCAAAATAGCGAAACCATAAAAATTCTCCCATTCATCTCACTTTCCAAATCGACTATTGTGACCTAGAATTTTCCATTCTCCAGTCATTCTCCTGCTTTTCACCGCTCTCTAAATAACCCTGATCCTTTTTTGTACCCCCGTGTCCTGTATATTTCATTGGCAATGGAGTGTACATCTGCACAGAAATCCCAGCACCCAGAGGAAAAAGGCATTTTTTTGGTTTGATTTATATTATTGAATATAATTTATTTCCATTATTTTGGATAATTCTTTTTGGGATAATAAATTATTTCATGTTTCAAACCTTCTCTGACTCAGTGTGTTTACTAGACTCTTGCTTGCACGGATTTCAGTGAGTTATTCCTATGGAATACAGGCTTACTATATAAAACAACACATTTCCTTTCTAAAAAAATTGAAATGCTTTTAGACACAAAATTTTGATAACATTAGACCGCCTGGGAGGATAATTAAATGTGGCATAACGCCTTAAAGGGACACCATGACCAATTAATGGATTTTAGATGGTCATGGGTACCGGAGTGTTCCCACTCTCCCTTTCTCACCCCCACCCAAAGTGCTTCTTCAAATTGAGAGACAATCTGATAAAAAATATATCAATAGAGCATATGTTACCCCTGGTCCTACAAGTCCATGTGTTGGTGACATGTAGCCGGTGCTAAACCACTGCTGTTATCCTTCCCCTGGGCATTCTGATCCTGACAGAAAAAAAATGTGCACTTTTCTGCTAGTGAGCAGTGTCGCAGGTCTAGAGATGAGAACTGGAAGTCAATCTAGATTAATCTTGCCACTTTTGTCAAGCTTTATAGATATCAAATTAGATCAGCAGCCTTGCCCCCCCCCCCCGATGATTGTGGACTAAATCTCCCATGATACTCAGCTACTTGTTAGTTTGGCAGAGCATTAAGGGAAACGTAGTTCCAAAACCTCAGAGGATCACGGTTGCTGACTCCTACATTAGATTGTGACTCTTTTTAATGGTGCTGTTACTGTTAGCATTCACGGTCTATTGGTGACATCACTAGGGTTTTTCTGCTGATGTCACTTTTTAATTCAGGAAAGCAATAATGTAGTCATAACGTATCTATTGATATTTGCAATTCATATATGTATTAATATTATTATTTTTTGGACTGTTTCTTCAGAGTTCAAGCCATACATTGTTAAATGTCGTCAATGAAATTCATGTCATTGGAAATGTTAACCTTTGCTTCAAGGCTTATCAGCGTAGCCAAGGATAGTAATGATATCTGTCCTTGGACATCAAACCTGCCTTATCTCAATATCATTTAACCGTGACATACATTTATTTACCATGAGCACTTTTTGTGTTGTGCCTCTCTACATAGTATATGATAGACCGATCCCTTTCAGTATACTCAGACCAAAAAAAGAGAGGGCCATCTAGTGGCAATAAAGTGCATTTTTTGTCTTTGAAATTGTATGTAATCTACTCTTTTAAAGGAGCATTCTTCTCATCCTGACCACTTTACAGTTACAAAGTGGTCAGGATGTGTGGAGTGCCCCCCTTTATCTCTCCCCACCATCTCAGCTCCACCAGTCGGGTGAAGTGGAGGAGACTCCATCACCCCCTGCATGCAGGTCCGATCATCGCTCTGCGCAGGCGCTACGGAACATACATAAATTAATCACACAAGTCCCATTGCGGTGCACATTTTTCAGCTCCTACGCTACGCCAGGAGCGCAAATTGCGTAGAAAATCTTCAGGTGCTTCTGGGTTCAGGAGTCCCTGAGCGGAAGAGACGCTGCACAGAGCCCAATGAAAAAAAAATAATTGGGCAGAGGCTGTCGGCAGCAAAATAGAGTTTTTTAATAGAGTTCCTTTTAAGAAAGCCAAAATCATGTGTACCTTCCAGAATGTGACTGCACGTGGGCCATTTACATAACGAGTATTTTACAACAATTTCAAAAATGGCTCTATTTGCAGTAACTAATTTTCAAAGCTGTATCTTCGATGCTCGAAGCTGTGCATTTTATTGCTTCACAACAGGAGTGCAGCAGCCTTGACCATGCAGATTTTATTTGGAACTACATTCCCCATAATGCTCAGCCACTCCTTCGGTTGATAGAGCCTCAGGGGAAATGTAGTTCCAAAACATGTGGATGGCCAAGGTAGCTTATCCCTGCTTTTCAACTTTGTTGTTATACACTCGCACACACATATATATATATTTCCCTGAAAAGCAGCGCTTCTGGATAGAGAAAGGCTGAATGATTTCTACATGAGATAGGGACCGTCCTATCTATAACAGACATTAATAGTGAAATTCACATACACTCACATAGAAATATTTGCATGAAACATTATTATTTATTATTATCCTTTATACAGCGCCACAAATTTCACAGTGTTTTACAAGATCAGTGTACAAGGGGTTAATACAATAGAATATCACACATGGATGATGACCTGATTTCAGGGGGACCCTGTTCCCAAGGGAACTAACAATCTATGAGACGTACAAGTGGTTTGTGAGGTTGGCGCATCCATAGCATTGGGTGTTTTGCCCAAGGACACTCGCTGGTGGTGTCTTCTGAGTGGGATCGAGTCGGCTTTCCATGATTGTAGAGCGGCGACCTGGTGGTTAGGTTGAACCCGCTTCTCGTAAAGTCGAGACTTTCTTCTCCACAGTTGAATTGGAGGGATGTGCTGAATCGTATTTTGACTTGTTTCTTCATGGTCGAAGGGTAGAGATGTTACAACTGGACTCCACAGCCGACATTGTGTGGTAGGCAAGTATGTACCATTAGGTGTCTTGCCCAAGGACACTTACTGGAGAGGTGCTCTGGCCAGGATTCAAACCTGGGTCTCCACAGTTATAGAGCAATGATGTTACCTCTACTCCATCCGGTATGGAGTTGTGCCAGTTTCCAGTTGGTATTGTAATAGTTTCTACTTCAGTTAGCTATTTGACATCATATGATTGAGTTCTCTCATCATTTCTTGATGTCTAAAGCGCTGACAAAATATAGACTGTTACGCCAGAAGTAGAGATAATCCTATGCTGGTTGTTCGGCGCTCAAACAGCATCGGATTATCAAGTGTGCCGACTCATCTTGTCAAATGATAGCCATTGTTCAAAAAAGTCCTGGCAAAATTTTTCCATTCTCATTCTAGTGATATCATTAAAGTGGCCCCGACACAAAAATTACATGTTGGCGCTAAAGAGAAATACCTTGCTGTTTTTTTTCTCTAAAGCAGTGGTTCCCAACCGCGGTCCTCAAGTCCCCCTAACAGGTCAGGTTTTAAGGATCACCTTGGGGAAAAGCAGACTGAATCCTGCAATCACTGAGCAGCAAATCATATCACCAGTGCTGTGCTTCAGATATCTGGCAAACCTATTAGGGGTACCTGGGCACCACCGCACTAAAGAATTATGTCTATGATTAATGTATTCATGTTTCAGATGGGCAGCGATGGCGAGAAATCTACTTTTGATAAATAAATCGAATGCTTTTTATAACTCTGGTATTTATTCTTGCAGGTACTTAACAGCTCAGGACACAGAATCAGAAGAAGATGTGACAGGAGTGAAACGCGTGGATAATTCAAAGACCACAAGAGAGGCAGATGAATTCCTTTCTTTTCTCCAAGAAGCAGATAAAAAACATTCCGGTACGGAGTCCGAAATGCAGGAAGGATTCAGAACGCTTCTTAACAGCAAGGAGAAGGTATGTATTACTAAAGAATATTTGTGTTTATGTGTAACCAAGGTGGCCGTTCAGTTAGTGAGAGGGCCAGCAACCTAGATTGTCCAGACATTTAGTAACTACATCTCCCATGACACTCAGCTAATCATTAAGTTGGCAATCCCACATGGGACTTGTTGTTCCAAAACACGTGGGCCCATCTTAAATTCCTCATGCTAAACGGGGACCCTAACGGGGAAAAACACGTATCTGCAGGTTTGCCCGTAGCATCCCCGTTTTAGTACCATTTTTATGGGGCAGGCGCTAATTCAGCAGTCTGTGTCACAGGCGAGTATCTGATTTTGGGGGGGGAGGGGTTTAAGCTGGTTCTGCAGAAGCGCAATCCATTAGCACCAGCTTCTAGCAGCCGTTAACTTTTTAGTTAACCCATCGGTGAGGTAATTAGCGTTAGGACTTTGTAATCCTAACGCTAATTTCTGGTTGAGCTCCCCATGTCAAGTATAGGGAGGGCTATTACGATGCGATAATGGATTTTTTAACCCATTAGTGTTAGGGATGTAATAGGGGCATGCTTTAAAGGCACTTAACTTGGCATTAACGCTCACATATCTGAGCACTAACGCTAGCGTTGAGATTTTAATAGGGCCCCTGGGCGGCCAAGGTTGCTGACCCCTCCCGATCTCCTCAACAAAAAAACGAAAAATGAACCTGATGTATAGAATGTCCCCAGACTCTCTGTGTAGATTGGAGTATATTTGTATGGAATACCCTGCACACAGTAACATTCCATATATGTAAATGCCATCATGTAAACCCCTGGTTGAGTGATGCCTTAGGCAACTTCTCATTTTGCCTAAATTTAGAGCCGCCTGTGGTGGGGAGCCGACCACCTAACATCCGTGGTTCCCAATCGTGGTCCTCAAGTACCCCTAACAGGTCAGGTTTTCCAGATATCTGAAGCGCAGCACAGGTGACCTGATTTGCTGCTCAGTGATTGCAAGATTCACCATTTCTCCAAGGTAATCCTTAAAACCTGACCTGTTAGTGGGACCTGAGGACCGCGGTTGGGAATCGCTGTCTTACATGACAGTGTTAGAGTTGAGTTTAAGCAACACATTCTGTTCATATTATGATGCTCGTGTAAGTTTTAACCAACAGATTCTGCCCAATTTTTCAATATTAATGTCACTTCAATCAATTCTATGACTCCTTCATCAATTTTCAATCTGTATTTCTACTATGTGCATCAATTAGCTGCATCGAATTATGGTGCACAACAGTTTTCCGGCTGCGTCTAAATTCCATATCTTCGCATTATAGGCTCTTTCTTTATTATTATTTTTTTATATATAATTTTGATGTGAGAAATAAAACCAGTCATGTTAAAAATATAAGCCGCAATTGCCAAATGTTTGTCATGTTTGCAATTCCATAAAGTCAAAGTTCTTTTTCTAGCTCTTGTTTTCCTTCCGTCCTCATTGTGATTTATTTGCTGTTTTTTCTTTTTGGTTAGTACGGAAATAAAGTTGAATTTCTCTGGAGGCTGACGCGGGCATATAGTGACATGTATACTATTACCAGTGACAGTGAAGAAAAGAAGAGTTATGCAACCGAGGGTAACAGAGTTTTTTTTTATTATTATTAACTATCTTCTGGCTCTTTACAGTTTTATTGGCAGATGTCTGTATATATTATTCTTCTTTTTTTCTGCATTAATGCAGCTTCAAATTCACAAAATGCATAATGTTGCCTCTTTATAAATCAATGGTAAGACGCACCTTGAATATGCCGTGCAATTTTGGGCACCTGTCTTAAGAAAGGATACTATAGCACTAGAAAAAGTGCAGAGACGGCCAACTGAATTAATAAGGGGAATTGAAGGGTTAAGTTATGAGGAAAGACTAACAAGCTAAATCCTGTTTAGTTTAAACGGCGCCTTAGAGGGGGATCTGATAACTTTATATAAATATATATGGGGCCATTATAAACCATTGTCTGGAAATCTGTTCATTAATAGTATTATACACTGGACACAAGGTCACCCATTTAGACTGGACGAAAGGAAATTCAGCCTAAAGCATAGGAAGGGTTATTTTACGGTGAGAACAATAAAGCTGTGGAATTCTCTGCCTGTTGAGGTGGTTGGGTCAGAGACTGTACAGATTTTTAAACAGCTGGATGACTTCCTGCAGACACAGAATATTAAGGGTTATAATATTTAATATGTGGGGAAAAAGGATTTTTTTCCCAGCAGTAGGTGATGTGTGAAAGGCTGAACATGATGCACACACACGTCTTTTTTTCAGCCTATGTGACTATCAGGGTTATTCAGAGATAGGTGAAAACCAGGAGAATTGGCAGAAGAGAACAATCTAGACCAAATAGCCAATTTGGATAGACTACAACGCTATTCTAGTGAAGCAGTTGCTATCCAGAATGGAAGGGTATTTAACACTGACGCTGTATTTAACCCACCCCTTTACTTCCAAGTGATTTTTTTTTCCCTATAAACCACTGTCAGGAACCAATGCGTGTTTTTTTTTTTTGTTTGTTTGTTTTTTTAATTGAAAATCTGTAATTAACTATACATAAAGAAATATTTGGTGATATCCCCAGTGTATTCCTTGCTTTAACCTCCCTGGCGGTTTTCCCGAGTGTGGGAGTGTGGCTCGGGGTTGTCTTTCTATGCCGAAAGCGGTAACTCCAAGCCAAACTCGGGCTGGATACATACCTGTCGCTGCGCTCCCTCGCTGACTTCCGCGATTGCATTCTCCACCGGTGATTGCAGCATTCTGCTCCCTGGTCCCCTTCCCGCAAGAAGGGAATCAGGAAGTAGGACGTTGCAATTGCTGGATGAGAATGTGGGGGACAGCGAGGGAACGCAGGGACAGGTATGTATTCAGCGGCAGTTCGAGTGTGGCTCGGAGTTACTGCTTTCAGCAATGACATTAACCCCGAGCCACACTCTATTACCGCTAGGGGGCCAAAGATTTTTTTTCCGATTCTGACATATAAAATATGTCAGTTATCGGAACACTAGGGAGGTTAAATAACCTATTTCGCAGGCCGATGTCAAGCCATCTACTGGCCAAATGGAGTTACTACACTTCTAAGCTCCCTGCAGCATCAGCTGGAGAGATGTCAAAGTGTTAGCACCTCGGGCATTATGGGGCTAGGGTGCTAAAACATTAGGGGCACCTTCTGGAGCCCAAATGCAAATGACCTTTGTTTCCACTAAACAACTGTGATTTTCAGTGATACAACATGGCTCCAGTTTGTTTTAACAGAATCTCAGGCTTCTGTGACTGCTGCTGATTGTATATACATATTTGTGGTAGTAAAGGGGTTAAAATTACACTTAAATGGGAAGACAGAATGACGCTGTTGTGTGCAAGAGTAATCTTGCATGTAAGTAGAATGCATTCAATGTTCTCTAGTGTTGGTACTCTGGAATATTTGTTTTCATTGTCATTAACAGTGCATTTTCTGCACAGATGCGAAGAATCCGTATATTTGTATACACAGACACTTGCAACCTCTATAATAGTAATAAAATTCCCCATACCTGTCATAGCCCTGGCATCCAGATATTTCAGAATTGGATGATCCATGATTCTCTGCCAGCATTACAAACATCTCCGTTCTTTGAATGGATTCCCATGTGAATGATGTGCATATTTTAACCAACCCCATCATACATTCTGCAAGTAGTGCTGAGTTCATTAAATGTTCATCACATTGAATAAATCAATGCATATAAGACAATTCTATATGTATATTGATGGACTGGTGAACAGATAAAGCGCATTCAGCCATCCAGCGCCATCTGCTGGAAAAAGCATTTATTTTCATTTACTCCACAAAGTTCACATAGTACCATCCAGCTCTGATGATTCAAAGTCCTTTAGTATTTTATTACATGAGATTGTTTTAACATTTTCAGGGTTATTCAGAGCGAGGTGAAAACCTTGAGAATTGCCAGGAGAATGAACAATCTAGACCAAATAGCCAATTTGGAAAGTGAGATAAATGGGCGAATTTTTCTGGTTTGACTATTCTTACCTAGAATTTTCGATTCTCCTGCTTTTCACCTCTCTCTGAATAACCCTGTTTGTCTTTTTTAAATATCCCTGTGCCAACTCCTGCTTCTACAGTGCGTGATTCTGTAAGTCAGATAGCGGTGCACAGCGCATGCAGGAGTCGCGTAGGTATTTGGCTAGTAAGTAAAGTGCCTGGGTTAAGGTCTGGGGGAGAAGTCTGCAGAGTATTGTTAGTAGGAGTAGCTTGCTGTAGGTAGAAATAACTAATAGATTTAAATTAATGGATGTAAATTAGGAAAATACTTGTTTTTTTTATGTCAATTTGAGTTAGAAAAAGTCTAAAAATGAATGTCCCTTTAAGGAGTTATTTGTCTTGAACGTTGTCCCCTTCCAACATTTCCTGACCAGGGCTGGCTTTATAATTAGGCAGTTTAGGCATGTGCCTACAGGCACCTGCCACAAGGGGGCGCCCTTCTATGTAAGAAAGAGAGTTGTTTTTGTTTGTTTTTTTTACAATAATTTAGACCCCCTGTATCTCTGGAGCCCTAAGGGCTAGATGGACATACAAGGTATCATTGGAAAGGCCAGATTGTGGCCTATCCAATGATGGCAAATATAATGAGGTTAGCTTTATGTAAAAATCTAATTTTATTTTTCTCTTCTTTTTTTCTTCTAACGCAGCACTAGTATTCAGTTTACATTTATAAAGTGAACAGTGATTCTGGGCTAACTCACCTTCCCATTTCCCACACTGCCAGCAAGTGTGGAGCTGATGATGCAACGCATTGTTTCTTCAACAACCTAGACTGTAGCACTGCAGTGAGGAGGGGCAGGAGGACTTTGGAACCTGCATCTCTGAATTGTACATTGCACAAGGTTAAGTGAAGAGTCATTGGAAAGGTCATTGTCTGGTCTTTACAATGATACCAAACATAACCATGTAATGTGTAAAAAATAAAAACTGAAAAAAGTAAATTCAAAACTTATTTTTTCCTCTGTTCTACGGCAGAGAGAATATATGCTTTTACATATAAAACAAACAATGCCGCTGCACTAAGGCAACAGATTCTGCCCCTTCTTTTGATTTGGGCACAGAGAGAAACTGGTTTTCATGCTTTTTTTAATTTCTTTTTTAGTTTGCCCGAAACGCCAGTAATTTTGGCATGTTTCCTTTTTTTTTGGGGGGGGGATTAGGGTGCTCCACATTTCTGTGCCTATAGGCTCATGAGATGCAAATCCGGCCCTGCTCCTGACATAAACCTCACTTTTATTTCCCTCTGGTTGTTTAACCCCCTAAGGATCAAGGGTCTTTAAAGTCAATGCATTTATGACGTAGCAGTTATGCCATTGGTCCTTACGGAGTTAAGATCTTCCCTCTGCAACTTCTCTTCAGTTAAATGTTTTCTCAGTATTCTCACTCACTTTTCTATTAAATTACCCTAATTGTTTCCCTCACGAAACACATGTTTACTCCTGAATTATTGCGCTCTGATTCCCTGACTACACCCCCATATCGAGTAACCTCTTGTATCTCCTGCATGTGTTCTCCCTCCCAGCAGAGGTCATTTGAACATATTTTCGTTTCTTTTCTTACAGGGAAGATTGTTGCTGGAAAAGCGATCGAATTAAATGGCTCGAGCGCAGAGAGTCACAGATGGTGGGTGTTCCTAACAATACAAACAGGCCTATTCATGAAAATCCAAATGTGCTTGAAAAACTGCTTTAATTTCACAATCTGGCCAAAAATATGAAATGTGGATAAATACGAAAAGCATTTAAGTATCAGATTCAGAGGAGAACTCTCCGATTTGGTACAGTACGTTGTATGCTAATAAATAAGGTATAAAACTCATAGAATCACCAACAGCACATTTGCTGTGTTGTTTTTGCCTATTTTTCCAGGTGAATTAACTGAACAAGTAGATAAAAAATTATTATTCCTTTTAATTATCTTTTTTATTATTTTTTTTCATCAAACTGCCTAAAACATCTTGGAGTATTTTTTGGTGAATCTGTTTCCCGAACACATTCAGACCTTAAAAAAATAAATCAAGGCAAGAAGACCAACTTAAAGTAATAGGAAGGAGGTGGATCTTAATTTGGGCAACGTTTTGATTTCAACTGCAACCTTTATCAAGAATTTATCCCCTTCTTGCAATTATTTTTTTGTTGTGCCTGATTGCACTATTTTGTTTTTTAAGTTCTTATTGTATTGGCTACCCAGGCAGTTGGAGCAGCCACATTTTGTTTGCGTTTATGGATCCAGTCTTTCTTCACTATGTGCACTGTACCGCTCTCCTCTTTAACATTCAGACGATCGTGAATAACTTATTGTCTATGTTAATCGATGTAGGGCCCTATCACCTGGCCTGAGCTAAAATGGGGACGCTAACGGGAAAAACCTGTGCCTGCAGGTTTCCCCTTGACGTTCCCGTTTTAAAACCAGATTATGAGCAGGCGTTGAATTCAGCAGCCTGCTTCGTAACAAACGATACCCTACTGGATACTTGTGGGAGCGTTAACACGCCGCCGCAAATATCACCTCCTGGAGTCCATAGGACTCCAGGCATGATTGCGCTTCCGGGCCATGTGAGAGAACATGCAGGGCCGCAAAGTGATTCACGGAGGGAGACTTGAGACTTTTTGTCCCCAGTCTCCCTCTGCTCCCTGCGGCCAGAAACGGTGGATCGGGCCGGCATTCACACTGCAGGATGAAAGGTGGGTATCTGATTGGGGGGGTTCCAGCTAGTGTTGACTGATTCTGCAGAAGCAGAATCCGTTAGCTTAGACCTGTGGCTAACTTTTCCGTTTGCCGCAGCATTGTGTAAATAACGTTAGGACTTTGTGATCTTAATGATGTTAAGTATAAGGAGCGCATAGTACAGTATGCTCACGCTAGAAAGCACTATTATCGATGCACTAACGGCTTTAACACGTTGGCGCTCGGGTTGTGTCCTGGCCGGCCTGCGGTAACCTCCTTTAGCGCTAAAGTTCACATATGCGAGCACTAGCGTTAAGGACGTGATGGAGCCCATATTCTTTAAAAAATTCAGGACTGAATGGAACAGTTTCTATAAACTAGGGAATCTGATATTATAGTACTGGCTGTACAATTAGGGTTGGTATCATTCTGGAAGGATCTCATTTTGAGTTAATATCCTCACGGTGGCCAGAGTTTCCTTTTAATATGTTTTAAGGTTGTTGGAGACAATAGGTGTGCACCTCGCCAGTCTTTTGAGATGAGCACTAAGCTGATCCCTGCTTTGCCTGAGCACCTACAGAGAGAATCCAAACCCACACAAAGCAGTCTGGTAAATTGAGATATGTAAGCCTTGATCTACGTTTTATGTGCAGCATGTTTATAAATTGTACTCGTAAAGGGTCTATTCACTAAGCCCCAAACGTGCCACCAAAATGCACCGAATGGTGAATTTCAACGTACGGTGCAACTTTGGGTCAGTTCATCAATTCACAAAGCTGTCAATTCTCCAAATACTGGTGAATTGGCGGTTGAAATATGGTGCAGTTTGGCGATCTTCGGCAGAAGCAAAATTGTCCCATAGAGAAGTAATGGTTAATATCTTCGCAGAATGGTGAACTGCATCAAAATGTCAGCGATATGCCCTGGTTTTAGGTGGTTTAGTTCGACCTTTTTAAACAGGCGAATCGCATAGGTTTCAATGTAAAAAATATTAACATTTTTAATTAAAAACAAGTTTATTCTTTTCATTTTTTTGATGAAATTTTTGTTTCCCAATTTGTGTAAAAGGTGTTGTTTTTTTTATTATTCTGTAACAGACCTCTTTATTATTTTGTAAAGCACTTTTAATTATTTAGACACATTTTAAAAAAAAAATTGGTTTAAACACAATTTGGCGAATAGGAGAGTTCCGTCTTTTTTTTTTTTTTATATTCAGTTCGGTGGATTTTTTGCCATGGCCAGTTTGCCACTTTTCAGCGATGTTTGCCAAATTTTTCATGAGGCTTCAGTGACTCCATCTTCGTCACACTACGGTGACCATATGGTGAAATGGTGAATTCACCGTAGTTTCGGTGAAACGGAATCGCCTAAGTGAATAGCATTGAAATTTCAATGCTTTTTGAATAACCCCTTAAATACAGTATCCGTGCATATGACCTGCAGCGCACACTATCAAAGGTAATGTCTTGAAATGTTAGAATCCTTCCTGGAGTATCTTATGTGTAGTATTCCATGTTACAAAAAGGCACTTCAGACTGATCTTACTTTAATATATCTTGCAGCTAATTAAAGTTACAAAAAAATAGGTAAAATGATAATAAAATATTTGCCTTTTTAGACTTTTTAGAAAATAAACACTGAAAATTCTGACGTATTTTAATGGGAGCTAAGCATCTTATACAACCTCCTGGAGGATTATGAGATTTGTTGTTCAGCACTTGACAACGGTCCATTCATCAGATTTAATGTATGGCGATGCTTATGTTGGTTGAGCAATTGGTCCACCCTGGCTCTTACAGAATAATCTGCTTCATTCTCCGTTGAGAATTGATGTTTACACTTGACCTTGCAAAATAGCCCATTGGGAGCAGTGGGGATTTATGTAATGAAGAGACATCTCCCTGCATGCGGTCGCGTATAACGGCAGCGATCTGAAACCTTATTAATTTTAAGTGAGCTTCACTTCACGGCACATTTTAGCAGCCCATTATATACTTGCCGTTGATGTTTAGTCTGTCTTAATGGATTTGTTGCAGACTAGCTGGAAGGAGGCCAACCTTCTACAAGTGTTACTTCATAGCAACTCGACCGTAAACACAAGTGGTCCAAAGCAAAGGAATGTGTAGGATTCGCCTAAACGAGGCCCCAAGATGTGTTCTAGTAAAATACATGTTGCATATGTCCTTCAGTTTGGTCATAGTTAAAACTAAACCATGGTAGACCCATGTTTATTGTTATTGGTGTTTCAAACCATCTTTGAGGCCTTTCTAATTTCTATGTTCTATGATCGCGTGGGCTTATCACTCACAGCCCAACTTCTTCATCGTAGTCAAAAGGAGAATGGATTTCCTTTTGGCTACATTTTCTAGAACAGGGTTAAGCCGTTTTGGATCTACATTTCCTGTAAGTTTTAGCCAACCTAGGACTCAATGTAATTTAGCATAATGGGCGTAAACGCAAGGTTTTTTTGTTTTTTTTTTTGGTCCATTTTTCAGTTCGGAAGATTCAAATGCGGGTTTACTGACTTTTTGATTCTCACTAAAATTTCAGATACAAATACTGTCTCTCACGGATCAAATTTCAGCTCTTGCGGCTGTACGTTTTGATGAAAATAGTGGATTTAGTGATTCAATTCAAATTTATCGGGATGCCGATTTCCAAGAAACATTGGGCTCTATCTCCTGGTGTGAACTAAAACGCTAACGCTATCTGAAAAATCTAGAGTGAGTCGCTAAAAGAGATCGCCTGTCGACCCACCAACAGATCAACTTGTACGTGGGAGTCTATGTACGAGGTCGTTTAGCGCACGCTTGGGAAACGCTAAGACCCGGGCTGAGACCCAGTGCTAATTCGGTTGTGTACAGGATAGAACAGGTTTTTTTTTCCAGTGCTGAGCCATACCTATCCCCCGCCCTCACTAGCTTGTATAAGGTATGAACACAGCCAACGAACAGTTCTCACACCTTTGCATTATTAAAATCCTCCAAGGTGGCCATATTATCCATGTTTATATGCACACATATATTCATTAAGGCTGATGGGCATTGCATGATAAATACCACCCGACAGCATGTAGAATCATTACAATGCATTTAATAGATCCAAAAGGAAGGCCAGGTGAGCCACAATAATTTCCCTGCTGCAGCATATAAATAATACATGTTTCAGGGCAAGACTTATCCATGTGTCCCTTTTTAAACATGGTCCAAACAGTCACCCTAATACTCAACCGCTTACATACATATGAATAACCTCCAGCATAAAATGTTTAAAATTAGGCAATGCATTAGAATTAGGATAATTGTCAATAAAGGATACATATATATATCATAATAGAGCCTACTGCAACAGCAGCGACATTGCTGACCAGGTCCATTACTTTGTATGGGGCCAAGAGAACACCTGTGCTTCATTCCTTTCAATTGCCTGTTAATTTTGGGCAAGGACTTTCACCCCCCCCCCCTTTCTTTTACCTTTTTCGTCAGTTAACACCAGGGTTGAGCGGTAGGTAAATTTTTTTCAATTGGCGTTAATTGTAGAAATTATTAGTGCCGGGACCAAACTATCATTGGTTACAATAGCGCAAGTGATCTCTAGCGCTCCCCATGGTAAGTATAGGACGGTGTAAGCTTGCACTATGAATCGCAAATTACCACGCGCTAAGTGTTTTTTTGGTAGCGAGAGGCAAACGATCTGTTGGTCAGGTACTAGACTGAATTTACCTGGCGCTAACGTGAAAACATGCTGACGCTAGCGTTAGCTCACACCAGGTGATCGGGCCAATCAAGTGCTGAAAGGTGTTGAGAAATGGCTTTTTAAATGCTTGTAGCACCGTTAATGTATAAGTCAGACTTTCGAGTTGCTCCTTATATAATGGAGTTCCACAAATGCGTTTCTAGCTGTATACCTGGAAAATGCGCAGTTTACTGTAAACCCCGGAAATGCAAATTTTTACTGTAATCCTGCCAAATGTTTGTCTTTTATTTCCCGCAAGTGTTACTGTACAACCCAGACCTGCGCGTTATAATAGTAAAAGTGAAAATATTACAGTTTGGCCTTGCGGGTTGCACTTTATCAGTGAAATATTAATGCAGGGACTTGAGAGTTGCAAATATAATGGTGGAATATTAAATTGGGAACTTGCGGATTGAAAATATGCCTAAAAAATAATAAGGTTTGGAATTGGCATTTTTAGGGAAACAATGAAGAAAAGGAATTTATGGACTTGCACGTTATAGCTATAACCATGTGAATGGTAATTTAATTCTCCCAGACACGACCATTTACATGATTTTAGACATAATGCACAAGTCCGTATATTAATCTTTTACCTTTGTAAAAATGTAGATGTAGTTGCTGACCACCTAGAGTTCTATATGTACATTTAAGGGTTATTCACTGTTCTTACAATGAAAGAACAATGCAATTTCACTGTAGTTCACCATTGTTTGCACTGTACTTTCTGCCAAAGTTATTTTAAAGTGTTATTCAGAGAGCACCCACATTTCAGAGCCCTCTCCCTTCATGCACTTCAGCATTCACTGCAGGGTCCCCAAAGTACGCCAAATAGATTCACTGAACGCAGCTGCAAGCTGCCGAAAAACGCTGAATCGATCCGATAACCTGCCGAATGCATCCTATGATATGCTGAACAGACCACCGAACACATCCGAAAAAAGCTGACCGAAAAATAGCTAGTGTATAAAAATGCCTTGAAATAATATATAGGGTCCTATGAATAATAATGAAAAGGTCTGTTACAGAATAATAAAAAAAAACAAAGTAAAAAAAAAATCAATCAAAAATTTTGCCAAAAGAAATCTCGAAAAATGCCTAAAAAAATCCCCAAAAAATAAGAGACTTTTTGCTGCATATGAAAAGAATATTTGATTGAATAAATATTTAAGAAAAACAGGGATTTTGTTTTTACATTTAAATCTATGGGATTCGCCTGATTTAAACCTGTCAAATGAAACCACTGAACAGCGGAGCATTTTGACAATTTATCATAGCAGTTCGGCGTCGTCTGAATAGATTAACCACTGCTTCTCTATGGGGAATTTCACTGCCGTCGAAGGTCACCGTATTTCGTAGGCAAATTTCCAGATTTTTGAGTCGCCAAATAGCCCCAATTTTGCACCATACTGGGAAAATCACCGTTCGGTGGCCAATTCGGTGCTCTCTGAATAACCCCTTTAGTGTTGATTGCACAATATTTGCCACCGTAGCTCCAGTCGAAGTTGTCTAGTATTGTTCATAATAGAATTTTCAGTTTTTATCATTTGGAAGATCTGATACATATACGTGTTATACTATCATGTATTCCTGCTTACTACTAAATATAGCATTTTTTGGCCACAATATAACCTTCAAGCTAGCACTTTGCTTTGCTTAATCAGCTTGTGTTCTGGGGAGAACATCACTCCATCAGACCTAATCCGAGAAACTCCCATTGATTAAATTATGATGAATGCATTTAATGTAAAAAGCTTTGGGGGTGTGATTATTAGATTAACTCTGACATAATCTGTTAATTAAACTGTTGCACGCGTGTGCGGGGAGGAAGCATGTGTTTTAAATAATTGAATCTAATCTAATAGAGAATATTTGATCTATGCGTTATTTCAAGAAAAGAAGCAAAGACCAAAAGAAAAAATAGTAGACATATGCATGCGGCTAACTTGGAAATGAATGTTGGCAGGTATTAGGAGATTAATACACCGTTAGATTTAATCAAAGCATCTCTCACTGAAGATATTATGATAAAAGCTTTTTAATGTATGTAAAGCTGTGGGTGCATGGTGTATGGTACTTTCTTGTGCTTTCAAAAAAAATAATATAGCGCCAACAGCTCCCACAATGTTTTAAAAAATAAAGAATGGGGAATTAAACGTAAACTAGAAGGTGTACACGTTCGAGTCGCTAAATGAAAGATACACAATATATATATATCTTAACACTTGGTACAGCACTCTCCAAAAAACTCTGTCCTTGCCCGGTGCAATAATATCGCAAGTAAAATATATGGATATATGATTGGGAGATGCACTCTGGGACTTCCATAAAAATAAAAAACTTTATTAAATCTGTCCAAAGGTTACATGTAACCTTTTGACATTTAATAATTTTTTTTGTCATTATGAAAGTCCCAGAGTACGTCTCCCAATCATATATATTCATATATATATTCAAGTTTATAATTATGGAAGATATTTACGCATCCCAGCAATTCAGAGCACTGCTTTACTGAGCTCATGTGCTACATTCCCCATATGCAGCAAGGGACTCTGGGAAGGACAAGCAAATTAAGTCTCCAATCTCCCACTTTTTTGCATCCTGGGTCTGATTTAACACAGAACCCTCCTTGCTGTAACGTTGGGGGCTTCCAGCCTTTCCGGTGTGCTTGACTGCAGCATGTCTGATGCTGCTCTCTCACCAACGCCCGGTTTAAATTGAAACAGGCAGGGAGGTGGCTGCATGAGGCGCGGCTTGAGATGGGGGCGCGGTCTGGTGAAGGTCTTTTAAAAACCGACAGTTCCTTCTAAGCAGTGCCAGATCGTGGTTATCCATACCTGAGCTCCTTGTACCTGAATTCTCTCGTGATTTAACCTGTTATTGACCTCTGCTTGTTTTCTGACTATTCTGCCTTCCGTTGCCCTAGACTATTTCCTTGTACTACGCTTCTGCACTGATATCGACCCGGCTATTCCATTTGACTATTCTATACTCTGTATTCCTGATTCTGGCTCGTCTGACTAACCCCGTGTTGCTGACCTGGTTTTGTATTACAACATTGTCTTTGATTAACTCTTTCTGTCTAGCTAGTATACATATACCTGGCCAATTTTTAAGGACCAGACAGGGATTCCTTTACGGCTACCCTGTTGGTAGTTTTTAGCTCTGTGGAGTGTTGGGCTTTAAGGACTGCGTGGTGGGATCCGGGAACCGTGACACTTGCCAGTGTCATGCCATACTAGATGGCTTTTTTTTTTTTTAAAGCAAAGGTCAGGCTATGCAACGAGTCACAGCCACTACTGGACAGCTGTTTCGGGATTATTATGCCCTCATCAGCAGGAGATAGGCAGTGACTCGTTGCTATTTGATGCTTTACCCATAGGTCAAATCAATACTGATTTTAGTTATGGTGGAGTGCAAAACGTGAGACTAAAAGCCTTCACATAGCAAATAATCGAGGCTTTTAATCTCACAGGTTCACCTGCTTAACCTCCCTGGCGGTTTTTCCTAGTGTGGCTCGGGGTTAACTTTCACTGCTGAAAGCGGTAACCATGAGCCACACTCGGGCTGGATACTTTACCTGTTCCTGCGCTCCTTCGCTGACCTCCACAATGACATTCTCCTCCGTGCAATCGCAGCGTCCTGTTTCCTGGTTCCCTTCTCGCAAGAAGGGAACCAGGAAGCATGATGTCGCGATCGTCCGGAGTGTGACTGCGGGGAACAGTAAGGGAGCGCAGGAACTGGTACTGTATCCAGCCCGAGTGTGACTCGGGGTTACAGCTGTCAGCAATGCGTTTAGCCCCGAGCCACACTAGATATACCGCTAGGGGGCCAAATAAATTGTACCGATTCTGACATAAAATATGTCAGAATCGTAACGCTAGGTAGGTTAAACCTGTCGACCTGAAACACTGAAAATCAGGGCATTTTGCTAACACTTCGGACTGCAGCGAACCACACCATGTTTCGCCATCAGTTCGCCTGTATTTGGTCACTTGACAGTTTTGTGAATAGACTAACTGCCCCAAAATTGCAATGAACGGTGAAATTCACAGATTGGTGCAATTCGGTGGCAAGTTTATTGTTTAGTGAATAGATCCTATAGTGTATGTTTTATATAGTATTCCTGGTTGGGTACATTGTTGAGGTAGATTCTAAGTGGAACGTGAGAAATCTCTGCTCATACTTTTTTAAAGTTGTAACTGCTTACCTCTGCAAAAAAAAAATGTTTTTAATAAATGTTTGGAAAGATCTTATTTATATAAATATTGCTGTATTGCCTGAGTGGTAACAAGACAGCTTAAAACACACTATATCATAAAATTCAAACCCATATGTTTCTGAACTACAAATCCCATGATTTCCTGGACATCTATAGCATTGAAGGAATTCTGGGATCTGTAGACCTCAACATCTGGGGGGCCGTGAGTTTGACAGCCCTGCATTATACAGTTATTATTCTGTGAAACAACTAATCGATAATGAAAATTGTCAACTATTTTCATTATCGTTTGGTCGATTTAATTGGTCTGTGTACAGTAGTAGTAGTATCAAGTTTTTATAAAGCGCTAACAGGTTCCGCAACACTGTACAATGGGGGAGCACAAACATGAGACATACATGATACATAAGGAAAAGACAACCCTACCCGCAGGATAGCTTGTCTAGGAGATACAGCACTTTAACCAAGTGCTCAGCCAGACATCCCGTGAGCTTACAATCTAAGAGACGGGGGTAAATGAAACAGATGGGAGCAGAGGGAAGGTGAAGCTGGTTGCTAGAAAGAATGTGGTGACGATTGCATGGGAAGGACTAGAAGGTTGGGCTGAGTAAGATTAAATAGAGAGAGAAGTGGAAACAGCTGTAAAGGAGACCTGAAGTTATGGACCAAGTCTGGGTGGGACAGCAGAGTGGAGGAAATGTAATCTGTTCGTGTATGCTTTATGCTTGTTCCGGGGAGCAGAGTGGAGAAAATGTAATCTGTTTGCGTATGCTGTAAGAGAGAATGGAGATTTGGTGAGTGTGTCCTTAAGAATCTACACACACTGTTTAGAGTCAGACTGAATATTATTGACCTCGGACGCTACTTCGGAGCTGATTGGAGAAGACGTACCGCTGCTTTACTTAGTATGAATTAGTTCTCGGGTTTTGTCCTTAGACATAACCAGTTTGGTTTTATGTAGTTTACAATAGTGGCAGAGCTATAGCACAGACTCTGGGGTGCTGCCACTGGGTGGAGGAGCTGTAACGGAGGTGTTTTAACCTTACTTGGAGCTGGAGTCCTGTGCCACCACCCCACCCTTTATGCCTCACTCCTTCTGGTCAGGAGCTGCCATCCTTCACCAAACTCACCTCCTACCTTCGCTTGGTTTGCTCATTAAATTATTTAAAAAGACATTCCACGCACCTAGACCATTTTAGCCTATTCAAGTGGTAAGACCGCATGGAGCGCCCCCCTTATTCACCCCATTTTGTGTGCTGACATCATCTTGTCTGTCTAAACAGGCGTTGCAGCAATTTGATCAGAGATAAAGCAGACATGGGCTTGAGCTGTGCAGCATCAACCTGTCACTCACGCACCTTGTGTGAGAAACGTTATGCAAGAAACGCAATTAGCGTACGTATGTAAGATCACTACGTACACTATACAAATTGTGTCGGATAAAAAGAGGGATGGATTGGTTTTCACATACAGGGTTATTCAGAGAGTACCAAAATGTGGCCGACATTTCGGTGCCCTCTCGTTCCCGCACTTCCCTGCACTTCGGGGAATCAATTCCCCACCTTGCGGTGTATTCAGCAAGCACCGCAAGGCCCCCGGAGTGCAGGGAAAACCAGCCACAAACCCACCACAGTCCTGCTGCAATCTTGCCGAAAACCCGCCAGAACCACCGGTAAAACCACGCCAGAAAAAGCCGACGAGCCGCCAGCAAAAGCAGACAGGCAGACTAAGGGGGTAAAAAAGGAAAAGAAATACGTTGGAAAGTTTCAAAATTGAAACGCTGTTTGCAAAAAACTACTGAACGAAAATGCCTGAAATTTACATATAAGATCCAATGAATGATAATAAAAAGGGCTGTTACAGAAAAATGAAAAACGATAAAAAAAAAGGATTTTTTTTTGCCGAAAATGCCTTAAAGATCCTAAGAAATCTAGAAATAAAGAGCCTTTTTTACTGCAGAATAAAATAATAAACGGTATATTAGATATTGGATTAAAACTGGAATATTTTTAACATTGAAGCCTATGGGATTCACCTGAATAAACCTGTAGTATAAAACCTCTGAACGGCAGGGCATTTCGCTGACATTCCTCAGCTGTTCGGTGTTCTCGGAATAGATTAACCATTGCTTCTCTATGGGGGATTTCACTGCCCTCGAACAGGCACCGTACGTGCAGGCACAATTCACCAAAATTTGGCGAATTGCCTGCTCTCTGAATAGCAGAATGCCCCCGAAATGTCACCGGACACTGACACATTTCAAGGCCAGATCGTCTCTCTCTCCCTATTGTGTTCCTTTTAAGTAAACAATTGTTTTTTATCCGATTTAATCGAAAAATAATCAGCCAACTAATCGTTCGTTTCAGCCCTACTGCGATCCTTCAATTCTTGCCATGTATTGCTTAAGTAACCGGGCAGTGGAGATACTTGAGAGACAGGACAAACATGGCACAGAATAAAATATCTGTCCTTGTCACGCTTTTCATTTATCCATGCATAGTTTACACAGTTTGTTTTGAGGAATCGAGCGTAAAAGTACCCAGCTACTGAAGTAGGAGTTTGGCAGAACTTAAAAAACGGAATGTTAATAAAATGTATATACAAAATACTAAAGACCAATGTGATCGGTAATAATGTACATTAAATGATAAAGTAACACAATATTAGTTTTTCTCCACACATGTTATCCGTGTATTCACCCTCACAATAAAGCAGACTGCCTTCTCCTAATATGCCTGAAATTGCTTTATTGGCAGGACCAAATACATTTTCGCATTGCCAAAGCATATGGGGAGGTTATATGCGGTGGAGGGGGGGTAGTGGGACATATATGGGGGGGAATGGGCAAGTCCATGGACATTATCAGGGGTAAGGGATAATGTGAGGTGGGATGGGGGCGAGTCCGTGTTAGGGATTTATAAGTCTGGGATCTCTCATGTTCCTCTCGGTCTGTGACATTCTGTGACGTATTGGGCAGATATTTTCACCGCCGGCCCCTCTTTTCCCAGTATGATGTGGAGTTTCCTCGTCTCTTCTATAGAGGTGAAGTCCGGGATGAGAGCGGAGAGTCTCTGGAAGTGACTTTCCCTCAGTGCTGAGTACTTGGGGCACTGTAAGAGGAAGTGGACCTCATCTTCCAGGGCCTCCTGGTCACAATGCTGGCACAGTCTATTCTCCCTGGGCTTGTAGGTCTGTCTATGCCGCCCTGATTCGATTTCCAGGCTGTGGGCGCTCAGTCTGTACCGGCTCAGGATCTGTCTGTCCTTGGGGTCTTGTAAGTACCTCCAGGTATGGGGCCAGTTTGTATTTCCTCTGTAAGGATTGGTAGATGGTGAGTTTCTGGGAGTTTGCTATATCATGCGTGCTAACTATGCGAAGATGTGGCTGGCGGGATAAAAGTATACTCTATCTACACAGCATGATGAGCCAGTCCTGCCCAGGCGTCCAGTAGAGGGCAGTATTGCATAGTCTAGAATAGTGTTGGGAATGTTATGGTGACGTTTTGTGGGTTTCTTTTTATTCTTTTATTCTTTTTCACACTGTAGCTCGCATAACAGAAAATTAGAAGATCAAGTTATGGAATTCAGTTTCCACAGACTATTTCTCATACAAATTGTTCTGCAATCCAAACTTGTAAATCAAAACTATTTCTTTGCCACGGAAATGCGGTTTAAAAAAATATAAGATATATATATAGCGCCGCAAAGGAAATATTTTTGGATTGATATCTTAAAATAAAACCTGCTGTGCTCCAGGGTTTAGTATTTCAAAATAGATTTCGACATCGAAAAGTAACCCCTTCCCTTGGCCAGTGGAACTGGGGTGCGGGTAACTATTTGGGGGCTGTTTTCACTCCTGTACTCCATTCATAGGTAGTGTGTGAGCACTCACAGGTCACATTGTTACTTATCTTTATCCTGACCATAACGCTATAAATGACGGCTCCGTGACATCTTTCTTGTACAATGTCAGATGCAGTTTTAGCACCAATCGTGTACTTCTGCTAATAATTGCCCGTTTCTGCACTGGGTTAATAACCGATAAGTGGCCGTGCCTGCGAGCTGGTGGAATACATGACAGCAGCTTCAGACCACACATTGTAATTACCTTAAACCTCTTGCACTTGGCCAGTTTTAACTAGTCCCGTTTTATCTCCTTGTCACGCAAAGAGAAACAAATTCTACGTGATGTTGGATAATCCTGTTCGCTTTTCATTGTTTTCTTTTTTAGAGGCAATCCGTTTAGTTATGCTATGTTGAGTTTGTATGATTAGCTCCCGCAGAGTAAGAAAATCAATGGTAAAATTTTCCATAGGAAGACAGTTCCACCATTGTGAGGTTCTTAGAGCTGCGTTGTACATTAAAGCAGCGCATCCCACATTAAAGGACACATCTTTTGATGGGGTATGTTTTCTAACTTTTTTTATATATGTGTCTGTGAATATTTTAGGGCCTTTTGGAGGACTGTTGTTTTGGTTTTTTGAAATATATATTTATACATCTTCTACCCAAATCTAAATTGCATCACAGGCAGGGTTATTCAGAGAGAGGTGAAAACCTGGAGAATGACTGGAGATTGGAAAAATTCTCGTCAAAATAGCCGATTTGGAAAATGAGATGAATGGGAGAATTTTTCTGGTTTGGCTATTTTGACCTAAAATTTCCCATTCTCCTGCTTTTCGTCGCTCTCTGAATAACCCTGAGGGATGCTTGATTGTTATATAATTGGAGTACCAAGACTTGACTTTTGTGACTTTATTTGTTTTCACAAACCCAGTAATCTAATTCATGTCTGAGTTACTCCCACAGTCCCACTACTACCTCATATTTGTTCCTTCTCTTGGAGTTTTTCTCTTAACTTAATAAATTAAGCTTTAGTTTTGGATTTTGCATTGATCTTTAAGGCCTCATTCACACACAAAAAAAGATTTAATTGAATATTGCGTATACATGCGTATATGTGCGCAAATACGTGTGTATATGCAATATTCCATTTAATCCCTGGCCCCCTGGTTGAGTGTGGCTCGGGGTTAACGTGCAGTGCTGAAAGCGGTAAGCCTGAGCTACACTCGGCCTGCCGCTGCATACATTACCTGTCCCTGCGCTCCCTCGATGTCCCCCGCTGTCTCCTCCGGCAATCATGGCGGAAGAAAAACACCACGATCGCCGAAGGAGACAGCAGGGATCAGCGAGGGAGTGCAGGTTCAAGTAATGTATGCAGCGGTAGCCCGAGTGTGGCTCGGGATTACTGCTTTCAGCACTGAAAGTTAACCCCAAGCCACACTCGGGAAAACCGTCAGGGGGGAGTTAAACTTAGTAGTATACGCGCGCGCGCACACATGCTTAAAAACGCCAAAACATGCTGCTGAGATGCAACTCGGTTCCATTCTGTTTTTGCGCGCGTTTACGCAATGCAAAAATATGGCTCCATACGCGGCTATGTGTATGGAGCCATTTATTTGCATATGTTGCATACAGTACAATACGCACGTACCAGTGTGAATGAGGCCTAAGGCCGGGTGCACACGAGCGCACTCAGAGTGGAAGGCACGTCCATGAGAGTGGACGTTCCTTCCACTCAATGCGCGCCTGCCCCCCCTCAGCGCTGCAAAGCGCGATCCTCCTATGGAGGATCGCGCTTTGGAGCCCGTCGACGTGCATCCTAGCGCATCGATGGGGAGGCTTTCTAGGTGGACGCTTGCTGCGTGCGCACTTCGTGTGCGCACACAAGTGTGTAACCAGCCCCATCGCAGCATCACATGGCGCACTAGGTGCGCTCGTGTGCACCCGACCTAAAAGTTACAGGATATCGCAACATTTGATTTAGTAATTGCAAATCGCATTTCCCCCTCTGAGCTGCTGTCATACTGGTCCTTGGCAGTGTTAAGTTCGTCGACTAATAATTTCCATCAAAGATGTACGGATCCAGTGGACGACAGGTTAAGTTGACTAAAACAAATTAGAGAAGAAGAAAAAAAATAACAAAATCCCAGGTTGGACAGTGTGGAAGTGGGCCTACTAGAAGTAGATTGAGTCAAAATGGTCTGGAGGTATGAGGAGTAGCCTCAGGATCTGCTAGGACGCTGAACACAAAAGGGGTCATACCGCCAGAGAATTCTGACTTGGCCTACTTCTAGTAGGCCCACTTCCACACTGTCCAACCTGGGATTTTTTTGACAGACACACACACACACACGACGGAAGATACTATAGACACCACATGGTCTGTTTTTGTTGACGGACGTAGAAAAAAAAGGGAATTATGGGAAACAATATTAATATGAAAGATGATAAAAATATGAAAAGCCTATTTTGTGCGTCAAGATGCTGGACGTCACAAATGCGCTGCGTCTGACATCTCATCACTCCCACAGAACGCTACGCGGACGTGACGCACTCTGCGCGTCCGTCTTGCGGTTTTACGTTCTTGCCTAACTTTGCGTCCGTTTGCCACGTGCGTGGTGCATGCGCAGTTCGGTGCGCACGTACTTCGTGTGTGAGTCTCTATTGCTCATGATTCTATGCTACGATGAACGTTAAACTGTGCAGCAACACGGACATGATCACTGCGTTCGTCTGACGCCAGCCTTACTATATTCCCGGCACACCTCAGGATCTGTTGTACATAAATTGACTAAAACTTTGACAAGAATCCATTGACATTTTAGTCGACTAATAAAAACTAGAATAAAGTGTTAGGGAAGGACTATTTTGAAAGAGAACTAAACTCAAGTTAAACTCTTAGATTTTATTTGAGTAAATCTACTCTAGATTTAGGGCAATATTCCAAAATTGGTGTAAGCATAACCAGTGCTGTTGTAAACTTAACTCCTTAGAATATAATGGCTCTGGTATGTTTACAATAACTCCAGTTAAGTCAGCATCAACTATGGAATAGAGCCCTTAGTTGTCTAAAATCTTGTGACATTTAGGCCGGGGTCAGACGAATGTACTGACATGCCTCTCGGCGTCCGTCACAGCGTTGTGACACTTTGATGAGGCGGGCCACACGCTGCAGCAGACTTGCTGAAAGCCTCCCCGCTGAAACGCTACGACGCGCGTTTAACAGGGCTGCAAAGCGCGATGCTCCATAGGAGGATAGAGCCTTGCAGCGCTGATCGCAATAACTGCGCTCAGCGAGGTGGCGTCAGAGTGGAAGGAATGCCCACTCTCACGGACCTTCCTTCCTCTCTGAAAAACACTTGTCTGACCCTGGCCTTAGTCGACAAAAACTAGATTAAAACTAAAACCATTCAGACGACTAAAATGTGTTTAAAACTAAATGGCATTTTAGTCAGAAAACTATGACTAAAACTAAATTAAAATTTGTTGTCAAAATTATTATTGGTCCTTGACACCCTGTTCTTGAGGGTGATGCTAATAGGGATGCATCGAAAAAAAAACGGCCGAAAATTTCCATTCGCCTGAGCCTGGAGGACGGCCGTGCAGCCTGCAACAGCCAGAGGACGGTCACCACTGGAGCTCAGGGCCGAAGTAGGAGGATGTAGGGGACTATGTGTAGGCACCATACTCGCCTACATCCTCCTACTTCGGTCCTGAGCTCCAGCGGTGACCATCTGTCACCGCTGGAGCTCAGGACCGAAGTAGGAGGATGTAGGTGAGTATGGTGCAACCAATCAGCCATGCGAACCTGGGCCTGGAGGCCTGGCCGAGCAGGCTGCTCGGCCGGCCTCCAGGCTCAGGCGAGTCCCCGGCCTCCAGGCCCAGGTTCTCATGTCTGAGTTTCGGTATCGGTTTTTGGCCGAAACGATCCCGAATTTTCGGAATCGGACGGAAATTTTCGTTTCGGTGCATCCCTACTAAAATTACCCTGCTTTTACGATACTGACAAACTGACTTTTTCCTCAGCATGTCTGCAATCCTTGCGTAACTGCAAAGAGCAAGGAAAAATGGCTGGAAAGGTGCTCTACTGTTGTCACCTGTCAGTGCTTATTGGCTTGTTGTTTGCTGAGCCTGCAAGACCAACTGTTTGCTTGACAGGTCAGTAGGGGAGCAGCATGGAAAAGAAAACATTGAAAGAAAATCTATATATTTGCTAGCTGTTTGATAGTGCCCAAATAGCAAGAACGGAAATGCCTGTAGACTGAACTGAGGTGAGCCTCTAGACATTCAATTAATATAAAGTGTGCGTGCAAGGTGTAGGCTTAAAGGCACACCTCTAGCCACCATAAACACTTAAGCTTATTTATGTTATCATTGTTACCGGAGAAGGCCGCATGCCTAGCCGCTGAGACAACTCCTCAGTGGAGGTCTAGGTCTTGTTTTTGCCTTCAAAAGGCTGTTAACAGAAGTGGTGTTGCCTACGATTTGCGGCTTGCTTATGGCAGCATTGGAAGCAAATATACTTGGAGGATTAATTGGCCGTTTGGACTTGAACTAATTATCATGTTTTACATAGAGTTATGACATTAGAGCAGTGTTTCCCAAACCTGTCCTCAGGACCCGCTGACAGGCCAGGTTTGCCAGATATCTGAAGCGCAGCACAGGTGATATGATTTGCTGCTCAGTGATTGTCGGACTGTCTTCATTTTCCCAAGGTGATCTGTAAAATCTGGCCTGATTGAGGGTCCTGAAGACAGGTTGGGGAAACACTGCATTAAAGGTACTCTTTACACACTTTAACTTTGTAAAGTCGTCAGGCTTTGTGGAGTGTCCCTTCGCCATTGCCGGATATTTTAATAAAGCAGAGGAGTGTCTTCCGCTCACACACCCATCACCAGGCAGCCGGGATTTTAAATTTCCTGCCTGCTGGTCACCAACTTGGTCACCGATAATGTCATTCTCTTACATGCCTGCCGCAATGACAAGCGTCCTGAAAGAAGCAACCCATGGATCCAATCCAACAGTCTACGCAGATGCTACGGAACTTGCGTACAAAAGTACACACGTTCTGAGATATTCACACATTGCGTATCCTACATAATGCAAGTTGCGTAGGCACGCAAATTGTATAAAAGAGCTGCAGGGCCTCTGCATTTCAGAGGCTCTGAGCTGTCAGGATGAGCAGCGCGTGCCGAGAGGGGAAGAAAAGTGAGTGGTTACTCCGACAGTAAAAAAAAAAAATGGCCAGATGCTGTCAGTGGCTCCTACCCAATTATTTAAGGGCAAAAAGGGGGTGGATGGGGTCACTACATTGTCCCTTGAAATAGTAGGGGGATTCACTACAGTGTTCTTTAAATAGCAGCGACAGAGTCAGACGAAATAAAGGATGCTGCTGTTTGTTGGGTGTGCCTGGATTCCATGTTGATTTCTTGAAAACGTTCATTTGAACTGGCCACTTGGGACCTCCTCAGCACCCTTGATGACAGTGTTTTTGTTTTTTTTAGTTCTCCTGCTGGAGACTAATTAATTGGCATGTGCATAGCTTGTCTTGATGTTAAGACTTTAAATAGTGTGACACCCCCCCCCATGAGATCCATTATTAGACTTGATAAAGGTCTCCTCTAGAGTCCAAACGTTGTGCTGCTGTTTGATTAATGCTCAATAAATTTGCTCTGATTGAAAAATCCAGAGTGCCTGTATTGTCGTCTTGTTCCTGTAGAGTTACGGCACGCCAGAAGCTGTATTTAGATTAGGTTGCGCCATATATTGTAATTCTCCTAGCTATTCGTGCTTCCTTCTGATATGTTTGCTGGCCTTGGATCATAACCCTTCATACCAGACACAACACGCTCATGTCTTATGTAATCTACAAAAACTGTCAATTGTGCAAAAAAATATTTTAAGTTCATTCAGACTGTGCTGAGAAACAAAGGGGGGAGGGGGCGAAAGGGCAGCATGCTAAATAATTCTGTGGTTTTTTTTTGTCCTCTTCAGAACTGTTCTTGAAGCTTGTCATGCGATCTAGTACGTCATTTATTTTAGAAAGTACAGTACTTCTTTCAAAGTGCTTCCAAAGCACACGCAGAAGAGAAAATAGCTCAGTCAGTAAAAAAGGGGGACAAAACATTTTTTAAATACATAAACGAGAAAAGAAAAGTAAAACAAGGATTAGTTAGATTAAAAACAAAGGAAGGAAGGTATGTAGAAGAGGATAAAAGTCTCGCTGACTGCCTCAATGAATATTTTTGTTCAGTCTTTGCAGAAGAAAAGTAAGGAAAGGGACCTCAGTTAGGAGGAAACACTAACGAGACATTTACATATCAGTTTACAGAGGAGGAGGTTCTACAGCAGCTGTCTAAAGTAAAGACAAATAAGTAAATGGGGCCTGATGGGATCCACCCTAAATTATTAAAAGAGCTCAGTGATGTAATAGCAAAACCGTTAACAGATTTATTTAACCAATCCTTGCTAACGGGAGTCGTCCCAGAAGACTGGAAATTAGCAAATGTTGTGCCCATTTACAAGAAGGGTAGTAGGGAGGAATCTGGGAACTGTGGTAAATGGAGTTTATTCGGCGCAAGGTCTTGTTACCAGTGGGGTACCTCAGGGGTCAGTACTTGGACCCATTCTCTTTAATATTTTTATTAGTGATATTGCAGAAGATATTAATGGATAAGTATGTCTTTTTGCTGATGACACAAAGATTTGCAACAGGGTTGACGTTCCTGGAGGGATCAGCCAAATGACAAATGATTTAGGTAAACTAAAAACATGGTCGGAGCTGTGGCAATTGATTTTTAATGTGGATAAGTGCAAGATAATGCACCTGGGACGTAAAAACCCAAGGGCTGAATATAGAATATTTGATACAGTCCTAACCTCAACATCTGAGGAAAGGGATTTAGGGGTTATTATTTCAGAGGATCTAAGGGTAAGTAGTCAATGTAATAGAGCAGCAGGAAATGCTAGCAGAATGCTTGGTTGTGTAGGGAGAGGTATTAGCAGTAGGAAAAGGGAAGTGCTCATGCCACTGTACAGAGCACTGGTGAGACCTCACTTGGAGTACTGTGTGCAGTACTGGAGACCGTATCTCCAGAAGGATATAGACATCTTAGAGAGAGTTCAGAGAAGGGCTACTAAAATGGTGTACGGCTTGAAGGAGAAAAGTTACCAGGAAAGGCTTAATGATCTTAACATGTACAGCTTGGAAAAAAGACGAGACAGAGGAGATATGATAGAAACATTTAAATACGTAAAGGAAATCCACAAGGTAGAGAAAGGGAGTATATTTAAACGGAAACAAAGTAGCAAAACAAGAGGACATAGTCTTAGATTACAGGGGCAAAGGTTTAAAAGTAACATCAGGAAGCCTTATTTTACTGAGAGGGTGGTGGATACATGGAACAGCTTTCCAGTAGAAGTGGTAGAGGCCAAAACAGTAATTGAATTTAAGCAAGCATGGGATAGGCATAAGGCTATCCTAAACAAAAGATAAATTCAGGTAAAGTATCCATGTAATTGGGCAGACTAGATGGGCCGAAAGGTTCTTATCTGCCGACATTTTTCTATGTTTCTTGGTTTGGTGAGAATTCATAGAATGTAATCTATATGGTTTTGCAAAAGCATCTACTAGAAACTGCCATAGGGTAATGGAGAACCTTCACAGGCCAGCCCGTTCCTGTATCGTGGTTTTGGACTTTTGTGGCACCTTGAAAACTGTGAGGATACTTTTATCTTCGTTGTAACAATTTCAGCCCCAAAGTGGAGCTCCAGAAAAGCGTTTTATAGATATGAACTTGATATCAAATTCAGGCTCTATTCCCATCTTGCCCATAACCTCTGGATCCATTATATAAAATGGCTAAAGCTGCTTGTATTAATTTGAGCTCCACATTAGTAGCTGCCTACTTTCCATTAATGGCTCCTATACTTGGTATAGGAGCCATTAATAATGCATCAACATGAGAACAGCAAGCTATTCCATGGTAGCTTGCTTTTCTCGGCTCTAGCCGGTATTACGCAATACTGACTCTCAGGGCCTCTCACCTCCTTCAAGTTACCACTAGCGTCAGCGTTGGCATAGCTTAACCTACCTGGCAGTTATTCCGAGTGTGGCTCGGGGTCAAATTCCTATGCTGGAAGCAGTAACCCCGAGCCAAACTCGGGCTGGGTTAGATACCTTACCTGTCCCTGTGCTCCCTCGCTGTCCCCGCAACCTCCTCTGGCAATCGCGGTGTTTTGCTTCCTGGTTCCCTTCTCATGAGAAGGGAACCAGGAAGTATGAAGCCGCGATCGCCGGAGGAGACTGCGGGGACAGCGAGGGAGCACAGAGATGTTTCTCTATCCAGCCCGAGTGTGACTCGGGGTTACCGCTTCCAGCATAGGAATTTAACCCCGAGCCACACTCGATATACCTCTAGGGGGATACAAACAAAAAAAGTAACGATTCTGACATCTAAAAGATGTCATAATCGTAACGCCAGGGAGGTTAAAGGAGGTCATAGCACTGTGCCCACATTGCCTTCGAATCGCTAACGGGTTAAAAAAAACCGTTAGCGCTTGTTAATTTGCGATTTGTAGCGCGGGTTTCTGTACTTTGCGCGCCTCATGTTAGGTATAGGGAGCACAAAGTGCAAGTACAGATTAACTAGCATTAGGATCACTTGGTCCTGACGCTAGTTGCTAAGAGCTGGCACTAACGAAAAAGTTACCATCAGCTCAGAGGTGTAGGTAACGGATTGCGCTGCTACAGAATCCGTTACCTCCAGCTCAAAACCCCCCCCCAAAAAAACATACCTTTCATCCCACAGCAAGAACGGCGGCCCGATCAGCTGCTTCTGACTGCTGGGAGCAGAGGGAGATGGGGGGGAAGAGTGTCCCTTGTCTCCCTCCGCGATCACTCAACCGACCTGCAGGATCTTGCGATAGGCGAGATTCTGCCAGTCATGTGACCCAGTAGCACAATCCTCGATGGAGTCCTATGGAGGTGATGCGGTGTATGGCACTGTAGCGCTGCCCCCAGCATCCACGAGCTTAGCGTTTGCTAAGGGGCAGACTGCCTGACTCGGCACCTGCCTCGCAATCTGTTGGAAACCGGGACTCAAACGCTAATTTTCCCCATTGCATCCCGGTTTCAGCGAGTGCAACATGATAGTGCCCACAGAACCTGGTGTTGAGTAATATTTCAAATGGTTCCCATTGTTCTTCTTCGGATCCATCAGATGTCCCTGCGAAAGACCGCACACACGAACCTCCGGCAGGGCTTGATGACGGCTGCCCCCATAAAGTCTTATGGACTTCAGGAGCTGAGAACAGCAGCGGCGCAACTGCCACTATCGCCCTACTGACACGAGCCGCTAATTCAGCAGCTTGGTCAGAATAGCTCCTTTAATGGTGACCTGCAAATCGAAAAAGGTTCAGACAGGATTTTTCCGTTTGTGTCTCTCTATGAACAGCTCGGTTGGAATACAGCCCTTTGTTTTTTTTCCAAAAAGCGAGATTTTAGGTTTAATTTTATTACTATTGTAGAAAGCGTCTTGCTTCGGAGAGGGAAACGGATGACTAGAACAGGATTACTGTTCAGCGCAGTCAGAAGAACTGGTTCTTTGCTGAATGAACTCTGTCGACCTTCCTGGCAGCTACACCCCTCCTTGCTTGGAGTCCTTGCACGCCACTGTTGCAGCTGACAAGAACACCGGCAGGATTAGCCAGATTCTTTTCAGTGCTCTTTGATCACAGTCTGCATCCATCCCCACAACATTTGACAATCTATCCAAGACTCACGCAAGTCCAGCCGCCGTATTTACATTTTCTGGAATCTCTGAGCCTTTCACTGGCAGATTAATTGTGGGCGAGTAATTAAGTTTTGTTCGCATTAGCTTTCCTATTAACCCTTCCGATTTTACAAAACCTACACTTTTTCCTCCTTTCTTTACTAAATGAAAAATGAATGAATAAATAAACCCTTCTGGCAATTGTCTTTTTTTCCCTCTGATTTTATAGATTGTCAACTAGTGGAATTTACAGCCACGTTTAAATCTAAATGGCGTAAGCATTACACGGGCAGTGGGAAAGCACAGACCACTCAGAAGACTTCTTTGTGATAGAGGAGAATGGCCTCTACTTGGCTCACAGGGGGTAAAAGAATAGGAGAATGTGGATTTTGAAAGGTTTTTGTTAGGGGAGCAAGATGAATGGACATGGGAACAGACCGAACCTCTGTGTCCAAGGAGAAATGTCTCTTGTGTCACAATGAAGGCTACATCTAGTATTAAACAAGTAACCCTGTATGTATCATGTACCTGCTTTTTCTGGAGTTGGGGTTGTAGTAAGAAATTAAAAATAGAAATAGATTTTTGTTATTCAGAATTTGTCAATACTCCATCTCACAACTTCAAACTTACCACTGGTGTTGGGTTCATAGGATGCAGAGTCTTTGCCTGGCTTTTGTGTTTTCTATATATATGATGTGTTGAGTACTACCTCCCCAAACAACCATCAAACCCTGGTTTACAGATATCCACATGTCAGTTTATTGATTGCAGTTTGTTATATTTTAATGTTATTTAAAGCAGGGGTCAGACGAAGAGCAGTGCGAACGTGCATTTAGCCGCACTTTGTTTACGGCCGTGGTAGCAGCAAATGACGTCCATCGCAGGCCCACACACGAAGTACGGCCGCACGAAAGTTCGGCCGCGCAACGCAAGCGGCAAACTGACGCATTTTCGCAAGAACGCCGAACCGCTAGTACTGACGTACAGAGTGTGCTGCGACCGCATAGCGGCGTGTGTGCATGATTAGGAGACGTCAGACGCTGCTCATGTCCGGCCAACATAACGTCCAGACACCCAAAGTTTCCTGGTTTGACTCCGAAAAATATCGCGGCCGTAATTGCGCATCGTATGACCGCTATTGCGTATTCCGTGAAAAAGTACGTCCATGTGTTCAGACGCACTTTTTTTACGGACGATGCGAAAAATGCGTTTGTCTGACCCTAGCCTGTCTGATTATTACAGGTTTGCTATCATGTGTGGATATGCAGCAGAGTTTGAAAACGTGCAGAATAAAATAAAGAACGGGTATTTATTCAAGGTAAGTAAAATTTTTGTTTTGGTGTCCTGAATTGCTTAAAGTAGGGATGCACCGATACCATTTTTTTTAAGACCGAGTACTGATACTTTTTCCATGTACTGAGTACTGATACTTTTATTCAATGTCATGTGACCGCTTTCCAATAAATAATTTAGGAATTTGCTGATAGCATGTCCATTTTATGTTTATGTTGAAATGTATGGCCAGACACCCCATTTATACCCTGCGCAGGCCTGGAAACACCCTGACCACAGACCTCAGATACATAGATATATATACATGCACACACACCAGACCTCAGATACATGTATACACACTCGCATCAGACCTCAGACACATGTATGTATAATTTATATATATATATATATATATATATATATCACAGACACGATGTGCTAGATCTTGTGAGGGTGTGGCTGGAGGCCCCAACATCCAGGTTACCTTTACATGTCGGTGCCCGCTCGCTGAACACGGCTAGCCGGAGGGGCCTGGCAGAATGCCTTTAGAGCATTCTGCCAGCCGTCCCAGTCCTCACATACCGCCTGGCAAGCCAACCCAGAGCTGGCTTCCGGTATAGGTAGAAGTATCGGGGGCATTTGCATGAGTACAATTATTCATGCAAATGCACGTTATCGGCTCTGATACCACTACTAGTATCAGTATTGGTGCATCCCGAATTTAAAATTTGGCAACCTAAGGTGATCATGTGTATCTTAAGGACTCGAACAGCAAATTATAACAATACGACTGTCTCATAATATAAATGGTGGACTTTTTATTCTTCAGGTAGTTAATTCGTTCAGTATAAATTTATCTACCACAGCCTGCCAGGAGCTGCATTTTTATTTTATATATTGCAAACATATATAGCATTTATAAGGATAATGCATTTCTAATAATGTTTTTTATGAAAGGTGACTGGCATGGTGCAACAAACATAGCTCAGTTAAACAATGCTTAATTGATGTGGTGTTTATTTTCTCTTTCAGGAACATCTAGACAAAGCTATAGAATTAAGTCCGCAGGACCCGCTCCAGTACTACTTGTTGGGTAGATGGTGCTATGAGGTGAGCTCAGGCCTGTTTATTTCTGATTGAAAAAACACAACTGTTTGTGAGCTCAAAAGCACACACATTTGGTAGACAGTAGGCTACATTATTTGTGCATATTTTATTACATTTCTATATTTGTATATGTGCACTTTAATTCTTGCCAAATTATCATTCAAGAAAAATAACAGGGCCTCTACCCCAAGTCGACTGGTAATCAATCCTTGCGTGGCTGTGACTGCCTGTTAATGCTATTATGAATGTCTGAGCTAAACTAATCATCAGCTTGCGATCTGGTCTTCCATAATCTTGGTTTCTGACTCCTTATCATAAGCAGTTAGCGTCTCACCACTTGGAATCCAAGCCTTTTACAAAAGATTGCACAAGGACATTGGATTTGCAATATTGATGGGATGGATGAATTCTCTGGTGTACTCTGTCATATTTTAATAAAAACAGATGGCTAGGTATCATCACAGCTATATATCTAAACACTGTTGCATCAGATCCACTTCATGTAATTTCCTGACATATACCACTTCATCTTCCTTCCATCTGTTAGCAGTTGTTTAAAGGCAAAGATAAATGCTCTCCCTTCTGTCCTAGCAGTGCCAAGCCCTTTCTATCAGCTGGGTTCACATCTCAGTGTTTTTCCAACGTGTGCAATCGCGTGTTTTTTTTACGCTCGTATCGCGCATACGAAAAAATGCGCGAACGCGCATTGCAGCGCGTTCGTGGCTATGTCTATGGCCGCGAACGTGCTGCTGTACGCCCCAAAGAAACTCCCGTACTTCTTTGGGCGTCGGACGTTTTACAGCACATTTCTGCACGCTGTAAAACGTCCAGGTGTGAACCAGCCCCATAGGAAATCATGGGATTTCCGGGGTTGAGCGTTTTACAGCGTGCAGGAAAGCGCTGTAAAACGCTGAGGTGTGAACGGGGCCTAAGGGGAGTGTTTGGAATAGCTCAACACTTCCTCTGATACCATGATGATTGTCTATAATGCTTTCACTAGCAAGTGCTTTTGTTGAAAAAATAAATTTCCATAACATGTTTGTGTAAAATGGGAGTCCTAGATAACAATGAAATATGTATCAAAAAAGCAAGTGAGCTTATGGATCATTATTCTGAGATTGTTAAGGACTACAATAACATAAACTGGTGCATTTTCATGAATATGTTCTTTCCTTAATGAAATATTGATGGGATTAAAAGTTCTAGCCTCTAGACCAGTGTTTCCCAAACCTGTCCTCAGGACCTGCTGACACATCAGGTTTGCCAGATATTTGAAGCACAGCACAGGTGATATGATTTGCTGCTCAGTGATTGCAGGATTCAGTCTGCATTTCCCCAAGGTGATCTGCAAAATGTGGCCTGGTTGAGGGTCCCAAGGACAGGTTTGGGAAACACTGCTCTAGACGGTGTCACTTTATTCAGGACATTTCCGACTGGATGTGCATCTGTAATAAACGTGATAAATCTAGGTAATATAAATGGACAGATACCCTGCTTCTGGGGATTTTTTAGTGATCAGGTTATTACCAATGCAGCTTCCATAATATACCAGTGGAATGTAAAATAATCTATATTTAAGAATCTACTGCCTGCATTTGGAAATTACTCCTTCCATCTTTACCTGTACATGAATTTTCATCTATACTTGCTGCTTGAATCTTATCCTTGTACAGTATTGATTGATCCCACAGCTCTCCCTTAGTTTGGTTCTGTTGTTGGCTGTTGTAATTCAGCAATAAAGTTTGTTGACCTTTTTGCAATAATGAGAATGAGAGCTCCACCTTCCAAATCCTTTGCAGCAATACATAGTGATATGAGTGAGGTCTAAATTAGAATTTTGTTTCTCCCTAGGAAAAAAAATAATCACTATTTTGTTTCTTCTCTTTTACTATACACAAATCTTTATACACACTTTAACACCTTCACTGCTGAGCCATTTCAACCCTGTGTGCTGAGCTCATTTTTACCGGTTTCGCTCATCCTGTTTAAATGCGTTTTGAAGTCACGTTTTATTATACAACCCAGATATTATATATCCATTTTTTCGGCAGACTCAGCACTGTGACCTTTCCAGTCCTCTTCCTTTTCATGCTGCTCTTTTTTTGCGCTACTGTCTCCCGATTGGGAGGGAGAGGGGTCCAAAGGACCCCCCTCTCCCTTTCAGGCACTCTCCCGAGATGCCGGAAACTGACATCAACGTATACCAACGCGATGATGTCAGTACCCTGGGACAAGTCATAGGGGACAATCTGACGGTCTGACGGGACTCAGTCCCGAGCGGTCAGGGGCCTCCCTCTCCCTGCGGAGACCCATGACGTGTGGCGGAC
Source organism: Leptobrachium leishanense (assembly GCA_009667805.1). Taxonomy (NCBI): domain Eukaryota; kingdom Metazoa; phylum Chordata; class Amphibia; order Anura; family Megophryidae; genus Leptobrachium; species Leptobrachium leishanense. The sequence goes on from CM019066.1 coordinate 294,926,958, forward strand.
GTCCTCTGCACACAACGTGCGAAGCCGAGGACGTCCCCTACACTTCATCCACAGGGAAGTGGTTAATAGTAAAGGAGATAAAGGAACATGTAAAATATATGGCTGTTGTCAGTCTCAATAGGTGACTTTACTAAACTCTGACTAGAAGATCCTACAAGTAAACTTATCTGACCAGTGTCCTCCACACCCCTCATTTCTCTCTTCCTTTTTTTTTTTGTTTTTGGCACTTTTGTTTCTCACTTTATATTGTAAAACTTTGACCTTTAAATAAATGAATTAATAACTCCTGGATATGTTTAAAATTTGACATTTATATTTGACTTTTCTATATATTTGCACTGCATTGCGAAGATATTTATTTCTTTTCTCCATATTTTTTAGTTTAATTAAGTGTCTTAATCTGAAAAAGACTACACGCGTTCTATATTTAGAAGGTGACAATGGAAATAGTTATCAGTCCATGATAGGTCGTTCTTTCCTTCTGACTAATGAAATCCCCAGAGAAGAATGTGGAAGGCCCAGAAGGGTTATTGAGAGGTACTGGAAACAGATGCCAATATTTCATATAAAGAGGAAAAAAAGATCAGCATGTCTCACACCCTGACACCTACATGCTACTTGACTCATACAGACTGTACTTACAGTTTATGGATTTCCTCCTTAGCAGTGAATCACCAGGATCAGAAATGTCATGTCTTAAGCAACAACAAAAAATCTTTTAATAGTTTACTAATAGAACTCTGTTTAACTTGTTTTGTTTATATACCCAGCAGACGAAACTCATTACCTGGGTGAACTGTGTCCTTCCAAATGACCTCCTATCACCAAACATAACAAGAGTTTTATAATTATTGTAATATCTGAGAAGCCAAGGGTTAGCCACCCAAACACGTGACTCGTGACATTTTCTAAAAAATATTTTTTAATAGCCTGTATAATTAAAATGTTATATTTCTTAAGTCAGATTACAGTTCAGTATATAAAGGGTTTGTCTAGACCAGTGTTTCCCAACCCTGGTCCTCAACTGCCCCCTAACAAGCTAGAGTTTAAGGATCACCTTGGGGGAATGCAGACTGAATCCTGAAATCACTGAGTAGCAAATCATATCCCCTGTGCTGTGCTTCAGATATCCGGCAAACCTGGCCTGTTATGGGGACTTGAGGACCAGGGATGGGAACCACTAGCCTAGACCCCAAAGAGAATGCGATATCAATCTGGAACCTTTTCCAGTCAGCTGTATTTTAAACAACTTACTTAGTGTCCAATCAGCTTTTAATGATCGTGAAATGTTTTGGTTATTACTAAACCCCATTTATTGAAAAGAAGGGTGGACTACTACTACTTCAGTGATTCCCAACCTTCGTCCTCAAGTACTCCTAACAGGCCAGATTTTGCAGATCGCCTTGTGGAAATGCAGACTGAATCCTGCAATCACTGAGCAGCAAATCATATCACCTGTGCTGAGCTTCAGATATCTGGAAAGCCTGACCTGCTAGGGGTACTTGACACCTAGGTTTGAAAACCACTGCTCTATATAGATGGCTTCATTGTTAACTATATGTATTCTTGATTGTGCCTCCATATTCAATAAATATCCACACTCCCATAACCGATTATGCATAATCTAGTGGTTGCCACATTCTCTTCCTTTTTTTACCTGGTGTACTGTGTTTGGAGACACATAAAGGTCATTTGCAGCTGCTGTAGACTCAATCATGGTCAGTACTATTTTTTTTTTATGCACACTGAGGAGCAGATTTTCTTAATTCTCTCGTGATTTTTAAAAAAAACAAAATTAAAAAGTATTTTACCAGGAAGGATACATTGAGATTTCTCTCGTTTTCAAGTATGTCCTGGGTGGCGAGTATGTACCGTTAGATGTCTTGCCCAAGGACACTTACTGGAGAGGTGCTCTGGCCAGGATTCAAACCAGTGTCTCCATAGTTATAGATCAGTGATGTTATCTCTACTCCATCCAGCCGGTACTGATTTTTTTTTTGGCCATATTACTGAATCCGAGCAACTTTTTACTTTTACCTCTGTTTTTTTATTTTTGGTTATTTACCGCACTGTAATACTTTGCTCTGATCCGTTCTTCCTCAGAATGTGTCTTAAGGGTTTGCCCACCACAATTAGGCCCGCTTCAGACGAGGGCAGTGATCACGTCCGTGTCGCCGCGCAGTTTAACGTTCGTCATAGCATAGAATCATAATCAGTAGAGACCCACACGAAGTACGTGCGCACCGAACTGCGCACGCACAACGCACATGGCAAACGGACGCAAGTTAGGCAAGACCGTAAAACCGCTACGACAGATGCGCAGAGTGCGCCATATCCGCGTAGCGGCCTGTGTGCGTTATGCTGCGACGACCATAACGTTGACGCTCAGAGGTTTTTATGGTCTGGCTGACTGTAAGTGTATTTTAATTACATTTAGTTTTGTTTCCCTTATTTCCCTTTTTTGTTCTACATCCGTTAAAAAAACCGACCGAGTGGTGTCTACAGTATCTTCCGTCAGTACGTCCGTCCGTTATGCACGCACGCAGAGTGCGCTCAGACTGCGTTCGTCTGACATTAGCGATATAGCAGCGTTGTTCACCATAGTTGCAAACAACAATAAAAATCCACATTGTTGCAACTATGGTGAGCTTCAGATATCCAAAGAAGAAAAACAACAGCAGATGAAGTTGATGCAAACAATGCTGAATATTGGTACCACAGTTATTCTACATAAAATGAGTGCACGCCGGCTTTTCTCCATTTTTAGCTTTGTTCCATCGTTGCTTTCAACACTGGTGATTTTCATTGCATCTGAAACCTTTTTTTTTAGGCAAAAAACACTTGATAACATCAGCGGAGTAACTCCTGTCTCATAATCTTAACTTATTATTTTTTCTTCTTCGTGGGTACCACATCATTCCAACCTTTAAATGCAAGTCATAAAATTAAGGCCAAGAAAAAAAGTTGTCATTTGCGCTTACCCCTGTGGCTTCATTCGAAACTAAACAATCATCGTTTTGATTTACTTGATTGGCCATTAAAGTGTAAGCCCACCTGCCACATCACGGGGACCTCTGGTTAGGTGGGTCCTAACCTAATGAAACCAAAAGCTGCTTTCTAAGCAACTACGTATCTTCATGCTGCTTCTCGGCTAAGAGAGACTGGTGGGTTTATATCCTCACCACAAACATTTCCACTTTGGGATTGAAAATGAAAACACGGAAAGGGGCAGCAGCAAAAAATGATCTGGTTTAGATACAACAAAATATACATATATGTACAGAAAAAATGGTCTTGCGCACTATTACCTACCAGGGCGGCTGCGGAAACCAGAAGAATCCAGCCCACTTCATGTATGAAGCATAACAAGAAAAAAAAGGTTGTCATTTGCGTTTACCCCCATGGCTCCACGCAAAACAAAACCCTCAGATGTTTTGGTTTACTTGAGTGGCCATTAAAGTGTTAAGCCCACCCACCATGTCACGGCAGCCTGAAGGAGGATGATTGCAATCAAAGGTTTGTGCCTCACTAAATCCAGTTCAGTAGCTGCACACATTGGTATACCATCCGGATTAGAGGTCGTGTTTAAATGCTGCATTTTTTCTAATGAGAAAAGAAAAATATACTACACATACTGTATATAGGAACACATCTATGATGAAATCTGCCCACTGTTAGAGACCGGTGTATATCTGCAACGATCAAAAATAAAGTAAAAAATACCAGAAGCTTAAATTGGCAGCAGATCAGCCGTAAGACAGGTCATGTGGCATCGTTACGTGTAACTCGGGCCACCAGGGGGCGCATCAGCGTAAAACGTACTAAAAAATAAGAAAGTTACAAGACTATTAAGCCAAAATAACTTCCTGGAAAATCAACACGGGATTGAAAGGATTTCCTGGAAAACCAGTACAAGTTCAGATAATATTTTACATTATATTAGGTTACATGTTTTACTTCATTCTCCTTTTATTGCAATAAACCCCCTACTACAATAAAAAGAGAATGGAGGGAATATAGCGTGAGATTTAAAAATGTATGCAAAAAATCCATTGTGATCCGTTAAGAAACTGTATGAAAGTAACAAGAATGAACAGTTAGTGCTAAGCTTAAAATAAAAAACTTGTTTAGCTTGTTTAACAAAATAATATAAAATGACAACAAAAATTAGTGGTTTAATGTGACCCCCTGCACTATTAATGTGTGGATAGTATACACAGCCACCAACGTATCCCATTTCGCACAGTTTCACAGATAAATCATGTTGATGAGACCTCATAATTGATAATGTGTATTTTTTTTGTTTACATTCTCATTTGTGTGTCCTTCCATTAAGCTCTTCCTCAGATGAATAATATTTTATAATCTATCTACTTTTATCTTTGTGTCTGTTAAATATATTTACTGAATGTACATAGGTGTAACTAGAAACCTCTGGGCCCAGGTGCAGGAACCATGACGCGCCCCCCCCCCACCCTAGGCAGATACATATTTTGTCCCCCCCTCCCATCAACATGCATTGGTCCCCTCCAGGTCCACAATGTTGACTCGAATCAGTGTCTCATTTTTTCCAGGTCCACTTTGACCAGTCCATCCCATTTTTAATGTAATGTGCACTATTTATAACTCACAGAGCTCAACAGCAATATATCTCCCAGTAATGTGCAGTGTGTATGAGCTTATCACAGAGCTCCACAGCAATGTGCGGTGTTTATGAGCGTATTGCAGAGATCCACAGCAATAAAACGCACAGTAATGTGTAGTGTGTATGAACGCATCAGAGATCCACAGCAATAAAACTCACTCATACACACTGCACATTACTGTATCAAAGAGATCCACAGCGATAAAACTCAAGTAATGTGCAGTGTGTATGAAGGTATCACAGAGCTTCACAGCAATACAACTCACAGTAATATACAGTGTGTGTGACTATCACAGAGCACCACAGCAATATAACTCGCAGTAATGTGTGGTGTGTATGAGTGCATCACAGAGCTCCAAAGTAAAACTCACACATAAGTATAAAATAAATTTTAAAAATAATTTATAAAATATAGGCAAGTCCCCAGGCAGGCGAGTGTGGGCCCCCCCGACTCAAGGGCCCAGGTGCGGTGGCACCCTCTGCACCCCTGGTAGTTACGCCCATGTGCGTGTATGAGGAGTTTTCAATGCTTTTATCCTTTCTTCTACTGTGGGTAGTCTGCTTGTTGTGGTTCTGCACTTGGCATTGTCTGTGTCTCCCACGTAGCATTTGTGGGCTTTTTGTAGTACTGTGTTATTTGTTTATTTAAAAGTCTACAAACTACAATGTATAAATATGCAGGGCGTGAGGTGTCGGCAAACACTAGTAAATGAAAACGGCTTCAAAAATACACTACCTTCTTCAGGTGCGAGCCCTGCTCAGATCTGTATTCAGGATTAATAAGGATCTCGTATAACGCAACTAAAGTATGGATTATGAGTCTTCTGTGGGGAAAAAAGTGCTTCAATGTAATTACAGTTACAAGTATTTATAAAGCGGCAATAAATTCCGTAGCGCTGTACAATGGGAGAGCCAGAATTACAAATATACATACATGTACACACACGGAACAGAAGGAGGGAGGACCCTGCTTGAGAGTTTACAATCTATGTAGCGCATTGCTATTGGGGCCAATGCCTCTCAATGCACTTCCATCCAGTCATTTACACAATATATTGTACACATCACTTTTATGTATTTTTTTTCTCAAAAGTATTTATTTATAAAGGATTTTACCAGGAAGGATACATTGAGATTTCTCTCGTTTTCAAGTATGTCCTGGGTTCAAGAACATTGTTACAGAAATACAAAATAGTAAAATGCAAGATATTAACACAAAACAAATATACAGATTAACAGAAAATAAATGTTGGAAATATAGTCCTTATGTTACATGTTTACAGGTGCATTCTGTATTGAGGTATATTAATAGGGAGCTCTTAAGGGACTTTAGACTGGGGGAAGATTTGATGGTGTCTGGGAGGTTATTCCATAATTGCGTCGCTCTGTAGAAAAATGAGGGCATGCACTCTAACAATACTGTATCCAAAATATTTTGTTGCAGTCCCTTAAACGAATGACCCATGGTCTGTATGTTCCGTTCTCTAGGTTTCCCGTTTGTCTTGGATTGAAAGAAAAGTTGCTGCTACACTGTTTGGAAATCCTCCAACTGCCACAGTCCAAGAGGCCATGCATAATTTTCTGAAGGCAAATATATATACCTTTTTTTTTATGGACCGCTCTAATCAATATATCTGTTGTGATTAATTTGATAACCTTATTTGCCAGTCTACCTCTACCCACACGGTCATGTGTTATGTCTGCATGTGCTGCACTGTGATTTGCTGTTTCTATGTCAACAAAATTGCAACATACCGAAGAAATCTGAAAATATTTATACATTGAACTGAGGTATGTTACACAAAGTGGTGTGCATGTAGCAGGTAATGATATTTCCATCTAGACCTCCTAAAGATATGTTATTATGTAGTGTGGGGACAAGCACGACACATGGGGGGGGGGTGTTTTTATACCATAATGGTATTTTATTGGAAAAAGCAGTGTCAGAGTTACAAAATACACTATTTCCCTTTTTCTTGCATATCATAGAGAAGATTGCTTTGCACGTACACGGGATGATCACATTGAACTGTCATCGTGCATATTGTTACGAAAACACGAGTCTGTTTCCACATACAGTCGGAATATTTCCCCATGACCTCTCCTAGTTCCAAATGCCGATGCATGGCCAACCTTGTGACACTTTGTTCTGGTTGCTTGTGTTACAGTGTGTCACCTACGCAGCCTAATCCAGTTTACAGCAGATTTTTTAACCATCGAATTCTCAGTTATATTGGTCGTGCAAAAAAAGCAGATATTGATAGTTCTTTTTTCTGTCAAACACTAGAACTTACTGAATAAATAACATGTACAGTTGTGTTCAAAATAATTCAATCCCCACTGAAATTGAGTGTTTTGGCCAGTTTGACATTGATTTTGATCATTCAGTCATCTTGCTTACAATTAAATCAAAGAGGCACGTGTAGGTCAGACAAATATAACATTTATAATGAAATAACCACAAATGTCTTTTCTGTGCTCACATCATTATCCGTTTTATTCAACCCCCAAGTGACATTCAATCTTAGTACAACATCCTTTTACAGTTATAACAGCTTTTAAACGTGAAGCATAGCTTGACACAAGTGTCTTGCAGCGATCTACGGGTATCTTCGCCCATTCGTCATGGGCAAAAGCCTCCAGTTCAGTCACATTCTTAGGCTTGCGCACTGCAACTGCTTTCTTTAAGTCCCACCAGAGGTTCTCAATCGGATTTAAGTCAGGTGAAGGTGACTGCGATGGCCACTCCAAAATGTTCCAGCCTTTAATCTGCAACCATGCTCTAGTGGACTTGGAGGTATGCTTGGGATCATTGTCCTGTTGAAAGGTCCAACGTCTCCCAAGCCTCAGGTTTGTGACGGACTGCATCACATTGTCATCCAATGTCTCCTGGTACTGAAGAGAATTCATGGTACCTTGCACACGTTGAAGCTTCCCTGTACCTGCAGAAGCAAAACAGCCCCAAAGCATGATTGACCCCCCGCCATGCTTCACAGTAGGCAAGGTGTTCTTTTCTTCATAGGCCTTGTTCTTCCTCCTCCAAACATAGCGTTGATCCATGGGCCCAAACAGTTCTAATTTTGTTTCATCAGTCCACAGAACACTATCCCAAAACTTCTGTGGTGTGTCCACATGACTTTTGGCATACTGCAGTCGACTCTTCTTATTCTTTGGAGACAGCAAGGGGGTGCGCCTGGGAGTTCTGGCATGGAGGCCTTCATTACGAGGTGTGCGCCGTATTGTCTGAGCTGAAACTTCAGTACCCACATCTGACAAATCTTTTCTCAGTTCCTCAGCAGTCACACGGGGACTTTTCTCCACTCTACGCTTCAGGTAGCGCACAGCAGTCGAAGTCAGCATCTTCTTTCTGCCACGACCAGGTAGCGTTTCAACAGTGCCCTTTGCCTTGAATTTGCGAATGATGCTTCCTATGGTCTCTCTTGGTATGTTTAACATCTTTGCAATCTTCTTATAGCCATTGCCCTTCCTGTGAAGAGTAATCACCTCTTCTCTTGTCTTCCTGGACCATTCTCTTGACTTCACCATGTTTGTAACCACACCAGTAAATGTCTAGAAGGAGCTGAATATCACAGTCATTTTAAAGCTGCCTAATTGGTGCTTATTATGCTTTATTGCTGCTCCGTGACATCCACAGGTGTTTTCAATACCTGATTGAAAACACTTGAATGAACCTCTGTTCTTCAGAGTGGTAGTCTTTAAGGGGTTGAATAATTGTGTCAATGAAGAATTCACAAAAGAAACATTTACTACTGTATTACAAAACCAATTGATGTCATTTTAGTTGCATATGGTTCTTTAAAAAGTCCTTGTAGGATTTCATTCTGAATACAATTACAAATGTACACTAAATTCCCTAAAACCCTTTACAGCATTGGGGGTTGAATAATTTTGAACACAACTGTATGTGGATAACAAGAAAACTGTCATATGTACATCGCTTCTCGTAGCGCCACGTTAAACACAAACACAGAGGTATTTAGTTACCTTAATGGGCAGTAAAGTGTAAGCTCACCTGCCGAATGCAAGGCAAACCTCATTATTAAGTCTTGATAGTGACCGATGATTTACTCCAGCCACTTTCAGCTCAGAGTGTTAATATAGAGAGGTGAATGACGTTGGCAGGTGAGCTTACACTTTGATGGCCATTAAAGTAAACTGAAACCTTTTGGTTTTTGGAGATAAAACATGCAGGTTTCATTTTTTAGTATACGAGTAATATAAAATAAATATATATTTGTTGACTGCAGTGCTCCTTTCCTGGCTTGTTATATATATGTATACCGTTCACGTGTCTTAGGCAGGACACCATTAGATTTGTTGTTTTTGCAAAGGTATAATGAGCATATTGACCATGTATAAATATTTCTCAGTCTCTTCATTAGAATACAACCAGAAAATACAGGAAATTTGTATGCAGTGTTAAAAAACACACTAAATAATGACTTTTGCATGAAGAAGCCGCTTTCTTGTGAATTTTTTTTTTTTAAATATATTTTTTTAAATTTTGTCTACATATTTTCTTGTTTTTTCTTGTTTATCTTAATAAAAAGACCGACAAATATGGATAGTCAGTAAAACGCTGCTAAAACACCAAAGCTGGTGGTGGCCTAAGACTTTTGCACAGGTGTGTATGTGTCCTAGCTGATGAGGGTTCAACAAACCCGAAACAGCACTGTCCTAGGAGTGGCTTTGACCAGTTGCATAAACCTTATCTCTGCTAGAAAGGCACAGTGTGGCATAGCATTGATTTTAGGGTTCTGTGTAATAACAGACCCAGGATGCATAAAAGTGAGAAAGAGGTCATTTGCATGTCCTACCCAGAATTCCTTGCTGCATATGGGGAATTGGCACAGGAGCTCTGGGATGCAATTCTTTGAATTGCTGTGATGTGCAAGTGGCTTCTGCAATAATAAACAAATATATATATCATCCAGTGACCTTGTTATGTAACGTGTGGGCCAGGTACACATGAAATAAAAATATTAAAATTATACTTGAAACAATCTGGAGGGCCAAGGTTGCTGACCACTATGACTATAATTATGTAATCGAAACAGACTACTTTATTTCTGTTGTTTTTTCCGCCAAATGATTTTGTATAACCTTTAGCTACGCTGTAGCAATGAGAGCACCATTTATTTCATACATTCCTCTTTCTTCTGCACTTATAGCTGCTCTCTTAGAAAACCTTGGTGATTTACTATCATGAAAATATTCTTGAAAATCCAAAAATATTTTTCTCCATTCAATATTGGACATTTTTATATAATCTTTATTTGCACGGGTAATTTTTGAAGCACACAGGGGAGGGCAGGAATAATCGACGTTCTCATTTCCAATCTCAGATATGCATGCGTTTAGTGTTTTTGCTCCCTGAATTATTTTTCCGTTTTTGTGAATGGTGTGTTTTAAACGCTGTACGTATTGTGAATTAAGTCGAGATTTCCAGATTTTATGGGTGAAACTGTGAATTTTAACTACTTTCTAGTATATTTAGTTCTATTTGTATTTATTTTTACAAAACCTCTTGGCTGAGAATGATCTGGGGGAAAAAAAGCCAACAACTGCCGAAGAATCAAAGGAAAGTTATCTCTGTTTCATGTATGTTAGTTCTTCCAGATCTCCTCCTTCTTATTGCATGGAATTATTATTGCATTAGATTGTTTTTTTTATTGCTTACCGCCCTATCAAGTACCTCTGGCTCAGTTTCATTGCTCTCATAGCATTTCATGCCAATAATACTTTAATTTATTTGTTTCCTCTGTAATTTATTATTTTAATTGTGTTCCCATTACTTCCAAGGCTGAAGAAATGCATCCTGGATACTCCAAGTACAACTATGTGTTTTTGGCAAAGGTAACAAGAACATTTTGTTTTAAAACTGGAATATTTCCCATAAATATAGCTTATTTTAAGTATGCGGTTTGGTTTTTCTTGGTTTCTCATCTTTCGTTGGTTCCTTCAGTGCTACAAAGATCTCGGACAGAAAGCCACAGCTTTGAAGTATTGTGATGATGCATCAGCGATTGCATCTGTCACCAAAGAGGTGAGCGTTTAAATCTGATTATTGCCCACAATTGTACACAATGCAGAAAATTTGGGTGGGGGCACATTTTCTTAAGGTGTTCAGTGAGTAATCTTGATTAACATCCAATGGCGTTTTTTAATAGAAGATTGTGGAACAAGACAGCAGAGAATGGATAACATACAGTAAGTGTCTGTTCCTGCGTTACGCTCCTGTTTAGTTCTAGCCTCTTGGGGAAGGCAATATATGCAAATCAGTAGCAAAAGTAAAAATACACAACCATTTAAATACAACAGCATGACTCTCGGGGTGCTCACAGATCCATGAGGGGCCTGCCATGAGTACACACAATATAGAAAAAAAGAACAGGCACTCCACATCCCAAAGTATAGGTTACCTTTATTTGGGTACCAGCAATGTTTCAAGCCAGGTTGGTACCCTATTAAGGTTATCCCATACTTTGTAATATGGCGTTCCTGGTGTCCTTTTTTTGTATAATACAGGTTGAACATCCCTTATCTGGAATGCTTGGGACATCGAGCATTCCAGATTTTTTATTCTTGCAAATTTCAAAATGTGTGAGAATTCGATGTCGGAGTGGAAGGCGGTCGTGGCAGGAGAGCCACAATCCTCTTGCTGCTGCAGCCACCTAAGCTGGGAGCACTGTGTATGATTTCTCTGCAGACATGATGCACGGAGTTGGCGTGACTTCAGGCAGCATGTCAAGTGCTGGGGCTTCCTAGAGGCTAGCAGCATGTTCTGCACTCAGCTGCAGCACACCGAAGCCAGGTTCCTGAGCTGTAGGACACATCCGGAGCGCCCTAATCGTGAATTCTTAAAATGCAGACGGCTCCAAAAACGGTGATTATATTCACCGCTAACTTGTCCTTTCATATAAAGCACTCCACAACCTTCCCCCTGCCTACATCTTCTCTTTTATTTGCAGATATGTTCCATCCTGGTGACTTATCTATGTCAAAGATCGCCTCTTATCGCCTTGTACCTGCATTGCACCCTCGCTCTTGCAGTCAGGATTTTCCTGAGATCACCCCTTCGATCTACAAAACTCCCTCACCACATCCGACTCTCCCTGTGCCTCCAGTCTTTCAAGTCGTCTCTAAATCACATTACTTTAGAGAGGCCTATCAGATTACTCCATCATCCACCATTGCACCTTTTCCTGATCTCTCCCACACCGCCCCTATGTATCCCATTAATTCTCATACTCTATTTACCCCCACCTCTATATGTCACCCCACTCTTACACTGTACACTCTTGAGGAGGGTCCTCTTTTCCTATTGTTCTACAAGTATCAAACTTGTTTGTTGAATGAAAAAGTGTGATTGTACTGCACAAGGAATATATAAGCAATGTCTGTATACAAGCAGCCAACCCTCACAGCTGATACAAATACACAAGAAATAAAGGGTAAGATGAAGACCAATTGAAAAAGAAGATGCACAAGACAAGGTTACAATGTTATCCACAGATGGTCACACAGGACTCTGTTTTTGCTCCTCTTACATGTATTATAGAGTCCTGTGTGACCATCTGTGGATAACATTGTCTTGTATTAATTGTCATATCCATTACACTTGGTTACCTGTTGTTTTTATTTTCTTTCTTGCTGGAATAAACTTTTTCATCTTCTTTTTCAATTAGTGTGCATCTTACCCTTTATTTCTCAAACTTATTTGTTGACTTTGTCTAGTCATCCCAACTATACAGTGCTGCGAAACGTGGCGACGCTTTTTTTTTTTTTTGAGAAAGTATTTTACCAGGAAGGATACATTGAGATTTCTCTCATTTTCAAGTATGTACCGTTAGGTGTCTTGCCCAAAGACACTTATTGGTGAGGTGCTCTTGCTGGGATCGAACCCACGTCTCCACAGGCTCTCTCCACGCAGAGCAGTGATGTTACCTCTACTCCTTAATAAATAACTGTAATTGTCTGCCCAGGCTCGGCCACAGTCCTGCTATTATTATTATTATTATTCTTTATTTATAAAGCGCCAGCATATTCCGCAGCGCTGTACAATAAGCACAGTATAGACAGGGTTACAATACATTGAACAACATTTGACAAACAGTACAGGAGAAGATGAGGGCCCTATTCCCGTAGGAACTCAATCTGGGAGGGTTGGGGTTGGAAACAGGAGGAGAGGACTGTAAGGTGAGAGTGATTGATGGTTGTGTCAGTGAGTTGGGTGGTAGGCTTCCCTAAATAGGAACGTTTTAAGGGAGCGTTTGAAGGAAGAGAAGTTAGGGGAAAGTCTGACAGTACGAGGGAGAGCGTTCCAGAGAGTGGGGGCTGCGCGTGAGAAATCCTGCAGTCTATCATGGGAAGAGGTGATGCGGGGAGAAGCTAGGCGCAGGTCACTGTTTGACCTTAGGGAGCGGGCTGGGGTGTATTTGGTGATTAGTGAGGACAGGTAGTGGGGAGCTGAGTTAGTGAGGGTTTTGTAGGTAAGGATAAGGATTTTGAACTTAATTCTGCAGTGGATGGGGAGCCAGTGAAGGGACTTGCAGAGGGGAGCGGCAGAGACTGAGCGGCTGCTAATACATACAGAGTATACCACAAGGCTGCGGTGCTGCTACAATGCCTACGCTGCATGTCCTCCCATTGATGAAAGGGAATTCGTGCTGAGAGTCTAACAACAAAATCCATTAACCTCGGCTGAAATGAAGTCATACAAATACTGGGAAAATATCCAGCACCAGCATATTGTGTTATGTTGTCTAACCAGATGCATATCTTGTTTATGGAATGTGTTGTGTACGCTATATCCATTTTAGGGATTAATTAACAAATATACCAAAAAACTTTTTAGTAAGAAAGCGTATTATGTATTAAATTGAAGGTTGCTTACAGTGAAATACATGATTACACCTGATATTTAAAGGTCATTGCTAATCATTGCTCGAGTGATTGCTTTTCAAGCACTGATGTTATCACAATACCCTTGAAGTAGGTCTATATATCCGCTTCCAGCTATATAAATGGTGCTTTCTTTTTAAGTAAGTTGTTCTTGCGTAATAATTGCAACATATAATCATTCTGCATGACCTCTTTATCGCTCTCCTGGGTTTGTTGTTTGGATTATAGATTTTATTCTATTTCTATACAATAAATTTCAGCTTTGCCATAAACACCTTTTGTTTCTAGCTACCATTATCATCTACACTTATTTTATTTATAAAGTATTTTACCAGGAAGGATACATTGAGATTTCGCTCGTTTTCAAGTATGTCCTGGGTTCAAGAACATTGAATTTTTACAGCAGGTACAGAAATACAAAATAATAAAATGCAAGATATGAAAAACAAAACACAAATCTACAGATTAACACAGAAAATAAATATGTTCTTCACATATGTGCAGGTGATCTGTCTATCATTGTGCGTTACAGATTATTAGAGTCACATCACATTCAATTTGAAATCTTTATTTTCAGTATAAATAAGCTCAAGATTGTTTAACCACTTGGCTGCTATGGACGCGCTCAGCGCGTCCAGCCAAGTGGTTCTCCTGTGCTACGGACGCGCTCAGCGCGTCCGAGCACAGGAGGCAGCAATCTGCCGGATTCCGGCGGATTGCTGCGCCCCCCCGGTGCGGGCTGACATCTTGGATGTCAGCCCAGCACTCCGGGACCTCGGCGGGGACATTAGATGTCATCGCGGCGACGCGATGACATCTAATTCAGGCGCCCCCCCCCCCGCATGTGCGGAGGAGGCGCCTGAAAGGGAGGGGGGAGGTCCTTCGGACCTCTCTCCCTCCCGATCGCCGGGGAGCAGGGGGTTAATACAGGCACCGCTTGGAAGGGCACAGCCTGCCCTTCCAAACGGTGGCTGTCATTAACCCCTGGGGAGCCGGATCACGAATCGGCGCTGAAAAGCGCCGGTTCGTGATCCTTTCCCGGAGCTGGCCGACATCTTGGATGTCGGCCAAGCCTCCGGGAACTCCCCCTGAGGACTGGCGTCATCGTGCATAGCACGATGACGCCAGTCCTGGTGTTAACCCCTAGCTGCCACCAACGGTGGAGATAGGGGGTTCATTGGAACCCCCTATCTCCCGATCCGTGGCAGCTAGGGGTTAAGCTATGCAGCTAGAGCATGGCCGTTCCAAAGATACCAAACACGACTGTGAAAAAAGTTTTTTAAAAAAAATAAAAATGAAAAATAGAAATAAAAAAATATTTTCAAAAAAAATTCTAAAAAAAAAAAAAGTTTTTTTTTTTCCGTTTGTTAATGCAGCAATATTGTTCCCATTTCAATTATAATGTGAACAATGATGCTGCTCTAACGATTTTTGTATACTGTGCGTTTGTTAAAAATCGTGTAATTTCCCCCCAAAAAAATGTAACGAGATCCCATTTCTAATTTTTTTTAACAAGCGCACCCCATACAAAATATAACCGCAATTGCTCGCATGTTAAAATGTGAAAAAAAACCACTTTACACGTTGTAAATTATTGAAAATTCATATTTTATTGCATTTTTTGTTATAATATACAGACAGGACATGACGTATACATATAATAATGACATATTATGAATCTGCCGAGTCTGACGGAAAGAACGATATATAATATGTCTGGGTCATATACTAAAATAAGCCTTCAAAACACGTTTAAACATGATGAGCAAAACCGGTAAAAATGACCTCAGCACAGGGGCGTGAAACGCCTCAGCAGCGAAAGGGTTAAGTATGTAATTCACAGATAGTAAAAAAATATCCAAGTATGCATATATATATTGCTCTAAAATAAATAATACTGCTTATTGGGACATTCTAAGCAAAGTATTATTGCTATATTTTCCAGTCCAATATTAAATGATCATTTAGGGTTATTCAGAGAGAGGGGAAAACCAGGAGAATGACTGGAGAACTGAAAATTCTAGCAGGGTTATTCAGAGGGATCCAAATTGCTGGCGAAAGGTAGCAGCTTTCGGTTACCTTTCCTGGCCATTCGGCTATTCAGCGAGCAGGCAGTTCGCCAAATGTTGGCGAATTGCCTGCACTTACGGTGCCTGTTCGAGGGCAGTGAAGCCCCCATAGAGAAGCAATGTTTCGTCTATTCAGAGAACAAAAACCAGCAGTGAAAAGTTGTCGAATTGCCATGCTGTTTGGTGGTTTAATTCGACAGGTTTATTCAGGAGAATCCCATAGGCTTCAATGTTAAAAATATTCCCGTTTTATTTCAATATCTAATAAACCGTTGATTATAATATTCTGCAGTAAAGAGTCTCTTTATTTATAGATTTTTTTAGGATCTTTTAGGCATTTTTTGGAATTTTTTTGCAAACATTTTTTTTCCTTTTTTTTTATTTTTTCTGTAACTGACCTTTTTGTTATCATTCATTGGATCTTATATGTAAATTTCAGGTATTTTCGTTCTGTAGTTTCTTTGCAAACAGCGTTTCACTTTTCAAACATTCATTATACTGTTTTTTTCTTTTCACTCCATTCGTCTGCGGTATCGAGTTTTTCCGGCGGCTGCTTTGCGCTGTGATCAGCTCCTGCTCGGGTTTTTCCGGCGTGTTTGGCGGGGTTAATCCAGATGTTTTTGCGGGTTTCGGTGAGCCTTCCCCAGGTTTTACGGTGAGTTTTCAGCAAGTTTGCGGCGACTTTACCCTGCATTACGACGGCCCTGTGGTGCTTGCTGAATACACCGCAGGGTCGCCGAAATGGGATTGCCAAATCGTGCCGAATTGAAGAGAACGAAAAGTCACCGAACGTGCGGTGACTTTACGATTCTCTTTCAATAACCTTGTAGGTCTAAAAAGCCGATTTGGAAAGTGAGATAAATGGGAGAATTTTTCTGGTTTGGCTATTTTGACCTGGAATTTTCACTTCTCCAGTCATTCTCCTGGTTTTCACCTCTCTCTGAATAACCCTGATTGTGGCTAGAGTGGTCCTTAAATTTAAATTAAATGGTCATCTTGTGCAAAGTGTCCCCTTTCACTGTCTCTGGTGGTTGGAGACAATATGGAAGCGACAGAAAAATGAATTACTTGCTGAAAGGTCACTGCCACAGGTGGCTTAATTGCCACACAGCATCAAATAACACAACAGGATTGGGCACACTGGTTTTATCCTTCATGAGCTTTACTGCATGGATGCCATAATGTTTCGACTCAAACCAAAGCATTTCTCAAGTAAAGAAAGATGTGCTGTAGTTTGAGCCGTAATGTTGTAGTATCCTTGTATTAACCCTTTCGCTGCTGAGGCTTTTCCCGCCCCTGTGCTGAGGTCATTTTTACCGGTTTTGCTCATCATGTTTAAACGTGTTTTGAAGGCTTATTTTAGTATATGACCCAGACATATTATATATCGTTCTTTCCGTCAGACTCGGTATATTCATAATATGTCATTATTATATGTATACGTTATGTCATGTCTGTATATTATAAAAAAAATGCAATAAAATATGTATTTTCAATAATTTACAATGTGTAAAGTGCTTTTTTTCACATTTTAACATGCGAGCAATTGCGGTTATATTTTGTATGGGGTGCGCTTGTTAAAAAAATTAGAGATGGGGTCTCGTTACATTTTTTTTGGGGGAAAATTACGCGATTTTTAACAAACGCACCGCATACAAAAATCGTTAGTGCAGCATCATTGTTCACATTATAATTGAAATGGGAACAATATTGCTGCATTAACAAACCAAAAAAAAAAAAAAAAAAAGTGTTTATTTTTTTTTTATAATTTTTTTTAATGTTTTTTTTTTTTTTTTTATTTTTCATTTTTTTTTTTTTTTTACAACATTTTTCACTTTCATGTTTGGTATCGTTGGAACGGCCATGCTCTGGCCGATCCAACCATACCAAAATTTAACCCCTAACTGCCACGGATCGGGAGATAGGGAGTTCATTGGAACTCCCTATCTCCACCGTTGGTGGCAGTTAAGGGTTAAGTCCAGGACTGGCGTCATCGTGCTACGCACGATGACGCCAGTCCTCAGGGGGAGAGTTCCCGGAGGCTTGGCCGACATCCAAGATGTCAGCCAGCTCCGGGAAAGGATCGCGAATCGGCGCTTTTCAGCGCCGATTCGCGATCCAGCTCCCCAGGGGTTAATGCCAGGCATCATTTGGAAGGGCAGGCTGTGCCCTTCCAAATGATGCCTGGGTTAACCCCCTGTGCGCCGCCGATCGGGAGAGAGGTCCGAAGGACCTCCCCCCCTCCCTTTCAGGCGCCTCCTCCGCACATGCGGGGGGGGGCGCCTGAATTAGGTGTCATCGCGCTGCCGCGATGACACCTAATACCAGCGGCTGCGGTCCCGGATGCGCGGCTGACATCCAGGATGTCAGCCCGCACCGGGGGGGCCAGCGATCGGCCGGAACCCGGCCGAACGCTGACCCCAATGGGAGGACGCGCTCAGCGCGTCCTCCGCATACCAGCGGGAATGCTGAGGACGCGCTGAGCGCGTCCTCAGCATCCAAGTGGTTAAAGCTCCTGAAGGATCCAACCAGTGGCTCTGGAAGTTGTGACTGCCCAAGGCAGGTGGCGTGTCTCCCACCGGACAGCCTTCCCGGTTTTGATTTTGGTTCTGCATTTAGAGACGTACTCATTCACATGAATATTATCAAAAGGTGGAGGATGCTACCTTCAACAGGAGCCTTCAGTCTAGAAGACCACCAATAGAGGTTGGTGAAGGGGACCTTAAAGTGCACTCGTTCTTGCTTAAAGGAAGCTGGTCTCATTTGGTAATGAATCACTCTCTATATATGGTTAGAAACTTTTTTTTCTAAAACGCACTTATAGGAAAAAATTTAGTTATTCTCAATCAAAAAAAATAATCACTGTCAGTAATGGTGGCATGACGTCACAGTGAGAACATTTTCACCTACAGTATGCTTTTTAGATAATATCATCAGAGCAAAATCCTGACTTTTGGTTTTAATGAAATTTCAGAAAAAAAGACTTGACCTTTACTTTTATTTCACTGCTATACCACCAGTATGTTGCGTCAGCGAGATCCGAGGCTGCCCTGGGCATCCAAGTGTTGGGATTGCATGTGTCCTCCATCATATGCCCCAGCCTTGGGTTTTTATGTACACAGAGTGTCTTAATAAAGCTCTGTTTCTCTGCTAAACATGTATCCATACCTACAAGAGAACAAATAACTAAGGTGCAACCAGTAAGGCTAGGGTCAGACGAAAGCAGTTTTAACGTGCGTTTAGGCTAGGGTCAGACGAACGCATTTTTCACGTTGCCCGTGAAAAAGTACGGTCGAACGAACGTACGTATTTTTTCACGGAATACGCGATAGCGGTCATACGATGCGCTTTTTCGTCCGTGATTTTGTACGGATCCTCAATAAAACACTTTTTGAGTCTGGACCAGGGCTCGAGTCGAGCGGGAACGCGCAGGAACGGCGTTCCCGCACTTTTCCCACAGCGGGAACGCTGCGGGAACGCAGCGTTCCCGCTGTGGCCCGAGCCAGAACGCCGCCGCCGCACATGGCCGGCGTGCTTCCTGTTACAAGGGCCAGCTGACAGGAGGTGGAGCCGCTCGCCTGGCTGTTTCATAGTTCCCAGGCGAGCGGCTGCACTTCCTGTCAGCGGCCACTGAAGCAGGAAGCACGCGGGCTGGCAATGTGGAGCAGCAAAGGTGAGCTGGGCTGGGGGCAGTATCCATGAGACCAGGGGGCATTATCCATGAGACCAGGGGGGCATTATCCATGAGACCAGGGGGGCATTATCCATGAGACCAGGGGGGCATTATCCATGAGACCAGGGGGGCATTATCCATGAGACCAGGGGGCAATATCCATGAGACCAGGGGGGCATTATCCATGAGACCAGGGGGGCAATATCCATGAGACCAGGGGGGCATTATCCATGAGACCAGGGGGGCATTATCCATGAGACCAGGGGGGCATTATCCATGAGACCAGGGGGGCATTATCCATGAGACCAGGGGGCAGTATCCATGAGACCAGGGGGGCATTATCCATGAGACCAGGGGGGCAGTATCCATGAGACCAGGGGGCAGTATCCATGAGACCAGGGGGCATTATCCATGAGACCAGGGGGGCAATATCCATGAGACCAGGGGGGCATTATCCATGAGACCAGGGGGGCAGTATCCATGAGACCAGGGGGGCATTATCCATGAGACCAGGGGGGCAATATCCATGAGACCAGGGGGCATTATCCATGAGACCAGGGGGGCATTATCCATGAGACCAGGGGGCATTATCCATGAGACCAGGGGGCATTATCCATGAGACCAGGGGGGCATTATCCATGAGACCAGGGGGCAGTATCCATGAGACCAGGGGGCAGTATCCATGAGACCAGGGGGGCATTATCCATGAGACCAGGGGGCATTATCCATGAGACCAGGGGGGCATTATCCATGAGACCAGGGGGGCAATATCCATGAGACCAGGGGGGCATTATCCATGAGACCAGGGGGGCAATATCCATGAGACCAGGGGGGCATTATCCATGAGACCAGGGGGGCATTATCCATGAGACCAGGGGGGCAATATCCATGAGACCAGGGGGCATTATCCATGAGACCAGGGGGGCAATATCCATGAGACCAGGGGGGCATTATCCATGAGACCAGGGGGGCATTATCCATGAGACCAGGGGGGCAATATCCATGAGACCAGGGGGCATTATCCATGAGACCAGGGGGGCATTATCCATGAGACCAGGGGGGCAATATCCATGAGACCAGGGGGGCATTATCCATGAGACCAGGGGGGCATTATCCATGAGACCAGGGGGGCATTATCCATGAGACCAGGGGGCAGTATCCATGAGACCAGGGGGGCATTATCCATGAGACCAGGGGGGCATTATCCATGAGACCAGGGGGGCAGTATCCATGAGACCAGGGGGGCAATATCCATGAGACCAGGGGGCATTATCCATGAGACCAGGGGGCAGTATCCATGAGACCAGGGGGCATTATCCATGAGACCAGGGGGCAATATCCATGAGACCAGGGGGGCATTATCCATGAGACCAGGGGGCATTATCCATGAGACCAGGGGGCATTATCCATGAGACCAGGGGGGCATTATCCATGAGACCAGGGGGGCATTATCCATGAGACCAGGGGGGCAGTATCCATGAGACCAGGGGGACAGTATCCATGAGACCAGGGGGGCATTATCCATGAGACCAGGGGGGCATTATCCATGAGACCAGGGGGCATTCCATGAGACCAGGGGGCAATATCCATGAGACCAGGGGGGCATTATCCATGAGACCAGGGGGGCATTATCCATGAGACCAGGGGGGCAGTATCCATGAGACCAGGGGGGCATTATCCATGAGACCAGGGGGGCAATATCCATGAGACCAGGGGGCATTATCCATGAGACCAGGGGGGCATTATCCATGAGACCAGGGGGGCATTATCCATGAGACCAGGGGGCATTATCCATGAGACCAGGGGGCAATATCCATGAGACCAGGGGGCAGTATCCATGAGACCAGGGGGGCAGTATCCATGAGACCAGGGGGGCAATATCCATGAGACCAGGGGGCAATATCCATGAGACCAGGGGGCATTATCCATGAGACCAGGGGGAATTTTCCATGAGAGCTGGGGCATTATCCATGAGACCTGGGGGCAATATCCATGAGAGCTGGGGCAATATCCATGAGAGCTGGGGCATTATCCATGAGAGCTGGGGCAATATCCATGAGAGCTGGGGCAATATCCATGAGAGCTGGGGCATTATCCATGAGAGCTGGGGCATTATCCATGAGAGCTGGGGGCATTATCCATGAGAGCTGGGGGCATTATCCATGAGAGCTGGGGGCATTATCCATGAGACCTGGGGGCATTATCCATGAGACCTGGGTGGCAATATCCATGAGACCAGGGGGGCAGTATCCATGAGACCAGGGGGGCAGTATCCATGAGACCAGGGGGGCAATATCCATGAGACCAGGGGGGCAATATCCATGAGACCAGGGGGGCAATATCCATGAGACCAGGGGGCAATATCCATGAGACCAGGGGGGCAATATCCATGAGACCAGGGGGGCATTATCCATGAGACCAGGGGGAATTTTCCATGAGAGCTGGGGCAATATCCATGAGAGCTGGGGCATTATCCATGAGAGCTGGGGCAATATCCATGAGAGCTGGGGCATTATCCATGAGAGCTGGGGCATTATCCATGAGAGCTGGGGGCATTATCCATGAGAGCTGGGGGCATTATCCATGAGAGCTGGGGGCATTATCCATGAGACCTGGGGGCATTATCCATGAGACCAGGGGGGCAGTATCCATGAGACCAGGGGGCAGTATCCATGAGACCAGGGGGGCAATATCCATGAGACCAGGGGGGCATTATCCATGAGACCAGGGGGCATTATCCATGAGACCAGGGGGCATTATCCATGAGACCAGGGGGGCATTATCCATGAGACCAGGGGGGCATTATCCATGAGACCAGGGGGGCATTATCCATGAGACCAGGGGGGCATTATCCATGAGACCAGGGGGGCATTATCCATGAGACCAGGGGGGCATTATCCATGAGACCAGGGGGGCAGTATCCATGAGACCAGGGGGGCAGTATCCATGAGACCAGGGGGGCAGTATCCATGAGACCAGGGGGCATTGTCCATGAGACCAGGGGGGCAGTATCCATGAGACCAGGGGGGCAGTATCCATGAGACCAGGGGGGCAGTATCCATGAGACCAGGGGGCAATATCCATGAGACCAGGGGGGCATTATCCATGAGACCAGGGGGAATTTTCCATGAGAGCTGGGGCATTATCCATGAGACCTGGGGGCAATATCCATGAGAGCTGGGGCAATATCCATGAGAGCTGGGGCAATATCCATGAGAGCTGGGGCATTATCCATGAGAGCTGGGGCATTATCCATGAGAGCTGGGGGCATTATCCATGAGAGCTGGGGGCATTATCCATGAGAGCTGGGGGCATTATCCATATGAGCTGGGGCAATTATATCCATGTGAACTGGGGAAAATATATCCATATAACCAGTGCTGTGTATATTATTCTTGGGGTTCAGTGCTGTGTATGTTATTCTGGAGGCTCAGTGCTGTGTATATTATTCTGGAGGTTCAGTGCTGTGTATATTATTCTTGGGGTTCAGTGTTGTGTATGTTATTCTGGGGGCTCAGTGCTGTGTATGTTATTCTGGGGGCACAATGTTGTGTATATTATTCTGGGGGCTCATTGCTGTCTATTTTATTCTGGGGGCTCAGTGCTGTGTATGTTATTCTGGGGGCTCAGCGCTGTGTATATTATTCTGGGGGCTCAGCGTTGTGTATGTTATTCTGTGGGCTCAGTGCTGTGTATATATTCTGGGGGCTCAGTGCTGTGTATATTATTCTGGGGGCACAATGTTGTGTATATTATTCTGGGGACACAATGTTGTGTATATTATTCTGGGGGCTCAGTGCTGTGTATATTATTCTGGGGGCTCAGTGCTGTGTATATTATTCTGGGGGCTC
The DNA here is from genome assembly GCA_009667805.1 of Leptobrachium leishanense. Taxonomy (NCBI): domain Eukaryota; kingdom Metazoa; phylum Chordata; class Amphibia; order Anura; family Megophryidae; genus Leptobrachium; species Leptobrachium leishanense. The sequence goes on from CM019066.1 coordinate 294,950,121, forward strand.
AGTGCTGTGTATATTATTCTGGGGGCTCAGCGCTGTGTATATTATTCTGGGGGTTCAGCGCTGTGTATATTATTCTGGGGGTTCAGCACTGTGTATATTATTCTGGGGGTCTGTGCCTGGAGATATATCTATATAATAAAAGAGTAAGGCTTTGGCTGTCCGTCGCCAAAGCCTTACTGCGCATGCGCGCGCAACCAGCGGCGGTTGGTTGCGCGCGCATGCAACCGCCGCGGCACGAGCCGGCTGCCGGCTCGCCGCGGCGGTTACACATGCACACAGCAGCCGGGTAGAGGCTGCGCTCGCAGCCTCTACCCGGCTGCCGCGCGCATCCAACCCCCCGAGCGGCGAAGGGAAAGTTTCCCCCGCCGCTCGGGGGTTGGATGCGCGCGGCAGCCGGGTAGAGGCTGCGAGCGCAGCCTCTACCCGGCTGCTGTGTGCATCTAACGGGTCCCCCGAGCGGCGAAGGGAAAGTTCCCTCCGCCGCTCAGGGGTAGGATGCGCGCGGCAGCCGGGTAGAGGCGCAGCCTCTACCCGGCTGCCGCGCGCATCCTACCCCCCGAGCGGCGGAGGGAAAGTTCCCTCGCTTCCGCTTTGAAGGACCCAAGCCCCGGTCACGTGACCGCGGCTTGGGTCCTTCAAAGACCGGAAGCGGGAAATCTTCACTTCCCTGGCGCCGCTCGACAGGTAAGTATGAGCGCTGGTGGGGGGGGGGTCAATATCCACGAGCTGGGGGGTCAATATCCACGAGCTGGGGCACCATATCCACGAGCTGGGGGCAAATCCATGAGCTGGGGGCAAATCCATGAGCTGGGCAACTCCATGAGCTGGGGGCAAATCCATGAGCTGGGGGCAAATCCATGAGCTGGGGGCAAATCCATGTGCTGGGCAAATCCATGAGCTGGGGGCAAATCCATGAGCTGGGGCAAATCCATGAGCTGGGGGCAAATCCATGTGCTGGGCAAATCCATGTGCTGGGCAAATCCATGAGCTGGGGGCAAATCCATGAGCTGGGGGCAAATCCATGAGCTGGGGCAAATCCATGAGCTGGGGGCAAATCCATGAGCTGGGCAAATCCATGAGCTGGGGGCAAATATCCATGTGCTGGGGGCAAATATCCATGTGCTGGGGGCAAATATCCATGTGCTGGGGCAGTATCCACATGCTGGGGCAATATCCACGTGCTGGGGCAGTATCCACGAGCTGGGGCAGTATACCCACAATAGACTGCCCTCTGGGCAGGCTGGGGCAGTATCCACGTGGGGGCAGTATCCACGTGCGGGGGCAGTATCCACGTGCGGGGGCAGTATCCACGTGCGGGGGCAGTATCCACGTGCTGGGGCAGTATCCACGTGCTGGGGCAGTATCCACGTGCTGGGGCAGTATCCACGTGCTGGGGCAGTATATCCACGAGCTGGGGCATATATCCATGAGCAGGGGCAGTATATCCACAATAGACTGCCCTCTGGGCAGGCTTTACAACTAGTATATATATAATGCGTTAGTCCAGTTGCCACAATCACGAGTATACCTGTACGTAGTGATACCTTTCACTGATCAGTATAGTTTCCAGTTTACACTCTTGAAAGCTTGTCTTTTAAATGTAAAGTTAACCCAATAAAAATGGTATCACCGGCACGCACTGCTATACTCGTAATATATATATATATATTACAATTTTTCTTCAGGTAATGGGGGTTGTAGAATTCGTGGGTGAGTTCCCTCACTTTTTTTCCCAGGACTTGACCCCTGGTCTGGACGTTATGTTAGCCGGACATTAGCAGCGTCTGACGTCTCCTAATCACACACACACACCGCTATGCGGACGCAGCGCACTCTGTACGTCAGTAGTAGCGGTTTGACGTTCTCGAAAAAATGCGTTCGTTGGCCACTTGCGTTGCGCGGACGAACTTTCGTGCGGCCGTTCGTATGTTCCCCGGCATTGGACGTCATTTGCTGGTAGTACGGCCGTGATTTCGTGCGGCTAAACGCACATTAAAACTGCGCTAGTCTGACCCTAGCCTTAGCCGCACGAAATCACGGCCGTGCTAGCAGCATATGACGTCCAATGCCGGGGAACACACGAAGTACGGCCGCACGAAAGTTCGTCCGCGCAACTCAAGTGGCAAACGAACGCATTTTTTCTAGAACGTCAAACCGCTAGTACGGACGTACAGAGTGCGCTGCGTCCGCTAGAGGCATGTGTGCGTGATTGGGAGACGTCAGACGCTGCTAATGTCCGGCCAACATAACGTCTAGACGCAAAAAGTGTTTTATTGATGATCCATACAAAATCACGGACGAAAAGGCGCATCGTATGACCGCTATCGCGTATTCCGTGAAAAAATACGTCCATTCGTTCGAACGCACTTTTTCACAGACAACGCGAAAAATGCGTTAGTCTGACCCTAGCCTAAGCAGCCATGGTCATTAATACATGAGAAATTGGGAAAACCGCCAGTGGTTAATGTAGATTTATTTGTTTGGGGCTTTGTTGGTTTTTCTTCTTCTAATCAAATGACTTCAGTTACATTTCAGTATAAATGTAGGAGGTGACGTAAGCCTTGCTCAAATAGCCTCATAGTCTAAATTAACTTCTATTAGTGGTTGGCCTACATCAATGTTTCTCAAACCTCTCCTCGGGACCCTCAACCAGGCCAGATTTTGCAGGTCACCTTGGGGAAATGCAGACTGAATCCTGCAATCACTGAGCAGCAAATCATATCACCTGTGCTGTGCTTCAGATATCTGGAAAACCTGGCCGGTTAGGGGGGCCTGAGGACTGGTTTGAGAAACACTGGCCTATATCACCACAATTCCTACGCCAGCAGCTGGGATGTTTTGCAGAATAGGCTCATTGGCCGAGGTTGAATATCTCTGGTCTATAACGACTGTATGAGCCTGGACGGAATATTTGTTATACAAAGGAAAATTGTGTCGGCTTGAATTATTTGTTAAGGCGATTCGAGAACTATTTTCGGATCCTTACAGAAATCCATTTCGTATTTTAGCCAGATTTTCGATATTGGCAGATAATGATTTCCTGCAGGAAAGTTCTCACCGCTGATAATGTACACGTTTTCTCCTTTAAACGCTCATTCTGTATATTTGAAGAAAAATGTATATGATGCAAGATAGCAATATGCTGATAAATGCCAGAGATATTAAACCACTAAAAAAAATAAAGAGCAATGCAAACTGATCAGCCGACCAAAGCTTTTCCTAAATGTCTGCAAACTAGTTCACTTTATATACGTTTATTTTTCTTCCTCGTGTATGTTTTTTAACTGCAACAGAAATGACATGGTTGAAGTGTACCTATGATGACCATTACAGGCCTCTCTCCTCTTTTTAAGTGGGAGAACCTGCACAATTGGTGGCTGACTAAATACTTTTTTGCCCTACTGTATGTCTTGTCAAGGGGTTACTGCATTTATTTTAAAGACTAGTAGGTCTCCATATGGTTTTCTCAACTGGGTTTCCATGATATCTTATGGTTCCATGACACAGTGCTAAAACTTCTGCTGGAAACTGTGATATACAATTTCTTTTTAACTTTGCATTTTACCAACAATCACTAGGGACTTATAGGTATAATAATAGTTATGTAGGTGTTCTCTAAGGCTTAGAGGAGAACTCTGTTCTATGGGACTTCATGTATCCAAAATGAAGTCAACATGCCATAGTACAATAATATAATTGAAGGCTGAGTCGAATGGATGAACAAGTGTTCAGCCGTCATACCTTTACAAACTCTCAATGCTTTGGAAGATACCCGATCAGTCACTTGTGCACTAGTCTTGTATACATTGATATAACTGTGCCTGGCATCTAACCTTCTTCCTGCTGCTTTATTGTTTAAAGAAGAGATGGAGCTAAAATAAAAAAAAGCTGAGTTTAACCCTGTACCTAGAATAAAAAGGAAAAAAAACAAAGAACAGCCAATCGATTTCTGTCACCCCCCCTCCCCACGTCCATCAACACATTATTTCAAGGGTTCCTTTGCCAGAACCAACCATAACCATAACCATAGGGCTGAAAATCATATCTGGGAAACATTGGAACATCTTTGTGGTTTCGAGCCAAGTCTGTTTGGATGGTGTTTTGTATGTATGTGTAATATGACAGGTTTGTCTCAAATCCTGTTAAATCCAAGCTTATGGGAATTACCAGTACATGACTGGTGAAGCTCAACGGCTGGTTATTGGTAACTTAATTGAGAAATGATACCTTGTGATTTACAAAATAACAAATCACTAGCACTTTTGAAATTAGGAAGGTCACACTGGGATGAATCACAAAGGACATTTATAGAAGGATGGGAAACTCCTATGTCACTGTATATTAGTCAGTCGTGCATCATGAATATATTGTAGATTAGTATCTATGGAACATTAGTGATGTGCGAATGGGAACATTTCAATAGCAGCATCCAAAAATAATAACATAATAATAATAAATATACTTACCCTGGGAAAATTGCCTGGATTTGTTCTTGCCTTTTCTGCAGAATGAGAAGGTACTAGCCATGGCTAACAAAGGGCTCGATTTCATTCTATGGACCAATTTTTCTGAAAAAAAATACTTGCCACTTGCAGCCCATATATTTTTTTTCGAAATATCGGCTGATTCTGTTGAAATAATTCAGAGTCGATACTTGGTAAATGCCACTGGTCCGGAACGGAAAGTGGGCTGGGAAAGCTTATTTTCGGGCAGCATCATATAGTTACAAGTATCTATACACTTGTACCTTTTTGACATGTCTATTAGAAAATTCTGATGCTTCAAACAAGATTTCCTTCAGATTCCTTCTACTACTCTTGCTGAAAACTCATTTATCAGAAATCAACATACCGATTGAATTGCTAAAGCCGATATTTTCATTAAAAAGTACGGCTGAAGGAGTCGATATGTGATCGTGAGTTTTTATTGTTAGATGAAATGCCTAAACTCGAATTTGAATCTCCTGAACTGAAGAATGGCCGAAAAAGGTGCTGATTTTGGCTATCACCTTCACCAAACTGACAAAAGCTCCTGGAAGGGAATGCATGCATAACCTCGTTGCACCATAGTCCCTACAATCAGTGGTGTATTTAGGTTTTGTGCTGCCCTAGGCCTGACTAAACTCGTGCACCCCCTAATTTAAATTTGAGGCACCCCTTCCTGTCAAGGGCACACCTCTTCCTGGTTAATCCCCACCCTTCCTCTTTAAGCTCCACCTTTTCCTCTTAGAGCTCCGCCTTTTCCTCTTTATATTAAAAGTGGATACCAAGAGCCTACTTGTATATTTTGTATACCATTTCAAATGTATCTATTGAGAGAAAATTATGAAATGTTTAAATTCAAGCATACTGGATCACAGCCGGTCTAATTGGTTGAACAATAAAATCCACAGAAACGTGCACTGCATATGAGCGTATCACAGAGCTGCACAGCAATAAAACCCACAGAAATGTGCACTGTGTATGAGCATATCACAGAACTATACAGCAATAAAACTCACAGTAATGTGCAGTGTGTATGAGTGTATCCCAGAGCTCCAGGGCAATAAAACTCACAGTACTATGCAGTGTGTATCACAGAATCCACAGCAATAAAACTCCCAGCAATGCAATGTTTGGTGTGTGTCAGCGTATCAGAATCCACAGCAATAAAAATTCCAGCAATGCAATGTGCAGTGCGTAGGAGTGTATCAGAATCCACAGCAATAAAACTCCCAGCAATGCAATGTGCGGTGTGTGTCAGCGTATCAGAATCCACAGCAATAAAACTCCCAGCAATGCAATATGTGGTGTGTATGAGTGCATCAGAATCCACGGCAATAAAACTCCCAGCAAACCGAGTGTATATGAGCACACAGCAATTATTTATTCTACATTTACCGGCCTCCGTCCACGGTAGGGCTGTGTGCAAAGTCAGCAGGGACTGTGTGCAGACTCTGCAGGAGGTCCCTCCAGGCCACGTTAGGATCGCGGCTGTGCCTGTGCGTGGAGCCATCTTGTCAGCAGTGGGGTGCCACTGCCAGAGGGTGTACCGTGGCTTTGATTCCCTTCCCGGTGGGTGTTCAGTCCAGAATAGAGTGACAGTCCATGTTAACGAAAGGGCGGGCAGCTGCGTGCGTGTCACGTGGTTCAGCCAGTCAGTACCACCTGACTGGCCGGACCGACTGTGACCTACACGCACGCAGCCTCACCAGGAGCCAGGCAGCTCAATGACAAATTTCTATCACTGCAGTGCTGGTTAAGGAAAGGTCCACTTAAACAGCAGTAAGCAGACAGGGCTTCATATTCTGCTGATACCCCCCCTTTACCTGCTGTTTACTGTCATCTTCTCTCTCTGGACACAAATCACATCCCCCTCCCCTCTCCTAGAGCTGCTGCGGGGCAGGGGAGGAGGTATGGAGGGAGGAGAGGGGGATTTTTATTCTATTCGATTTTATTCCGTATGCAAACGCTATGTTCCACTGCTCGTTGTTTGAGAACACAGCTCAAAGCTGACACACAGTGACAGTGGCACCTCCTAGTACCCTCTAATGACACCCTAATAATCACTGGTACCTGGGGCGGCCTGCCCTCCGCCACTCCTCTAAGTACACCACTGCTCTGGTGATATGCTCACACACAAGTTTGGCGAACTGCCAGCAAGAACGGTGCTGTTTGAAGGCAGTGCAAATCCCCATAGAGAAGTAATGGTTAATCTATTCAGAGAACACCAAACAGCAGAGAAATGGCAGTGAAATGCCCTGATGTTCGGTGGTTTCAATCAGCAGGTTTATTCAGGCGAACCCCATAGGTTTCAATGTTAAAAATATTCCCGTTTTTATGCAATATCTAATAAACCATTTATTATTTTAATCTGCAGTAAAAAGTCTTTATTTATTTGATTTTTTTTTTAGTACCTTTTAGTAATTTTTCAGATTTTCTTTGCAAAATTCCCCCCCTTTTTTTAATAACGGTTCTTCTTTTTCTGTAACAGAACTTTTTATTATCAATCATAGGATCTTATATGTAAATTCCAGACATTTTCATTCAGTAGTTCTTTTGAAAACAACAGGCCGTGGGTTTGCGGTGGCAGCATACAGCGGCCGACTCCATGCACTTTGGGGACCCTGCGGTGAATGGTGAATTCACTGCAGGGTGGGGAAATTTTATTCCCCGAAGTGCAGGGAACTACAGAACACCAAAATGTTGGCGTCATTTCAGTGCTCTGTGAGTAACCCAATTAGTGGTGAGGTTTTTTTGTTGCCCCCTGGAAAGTGAAAGCCTAGGCCTTGCCTATCCAGACATACTTGAAAATTTGTGACATCTCAATGTTTCCTTCCTGGTAAAATAGTTTGGAAAAGTCAAAAAAAAAAAAAATTCCTAGGGATGGGGCCACCGCCCCCTGGAAAGTGCCGGCCTAGGCCAAAATACACCAGTGACTACAATAAGCATCCAATATTCAAGTGGTTTGAATGTCGCATTAATGGTAATACGTGGTTCGGTTATTTTTTTTCCCCTGAGTTTCAGCAATGAAAGGGACAATAATATAAAAATATATGCTTAGCTTCTGAATTGTTTGTCTGTAGAATACCATATATTCAATAACCACTTTTGAAAACTCTGTCATAAAGTAGATCTCTGAAAATAAAATTCAACACTGAGTCTCGGTGCTGCGAACAGAAAAACTGACCAAGTAATCTCCATGATGTGATCATAACCTCCTGACCACTGCTGAGGACTTGGAGGCAGATTATGTTCACCATCATTTCAGTACGAGCAATAAGCATTCGAACGTGTCTCTTGTTACATGAGGTTTAGCGTTTGTGAAACTCTACTTTCGATCACCTTGAGTATTATGACATATTGACATAATCTAAGCATTTAGCAGCCGTACTAATAGTTTTCAAAATGCTTTCTCTGGGTGATTGACCTCATATCAGACAAGATGTCATAATGCTTGTCTTGTTCCCTGTGAAAGACACATTTATATAGCATTAGATTGGCTCCCTCCTTACCAGATGTGACTTTGACTGGTGTGGCAAATTCACTTAAATTACCCTCCGAATTATTTATGATACCTAGAGCGCATGTATAACACAACGTATTTTTTTTAAATGGTCATGGACAGTTGAATATGTGTCTCTACCATGTTGCGGGTGTCCCATCGGGCTGATTCAGCTTTGCTAACAGGGAGGGGGTTCCAGCAGCCAGAAGGCCGTGTCTCCTCCTAAGCTGATCAGCTCAGATATCTGGAAAACATATCTGTTGGGGGTACTTGAGGACTGTTGAGGGTACTCGAGGAATGTTGGGGGTACTTGAGAACCGCGGTTGGGAAACACTGGTATAGGCCAAGAATACCCCTGTATGTGCTTGCAATCAGTGGCATTGGATTGGTTGGACAAGCAGGCATCCAGACTATTTTCAGTTTACTAACCGCTCACGAGTACAGGAAGTAGTAGCTAAAACTTACTCTAGAGTTAAAATGTGGAGAGAAAGTAGGGGAAGACTGAAGGAGTTCATGTTTTTAAGCCCTCTGGTTTCCTAGCACCCACCCCTTTTTAATTCTAGCATGTCCCTTTAATTTACTTATCACAATGAAAATAATGCAAAATTATACAAAATATTGCATTCTACCACTAAAGTAAATAAAAAAAACTCTTAAAATGGAGATTTTTGGTCATATATCACATTTTTATTCCGTTATGTAAAAGCAGATTTCCATTTTAAGTCCTGGTAATGCTGAATTCAGATTCTGATCGCAGTCACTCATGTACTTTGTTTATGTAAATATTTATTGAGCATGACAACAAGTAACGCCTATCTGTATCATGAGATAAAGTGATAGTTTAATATTAAACGTGCAGTTAGAGGGGATAAAATGCAGATCTATAGCGAGATGAAGTATAAAAAGAGCATAAGGCCCCGAGATATTCATTTCTTTTCTAGCTAAATAATAATTTAACAATATTAAATAATAAATTAACAATAGATGCCTGTAGTAACCTTTCTATATTTTAGAGCTCTTGAAATATTTCCTCTTGTCCTACCGTGAACCTGTGAAATATACCGTACATTTAGAGATAATGAAATTTGCCTAATGTACACAAGAAACCTGCGTTTATTTATTTCTTTTTCCCCCAGAGAGTTTTTGTACCGGAAAATAAATTAATTGAAATCTATACTTTTGTTTTAGGATAGAGATGCCCAGAAAGATTTGGAAGTCTTAATTACATCCCTCAGCCCCTGAGGCACTGGTAAGAATACATTCCAAGAAAAAGGAAAGAACTCTGCACCCACACTGAGATTATTTGAATACGCTGCTCTGAAATCCTTGCAAAGCAACTCACATACTGAACTTCATTTAAATCCTGCAACCAAACCTGATAACATCGGAAATCATGGTCAAGGAAGAAATTAAATTTCTATATGGTCTATATGTGGGGTGAAGTGCTGCTGTATGGAAACCGGCATTATGGGACATTTAAAAAATGTGAAGATTGCATGTTTCCAATATTACCTCCATTACTTTTAAATGTGTGTGTATATATATACAAGGGTATTTTAGTTTCAAAGAATAATGCACTGTATGAGCAATAATTACAGAGACCGTAATGATTGTAATAATAAAAATATTTTGATTCAAGTAAAAGTTCCGTAGTCTGTGTTAATTTTGGTAGAATTTACACTGGAATCTGGTTTTCAGGGTAAAGGTTTTAATGGAATGTATGCAAGGAAAATAATGCTGTTTTCTAGACCTACAAAGCCGTTCTAATATTCACATTATTCTCCTGTCTATTTATGTGCCACCAGTCATGCAATAATTACCTTTTGGTACTTTGTACATAAACATACATACTTTGTGCAACCAAAGGTTTCCAAATCTTCCATACTGTCCCTCTGGCCAGTTCCTCCTTCACACCAGTGCTCCTCCATGGGCTGCAGAACCATTGATGGATGTGCTGGGTGACTTTGCATCTGCAGCATGTGACATGCTGCACAGAGCCAGTGAAAAACTTGCTGGCTCTGTATCCCTCACAAAGGGCTGCACAACGTCTCCTAGCACGTAAATAGTCGCTACTGCAGCAGCATGTCTTTCACGGCTCCCTTGCTTTGTTCCCTCTCCCCTCCGATTTCGGAGTCCAGCTGGATTCTGAAAATCGGAAGAATTCTGATTGCGCGAGACATCCATAACAACAAGTGCTCATCCTGTAGAGAGCTAATGTGTTCTCAGTCTGATGTGAAAAGTAAAACTTTGTAACCCACAGCTGAGTTTGCGAACCCAAAACTGGCATTAGTACACAGACTCGGTGCAGATACTTCATCACACTTCCACCTGACTTTTTTGTCTTTCTTACACTTTTTGAACACAGCAAGAAAATGCTATGAGGCCTTATAGATACCATTTGTGTGAAATTCAAGGCTATGGCTCGCAGCTCTGTATTCACTATCAGGTGATGCTTATATATTGAGAAACAAAACTGGATAAGTTAGGCACAAGGGGACTTGCTAAAAAAAAAACTTAATTCTGATTACATTGAAAAAGCCGACGTTTCGGCCCCACGGCCTTTATCAAGGTGATAAAGGCCCCTGCGAGCCGGAACGCCGGCTTTTTTAATGTAACCACAATAAAGTTTTTTTTTTTTTTTCCCAAGACCCTTTTTTTTCCAAGTGCCTAACTCTATCCAGTTTTTTCTAGATATCCCTTTTTGGGAGAATGCATCAGGGCACACATTTTATCTGTAAGAAGCTTTGGCTTACAGAACTTCATTGTGGAAGCGAGTGCCTGGCCCTCTTATTTTTATAAATAAATATATACAGTATATATATATATTTGAGAGAGCTGGCTCTTCACTGGTGCCAGTGGTGTGGTGCACTCGTGTGGTGTGGTGCACCCTCACATTAGCCCTGCGGAGCCCAGCAGCCAGGAGAATGCACAGCATGCAGGGGTTGCTTAGTCGCTCTGCCACAGGGGAGAGACACCATCGCTGCAAGGCTGGCTCTTGCAGCCAACTTTTACCTGCTGTTCGGTGTTCTTTGAATAGATTAACCATTATTTCTCTACGGGGGATTTCACTGCTGCTGAATTGCACTGTATTTCGCTGGCGATTCGTCAATATTTGCCAGCTTTTTGAATCGCCAAATTGCCACAAAAATTGTACCGTACGGGGAAATTCACTGTTCGGTGCAATTCGGTGGCCAATTCGTCTTTCTCTGAATAACCGCTTTACAGTTGTATATATTTTTACCAACAAGTAGACTGATGGGCAATAAATTTGTTGTTTTAGAAATGAATCCAGCAATATGGACACTCAGTAAAATTTATGTTCTTTTGTAATGCTATAGAACTGCTTTTTTTCATGTATTCCCCTAAACATGGCAATAACAACAGTTCTGCTCTAAGATAAATGATGAGAAACAGGGTTACATTAACTGTGACCAGAATCGTCTTCAACCGCCAAAAAAAAAAACAACCCCATTGCTTAATGGGGTTAACAACAAATGTTATGATGCGCAATCCTCATGGGAAAAAAATGGTACTGCATGTAATATCTCTAAGCACCAAGGATATAAATCATCAAATTGGCATATTACATGTATACTGTCATCAATTACTACTCGCTGTTAACTGATTGGCCCTGCTTGGTGAGAACCAAAATAGTAAAGGGGGTCCTGTTCTTTCTCACGCAGAAGTCTGTCATTTTTATTTCACTTGATCTGACATGATCCTGCCCTCGAAGGGAATAATGTACTATTTTAAAACTAAAATGTTCATATCGTATTTTGTTAAGATTAAAATACAGATAAAAAGAGAACTGCCTTGTACACTTAAATTATACAATCTTCACGCAAACGTTTGCGACGGCGCAAAAACCCATTAACGCGAGGGGTAAAACCATTTGTGCCAAATGCCGTATTACATAGCGCAACAACCGTGCAATCGTCTACCGCAGGTGAACCTGCGCGAACCCTGCACGAGCTTACTGTACTGCGCGCGTCCTATACTTAACATTGTGAGCGCAAATGCGAATGTGCGCTGGTACGAGGATGGGATTACAATCTATTTGCGGTAATTACCGCATTGCCTTTGCGCGCATAATTTTAGCAACTGCAAAAAGCTGGTGTTAATGGAAAATCTGACCGACCTGGCCGAACCAAAATACACCAGCCCAGTAAAAAAGTGCAGCAAAGTATAGTTGCCCCGTCAACACATACCAAACCAATAAAATGGAGAAGTTGTGTGTGCATGTATTATCGCTGCAGCATATACTGTATGCTCAGATTGACTGTGGCAGGCGCAATTTCTTACTGTGAGATGATTGTGGTTCTTAATTCTGATTGGCTGAATCGCGAGAAAATAACTGTTTGCACTCTGGTTTTTGTGCAAGATGGTACTGCGCGAGCATTTGGCCGCGTCCTGTTGGCGTGCCAGCGCGATGACGTCTCCAACTCACCGCAGAAGCTGGCGGCTCCCTCTGAGGGTTAGTGTTGCGCACATCCTCTTGCGCGCAACACTAATCCTCAGAGGGAGCCGGGAGGAAGCCTGCCGATTGGCTGGCTTATGTGAGAGGCGCGCATGCGCGCTTCTCACGTAAACCAGAAGCCAAGAAGCAAGAAGGAGGACGGGAGCGGAAGAGGAGGGAGGTGAGTGGTTAAAAAAAAAAAAAAGAACGCCGCTGGAAACAAGAGGATTTTAGGGTAAGTATTACAGTTACAAGAAAAAAAATAAAAATGAAAGATTTATTAAGGGAATAGGGATAGGTTAGGATAAAAAAACAGGGGGTGATTTTTTGAGTAGAGTGCTCCTTTAATTATTCCATACTGCCCGTTTAAAATCGCATGACCCGCGCATTATACTTATTGACGTGCTGCATTTCACATTTAACTTTTTACTGAAAGTGCAGGAACCCGTGTTTCTCATGTTCAGATTTAGTTGATCATGATTATTTGAATTATGTATATTAGTTCTTGTATCTCGTGAAAGGCCAGCTCAAAATATTTTGACTTAAATATAGATGTAAATTACCACTGGTTGAAAGAACAATTCAAACTGTTAATAATTGCCAAGCTAATGCTGATTTAACAGAGATTTAATGACCCGAATCTAACTCAATGTATGTATGAAACACTAGCTTGGAGTGAAGAGTAACTTCTAGACCTGAGGTTGTTTTCCTGTTTAACCTTGTTGTTGAAAAAACCATGGGAACTTCAGCGTCTGAAGAAATCCCCGATTTGAATAAACCAATAGGCTACTGGAATCGCCAACAAACGGAATGATGGGTAAGTAGTTGATAAAACTTTTTATTCCAAAATAAAATATCAATAGATAAAAGGCCCAACGCGTTTCGTCTATCAAAATAGACTTTTTCAAGGCCAGTAGTAGTACACAATGCATCAAATAAAATAATATTAGACACGTGTTTTGCTAACATATTTTTCTGGCCCGGGTATATCGCACACAATGCAGATTTAAAATCTCCACATTTGCAGATCTGCTGATGGGCGTACCAAGGGCATTGTTGGCCAACCTGCAAGAAGCTCACAAAGTCACAGAAGGGCGCAAGTTAACAGTAAAGGGTTTTCCCGTCATTCGAGGCTCGCAGCTTTAAAGTTGGCCAGCTGCCCCTTTATTTCGGAAACCATATTGTTCAGCTGTTTGACAATACTGTCTGTGTTTGCAAAGGTGTTTGGAGACTAATGATGCTTATTCTGCAGCTTTGAGTTTTTTTATTTTTGACAAAATAAGCCATTTTGTGGAATGTGTGGACAACTTGGATAGTGCATAGTCACATGGTCAGTTCAGTGGCGTCACTAGGGTTGATGTCACCCAGTGCGGTAACTCATAGTGTCACCACACCCCTCGAGTTTTACTACTTTTTTTGTGACACACTCAAACACAGTGCACATAACATTTAATTTTATTGCTTTGGGGCTCTGTGATACACTCAAACACAGTGCACATTCCTGTGTGAGGTTTATTGCTGTGGGGCTTTGTGATACGCTCATACACAGTGCACATTCCTGTGTGAGGTTTATTGCTGTGGGGCTCTGTGATACACTCATACACAGTGCACATTCCTGTGTGAGGTTTATTGCTGTGGGGCTCTGTGATACACTCATACACAGTGCACATTCCTGTGTGAGGTTTATTGCTGTGGGGCTCTGCGATACACTCATACAAAGCGCACATTACTGTGTGAGGTTTATTGCTGTGGGGCTTTGTGATACGCTCATACAAAGCGCACATTACTGTGTGAAGTTTGTTGCTGTGGGGCTTTGTGATAAGCTCATACACCGCACACATTAATATCTGAGGTTATTTGCTATGGGGCTTTGTGATAAGCTCATACACAGCGCACATTACTGTGTGAGGTTTATTGCTGTGGGGCTTTGTGATACGCTCATACACCACGCACATTACTGTGTGAGGTTTATTGCTGTGGGGCTTTGTGATAAGCTCATATAAAGCGCACATTACTGTGTGAGGTTTATTCCTGTGGGGCTTTGTGATATGCTCATATAAAGCGCACATTACTGTGTGAGGTTTATTCCTGTGGGGCTTTGTGATATGCTCATATAAAGCGCACATTACTGTGTGAGGTTTATGGCAGTGGGGCTTTGTGATAAGCTCATACACAGCGCACATTACTGTGTGAGGTTTATTGCTGTTGGGATCTATGATAAGTTCATACAAAGCGCACATTACTGTGTGAGGTTTATTGCTGTGGTGCTTTGTGATAAGCTCATACACAGCGCACATTACTGTGTGAGGTTTATTGCTGTGGGGATCTATGATAAGCTCATACAAAGCGCACATTACTGTGTGAGGTTTATTGCTGTGGGGATCTATGATAAGCTCATACAAAGCGCACATTACTGTGTGAGGTTTATTGCTGTGGGGCTTTGTGATAAGCTCATACACAGCGCACATTACTGTGTGAGGTTTATTGCTGTGGGGATCTGTAATAAGCTCATACACAGCGCACATTACTGTGTGAGGTTTATTGCTGTGGGGATCTATGATAAGCTCATACAAAGCGCACATTACTGTGTGAGGTTTATTGCTGTGGGGATCTATGATAAGCTCATACAAAGCGCACATTACTGTGTGAGGTTTATTGCTGTGGGGATCTATGATAAGCTCATACAAAGCGCACATTACTGTGTGAGGTTTATTGCTGTGGGGCTTTGTGATAAGCTCATACACAGCGCACATTACTGTGTGAGGTTTATTGCTGTGGGGATCTGTAATAAGCTCATACACAGCGCACATTACTGTGTGAGGTTTATTGCTGTGGGGATCTATGATAAGCTCATACAAAGCGCACATTACTGTGTGAGGTTTATTGCTGTGGGGACCTGTGATATGCTCTATGGGGGAGGACAAATCTTGTTTGTTTTTTTACTTTATTTGCATTCCCAAATTACATTATTTGGCCGCCAGTGAAGAAAAAAGATTTATCCCCCCCATTTTTTAAAAAAAAATCATTAATTTGCCCCCAGGAGTTGAGGCAAACTAATAATTATTCAAAATCTTATTTTGGGGAGGGCGAGCAAATAATCGTTTTTTTTGTTTTGGGTTTTTATGGGTGGCCAGGCTGCCAAATAAAGTATTTTTCTTTCCAGGGGAGGGGGGGAAATAATGTCACTGACTGTTTTTTTGCTGGGTGACAAACACAAGGGCAATTTATTTGGCAAATTACATTTTTTTTCGGAGGGGGGGGGTCTTTTTTTTCTATGAAGCAGGGGTGATCAGATATTTTCTTTCCAGGGAAGTGGACAAATAAAGTCACTGATTGGTTGTTTGTTTGTTTGTTTGTTTTTTGCTGGGTAACAAAGGCAAGGGCTATTTGGCAAATAATTATTTTTTCCAAGGGGGGTGTGTTTTATTCATGAAGCATGATTAGATTGATTCAGTGGTCTTCTCTTACTCACTCAGAGAAGGCAGGCTCAGCCTGTGTTCCCTGGGCTCTTTCAGTTCTCTGTTCCAGCTGTCGTTCTCTGTCTGCTCTTCTAGGGAGTGACAGCATGAAACGCCACGACGGGGCATAGCAGGACAGGGCATAGCAAGGCTGGGCATGCCCTCTGACACCATCTTGGATCTGCTTCGGGCCGAGGTAGGCCCTAGTGCAGCCGGGGAAAAAAGTCAGATAACGGAATTGAGATAAGAAGATGATCATCATTCATGATGGCAGGCATTCCTGGTGTCACCCCCCCCCCCAGAGGGTGTCTCCCAGGTGTAGTCCACACATCCCTTGTGACGCCATTGGGTGAGCTTATAAAGTCTGCATCGGCAAGCTCCTGTACTTATAACGGGCGATATCTCGCATGTCCACTGAGTCGGCTAAAATAATTTGTGACTTTGCTTAGTCTCACAAAAAGCAGAACCCGTGCAGTTTCAGAAGTCTGCATTTTCCGAAAACTCGTTGGTTAGGACATCTACCAGTGGTCTGGAGTTACTATCATTAACAGGTCTATTCACTAAATGTGAAACTCAGGAGAATGACTGGAGAAGTGAAAACTTTAGGTCAAAGTAGCCAAACCAGAAAAATTCTCCCATTTATCTCACTTTCCAAATCGCCTATTTGGTCTAGATTGTTCTCTTCTCCTGACAGTTCTCCTGAGTTTCACCTTTTAGTGAATAGACTTGTAAGTTTTTATTTCTGCATTGTTCGGTAATGAAAATCCGTGAAAGTCCTTTAACTAAAAAAATAACAAAACCAATGCAGCGGTATCTGATATTTTAGTTACTTTCACGAAGTGTTTTTATAACCACATTGTATGTTGAAATAAATTCCTTACTATATTGATTAAAATGAACAATTAATGGCTTTAATATGGATAGCAGCTGTTTTCAGTATTATTTGGAACCAGTTCAGTAGCAAAAGTACATCTTTATCTGAAGAAATGCCTTGTTGACATATAAAAGGTCATGTTAAAGGTTTGGCTTGCAAAGAATGTCATCAATTTTTTAGATTTTTTTGGACAGGTCTGACTTTTAGGCTGGTGTCAGACGAGCGTAGTGTTCACGTCCGTGATTGCGCCTAAAAGTACGTCCGTGATAGCATGAAAGAAAGTCCATTGGAGCCTGACACATGAAGTACGTCCGCACTGAACTGCGGACGCACAACGGCCGCGGCAAACGGACGCAGGTTTGGCAAGAACGTAATACTGCTAGAACGGACGTGCGGAGTGCGCTGCGTCCACAACGTCTGCATAGCTTTGTGTGTGAGTGATGGAGCATGGTCAGACGGACTGCATTTATACGTCCAGCATTTTTGACGGACAGAATGTTTTTTCATTGTAATTTATTTTTCCCTCCTACATCAGTCAAAAATAACTTCAGTGAAAAAACGGACTGTGTGACCACTACTGCGTCATCCGTACTGACGATGTCCGTACTGCACGGACGTACAGTCCGTAGAAATCACGCTCGTCTGACCCCAGCCTTAGTTCTTATTTTCTTTATTTACACAGGGTTATTCAGAGAGAGGTGAAAACCAGGAGAATGAACAGTCTAGACCAAATAGCCGATTTGGAAAGTGAGATAAATGGGAGAATTTTCTGGTTTGGCTATTTTGACCTAGAAGTTTCACTTCTTTAGTCATTCTCCTGGTTTTCACCTCTCTCTGAATAACCCTCACAGGAGTGGTCTATACTCTTGTATTACAATATTTTGGCTGAATTTGCCACGTCTCTCTGCACTATTATCTCTGTGTCTCCCGCTTTTTGTCTTTGAGAAACTCTGAGGACAGAATCAACTCAATATCAATATACTAAGGAGGATCAGGCTGCCTTTTCTGAGTATCATTCACTCCATATTGGATTCACATGCACTATTGCCCTTTTTCTGAGCATCCTTGCTTTTATCGAACCTTTATGCACTATTGCACTTTTTTTTAGCATTCGTTTGCTTTGTTTGGACTTTTATGCACTATTGCACTTATGTTTGTTTTTTTGCACTAATGTATGGATAAAGTGACAATAAGCAATATTTCACTTTATTGATTATTGATACAAAAGTATTTGCCTATTCACTTTGCATGATTATTTTATTGATACGCTATTTGGGATTTCTATTGTTTCTCCATAATACGGGCTAATGGTTTTTAAAATACATTACCAAAAGAAAAGTCACCACCTGGATTTAACCAAGCATATAGGAACAAGCCGTTCATTAGATATTTACTGCGATGAATAATATATTTCAGCTGGGAAAAAAATGAGGTCGGCTGACTCCCTGAATATACTGAATTAGCAGGTTTTTCCATTGATGATTTTTTTTTTCTTCCCTGATGGTGCGAGCATATTCCAAGATGTCAATGCCAGGATTTATTGCACTCAAATTGTGCAAGAGTGGTTCAGGGAGTATGAGACATCATTTTCCCACATGGATTGTCCACCACACAGTCCAGACCTTTAACTATTTTGAGTATCTTTGGGATGTGCTGGAGAAGACTTTACTCAGCGTCCAACTCTCCCATCATCAATACAAGATAATGATGAGAAATTAATGCAACTCTGAACAGAAATAAGCTTATGCTATGTCACAACATTTATCGTAACGCTGCCATGACTGTGTACTGTAATCAAAGCATAAGGCGGTCCAACTAAATATTAGCCAGGCATTTAAGTTGTCAGTATTATACTCAGCAAAATATAGACTTTTGTCTAGGAAATTTCCAAATATTAATATTTTTTTATGGTGTCAATATAAACAGGGGTCAAATCCTAAAAAAAGAAGTGTGGGAACTCACCAAAATTTCTAACCCTCTAGTAGCGATTATGATCTTGCACGTAACACAAACACTCACTCAAATATGATATATACATTGATTTTAACACAAATATTTAAATCTTATATTTATTGTGACCTAACCGTTACAGGTATTTATAAAGAGCCAACAAGTTCTGTAGCGCTGTACAATGGGAGAATAACAAATGTCCATACACGATAAACACATAGGACCCTGCTCAAGAGCTTACACTGCCACTTACCCTCACCTAGATTGTATGTGAAATAGTGGGGTGCAAGTAGGAGAAAGAAACGTAATTGGGGGGATTATGGAGTGAGCCGATAGGTTTCTCTGAAGTAATGTGTTTTTAGAGACTTCTTGAAGGACTGGAGGGACGAGAGTCTACTATGGCAGGGGAGGGAGTTCCACAATAAGGGGCAGTTCGGGTGAAGTCCTGAAGACGAGAGTTGGGGGTGCGGGTACGAGAAGACGATAACCTCCAATCATTGGCAGAGAGGTGGACAGAATGGATATACCTGCTTATAAGGGAGGATATGTAGGCAGAGGCACAGTTATGAAAAATGTATGATTTACACCTGGATTCAGTCTTCATAGTGTATGGCAGTGGTTTCCCACCGCGGTCCTCAAGTATCCCTAAAAGGCCAGGTTTTAAGGATGCCCTTGGGGAATGCAGACTGAATCCTGCAACCACCAAATCATATCACCTGTGCTGCGCTTCAGGTATCTGGAACACCTGACCTGTTGAGGCTACTTGTGGATTGTGGTTGGGAACCAATAGTGTATGGGATCCATGGGCGGACTGACCATTAGGGCAATAGTGCACTGCCCGAGGGCCCTGGCCTCAAAAGGGACCTCAAAAAGTCCCCTTTAAGGCTTAGTCAGGCCTGCCCTTTCAGCATTGCCCCATGAGACCAAGGATACAAATCATGGGCAAATAGTATGAACAATCAGATTTACTGCTGGCCACTGTTAAACAGTGAAGAGAGATTCAGAGGAGCGGTTGCATTGCTCAGAAGCATTGCAACCGCACCTCTAAGGCTAGGGTCAAACGAACGCATTATTCGCAGCGACCATCCGAACGCATGGACGTAATTTTTCACGGAATGCGCAAAAACAGTCAGACGACGTGCATTTTCGTGCGTGATTTTTAAGGATCGTCAATAAAACACTTTTTGCGTCTGGACGTTATGTAGGCTGGACATTAGCAGCGTCTGACATCTCCTAATCACGCACACACGCCGCTATGCTGCCGCAGCGCACTCTGTGCGTCAGTACTAGCGGTTCTGTGTTCTCAAAAAAATGCGTTCATTTTCCACTTGCGTTGCGCGGCCGGACTTTCGTGTAGCCGGACTTTCGTGTAGCCGTACTGCGTATATTGGCCGTCATTGCCCGTCATTTGCTGCTATTGCGGCCGTGATTAAGTGCGCCTAAACGCACGTTACAAATGCGTTAGTCTGATCCCAGCCTTAATCTCGCTTCACTGTTTAACATAGAGAATGACAGGTCCAGTGGAGACCTGGATGGACCACAGTGCCCTTTAAAATTCACTGACATGACGAAGTCCTGGCTCCCGGGCCCCCACGTACTCATGTTGATAATAGTATGGAGAAATAAATAGTGTAATATAACAATGTAGATATGGGTGGTGCTTGCATGTTGGCAGGTACAGGGGGGGTCCCATGATCTCCTATTGCCCGGGGTCCCTGAGAGTTGTCAGTACGCCCCCGATGGGAACAATAGGAACTCAGTTCCATCTGCAAAAGTAGTGGGAGAACTGCTTTCCCCCTCATCTTAACCTCTGATTATAAATGTGTTTCTTGGTAATGTCTTACTTTGAAATGTGAATTGGATGCTCGTGGATGTTATGATCTCAAGTAACTTAAATAACAATTGAAAAAAATGGCAGGATAATTTCCACCAGGTTTAATAATGGCAATGATGGCAACATGTGAAGTTAAGACGGGCACGTTTCCTCTGATTTGATTTAAAATAAGACCATTTAAACCATATAAAAAAACCGTTGAAAGACATCACCCGTTTTATAAATGTAATTGTGTTAAGAAATTCGGGGAATTACAATCTCTATTATATTCATGTGTCAGTGAAAAAAATAAAGTACTATTTAGGAGACTGATCAAAGTGGGAACGTAGCTAATGATATTTCAGCTTTCTTTCACTTAATCCTAGTTTTACATTTGCTTGCTTTGAATGCTAACTCCTCTCTAAGTGTTCGTTTACTTATGGGAAAAAATGGAGGCATTTATAGTCATTAGAATTAGACATCTTCTCAGTTTGTAATTGATTTTTCACATGTTCACTCTTGTCCATTGCCAGCAAAGCATCCTACAAAAAGAGATATGCATGTTGAGCTGAACATTTCTAACTCCTGTCACAGAATTTGCTACATAACATTCTAGAATCTAGTTCTAGATGTCTCATTTTTTGAGGTTCCCAGCCTGACCTCCACAGTACTGTTTGTGATTTCTTGGCATAGCTAAAGTTTCCGCTGGTCTGATTTTATTAGAAGCAGGGGGTTCTTACCATTGGGGGTCAGGTCCTTAGAAGAATAAGTGTGGGAACTCACCAACATTTCTGTACATTCTGGTCTCAAAGATTACTGGGAGCCACAGCAGCTGCAGCGCTTCTTTATGCATGAAAATGCCATTGCTCTGACAAACCCTGAGAAATTATCATTCCGATGCCTTCCCAATATACTTAAGACCAGGAAAAACCCTTAAATATAGACAGGTTTATAAAATTGTGTCTATATAGAAAGGTATTGCAGCTTCCCAGTATATCAGCCAAAAGGGAACGAAGTTCCTCCTGCTAAAATAGTAAGGGAACTAGTACATTCCCATGCATTCCTGCAGGACTTGACCCCTGCTTATCGTAGCCTTTTTTACACTATATTGCCAAAAGTATTCGCTCTCCCATCCAAATAATCAGAATCAGGTGTTCCAATCCCTTCCATGGCCAAAAGTATATAAAATCAAGCACCTGGACTGAGAGAGGGAACAGACGTGCTTTGCAGGAGCTCCGGGTGTGATTGCTATCGGGGGGGTTTTCTACCCGGATTACTCCTTTTATTTTACCCCTCTGGGAGTCCCTGCTCGACTGGACATCAGGTGGTGCGCTCTGGAGCCTGTTCTGGTCCCCCCTCCAGGGCCCCGCAGAGATTGTGGCCTTTTTTCCCGGTGCAGCGATCGCCCGGCGGCCATTTTGAGGCCTACTTTCCTGCTCTTCTTGGGCCTAATCTTCGGCTCCAATGTTTCCCCCTGTGGCGTACTGTGACCTGGGTGCTCAGCTGTCGCGGAGTCGGGTGATGGAGGGCCCCCGTCTCCTGACCGTGACGACTGTCCCTGCTGCAGAATTCGCAGAGGAGGGTGCGGACCGGCGGCAGCGGCTGTACCCTCCTTCCACCAGAAGCGTAATGGGATACGGCGTAATGGGATGTCTCGGGGATCGTGACCCCCGAGTACCCGGGCCTAGTGCCATTTAACCCCCTTGGACTCCCACGGTCCTTTGGACCTGTGGAATTTGCCAGGGACGGCACAGTTCAGGCCTTTGCCTCGACCCCATTGTATTGTTTCCCCCCACACCATTTTCCTTTTTTATTTTTTGAAAGCTTTCAGATGTATCTTTTCCATGTAGTGCGCTCAGATACGTAGCTGTTGTTTTTTCTAAAGACACACTTTCTCGCTTGCAGAGGTTTCCACCTTGATGAGACCCCCTTTTAGGGGATGTTTTCTGCTAATCTATTGCTATCCTTGGAGGATATTATTCATTTTATTTTATTTTTTCATTCGCTGTTTTTACGATGACATTTCTTGGCCCTGCGTGGCTTCAGTTGCTTGTTATGTATTCTTGTTTGGCCCTGCGAGGTCACCCATTATTTTACAGTATGATGTAATGCCGACTTATTGCAAAATAAAAAACTTAAATTTAAAAAAAAAAAAAAAAAATCAAGCACCTAGGCATGCAGACTGTTTTTACAAACATTTGTGAAAGAATGGGTCGCTCTCAGGAGCTCAGTGAATTCCAGGGTGGAACTGTGATAGGATGCCACCTGTGCAACAAATCCAGTCGTAAAATTTCCTCGCTCCTAAATATTCCACAGTCAACTGTCAGCTGTATTATAAGAACGTGGAAGTGTTTGGGAACGACAGCAACTCAGCCACGAAGTGGTAGGCCACGTAAATTGACGGAGCGGGGTCAGCGGATGCTGAAGTGTATAGTGCGAAGCGGTCGCCAACTTTCTGCAGAGTCAATCGCTACAGACCTCCAAACTTCATGTGGCCTTCAGATTAGCTCAAGAAAAGTGCGCAGAGAGCTTCATGGAATGGGTTTCCATGGCCGAGCAGCTGCATCCAAGCCATACATCACCAAGTGCAATGCAAAGCGTTGGATGCAGTGGTGTAAAGCACGCTGCCACTCGACTCTAGAGCAGTGGAGACGCATTCTCTGGAGTGACAAATCACACTTCTCCATCTGGCAATCTGATGGACGAGTCTGGGTTTGGCGGTTGCCAGGAGAACGGTACTTGTCTGACTGCATTGAGCCAAGTGTAAAGTTTGGTGGAGGGGGGGTTATGGTGTGGGGTTGTTTTTCAGGAGCTGGCCTTTGCCCCTTAGTTCCAGTGAAAGGAACTCTGAATGCTTCAGCATACCAAGACATTTTGGGCAATTCTATGCTCCCAACTTTGTGGGAACAGTTTGGAGCTGGCCCCTTCCTCTTCCAACATGACTGTGCACCAGTGCACAAAGCAAGGTCCATAAAGACATGGATGACAGAGTCTGGTGTGGATGAACTTGACTGGCCTGCACAGAGTCCTGACCTCAACCCGATAGAACACCTTTGGGATGAATTAGAGCAGAGACTGAGAGTCAGGCCTTCTCGTCCAACATCAGTGTGTGACCTCACAAATGCGCTTCAGGAAGAATGGACAAAAATTCCCATAAACACACTCCTAAACCTTGTGAACAGTCTTCCCAGAAGAGTTGAAGCTGTTATAGCTGTAAAGGGTGGACCGACGTCATATTGAACCCTATGGATTAGGAATGGGATTTCACTTAAATCCATATGCGAGTCAAGGCAGGTGAGCGAAAACTTTTGGCAATATAGTGTATCTTTTGATGTCTGTACAACAAATATTTTCTGTTACGGCAGGTTACTGTAAACACTCCCTATGCTTCATATAGGAGGCATTAACCTACGGGCAGCCAGAGAATAAGAAGGAATTCCAATGCCACCAATGTGTCTCATCTCAACCCAGTAATTTTTAATTTTAAATACAGGCTCACACATTCTGGTGTTAAGTGATTTTGCATGTGCAAATTTCATAGTTTAGTCCTGTGATAGTGGTTGTTATTATTATATCTTGTATAGCAATGCATTCTGCAGTTATACAATGGATAGCAAAGCATGCATCGACATATAGATAAGATACAGAAAACAAATTGGCTTACATTTTAAATTAAGAAGGGTACAAAATTATATTGTATGTTCTCCCTATCTCTATCGAAGGTTTTGGGAACGTTGAATTTGCTACGATCTCCCTGTGCTCGAGAATCTTTTCACAGCAGTATAGCAGGCTCATACGTTGCAATAACACTACACTTATCGGTTTCCCATAATCTGGGAACTATAGGCCAGTTAGTCTTACGTCAGTAGTGGGGAAATTAATGGAAACCATGTTAAAGGAAAGGATTATTGACCATCTAAAAACACATAGATTACAGGATCAGAAACAACATGGGTTTACCTCAGGGAGATCATGCCAAACTAATCTTATTGATTTTTTTGATGGGGTAACAAAAATAATAGACACAGGTGGTGCAGTAGACATTGCTTATTTAGATTTCAGTAAGGCTTTTGATACTGTTCCGCATAGAAGGCTTATCAATAAATTGCAATCTTTGAGTTTGGATTCCAATATTGTTGAATGGATTAGGCAGTGGCTGAGTGACAGGCAACAGAGGGTTGTGGCAAATGGAGTTTATTCGGCGCAAGGTCTTGTTACCAGTGGGGTACCTCAGGGGTCAGTACTTGGACCCATTCTATTTAATATTTTTATTAGTGATATTGCAGAAGGTATTAATGGAAAAGTATGTCTTTTTGCTGATGACACAAAGATTTGCAACAGGGTTGACGTTCCTGGAGGGATCAGCCAAATGACAAATGATTTAGGTAAACTAAAAAAATGGTGGGAGCTGTGGCAATTGAGTTTTAACGTGGATAAGTGCAAGATAATGCACCTGGGACGTAAAAACCCAAGGGCTGAATATAGAATATTTGATACAGTCCTAACCTCAACATCTGAGGAAAGGGATTTAGGGGTTATTATTTCAGAGGATCTAAAGGTAAGTAGTCAATGCAATAGAGCAGCAGGAAATGCTAGCAGAATGCTTGGTTGTCTAGGGAGAGGTATTAGCAGTACGAAAAGGGAAGTGCTCATGCCACTGTACAGAGCACTGGTGAGACCTCACTTGGAGTACTGTGTGCAGTACTGGAGATCGTATCTCCCGAAGGATATAGACATCTTAGAGAGAGTTCAGAGAAGGGCTACTAAAATGGTGTACGGCTTGAAGGAGAAAAGTTACCAGGAAAGGCTTAATGATCTTAACATGTACAGCTTGGAAAAAAGACGAGACAGAGGAGATATGATAGAAACATTTAAATACGTAAAGGGAATCCACAAGGTAGAGGAAGGGAGTATATTTAAACGGAAACAAAGTAGCAAAACAAGAGGACATAGTCTTAGATTAGAGGGGCAAAGGTTTAAAAGTAACATCAGGAAGCCTTATTTTACTGAGAGGGTGGTGGATACATGGAACAGCCTTCCAGTGGAAGTGGTAGAGGCCAAAACAGTAATTGAATTTAAGCAGGCATGAGATAGGCATAAGGCTATCCTAAACAAAAGATAAATCCAGGTAAAGTATCCATGTAATTGGGCAGACTAGATGGGCCGAAAGGTTCTTATCTGCCGACATTTTTCTATGTTTCTATGTTTCTATAATGTCAGAACGTCACCAAATCATCAAATTCTCCCAGGTAACAATAGAAAACTCTACTTTCGCATTCTCTAAACAAATATAGCTAAATAGCTGATCAATTTCCCAATTGCTGCAAATAATTTCCACCACTGGACATTTACCTCCTGGTGTCCAAGCTAAGTGATTCTGTTGTCACCAGGGTATTGTGTTGCTACCCTTTTACTGAGTAGGCAGAAATAAGGAAAGCTGGAGTTACCCAGTAGGCTCTTGTGGGGAGAGGTGAGCAGAGTTCATTGTAAGAATGTTTCAGAGTAAGCTAGTCAGTTCACAAAAGATGCCTGAGGGTGGAAAAATGTGATAAATTCTGTTTCAACTTGAATGTTTTCTTTTTCGTACACGGAGTGTTTAAACACAGGAAGTAAAGTTGGCATCCTCAGGCATTTGCTCCGACAAAAAAATTACCGAATGTGCCAAAAACACTACATTTTCCCTCACTCCTTGTTATGACACTTTATCTGATTCACATTACTCCCAGTATTTATTCTTGATGTCATTGACCATTTGCTTAGATCTTTCTCCTTAGAAGAGCTTTATACCTGTATAATTTGTCACAGGTAAACCGTAAGCATGGATACAGAGGGAATGGTTCTCTAGAGCGCACAAATTTGTGTAACATGTGATATAACAGTATTATTCATGTAAACGAATGTGGCAGTGTTTGTGCAACAATAATCAAAGATTAATACTTTTAATCAAATCTGGACTTAAACCAAATGACTCTCAAGAATAAAACAGAACACAATAATAGTGTAGTACAATAAAAACAGGTCTCACATAATATTAGAACATTGCATATGTTTGCATAAATAATACTGTTATATCACATGTTAAACAAATTTGTGCGCTCTAGAGCAGTGTTTCTCAGGAGTCAGGAGTCCTCAGGGGTCAGGACCCCACAACAGGCCAGGTTTTCCAGATATGTGAAGCACAGCACAGGTGATCTGATTTGCTGCTCAGTGATTGCAGGATTCAGTATGCATTTCCCCAAGGTTGGGCCCTATTACATTCTTAACGCAAAAACGCACGCTAAACGTGTGTTTTTTTTGCACGAAGCGTTAAACTTTAACACACAAAAATCACCGCTGTATTTACATTCCTCGCGCATTTGTTCATCCGCCGGAAATTGCGCTCGTAAAACCAACGTGCAGAAATGAGCGCAAAGTACCATGGCTCGCAGAAATCAGTGAGCGCAATGTAATGTGTAACGCGAGTCCGTCAGACGAATGCATTTTTGTGCGGACTGTGCACAACAGACGTACGTTCTGACGGAAGACAAGATAGTGGCCGTCATTTTTGACGGATCTAGTAAAAAAAAGTGCGCATCGTCGTTCTCCGTTGTGAATCCGCAGTTTGGTACAGTCAGGTTGTTACAATTTGCCATTACCACCAGCTTTTCAAAGACGTTAAAATTATGCACGCAAACATTGTCCGTTAAATTTTGCGCATAGATTGTAATACCATGCGCGCACCAGCGCACCAGCGCACAAACGCATTTGCGCTCACAATGTTTAGTATAGGATGCGCGCACTAAATTGCACTCGCAAAGGGTTCGCGCAGGGTCACTCGCGTTAGATGTTAACGCGCATTTTGTGCGCGAACGTCATAATTCGACGTTCAGCGCAGAGGGTTTTGCCCCTTGCGTTAATGCGTTTTTGTGCGCGAAGAATGTAATAGGGCACGTTATCTGCAAAATCTGGCCTGTTAGGGGGTCCTGTCCTGAGGACTGGAGTTGAGAAACACTGCTCTAGAGAACAGTTGCCACTATATGCATGTTTTTCTAGTGATTTTCATGAAGGATAAATCACACACAGTTCTCATTGTAAGCAGCACATCTTGAAACTCAGAAATACTCTTTATATGTTTATCATTCACGATTGAAAGGCGTTTGCTGTTCACCTATCCCCTTAGTAAAACCATAAGCACGCTTAATGTACACTGCAGAGTTTTTTTTCCAGTATTACATTTCATATCATTTAATCGAGAAAATTAAGCAAAAAACCACCATTAGTGAACGCTAGTTTTGTCAGCCTCTTTACTGGCTGGGACAAGAGAGAGATTTACATTTCAAGTTCAGAAATAATTAAAATATTCGGTTTAATAC
Source organism: Leptobrachium leishanense (assembly GCA_009667805.1). Lineage (NCBI taxonomy): Eukaryota > Metazoa > Chordata > Amphibia > Anura > Megophryidae > Leptobrachium > Leptobrachium leishanense. The sequence continues at coordinate 294,978,007 of CM019066.1, forward strand.
TGAGATCCCTTCACAGAACTCTTCTATGACCTAGGTAAAGGAAAAAGAATAGAGCTAGATAACACCACACACCTATTATCTGTAAATATTGACACACTTTAGATGTAACAATGATTTACTATTTAAGCATTAATTATTTTTCCTAAACAATGTCATTCGTAAATGTTATCCATGTTATGAGGTGCTATTCAAAGGAATAGACATACAAGAAAATATACAAATAGTAACATTTTCTTCCCATATTCTCTACTCTTGATTATATAAGATAACCAAGGGAATATTTTACAGCTTTGATTTCTTTTTATTGAAGGGTGGCTAAATTTTGTTATTTATTTATAAAGTGTTTTACCAGGAAGGATACATTGAGATTTCTCTTGTTTTCAAGTATTTCCTGGGTCCTAGAACATTACATTTTTACAGTAGGTGCAGAAATACAAAGTAATAAAATGCAAGATATTAAAAATAACATAAATATACAGATTAACAGAAAATAAATATGTAGGAAATAAAGTCATTATGTTACATGTTTACAGGTGCATTCTGTATTGAGGTATGTTAATAGGGAGCTCTTAAGGGACTTTAGACTAGGGGAAGATTTGATGGCATCTGGGAGGTTATTCCATAACTGCGGTGCTTTGTAGGAAAATGAGCATCGAGTCACTTTCTTTTTGTATTGTGGTACTGCAAGTAAGGTGCAGGTCCTGGATCGGAGGTTATAGGATGAGGGAACTGCTGGGGGAAGCAGCCTATTCAGGTAGGGTGGTAGCTAAATTATATTGTCCTACTTGCTTCTCCTTATGTATCGCTCATTTCAGCCAGTCTTAAGATACTTTAAGCTTCCTGTACAGAAACTGCTTATCAAAGAAACAAGAAATCTTAATAGGTCTTGGAGAAGCCATTCTCTTTCCAGATTTGAGTGGACTTGATCCCAGGTTCCCACTTTCTAGAGCAGTGCTGTCAAACTTACGTCCCTCTCCCAGATGTTGATGCCTACAATTCCCAGAATTCCTTCAATGCAATAGATGGACAGAGAAACGTGGAAGTTGTAGTATATAAAATCTTTGGGGCAGAGTTTGACAGCCCTGTTCTAGCATATTCCCACTGAGAACTGTACAGTTTCCTCAGTGCTTCTCACGAAGAATCTTGAGCTGATGTTACTTAGCTCAAATACTGTTGGCCAAGATGCCCAGGGCCTTTGGAAAGGTTGTCAAATATGTGCATTGCTTCAGTCCTCTGTTTTTTAAATTTCTACCTGTCCTTGGCTTCCTCCTTGACTTTTTGATTGCTCTTTAGATTATTCGTACCTGGACTTTGCTCTTTGTTCTTTACTCTGACCAGTGCCATTCAGCTTTTGTAGACTCTTCCCAGAGAGAATCTCTGCTAACCCGATCTGGTTATTTATTTATTTTTGTTACCATTGAATGAACCTATTTCTGCCTGCCATTATAACAAAACGACGTTATGGAAATTTTCACACAAGAACCTGCTCTGTCTCTGTATATCGGCTCTACTCTGATTCCATGGCTTGGGTTCATTACGCTTCCCTCGGCCTCAATAATTATGTAGAGCTCCTACACTGTCATATGTAGTTCATTCTGTGCTGGAAACAATTAATTTTAGAAGAGATCCTTGTTCCCTCAACTCCCTTGTCCTGAACCTATTTCATAATTCTTCAGTAGTTAATAAATATTACCTTGGTCATGTCAATCTCACGTTAACTGTATCTGTTTCTCCTTTATTGGTTTTCAATCCAAATTGTCCATCTCCATCTGTGTTTTAACTGGTTATAAGTTCATAGCATCCCTCTTTATTCATTGACCAGTTCAGTCAGAGTTGGGTGGGGGAAGGATTAATGCATACTGGCGTACGCCTGTCGTGATGGTTCTGTTGTGTGAAGTTAGCTCAAGGTTTTCTGTTTCAACATTTATTCTCAGTGACGTTCATAAACACAGTGAAAGTATAAATGCTGTTGTCTAACCTGGATCGAGTTGTGACTGGTGTTTGGGCAGAAGAGCTCTTATCACTTTGGGCTTCTTACCGCATTTATCCTGGGGTATTGGCAGAAGAATGGAGCACCTGAGCCGAGATTCTGCAGTATTTACATATGACCCAGGAACTGTGTACCAGAGCATTACTACAGGATATCCACAATAGGTGAAGGAATAAAAAACACCGACCACTTTGCTCTGTCAATGAACTGATACTATCAGTTCCTCCCAACTCCCACCTTCAGGACTTCTCCCGAGCTGCCCCCTTTCTATGGAACTCCCTCCCCCGCAACATTAGACTCTCTCCATCTCTCCAGTCCTTCAAGAAGTCTCTGAAAACACAATGCTTTAGAGAAGCCTATTGGCTCCCTCCATGATCCATCACTGTACATCTCTTACTCCATCTTCCCAATCAGCCCACATGCGCCCCAATACTTCACATACTCAAAGTACCCTCACCTAGTGTGTCACCCCTCTCCTCTTAGATTGTAAGCTCTTGCGCAGGGTGCTCCCTCCTACTGTTCAGTGTGTGTAATATGTAAGTATATTCGTCATTCTGTCTCTCCCATTATACAGCGCTAAGGAATTTGTTGGCACTTTTTAAATACCCGCAAATGTAACTTACAAACTAATTACTGTTGAATTATATCTTTAATACTTAGAAAGAAAAGTTTTTCCTATTTTTAAACAGTTATGTTGTACTTATTATTTTATGTATGTGTGTTGGGAGTCAATTGACAGCTGTCTTCGTGTATGTGTGCACTCTTCCTGTACACCAGTAATTCCAGAAATGCTGTAAAAAAAATTGTATAATAACAGTAATATTGGTCAGGGGGAAAAAAGACATTAGCATCTATTAAGTTCCTCGTTTCACAGATCCTTTGTTGTTGCAGCTGATCAAGCGAAAGTAAGAGGACTCACTGGCCTGGGCGAGTTTTTATACCTATATTTGGCGATATATTGCAGCTTCAATCGGCGGGTTTACCTCTCAGTGAATTTGGTAATATTCCTGCAGTGATGTAATCTCTATGCAGGGCAAGAGACACATTTTTTTATTTACATAAATCAAGTTATTAATGCAAAAAAAAAAAAATTACTGTTACAAACCCTTCTTTCATTGAAACCTACTGTAGGTTTAACTTTAATAATTTATGTTCTCTTGGAAAAAATGATGCATATATATAAGATTTACATTTGGATGCAAAATGCTGTATTTGACAATATATATACGTGTCAACATATTTTATGTGTAGAAAGAAATATCTTGTACTATCTCTGTGATTCACTGCCCATGGCTAGCAATAAATTACATAGCGTAAGTAGCGATCCCAGCAAGCTTTCATATTTTGCATATCTTTTGTAGTATATTTTACACAACCATGTCTGAGAGTAAATCAATAACATACTCTTATTCTGCTGATTTTATATGAGGATAAGGGCTGAGAATATGAAATAAATACTGGTCGAATGTCAAAAGACGCAAGCTGCAAATATCAGTCACAGTGCAGATACATAAGAAAATAATTTAAAACATAAAGGCATTTTCAACTTATTAGATTTAACATATTTGTTACTCATTTTAAAATCAACATCTTACAATGCGCTAACTTTAACTATCAGGTATATTCACTAAAGGTGAAAAGAATTGGCAGGAGAAGTGAAAATTCTAGGTCAAAATAGACAAACCAGAAATATTCTTTTATCTCACTTTCCAAATGGGCTATTTGGTCTAGATGGTTCACTTCTTCTGCCAAGTCTCCTGAATTACCTTTTAGTGAATAGATCTGTGTGTGTTTTTTTTCTAACCCGATCTAAATAGACTAAATTTGTTTTTATTATGATAGTGTCTCATTTCAGGTTAATGATATTCAATCATCCAAAGTTGTGGCCGGTTCTGTATTATATGCTTTATCGGACTACAGTTGCGGATTTTGTTTGATCTCCCTACGCCTCTCACCCCTCATTCTGCCTTTGTCCTGTACTTAAGGGCCAAATTCCAATTGGAGCGGTAACAATTGCATGAGGCTTTCTAAATACTGTGGGTCATCACGCAATCGTTACCACTGCACTTGCTGTTTCAAGTGCTGCCGATTGGCGGTGACTGTCCGGCGAGTTAGCAGCTGGCAGGTTTGCGGCGGGTTGGCGGTGGCTGTCCGGTGGTTTGGCGGTAGCATTCAGGCAGGGCCAGCTCGTCCATGAAGCAGCGGCCCTTTGACAGGGCAGCATTTTGCTGCCCTGTCAAAGGCACCGGCATAGAGCGCCCACCCTGGAAAGGCATGGCCCTGCTGCTGGTCGGGAAATGGGCTGGCGCCCGCCCCCTTCACTTCGGGCCAGCGCCCGCCCCCTCCACTGTGGCCCACCCAGCGTGCAGGTGCCTGGGAGGGCGCCGGCGTGCTTGAAAGCCTCCGGAGTCCACGTGCCTGGAGGCTTTCAAGCATGCCAGCGCCCTTCCAGCGTGCAGGTGCCCACGTCAAAGCCCTCCAGCGGGCCAGCCAGCACAGACACCCGCACCCAGCCAGCCCGGACCCTGCCTGCCCAGATGCCCGGACCAGTCTAGCCCAGACCCGGCCAGGCAAGTCAGCACTCCAGCAGGCTGGTGACCAGGGTGGGTAAGTGTATGTGTGTGTGACTGTGTATGTGTGTGTGTGTATGTGTGTGTGACTGTCTGTGTGTGTGTGTGGGACTGTATGCGTCTGGTGAAACTTAAACATGAGGCCTCACTGACTGCGACAATTTAAAAAAATGCAAAGTACAGTAAGGCAGCGCTATGAAAGTCTATCACCGCTGGTCTAACGGATTTGGTCTGGACTGCCTCACCTCCTCCTACCCGCACCACAGCAGTGTCTGACATCACTGGCGCGGGTGGCTGGCCCCAAAAACGCCAAGAAAGAAATGGCACTGAGCTGCAGGACTTTAACGACGTGCTGAGTGCATCCTCTGAACACAAACATTAAACCAGAGGATTCACCCAGCACGACGCCAGCAGCAAAGAGGTTAAAGGGAAAAAAAAGGGGGTAAAATGTGAGTGCCCCTTTAACCTCTTGCTGCCCCGCACCCACAGTTAGTCTCCTACCTGTACCTCACGATGCTGTCATTCTTATTTTTTGGAGTGTAGGCAGCAGATAATGTGGCAACTCTAGGAGCAATACCATCCTTTTAGGTGCAGGGCTAGGGGGCAACGCCAGACTGCAACAAGGACACAGGCGCAAACGTTTATGTACAGGAGCCTGTCTAAAGACAAATACATGCATTTACACACATAGCCATACGTTCACATACATAGCTATAACCCCCCCCTACTCCCCTGGGGTATGTAGCAATAAAACTCACATTAATGTGCAGTGTGTATGAGCGTATCACAGAGCTTCACAGCAATAAAACTCATACAGGGTTATTCAAAGAGATTCGAAAAGTCAACGCATGTTCGGTGACTTTTCGTTCTCTTCAGTTCGGTGCAAATCGGTTTTCCCATTTCGGCTACCCTGCGGTGTATTCAGCAAGCACCATGGGGCTGTCAAAGTGCAGGGAAAACCCGCCGAAAACCCGCAAAAACATCTGGATTAACCCGTCGAAGATGCTGGAAAAACCCGAGCAGGAGCCGATCACACTCAGCAAAGCCTCCGGAAAAAGCCGACACCGAAGAAGAGGCAGTGAATAAATTAGAAAAACCGTTTGCATGAATGTTTGAAAAGTGAAACGCTGTTTGCAAAGAAACTACTGAGCGAAAATGTCTGAAATTTACATATGAGGTCCAGGGAATCATAATAAAAAGGGCTGTTACTTAAAAAATAAGTAAAGTTAAAAAAAAATCTGACTTTTTAAAAAAATAAATTAAAAAAAATGCTTAAAATATCCTAAAAAAATCTATAAATAAAGAGACTTTTTGCTGCAGAATTTTATAATGAATGGTTTATTAGATATTGAATTAAAACTGAATATTTTTAACATTGAAGCCTATGGGATTCACCTGAATAAACCTGTCTAATGAAACCACCGAATGTCAGGGCAATTCGGGAACCTTTCACTGCTGGTTTGTGTTCTCTGAATAGCCGAAGCAGTGATTTTTTATGGGGATTTCACTGCCCTCGAACAGGCACCGAATGTACAGGCAATTCGCCAGGATTTGGTGTATTGCCTGCTCTCTGGATAGCGAATGGCCAAGAAAGGTAACCGAACGCTGATTTTCAGCATTCGGTTACCTTTCTCCATCCATTCGGATCTCTTTGAATAACCCTGATAGTAATGTGTATGGATTGAGCATTGAACATGAGTGCGTTATAGATCGGTGCGCCGGGGCCTCTCTGGTGCCCCTGAGGTACCCCTGGTGTCTCACTGGTGTCCCTGGGTTACCCCATGTGCCCCTGGGCTACCACTGGTATGTCTCTGGGGTACCCCTGGTGTCTCACTGGTGCCCCTGGGGTACCACTGGTGTCTCTCTGGGGTACCCCTGGTGTCTCACTGGTACCCCTGGGTTAACCCTGTTGCCTCTCTGGTGACCTAATTAGAGAGTCGCCACTGCAGATCTTACACTAGAATTCCTGCTTCTATACGTCGGTTAGCAGGAATAATATCAACAAATTATGCTATTGTATTAAATGGAATACTTTGGAATTTTTTTGCACTTTTTGGCATTTTTCTATAATGTCCATTATTTGGCCTAGTAATTTAAAACTTGTTAGAGGAATATAGTGTTCTTGCATTAAATTTCACTCCACAGCAAGTACAGAGACACAACAACTGCTATTTGTATATTTTAAAGTGAGTTTCTGTGTTCTTTAATCCCATTCAGGATAACTACGTATGTGAATTTCCATTTTCCTATCCAATCATTTTAAGCACTCCCTGAAAAACATCAAAAGAAGTTTGTTTATTAACTCATTATTTGCAATCAGATAACTGAACAAGAGCCGGTCATGCTTTCGAAGGACACTGTCTGGCATTGAGCCTTATACCGGAAAATCATACAGGATGTTAAACTAGAGGAGAAAAAAATCCTTTCCAGAATACAGCCCTGGGGATTGAGAGTTGTCCATCAAAGCTTTATGGTAACAACTAGTGGATAGCTACCTATATAAAAAGCATGATATATAATATAAGGTATTAGGCTAGGGTCAGACTAGCGCAGTTTTAACGTGCGTTTAGCCGCACAAAATCACGGCCGTACTAGCAGCAAATGAAGTCCAATGCCGGGGAACATACGACGAACGGCCGCACGATAGTTCGTCCGCGCATCGCAAGTGGCCAACGAACGTATTTTTTCGAGAACGTCAAACCGCTACTACTGACGTACAGAGTGCGCTGCGTCCGCATAGCGGCGTGTGTGTGTGATTAGGAGACGTCAGACGATGCTAATGTCCGGCTAACATAACGTCCAGACACAAAAAGTGTTTTATTGATGATCCGTACAAAATCACGGACGAATAGGCGCATCGTATGACCGCTATCGCGTATTCCGGGAAAAAATACGTACGTTCGTTCGACCGCACTTTTTCACGGACAACGTGAAAAATGCGTTCGTCTGACCCTAGCCTTAAAGTTCTTCAACATTATTACACTAGGGCTGAATTATAAATGTCCTTGTTAATATATATATTAGTATGGTTAAAATAACAGTATCTGGCTACACCATTCCTAATTTATATATATATATATATATATATATATATTACTGTGCAAAAGTTTTAGGCAGGTGTGAAAAAATGCTGTAAACAAAGAATGCTTTCACAAATGGAAGTGTTACACATTTATGTTCATAAATGAACAAAATGCAGTGAATGAACAAAAGAGAAATCTAAATCAAATCAATATTTGGTGTGACCACCCTTTGCCTTCAAAACAGCAGCAATTCTTCTAGGTACACTTGCACACAGATTTTGCAGGAATTCGGCTGGTAGGTTGTTCCAAACATCTTGGAGAACTAAGCACAGATCTTTTGCGGATGTAGGCTTTCTCACATCCTTCTGTCTCTTTATGTAATCCCAGACACACTTGATGATGTTGAGATCAGAGCTCTGTGGGGGCCATGCCATCACTTCCAGTACTACTTGTTCTTCTTTACGCTGAAGATAGTTCTTAATGACTTTGGCTGTATGTTTGGGGTCGTTGTCCTGCTGCAGAATAAATTTGGGGCCAATCATACGCCTCCCTGATGGTATTGCATGATGGATAAGTATCTGCCTGTATTTCTCAGCATTGAGAACACCATTAATCCTGACCAAATCTCCAACTCCATTTGCAGAAATGCAGCCCCAAATGTTCAAGGAACGTCCACCACGCTTCACTGTTGCCTGCAGACCCTCATTATTGTACCGCTCTCCCGCCCTTCGATGAACAAACTGCCTTCTGCTACAGCCAAATATTTACAATTTTAACTCATCAGTCCAGAGCACCTACTGCCATTGTTCTGCACCCCAGTTCCTATGTTTTCATGCATACTTTAGTCGCTTGATCTTGTTCCCACGTCGGAGGTATGGCTTTTTGGCTGCAACTCTTCCATGAAGACTTCCATGGCCAGACTTCTACGGACAGTAGATGGGTGTACCTGGGTCCCACTGGTTTCTGACAATTCTGAGCTGATGGCTGCACCAAGTTTTTTTGGCCGACCACTGCGTCTACGATCCTCAACATTGCCCATTTCTTTGTGCTTCTTCAAAAGAGCTTGGACAGCACATCTTGAAACCCCAGTCTGCTTTGAAATCTTTGTCTGGGAGAGACCTTGTTGATGCAGTATAACTACCTTGTGTCTTGTTGCTGTGCTCAATCTTGCCATGACATGAAACTGTCTTTCACAACCTCACCTTGGTAGCAGAGTTTGGCTGTTCCTCACCCAGTTTTAAGCCTCCTACACAGCTGTTTCTGTTTCAGTTCATGACTGGGTTTCAACCTACATGTGACATTGATGATCAGTAGCACCTGTTTGGTATAATTGGTTGATCATACATCTGACTATAATCCTACAAAATCCCTGACTTTGTGCAAGTGTACCTATGAGAATTGATGCTGGTTTGAAGGCAAAAGGTAGTAACACCAAATATTGATTTGATTTAGATTTTCCTTTTGTTCGCTCACTTTGCATGTTGAAAATTGACAAATATAAACAATCATTTATATTTCTGAAAGCATTCTTTGTTTACAGCATTTTTTCACACTTGCCTAAAACTTTTGCACAGTACTGTATATATTGGTGTAGATTTTGTATATATAAATACGGGTCACTATCCTAGCCCAGCCATTACTACAACTTCTCAAGCTCTTAATGTTTGTGGCTGCAGCTTCAATATTAACATTTTGTTCCACCATTCATGAGTCCTATTGTAGCTCAGATGTTGTGACTCTCTAGTGTATATTACCAGTTCCTATACTTTGCGTACGAGCCACTAACTAGTGGCTGTCAGAGGAGACATACTTGAAAACGAGAGAAAACCCAATGTATCCTTCCTGGTAAAATACTTTATAATTATATTACCTATTCTAACACCATTCGTTCTTCTTGGCTCGAGATGGTATTCTGCGAGGAATAACGGCTCAAAATCCCTGGTGTTTTAAATTGGATTTACTTTTTCAATAATCAGCTTAAAAAATTCAAACTTACCTGATGTCCCATGGTTCAGAAATGCCACCTCCTCTAGCAGCTTGCACTAAAACACTGGAAGTACAAAGTTCCCAGTGTCCTACAGTGGTCCCAGCATGACCCTTCATGTGCGAGCACGTGCAGAGCTGTAGAGTTGTGCTTTTCTCCATGGAGTCCTTTGGAATCCATGAGCTGATATCAGCGAAAGCGCTGGTGCCACTGCCGGTGTTCTATCGAGAACCAATGAGGGTGCATTTTGCGACCGAGCCCCCTCTGACGTCAGCAGCAGAGAAGTCACGTGGGTCATGGATCTCGACGGGGTTATAGGGTCTCGATAGAACACCCGTATCAGTCAGCAGCTCCCAGATATTCTGACACGACATGTTAATACAGCGGCTCGCTCGGAATAGAGCCATTACAAGCGAGCCACTAAAGAAAAACTACGTGCTTAATCCATCCATTAGAAAGCTGCTCTTTTGGGTTCCGTAGGAAGAGGGTGCAAGGTTGACCAGTAAAACCTACCTTTGATCTAATATTGATCTAAATATTAAAATTAAACACAAGTCACAGAACACAAGTCCAAAAGGAGCATTGATGAAAAAGAGCTTTGGACAATCCTTAGATTTTCTTTTTAGTTAAGAAAAACAACTAACCAAACAAAAATATATTCACTTGACTAAAATAAAAAATAAATTTACTGTATGAATTAAAAGGCAGCAATCTGTACTTAATGTTGTAATTTATTTTATGTTTTCTGATCTTTACATAATTGATACTTAGTGCTGTGGCATCTTGCCCCTACTTGGTCATCCCCCAAAAATAAAATAACGAATAAAGTTATTTGGGTGAAGTCACTTGTGGTTGAAGCACATGTTATCCTACAACTACAATAACATCTTCTGTCTTGAAAAGTTTAAATGTGCCTGAACGAAGTGTAGGTCTGTCGGATACCTGTGTGTGCAGAGCATGTTAACAGCAATCAATGTACCGCAAAGAGACGTGTTATCTAACATGAATCATGCATCTCAATTCGGTACATCACTTCACCAGCCACTACTTCTGTCTTTTATGCTACCACCATCTTTACCATTTCGGAATTGCAAAATGTCACCTCTGTTCCCATCATGAGATATTCCCTTTTGTCTTGGAACTACTTTCTTATACTTTCTTGACTTCCTCATTCCTCATCACTTTAATATGGCAACAGAAACCTCAAACCAAATGGACTTAATGCAAACTAATCCTCAGGTGACACTCTAGTCAATTTGACGAATTAATTTACTTGAATGATCGTGGTGAGATGAGCAACCCCTTACTGCCCGAAAGTCTTAAAGCAGGGGTCAGCAACCTTTGTCCCACAGGTGTTTGGAATTACTTCTCCCATGATGCTCTGCTACTCAATAGGCTGGCAGCTCCTCATAGGAAATGTAGTTCTAAAACATCTGAATTAAATGGTCATGTTGGCATTGATTGGTTGAGCATTTGGCTCAGTTTCCGACCTGGTAGTCCTCCTGGAGCCAAGAGAGATTCAGGAGCTGGAAAGGAAATGGGTTTATACAAAATCTGTAAACTAAAACAAGGAAAGGGGAGTTGGGTGGTCAAAAGTAGCTGAAATGTAACCCCTCCAGGTTGATCCTCACGACTCCGTATATAGGTTATAACGCCCTTGTAAGAAAATATTTCTGGCATACCACACTTATTTTACTTTAATGTATACGTTTCTACACTGTTAACACTATTTAAACTGTTAAACATTTTTATACATACTGCATAAAATAACTAGGTATTACACCCCCACCCCAGAGGGTGCAGTAAGTTTCCATTTAATAGCCCTTTGTAAATGCCCTATCTCATCCTTGTAAAATATTAGTCTTTCTTAATAGTGATGGCTCCATCAAGGCAAGCAGGTATGTAAATCCATTAAGGATAATGGCCAGTGGTGTAGGAAGGGTTGAGTTGTGTAAGGATACAGCTACAGAGCTAGGGATCAAGTCATATGGAACATTTGGGATCTCAGGCGTCCCCACTATTTTAGAAAGGGCTGCTTGGTTGGCTGATATACTGGAAAAATACAATATCATCCTGTTCGGAAACACTTTTAAAGGGCTTATAGTTAAAGGTGTTTTCAGGATATTGGGAACACACAGGAACGACACGTTTTCTGTATTTCCTGGAGGTATTACATTGTCACACATAAAGAGGTGCTGCAGCAGATACAGCGTCCATTAATCTTTTTTGACAGTAATCATGCCAGGGGGGACAAAACTCATGGCGTGCTCCCAAACATATTTTATTAGGACTTGACCTTTGTGCAGAACCCTAATATGACGCCAGTGTTGAACCTTCAGGGTTGTGATTTTGAGCTGGTCTGGTAGTTTTAATCATGTTCTTGCAACTACATCAACAGTCTTGATGCACCTGCCTTTTGCCACTGAGAAGAACAACAACTATGATTATAACAACATACATACTTTGCATCAGAAAACTGTTACAAATGGTTATGAGACTGAAAAGAAATAAATATTATTTTCTACCTCCAAGTAACATGCTCCTCCACTCCAGAAACAGATAGCTGGATTACGTCACCCATATTTTGAGCCTGGCACACCTCTCTGTGTGTTTGTTCCTATTATATCCTTCAGATCATCGTTTCAGATGTCTGTATCATGGTGCACACTTCACCTAGCTTCTGTAGCCCAGATTTACCACTTAGAGTCATGGCCGAAATTGTTGGCACCCCAGACATTTTTCCAGAAAATCAAGTATTTCTCACAGAAAAGTATTGCAGTAACACATGTTTTGCTATACACATGTTTATTCCCTTTGTGTGTATTGGAACAAAACAAAAAAAGGGCGGAAAAAAAGCAAATTGGACATAATGTCACACAAAACTCCAGAAATGGGCTGGACAAAATTCTTGGCACCCTTAACTTAATATTTGGTTGCACACCCTTTGGAAAAAATTAATGAAATCAGTCGCTTCCTATAACCATCAATAAGCTTCTTACACCTCTCACCCGGAATTTTGGACCACTCTTCCTTTGCAAACTGCTCCAGGTCTCTCTTATTGGAAGGGCGCCTTTTCCCAACAGAAATTTTAACATCTCTCCACAGGTGTTCAATGGGATTTAGATCAGGACTCATTGCTGGCCACTTCAGAACTCTACAGCGCTTTGTTGTCATCCATTTCTGGGTGCTTTTTGACGTATGTTTGGGGTCATTGTCCTGCTGGAAGACCCAAGATCTGGGACGCAAACCCAGCTTTCTGACACTGGGCTCTACAGTGCGACCCAAAATACTTTGGTAATCCTCAGATTTCATGATGCCTTGCACACATTCAAGGCACCCAGTGCCAGAGGCAGCAAAACAACCCCAAAACATCATTGAACCTCCACCATATTTCACTGTAGGTACTGTGTTCTTTTCTTTGTAGGCCTCATTCCGTTTTCAGTAAACAGTAGAATGATGTGCTTTACCAAAAAGCTCTATCTTGGTCTCATCTGTCCACAAGACGTTTTCCCAGAAGGATTTTGGCTTACTCAAGTACATTTTGGCAAACTGTAGTCTTGCTTTTTTATGTCTCTGCGTCAGCAGTGGGGTCCTCCTGGGTCTCCTGCCATAGCGTTTCATTTAATTTACATGTCGAAGGATAGTTCGCGCTGCCACTGATGCTCCATGAGCCGGCAGGACAGCTTGAATTTCTTTGGAACTTGTTTGGGGCTGCTTATCCACCATCCGGACTATCCTGCGTTGCAACCTTTCATCAATTTTTCTCTTCCATCCACACCCAGAGAGATTAGCTACAGTGCCATGGGTTGCGAACTTCTTGATAATGTTGCGCACTGTAGACAAAGGCAAATCTAGATCTCTGGAGATGGACTTGTAACCTTGAGATTGTTGATATTTTTCCACAATTTTGGTTCTCAAGTCCTCAGACAGTTCTCTTCTCCTCTTTCTGTTGTCCGTGCTTAGTGTGGCACACACAGACACAAAATGCAAAGACTAAGTGAACTTCTCTCCTTTTTTTTTATTTAAAAGAATTTTTATTATTTTTCAAAACAAAAATGCCATAAATGCAACAGTGTCATAAGTACGCGCTAGGCACAGCGCTCCAGTTTGTGGCACAACATACAGTAACAACATATGAATATGAGAATCAAATAAGTCATTTACACTAAGCAGATCAACTCAGGTCTGAAGACTATCAAAATAAAAAGAAAATCGGGGGAAAAACAGGGAAGACGCTTTATAGAATAAATTGAATCACATAAATTCCAGGTGAGATGCGAGTGTAGCAGCAGTCAGTACTAGATTTTCGAGTGGGAGATCCGTCGATCTCAAGTGGCGGGAGGAGGTGGTGTAAGTACCGGGTCTGAGATGGGTGCTAATAGCCGCACCGCGGGAGAGAGAGCTGAACGTTTATGAAGGAAATCTGACCACCAAAACCACGTCCTAAAATATTTTTGATACTGGTTCTCTAATGAGTAGTGGAGCTCTTCCAGAGTACGAATGCGTTCCACCGCTTCAATCCATTCCCTAACAGTGGGGGCGGTTGTCTGTTTCCATTTCCGTGGAATGAGGGATTTGGCTGCATTTAAAAGGTGTAACAGTAAAGAGGCTTTGTACGTGTTGACTGGGAGTGGGACTAAGTGAAAAAGTATCCACTGAGGTGAGTCATCTGATTTAAAGCCAGTAATGTCCTCAATATGCACCAAAATCTCAGACCAGTAAGCAGTGAGGACCGGACAGCTCCACCATAAATGTACATATGTGCCAGTCGCAGCAAGGCATCTCCAGCATTGAGAGGTAGTTTGTGAGAACATACGATTTAAGCGGACTGGTGTAAGGTACCAGCGTGCTAGGAGTTTAAAATTAGAGAGCTGCACTGAAAGGCTTATAGAGGAGCATTTATTGATAGAAAAAAATTTTGTCCAGTCCTCCTCTGAAATGGATTCTGGGAGTTCATCATGCCATTTGGACACATAGGAGGGTACCTTGGGTTGGGATGAGGAAAGGAGTAGTGCGTAGAGGGACGAGAGAACATGTATTGGTGGGGGGTCCATCGTACACAAGGTCTCGAATACAGTCATAGTGGTGCGGAGGGGCACAGACGATGTTAGTTTAGTTACAAAATGAGTTAATTGGCCGTATTTAAAACACTCAAGGGGGGTATGAGTGGGTCTCGGTGCCAATAGTAGAAGTGGGGACAGTACCTGATCTGTACAACAGCGCGCAATGGGCAGGTATGGGCCGTCCGGGTCTATGTCTAGAATAGGTGTTTGCCTGCCCGGAGGGAAATCAGGATTATGCGACACGGGGTACAGGGGGGAAATATCTGGGGAAAGGTCGGGTCTGGAACGGACTTCTCTCCACAGCCGGAGAAGCTGTGGAGCAGTGGGGTGATCCGGGGATATCACCAGGGAGCTAATGGCCGCTAGTTGCCATGGCACAGATGCAATCGGTACCTGGAAAGCGCATTGCTCCAATGCCACCCATAACTTGATCGGAGGAGACATTGACCAATCACATATCCGCGTCAGCAAGGCTGCTTGGTAGTAAGATTCCATATGGGGCAGTCCCAAACCTCCCCTATCCCTAGGGCGAGTCATGTCCTTATAAGATATCCGAGGGCAGGTAGCGCCCCATATAAATTTCAGGAAGCCAGATCTCAACGCCTGGAAATAAGCCCGAGGTATTTTAACCGGAACCGCCTGAAATACATACAGAAACTTTGGGAGGATAGTCATTTTCAGATAATTAACACGGCCAAGCCACGAGATATGCGGTTTACGCCATTTGCGGAGCTCAAGTAAAGTATTGTTCAGGAGTGGTGTATAATTCGCTGCGAACAGGTCCCTGGTACACCGCGTGAGAGTAGTGCCCAGATAACGTAGGGAATCCCTCGTCCACTGAAATGGGCATATATCCGTCAGGGCCTGGTAGAGGTCTGGTGACACCCCCACCCCCATAGCCTCACACTTTGAGTCATTAATTAAAAAGTTGGACAACGTCTGGAAGGTTCGTAATTCCTTTAGTACATGTGGGAGGGATCGGAGGGGATTGGTGAGAGTGAAAAGGACATCATCTGCGTATGCTGAAATTTTATAGTGGTGGAATGGGAGATGAAAACCTTGAATTTCGTCATTATCCCGAACCCGTTGCATGAAGGGTTCCAAAGCTAGGACAAATAACAGAGGGGATAAAGGGCACCCCTGTCTCGTCCCATTTCTAATGCAGAAAGGTGTCGAATGTGTACCGTTAATTCTAATCCGTGCCGTCGGGGAGGAATACAGTGCGTATATCCATGTCATCCATTTAGTGCCGAAGCCCATATGTCTAAGGACTCCAAATAGATAATGCCAGTCCACCCGGTCGAATGCCTTTTCGGCATCAACCGAGAGGAATATGGTAGGGCGTCCCTGAGCTTGAGCCCGGTGAATGAGATTAATAGTGCGAATGGTATTGTCCCGAGCCTCGCGCTGAGTCACGAAGCCCGACTGGTCAGGGTGAATCAAGGCGGGTAATAAGGGGCTGAGGCGGAGAGCCAGCAATTTCGCAAACAATTTAACGTCTGTATTGATGAGGGAGATTGGGTGGTAGTTAGGAACTAAAGTGTGATCTTTATCAGGTTTAGGAAGGAGAGTAATCGTGGCTAGGAGGGCTGATTGGGGGATAGTAACCTGGTCATCCAGGGAATTAAAGGCCTTCAAAAAATGAGGGCCTAAAGATGGGAGAAAGGTCTTATAATACCCCATCGTAAACCCGTCTGGGCCCGGGCTCTTACCCGATTTCATAGATTTAACTGCTGAGGCAAGTTCTTTCATGGTGAAGGGAGCGTCCAGTGCTTTCCGGGCCTCCTGAGAAATAGTAGAGTCATATGAGTCTCGCAAGTACTTGTCAATTGCGTCTGAGGGAGGGGGGGTGTCCCTCAAATTGTATAGAGCTTTATAATAGGATAGGAAGGCCGCAGAAATATCTGGGGACGTGTGAGCCATCGACCCACCCACGTGACGTACTTTAGGGATATACGTGGCCATATGTCGTTGTCGGACTGCGTTAGCCAAAAGACGGCCACAACGGTCTCCCTGGGTATAATATTTAAGTTTAGTGATTTGTAGGGAACGAAGAGTATTACTTGTGAGCAAGTTGTTAAGAGCCGCTCGCTGTAATGTCAGTTCTTTAAGCGTATCTAATGACCCATGTGCTTTATGAGATGTCTCGAGAGTATGTATGTCACCTAGGAGGTCTTTGATCTGTCCCGTCCGAAGTCTCTTTAGCCGTGCCCCGATTTGAATAAATTTGCCCCTTAGAACACACTTATGGGCTTCCCATACCATAGGCAGGGATACGTCTGGAGTCAGATTATCCCCAAAATAGTCAGTAATGGCCGTTTCAATGTCAGTCCTGTTTACGTCATCTTTGAGAAGGGCCTCATTAAGTCGCCAAGTCCTGTCACGTTCTGGGACTGCAGGGAGAGTGATCACTAAATGTACTGGGGCATGGTCTGACCATGTGATGGGCCTAATAGTGGCGGACTTCAAGAAGTGGAGGCCATTATGAGATACCAGAAAAGTATCCAGTCGGGAGTAGGAACCCGCAGCAGAGGAGAAAAATGTAAAGTCTCTCCCTTCCGGGTGAAGTACCCTCCAGCCGTCTACCAACTGCTGACCGTGCAATAAGTGGAGAAACCGCCGCCTTAAAGAAGGGTCGGGTCGACATGAAGCAGGATTGCCCTCCCCAGGGGCGTCCAGATGGACATTAAAGTCTCCACCACATATTATTATGCCCTCACTGTAACGTGACAATTTGTTGAAAATAGAACGAAGTGCCTGGCATTGGTTACGATTGGGGAGATAAATGTTAACCAGAGTGCAGCGAGTGATGCCCAAGGTCCCTTTGAGAAACAAAAACCTACCCCCCGGATCCGAGACATGAGAATCGTATACAAAGGGGACATGACGGGCTATCAGTATGGCCACCCCTCGAGATTTTGAGGTTACGAAGTTACTCACATAACTAGTGGAATAATGCGGTGATGATAAGGTCAGTGCGGAGTCTGCTCGGAAGTGTGTCTCTTGGACAAAGACGATGTCCCCGCCCTGCGCGCGGGCATCAGCCAGGGCCAGCCGACGTTTCACGGGGGTGTTCAGCCCCCTCGCCTTAAGCGTGATCAATCGGACCGTCGCCATAATGGAAGTAATGGGAAGACTAGCCACGGGCACCAGCCTGGAGAGAAAAACCTGAGAGCGTCTAAGGGGAGAGGGAAATAAGGCATTGCAAAAAGAAAAAAATCAATCAATAATAAAGTAATAAACATATAAACAAAGAGGCAGTGAGAATTCCTCATCAGGGTGTTTCGGAGCCCCGTGGGAAATTGCAAGTCTGAAATACACTGACCTCTCAACCGGTCCCCAGTCACGGGACTGGGGGCCGTGAGAGAGTACATAGTAAACATAATAACGGTCACCGCTACTGGTGGGGGTGCGGTCAGCAGCGATAAGCTCGGTAAAAGCAAAGTAGCTCAGTGTTCGAAGTTCGAACCGGGCAGGCGATCAAATGCAAAAGGTCTCATAAAGAGAAACAATGTAGGTGAAGAGTGGAAGATAGGTAGAGTATGCAAAAGGAGGAGTCCATCTGTTTACTCAGCCACACGAGGATGGAGTAGTGGGTAGCTGGTCATGCGGAGAGTCCGAGGGTCTCTGAGGTGGTTTCCTGCGCTTCACCGGGGTCTGCCATCTGGAGCGTTGGGGCCTGACCTGACCGGCGTTGTGGGTTACGCTGGGGATTGCAAACCAGTCCGGGATAGACAAAGGCGGAACACCTAGAGCCGAGGTTAATGGCGGTATATCCTCCGGGGTGGACACAAAAAAGGATTCCCCTTCAATTGTGGTAGTAAGTGAAAAGGGGTATCCCCAGCGATATCTAATCTGTCGTTCCTGGAGAATTTGGGTGAGTGGTCGCAAGGCCCTCCTCGCCTGCAATGTGGACCAGGAAAGGTCTGGAAAAACCTGAAGTGGATGTCCCATCCGGTCACGGAGATCTGTTTTCCGGCTTGCCATCAGGATGCGTTCCTTGTCCACGTAATAATGTAGCCGGCAAATTATGTCTCTCGGGGCCGATGATGGGGTCCCCTTTGCCCTCAGTGCCCTATGGGCTCGATCAAATGGAAGTGGGGCTTCAAGCGGGCGTTGTAGGAGTGGATTAAACAAAGTGTGCAGCAAGGCTGGGATATCTTCCGAGGGGCCCTGCGGTTCAGGGATACCCCGAATTCTTAAATTATTTCGTCGTCCCCTGTTGTCCACATCATCCAGATCTCTGCGTATCATTGTGAAATATTTGGAGTGTGCACTGACCTGCTGCTCAAGAGCTAGCACTCTGTCCTCATTCTGGTCTTTAATATCTTCTAGGCCTTGAACTCTCGATCCAAGATGGATGATATCCTGAGTCACGTGTTCCCAGCGTGCTTCCCATGCCGTTTCCATCCTCTGCATCAAGGATTCCAAATCAGTCCTGGTTGGTAGGGACCTCAAAATGTCTCTGATGGACATTTCTTCCTCCGCTGGTTGGAGTGGGCTGCGGGGAGGAGAGGACGCCGGAGTGCCGTCCGACGCCGGCGCCATCTTGGAATGGCGCCTGTCACACTGCACCGCCGGGTGCTCGGCGAAAAAGGAGGAGATATCCTCCGATCGGGTTGGTTTGGGGGTGCCCTGCGGCTTACCTCCCCCCTGTCCCTTCTTTTTGTGAGCCATTGCGGCTCCCCAAAGGTATTTATCACCTCTCAATGGTGATCGCTGCCAGAGCTCTGCTTTCAAGCAGCCGTCGCCATCGGCTGCCCAGCCACGCCCCCTTACTTCTCTCCTTTTTATCTGCTTTCAGGTGTGATTTTTATATTACCCACACCTGTTACTTGCCCCAGGTGAGTTTACAGGAGCATCACATGCTTGAAACAATCTTATTTATCCACAATTTTGAAAGGGTGCCAAGAATTTTGTCCAGCCCATTTTTGGAGTTTTGTGTGGCATTATGTCCAATTTGCTTTTTTTCCTCTCTTTTTTTGTTTTGTTCCAATACACACAAAGGGAATAAACATGTGTATAGCAAAACATGTGTTACTGCAATACTTTTCTGTGAGAAATACTTGATTTTCTGGAAAAATGTCTGGGGTGCCAACAATTTCAGCCATGACTGTAAATCCCTCTACTAGTGCATTGGCGCTTATTTCCACACCTTGCAGACACCGGTGTATCGGCATTATTACAAGTTTACGCGTGTTCTTTGTGATTAAGAAAAACCACAAAAGAACAACAAATTGGCATGGGAAAATAATTCCCATATAAATCAAAAACTTCTGCCAAAAAAGAAACTAGACAAAATGTACACAAAGGTACATAATGTTTCTATACGTAGAGTAACCTTGTAGATTTGATTTGTCTCAATTGTAACTCAAGGGCGTTTAATTATCATGCTACAATAAGTTTAAAACCAAGATTTGAAATGTAGGAGAAATCCATCTGCTGTGTATAATTCATGTAAAATTTTGATATTTGCTTCTAAATTCTGGCGTGAATAGACACTTGAGGCAGGGCCAGCCCATCCATGGGTCCTGATGAGGCCATAGCTTCCGGCGGCACTTTGATAGGGGTGGCATTTTGCACCATGCATTACTGTGAGGTTTATTGCTGTGTACCCTGTGATACGCTCATGCACACTGCACATTACTGTGTATTTTATTGCCATGGAGCTCTGTGATACGCTCATACACACTGCACATTACTGTGCGTTTTATTGCTGTGGAGCGCTGTGATACGGTCATACACACTGCACATTACTGTGGAGCGCTGTGATACGGTCATACACACACTGCCCATTACTGTGGGTTTTATTGCCATGGAACTCTGTGATACGCTCATACACACTGCACGTTACTGTGAGCTTTATTGCTGTGGAGCTCTGTGATATATTCATACACACTGCACATTACTTTGAATTTTATTGCTGTGGAGCTCTGTGATACGCTCATACACACTGCACATTACTGTGGGTTTTATTGCTGTGGAGCGATGTGATATGGTCATACTGCACATTACTGTGGGTTTTATTGCCGTGGAGCTCTGCGATATACTCATACACACTGCACATTACTTTGAGTTTTATTGCTGTGGAGCTCTGTGATACGTGTGGAAGTGTTTTAGAGCAAATCGTTTTGGAGGGCCAGCACTTCATGCTTGGACGTCCCTACCTTGTGCCTACTTGGTATATGAGCATCAATCAAGATCAGTATAATACTAACCCTACAGCTGTGTTTAGATATGCAGTATACATGATAACAATGATGGGCTATTTTATTTGCACACCACCACACGCAAAGGCATGTATTTTTATCCATTTGTTTGCTTTTATACGAAAGGAACAAATATATAACGAGTTCTAAAATTATAACCTTTTATTTAATTTACAAATTAGTATTTTATTATATACTATTATAGTATTATATTATAATACGTACTATTATAGTATTTTATTAAATATTGTAATCACATATTGATTTTTGTTCTTTAATATAAATATGAAACTTAACATACAAAAAAACCATAATATATTACTGGAGGTCTAAAGGTAAAACTCATGAGCTACATAATCTGATAGGATGTTATTGTTAACGAAAGGTCAAATTCATATACAGTAACTTAATACAATGGCATTAGGGAGTATATGGGATCAAAACATTACGCAACAAAATTACTCGTATTGTTTAATGAAGAACATATTTTATAATAAATGTACTTCAGATCCCAACAAAGCTTATTTCACTTTCTGAACTAGAAATACTATAATGACACCTAAAGTCACCTGGGTCACAAAATAATTATTAACAGTTGTCGTTTGCATGCTGTGGAGGCTGTTTAGAATTTTCTGTAAGGAAAATAGAACATGTTAAATAATATATATATGTTATCATAATACTTTTTTGCATAGTGGAATTGCTAGTGGTTGAGATCCTGACGTATTTGAACATCGGATTTCAGATAGAAAACATTATTAAACCAGTCTAGACATTTGTAAAATAGAGAAAATGACTCTTTGTTCTTCCTCAGGTTTTAGCAAACACTTGTAAAAGTTAAAAGGCAAGAATATTGGATCATAGTCACAATGTTGTAATCAGGGTTGATGCACCCAATATATTAACACTGTTTTTACTTCTCAGCTTGATTTCTGAGTATCGTATTGTCCAGTAAACTCATGTTCCCATCCCGAAGTTTCATAGAGATCATGAATGGCTTTGGCCTAATGCTCAGTCCATAATCACATTCCTGATTGAGATTACATGTGGGGTTAGCAGCAAACTCACACTGGTGGACCAAGATGGAAGTGAAAAGAAACAGCTGCATCTTTGACATCTCTTCACCGATACATCTCCTCTTGCCAACTGAAAAGATCATGACGCTGCTCGCCATATCTTTGTTCAGGAAGCCTTTATCATCCAGGAATCTAGAAGGGTTAAACTCTTCTGGAGAAGACCACTTCACCAGATCATGATTGACTGACCATTGATTGACAAACACCACAGTGTCTTTTGGAATGTTATAACCCATTAAATGTGTATCTTTTGTAGTGGCATGTGGAATGGTTACAGGCACAAAGCTGCTGAAACGCATTAGTTCATAAAGAAATGCCATGATATAAGGCAAATTTGGCTGATCTTCTATACAGGGCAAACGACTTCTCCCGATTACCCTATCCACTTCCTCTTGCATCATCTTCTGGATGTCTGTGTACCTGATTGAAGGAAACATTCACAGTTAATTTAATCAGATCATTAGTTATCATATGTTGTGTAACATGCTACATTACATAGTTGTATTCTATTTTCACAGCAAAAAATCACATACACACTATTTTCTATTGAAATAGGACAAATAATGGAATTTACTGTACAAAATTCCATGTGCATACATTTTTAAAGGCAAAGTTAGTGATCCACTGGGGAGACACAAGCTCACTCCTGTGTAAAATCACACTCCTGTTACCCTGTGTTACTGCAAAGAAGATACAAGGAGCAGCCCCCAACTTCACTGTAAGAAAATGCTCAACAAACTATGGTGCTGCTTTACAACAGCCAGGGAGAGGGCAGAATACAGGGAAAGCTCTGGGGTCACTCACTCACTGCTGTTCAGGGATAAGATTCAGGGGGTTATAATGACTGGAAATCCCTGTACAGTACAGATACAAGGTGTTACTGTAATTTACAAATACAGGCATCATGACACATACAAATATTATTTTCATATTCTATTGGTATTTTTGGAATCTGCAATGTAATAATCTCAATATGATCACTATATAAATCCCCATATGCAAGAGATCTCACCATAATTATTATCTGTCTGCATCATATTTACGTGATTTGACACAAAGGCCATTTCTGCTTGTATACTCAAAATGCGGACCCTGATTGAAATTGTGCAAGATAAGGGACACCACTCAAAGGTTTGAACTTTTCATCCCATCAATATTTCTGTAAAGGATAACCAAATATATGAAAAATAAAAAATTAAGAAAATTAGCATTCTTTTAATATTTGAATCTTGGAAAAAAATTCTATGCTAAGTTGATATTATACCCTCATTTAAGTTTTAACTACACATCCCATGTTTCCAACAAATGCTATGATAATATACAGTATGTGTGTATATATATATATATATATATATATATATTTAAAATAAGGTGCTTTCAAGTGAAAGGGTTACAAATGTTGCGTTATTTTTTCTTTTTTAAGAATTTATGTTAACATTCAAAACTACTGGTTTAAGTATACATTTTTTTAAAAAAATAGTCATACAGGGTTATTGTTTCGTTCCCCCAGCCGGGTAATCTGATGCTGAGAGCTCTTCTCAGTCCTTATAGGTTATAGGGTTAATCTGTTTAGCTCTCCGCCCCTGGAGTCTCAGCGTCTCTACCTATATAATGGCGTCTCTACCTATATAATGGCAATCAGTGCAATTGTTCCCTGATCCAGTATAGGTCTTCCTTGCTGAGTTTCTGATTTCTGCATTCTGTATTTTGATATCTTGGTTTTTGATTCCTGGCTACGTATCTTGACAATTCTTGTGTTTAACCCCTGGTATTGTACTTTGACTTCATGGTTTATGACTTCTGGCTTTGCATGCTGACTATTCTCTTGCTTGATCCAATTCGTGTTTTGTTTGTGTGGTATTCAGGTTTCTGGTTTATGTTTGTACCACACTACAGTATCTGTTGTTGGTTATTCTGGTGTGAGACCTAATTGCAAGGTATCTAGTTGTTTGTGCTGGTCGCAGCATAACCTCAAGTTTTATGTGAGTCCTGCCCTGCATGCTGCAGACTTTATTTCTGTCTAGTCTGTTTTTCATGTTTTCTGTATGTGTGTATCTAGTGCAGCAGTTCATAGTTCTGGTTTATACAGACCACCTCAAGGATCTCTTTCTTGTTCCATTGTTGCTAGATATTCCTTCCTGTCAAGTCTGGTTTAACCCTGTCATTTTGTATATTCCCACCCTGTACTCTGGATAGTCAGAAGGCCATCCAAGGACCTTGCCCCAGCGCAGGGTTTTCCTCGTGCGTCTTGTCTGGTTCTTTTGTATCCTGTGTCCAAGGTTCTGCAATATGCAGAACACATTCCTGCCTAAAGGGCTTACTCAAACACACAGCAAGGACCCCCCTTTGGCTCCCGAGGGGGGCCACCGTAACCGTTATTCAAAGAGAACGGATTTGGACCCTAAAATTGCACCAAACAGTGATTTTTCCCGTACAATGTAATTTCGTGGACATTCGGCTATTCAAAAAGCTGGCAATTCGCCAATAACAAATAAAATGTTAAAGACACTCTATATCTGTTTATGACAGATGCATTAAATGCTTGTTATTTTTGTACGGTTGTTATAGTTATTATGCTTTTTATTTGTAATACCATAGCTTCCTCTTGGGGTATTATGAAAGAGCCCACAGGGAATTACCTCCCGTATCTATCAAAGCTTTGCGATCAATCACTTTGACATACTGCCAGAGTGAGTGACATTTCATACAGCATTTTTTCCCTCCTCCAGTCAGCCTCCCTTTCGAGCAGCCGTTTGCCACCATTGGCTGCAACCCCTGAACTCAACCAATGACTGTGATCGACTGCTGGAAAGGAAGGCCGGGCCGGAGAAAGCCACAAGTGTGCTATCCTGCTGTGCAGCATTTTAAGCCCTCCTGCCGCAAGAACAGCATAGGAAGCCGCTTTGCGTTTAAGCTTACCTGCCACCAGGACAAGCTGCAGTTTTAAGGCGTTGAACAAAATTCGGGCACACAACCTCCCATAATTCAACCATATTCAGGGAGCTACTAAGGGAAAATATTGACATGAGACAATAATCATTGGTGCATTGTTTCACAACCCTGGTCCTCAGGACAGGTCAGGTTTCCCAGATATCTGAAGCACAGGTGATATGATTTGCTGCTCAGTGACTGCAGGATTCAGTCTACATTTCCCCAAGGTGATCTGCAAAACCTGTCCTATTAGTGAGTCCTGAGAACGAGTTTGGAAAACACTGCCTTAGCGAATCCTTTTTACTGGCTCTATTATGACCAATCTGCTGTATTAGTTTCTCGAGTCGTTATCTTAGGGAGCTCAAAATCAGACTTGACCAAAACTAATTCTTCAGCTGAAGATTTATTCTTTGCTGTCCACGATGTCACAATAAAATTACTCTTTATCCACACAAAGAAATGCCTGGTCGGTCCATTTTTACTTTCCATTCAGTGGCTTTGCCTGCTGGTCTACAGCAGTAATGTACTAACCTGCTTATTCATAACTCTTAACCCCTTCTCTACCAAGTGATTTTCCAAAAAAACAATGTCAGAAACCAGTGTTTTTTTTATTTTTTATAAAATAATGTTAATTAATTTAAAAAAAGAAATATTTGAGCTTATACCCATTGTATTTCTTACTGTAAATAACCTATTTTGGCCAGTAGATGGCGCCATCCACTGCCAAATTGAGTTACAGTCATTAGAGCTGCAGGTCTATTTTCTTCTTTTTCTCCCTGCATCGGCTGCTGACAGCCTGATATTTCAGAGCTTTCAGTAGCTGATTTTACAGTTGTAGATCTTTGGACATTATGCCCACAGGGCTAAAACTTTGGGGGTACCTTCTGCAGGCCAAAAGCAAAAAAGAAATTTGTTTGCAGCAAACAAATTTCCTTTGCTTTTGGGCTGCATATTGGCATATTGGGGCACCAGATTGTGCCTTTGAAGTCTGAGATATCTTGATATCAGTAGTGAAGGGGTTAAGTAGCACATTGCCCTGCTATATCCTGGCATACCGACACTTAACATTTACACCAAAGTTTAACACAATGCTATATTATCTATGGTCAAAACTGCTCCATCTGGCACTTAAGGGTTAAGCAGAACACAATGGAGTATAGATAAGAGGGGCCATACAGAGGATCTACCAAAATTTTCAATTCTTAGCCTATGAAACTTGTAATTCTCATTGGCCTCCACATGAGTCTCCGAACTGTTTCTTCTCATTTAAACCCAATCATACCACTAGACCTCCAAGAATGTTTCCCCCTCATAATAACTTGTTGATGATTATTGATCCCTCACAGAGATACCGTTGACTACACATTATTCTCCTGGACGTCAAATAGTCCATTCCTTTTGGAGATGCTGTATGTATAGATACGCATTCTTTCCTCAATCCCCAGTTTGGTTTTGTACCACTTAACTTACATGTGTTTCATAAATAACTATATAATATTAATATTTTTACTGTATCTACTAAAAATTCCTTTTGTTAAAACCTTTCAAAGCAGGCACTCAAAAGTTTTGCAGGGAAGAACTACTAATTTGCTCATAATTGTTATCAAAAGCTACCGTTGTATGGACGCGATTGAGGGAAAACTAGTAAAAAGGTAGTAAATTGCATTTTCTTGAGGATGTGTGACTGGATTTCTTTGAGCTGCAAAATACAAATAAAGGCTTGCTGAGACAAACCAAAGAAGTAATTTAGCCTCTGGCGTTACAAAACACAACTTCCACTCTAAAGTCAACATAATGCTGAGTACTACATGTGCTTATGTCAAAGCAGGCTTCCTGGGAGGGTTGGAGTACACACTGGCTATACAATAGGTCCACCCATTCGCTTTATCTTCACAGCAAGTCACGCAAACTCTGTCAGGAAAAAAAAAAAACACGAACATGTCGGTAGCTTTATCTCTGTAAAAGAGGAGGTGTAGCATACAAGTAATGCTAATGTTATTTTGTGTTTTTCTCATTCACACCATGTCTCATATGTTTATTTTGTCATCTGCCGTAAGAGAAAAATACTCATTAATCATCAGTGATTAAGAAAAAAAATCTATCCATATATTCAAAAAACTTTTTTCAAAACAATTAATGTTATATTAGAAAATTTAACCTTAAAGGAACATTCTATTTAAAAAATAAAAATCCCCTTTATTAATTGGGCAGATAGTAGAGGCAGCATATACCTAATTATTTCTTAATGTTTCTATTAGAATCAGTAAAATACTCCTCTTTTGTCCAGAGGCGCCAGGCTGCTCCTCATGGGCTCAGGGCTTCTAAAATGCAGATGTCCCTGGAGCGTCTTACACAGTTTTCATAACATATATAACTTTCAAACGTGCATTACACTAATTTGTGTAACCTGCGTTCCTTCACACCCAAGTTACAGGAACACCTGCACAGAGTGATGGATTGGTGCAGCGAGTATATACACAGCACCAGTCTTCAGTTGCATTCTGCGAGAACGCTCACTGCTGCAAGCGTTCTGAGACAGGATGTCAGCACGCAAAGCGTGATATTTAAGAATATAGGAAATCACCACCAGCACAGAAACTGATAACTGCAACGGTATAATGGATCCAGGGCCGGCCCGACAATGGTGCAGAGTGGAGCAGCGGCGCCAGGCGGCAGAAATTCGGGGGCAGCAAATTTCAGCCGCTGCGCTCTGCACTATTTTTTTTATCGGCGGCGACGGCAGATTGTGCGACCGCCGCGTTCGTTCCTTCAATGAGCGGCAACCTGCATGAGTATCTGCTGCTCGCCTGAGATCCATCCTCCAGCCTGCCGTGATCGAGTTCACGTGATCTCGCGAGATCGCGGCAGGCTGGAGGGTGGATCCCAGGCGAGTGGCAGATACTCATGCAGGCTGCCGCTCGTTGAAGGAAGGAACGCGGCGGCCGCACGATCTGCCCCTCGGAGCCTGGGCCTGGCAGAGGTGAGCCTGGAGGCAAATATATCCATGACTGAGCCTGGGGCAAATATATACATGAGTGAGCCTGGGGGCAAATATATACATGAGTGAGCCTGGCGCAAATATATACATGAGTGAGCCTGGGGCAAATATGTACATGAGTGAGCCTGGAGCAAATATATCCATGAGTGAGCCTGGGGCAAATATATCCATGTGTGAGCCTGGGGGCAAATATATCTATGATAGCAAATATATCCAAGTGTGAGCTGGGGCAATATACAAATGTGTGGGCACTGCTGGGTATGTGACACTAGACACCAGGGCCGTAGGAAGGGCGAGGCCATTGAGGCACTCGCCTCGGGCGCAGCTGTGAGGAGGCGCAGCCAGAGCTGGCAGCCAGGGCTGCTTGGTTTTGGGGTCCTTGGGCTGAGCGGCCGTTTCAGAAACAAAGTAGTTTCAAGCTGTTTTTTTCTTCAATCGGCTGCCAGTAACGTACTGCAGGGGGCGGAGCTATGGCCCCTAGTGATTGACAAGCTGAGAGGGGTGTGTTTATGGCCGTGTGTCTCCGCGCAGCCTCAGATCAAAGCAGGAAGCAGTCTGTGCGAGTGCGTGCGTGGCTGGCTTTTACCATGTGCGCAAAGCTCCTGCTGCAGCTGAGTGAGCTCTCCCTCCCCCCCTCGGCATTCCTCATTGAGGGACAGAGATCCAGGAGCAGATAACGGCACAACAAAGCAGGTCTGTCCAGACACCCCCCCCCCTCTCACGTCTCAGACTTGAGTGTTACAAAAGGTACTTTTTTTTTTTATGGCTTTCAAAATCCAGGCGGATAAAAACCACATCCCTGCTGTAGCTGTATATATCAGCAGAGATGTGTTTAACAGCCAAATGCTCGTTTGTCCTCACATCCACAGACAGGCTTAGATCTACTTGCTTTTCTTTATGCAGAAATGAGAAACCATGTCTGCAGTACTAAGAAACAGATTCTCCCCCTCCCAATGACGTTCATTGGTTTGCGCTGGCAATGAAAAGGTTAAATGCCAGCAGCTATGTTAATAAAAAAAAGAAACCCGCAATGCAGGTAACTGTGTAAATTATTATGCCCATAATTTAAAATCATTCTAAAAGGGGTTATTCATAGAGCACTGTAATTTCAACAGAATTTCAGTGCTCTCTCCTTCAACAAACCTCAATTTGCCGGCCCTGCGGTCCATTCACCACAGGGTCGCAGAAGGGAGCCACTGACTGGACGCCACCGAAAGACCGACCAATGAATGCAGCCGGAAAAAGCCAAACAGGGGTATGAAAAAAAAAAAAAACTGCAACTTTTACAGGGCATTTAAAACTAAACTATGGAAATAATATATAATATCCTATGAATAATAATAAAATTCTGTTACAGAATTTAAAAAAAAAAAACGCCAGGTAAACAAAATCCTGAAAAATGCCTAAAAAAATCTATAAATAAAGAGACTTTTTGCTGCAGATTAAAATAATAAACGGTTTATTAGATATTGGATTAAAACAGGAATATTTTTAACATTGAAACCTATGGGATTCGCCTGATTAAACCTGCCGAATGAAACCACTGAACATAAGGGCATTTCACTGACATTTCTCTGCTGTTCGGTGTGAATAGATTAACCATTGCTTCTCTATGGGGGATTTCACAGCCGTATTTTGCTGCTTTTTGAATAGCCGGATGGCCACGAAATTGCACCATTCGGTGCAATTTGGTGGCCCATTCAGCAGTCTTTGGCTAACCCCAAGACAAAAGTGTAATAGAGGGTATGGAGATAGTGATGAAACTGGGGCATGAAGTGGGCTGCTAATAGGAGGCATGGAGGGGGGTGATTTATTGTATGGAGAACATAGAGCGGGTGATTTAAGATATTGAAGTATGTGAAGCTCTGTCAATGTGTGTGTGTCTTTGTGGGTCTTTGTAGTGGTTACTGTGTGGCTATCGGTTTGAGTGTGTGTGCATGTGTGTTACACTCAAATAATAACCCACCATCCTACTCCATGAACTATAAGCTCCCTCACACTTAACCACTCGGTTACACTCAACCCAGGGCCATAAAGTATTGTTAGCAGGTCAGCCATGTTTTCCTGAACATACATTATTATTTCATGCAGAGGGGAGCACAGGGAAAAGTGCTGCCCTGCAACATGTATAATTCATATGCCTAGTTAAAAATAACATGTGGGGGGGCACAATTTTTTGTTCTTGCCTTGGGTGCAAAAGGAGCAAGCTACGGCTCTGCTAGACACTGCTGGGTATGTGACACTGGGCACTGCTGGGTATGTGATGCTGGGTACTGCTGGGTATGTGACGCTGGGCTCAGTTATATACACCTCACATTACGGTGTGTATGAGTGTTTGAATTTTATTGCTGTGGCGCACTGTGGTACGCTCATACACGCTGTGTGTTTTTTTGGGGGGGCAGCATTTCATCCATCGCTCCAGGCAGCACAATGTCTTGGGCCGGCCCTGAATGGATCCTTTGTGACTAACAAACACTGAGGGACTTGGAATAAGGCCCGTAAACACTTCAGTACCAAAATCATGTAATGATGTTCTCGCTGCCAAACAGCCAGGGAGAGGGCAGAATACTGGGAGAGTTCTGTGGTCACTAAGACAAATGGTGTATTCACTAAGCACCACAATTTCAGCAGAATTTCTGTTGTTTTCACTTCAGCGCAATTCGGTGCACTTCAGTGATTCTATTTCGCCAACAGTACAGTGACTTCACTAGTCATTGGACGGTCACCATAGTACGCCGAAGATAGAATCACCGAAGCATCATGTAAAAGTTGGAGAACATCATCGAAGAGCGGCGAAGTGGCCTTGTCAAAATCCAATGTACTGGAAAAAATAAGCAAACTGCAAAAAGAAAAAACGAAACAGTACTCTCATATTCTCCTAATAGGTATTTATATCAATAAAAATGCATGGTACATACTCGCCACCCAGGACATACTTGAAAACGAGAGAATTCTCAATGTATCCTTCCTGGTAAAATCCTTTCTCCAAAAAAAAAAAAAAACGTAATTTTTTTAAAGGACCTTTTTAATTATTTATAATTAAATACAGTTACAGAATTTAAAAAAAAAAATTTTACAAAAATTTTGTCTAAAGAATAAAAAAGCTTTTTTTCTGAAAATTAAAAATATATATATATATTTTTTAAATTAATAATTATGTTACTTTTTTACATTGAAACCTATGGGATTCACCTGTTTAAACCTGTTGAAACAGGGGGGCGTGGCCTGACGCCGAGCAGGGCAGACGTGCAGTGGAAGAGCTCCGGCAAATTCTCCTCTAATTCCCTGCATTTTTATGTTTTTCTGCCACCATCACGGGCCTGTTTGCCTCCCTACACTAGCCGGGAACACAGAGCCGGCGAGACATACACCCTGCAGCACCGGATTACCACAGGAGTGCCGCCGGATCTTTTTGGGCCTCCCACATGAGCGGAGCCTGAGCGGAGTTCACCAGGCGCCTCGAGGGCATCCACTTCCGGGGACACGGCGGAGGACCCCTCCGGACTTGGCCGACCAGCACACGGCGCTGCCGACCATCAGGGGTAAGCCGCCACACGGAGGGACACCACCTCCCCCCCCGCTCTCCCCTCACCACCCGGGACCAACACATAAAGACGCCTCGTGCGGCGGTCCGCAACTGCGGCCCCCCCCTGGAACGCCTGGGGAAAGGGGAAGTAGGCTCATGAGCACCCGTCCCGATGCTCGGCGCCGCTGAGAAGCTCGGGGGTAAAGTAACTCTCACCCAACACCACATTGGACGGAGGGTCTCTGGCGCTAAGTTTTTTAAGCACCCCAATCTGAGACCAGAAGCACTCCCTACCACATCAGACTCACCTGAATGCCCCTCAAACCACCATAAAAAAGGGGGGAAGGATAAGGGAAAGAGGAGAAAGGAAGAAGGAGGAAGGAGGGGGAGAAAACAAAAAACACAAAAGAAAAGGGAAGAAGAAAGAGAAGGGGAAGGAGAAAGAGAAGGGAGGGAGAAAAGAAAGAAAAAAAAAGAGCAGAAAAGAGGAGAAGAAAGGAAGGAAAAGAAAAAAAAAAAAAGGAAAGGGAAAAAAAATAAAAAAAAATTATATATATATATATATAATATATATTTACCTGGCTACTGCAGAGCCCCGAACAGACCGAATGAAACAGACCACTGCAGCTTCCAAATTTTTTCATATTGTAATTTCTTCGGTGACCTAGAATAGGCACACTATCCTGACCTTGTCATTATATAAACGTTTTAAAAGCAATAAACGCCTGCACACCGGAATGTGGTCTCACTAGGAACGAACATGGCAGCATAGACCGCAAGCACCTGCCCCATAGCTGACTAACTTTCTCTGAGCTTTTGCAGTGGCTATGGTCCGCTCATCACAGCGGAAATCGACCAGGTTAACCACCAAAGCTGCAGGAGGAACGCCTGTGAAAGACATCTCTGCTTATTTCAATACCCCGCAATCACAACCGTCGAAAACGGACGCGACTCCCATGGCGGCATCTCCGGCACGACCCGAAACCTCCCCTGGAGGAGGACGTTCGACAATACAACGCCTGGAAGCCCTGATCGCAGACTTACCCACTCGGGCCGAATTGCCCACCCGCACAGATTTTAAAGAAATGCTGGATCAGATGCAGGCTGCCATCGGGCGGGAGATCTCGGAGGTACGTGCCGATCTCTCGGCCATAGATACACGAGTTGCACGCCTGGAGGCCTCCCAGACTAACCTACCCCTGGGAGGCACGTCAACGGAGCAAAAATTTTCGGTACTCCACCGCCGTATGGATGATTTAGAGAATCGATCGAGGAGGCATAACATCCGAGTGAGAGGGGTAAGCGAGGACATCGTTGAGGTAAAGGCTTTCCTTTTGACGCATTTACGCACATCTTGGGAGCCCTCCTTTGCCGCAAGCGGCGATTGACAGGGCACATAGGGCTCTACGGCCCAAAGCTACCACTACAGCAGCACCGCCACGAGATTTGATATGTCATCTACCTGACTACACACTAAAAGACGCCATTATGCAGCATGCCCGCACACGGCGGCACTGGCACTTTGCGGATGAAAAGTTCGAATTATTTCAAGACCTTTCACCGCACACGCTCGCGGCTCGACGTGCACTGCGTCCCATAACCAAGCTCTTACAAGACAAGAAGATCCCATACAGGTGGGGATTCCCCTTCACATTAACAGTACGGAATAATAACATCCAACATATAATTCGCTCCACGCCGGACATCCCGAACTTTCTATCGATCCTTGGCCTACCGGAGCTTGAGATCGCGGATTGGGAGACTGACTCTGTGCAGACTCCCACGACACAGCCCGAAATTGCCACCACCCGCCCACAAAGTTCACCCAGGAGACGACGGCCAAGTGAGCTCCACTCAAAGGATCGCACTAGACCCCCGACCCCACCTACAAGCTGAGAACCTACAGCTCTCGCACAAGCCTCGACATTGATACAGAATCACGGACTATCCGGAGCTACCACATGATGACCAAAGACTTAGACAACGTTGATATCACATACCGGAAAGACTATGTAGATTGCAACAGACCAGAGGCCTACTGAGTGTGACCTTTCCCTGGATATCCTAATATAATTCGCTGACCCTGCCAGCTCCGACCTTCACATATCTGAGTTACACGTGGTACCTTTATCGTTATGATAGTTTAGCCTCTTTTACTGTATTGTCATGTTAGACATTTCAGCGTTAATTTACCTCATTAAGAGTTGAGTTTAAATAATATACAAATTGTATGTATAGGTCTCTAGGAGGTGGACTTAAAAAGAGCGGGAGGGGGGAAATACAGGGGGGGGAGGGTGGAGGGACGGAATGCTGATGGTGGTATACACTATAACGTTTCTGATGACACTGACTTCTATTGATCTTTTATAGATTTCCCCTTTTATTTCCAGGCCCTGTAGGACCCTTTTATGTCATCTCTCTCTCCTTTATATAGTACTATGCTACCGTAACTAATAATAACGCCCTTCGTACTTTTAGCTGGTCCCCTGCTCTCGCACTCCCCCACTGCCTCTCCGCGTCCCCACCTCCTGTGTGTCGCCTCCCTTTATCATTCTCTTCGCTATTGAACGGAGTCCTACCTGTCTATACTCTCCAATGACCACCGCGGTCCGAGGTATAATTAGAAACCACAATGCTCTCTTACTGTTTTTATATAACTTGTTTTATAACTGTTAAGATAGTTGTGATCGGGAAGTTTAATTATTGCTAACTTTGGAGCACGTTAAGATCTATATATTGCTAAAGCATATGGCGGAATTACTTCATTGAAACCTCTCTTCAGATGGATGGAACGATAAACCTAGGTCGCGTTTATGCTAGCCACTTCACTAAATAATGAGCTATCAGTCGGCTCAGTTGGGCAGGTGAGCAGACGGACCTGTTGTATATTAAAGGACAACATCCCCCCCCACCCTGGAGGTGCTCATCTGACCTGATCAACACGTTTTCCACCCCCCAAGGAATAGTGCGATTTTTCCCATACCTACGGCTCTACCTACTCAACCGACTGGTTACGTAGTGGTGGAAGTTACCGTAGCGGGTGCACTCTGAACCTCTTTCCTACCGTGTCCACTACTATTTTGATATATACTATCTAAACTCTCACACCTGTTCACTACTTCCTTCCCCTTCTTGCCTCTTTTTCTTCCTATATCAACCTCCACACCCTCAACCTCTAAACCCCCCCTTTTTTTTTTTTTTCTCTCTCTCTCTCGCTCACCTCCCTTGCAGGCACTACTATCCATTTAATCTTGCATCCCTATAACTGGTGCAGAACTACGCTTCACTATGTCGCACCAACAGTCCTCATATAAACCACAAGATTTAAAATTGTATAGTCTCAATGTCCGAGGACTTAATATTCCTGAGAAACGATCTAGACTATTAAGAGATCTCCACTCCTCTAAAATAGCCGTCGCCAAAAAAAAACCTGTTGAAACTGAATCAAGGAAAATCAGGGCATTTCCGTCTTCACTTCAGTGCAGTGTGGCGTTCTGTGAAAAGACGAACCATTAATTCTCTGTGGGACAATTTCAAACCTGCTGAAGAACACCGAAGATTTTCAAACTGCACCATATTTTGCCGTCAATTTGCCTGTATTTGGCGAATTAGCAGTTTACTGAATAGACGAACTGCCTCAAAATTGCACTGAATGGTGAAATTCACCGTAATGTGCAAGTCGGTGGCAAGTTCAGTGCTTAGTGAATAACCTCTTAGGCTAATGCCAGACGAACGCATTCTGAGCACACTGTGCGTCCATGCACAACTGACGTACTTTCTGACTGATGATACTGTAGACACCACACAGTCCAGTTTTTTTGACTGATTTTTTTTTTGACTGATGTAGATGGGAAATAAAATTAATATGTAAAATGAAAAAAATTGATACATGATATGAAAAACCATTTTGTCCGTCAAAAATGCTGGACGTCAAAAATGCAGTCCGTCTGACTACATTCCATCACTCCCACACAAAGCTACGCGGACGTGGCGCACTCTGTGCATCCGTCCTAGCTGTTTGAAGTTCTTGCCTAAATTGCGTCCGGTGCCACGTGAGTTGTGTGTCTGGACTTCTGTGCGGACATACTTCGTGTGTGGGTCTCTAGTGATCATAATTTTATGCCACGACGGACGTTAAAATGTGCGGCAACACAGACGTGATCACTGCGTTCGTCTGACATGGGCCTTAAGGCTCTAAACTCCTACCCATAAGTCAAACTATTATTTATTTATTTTTATTTTTTTACTTGCTTTCAGCCATGTACCATCATGGACAAAATTTCCTTGAAACACGTCTGGCAGTGATTATGCTAACCTGGTAAGTTACGAAATAAATGTGGCCTTTCTGTAGCTATTAAAAGGGCTATATATAGTGAAGAAAATAATTCCCTGCGTAGTAACAAATAAGGCTAGGGTCAGACGAGCGCATTCTGTGCGGACTGTGCGTCCATGCACAACTGACGTACTTTCTGACGGTAGACGCGGTAGTGGTGGCCACAAGGTCCATTATTTTTGACTGACGTAGAGAAAAAGAGGGACCTATGGGAAATAATATTAATATGAAAAATGATACAAATTGATACAAGATATCAAAAACCATTTTGTCCGTCAAGGTGCTGGACGTCAAAAATGCGGACCGCCTGACTTCGTCCCATCACTCACACACAAAGCTATGCGGACGTGGCGCACTCTGTGCATCCATCCTAGCGGATTGACGTTCTTGCTTAACTTGCGTCCGCTTGCCGCGTCCGTTGTGCGCGCGCAGTTCGGTGCGGACGCACTTCGTGTGTTGTTCTCTATTGCTAATAATTCTATGCTACCACGGACGTTAATATGTGCGCAAAAACAGACGTGAACACTGCGCTCGTCTGACCCGAGCCTAAGAGGTTATTCACTGAGCACCGAACTTGCCACTGAATCACGTCGAACCGTTCAGTGCAATTTCAGGGCAGTTTGTCTATTCACTAAGCTGTCAATTCGCAAATATTGCCGAATTGATGGTGAAATATGGTGCAATTCAGCGGTAGCAAAATTGTCACATAGAGAAGTAATGTCTATTCACAGAATGCCAAACTACATCAAATGTCAAGGAAATTACCTGATTTTCAGTGATTCAGTTTGAGAGGTTTAAGCAGGCGAATCCCATAGGGTTCAATGTAAAAACGTAATATCTTTTTTAAAAAAATTAAGACTGTTTATTTTTATTCCTTTCTGCAAAATGCCTTTTTATTTTTCAGAACACCTTTTATATTTTTTGTATTTTTTTAAGACAAAATTTTTGTTTCCTGATTGTTTTAAAAAGCACAGTTTTTTAAAATTCTTTAACAGACCTTTTTATTATTGTTTAAATTACATTTTTTTATTATTTAGACACATTTTACTACATTTTTATTGGTTTAAACACCTATTAGGAGAATAGGAGAGGATTTGTTTTGGGTTTTTTTTGCAATTTGGTGTAATTTGCCACTGCAAGTTCGGCTCAATTCGGCTGTTATCAGTGCACTTCGGTAGTTTTCGCCCTGTCCCATAACTGCTTTGACTATTCCAATTTCTGCAAAATAATGAATTCACCTTATCGTCAGTGAAATGGAATTGCCGAAGTGCGCCAAAGTATGACAAAAATCAAAGCACTGTAATTGCGTGCAATTTCAGTGCTTTGTGAAAAGACCCTATAATGATTGAATACCAATTTATTCACTTTAGTAGCACATGGTGTTAAGGTGTCTCCTGTCACTGTCTAACTGCGCCCATTGAATTGTGGGTGTAAAAATTGTATTTCTTACCTATAAACCTGTCCCTCATTGGTATATCTGAATGTAGGGTTTATGGAAGATTTTTGGTCAGATTTTCAGTTTCCTGTCGCAGTAACGTGTCAAATTACGTTCTGTCACGTGAAGTCCGCAATCTTGTGCACTGGTCAGGTGGTTCCCAGGCTAGTGGCCAAGCTGCATACCGGCGGCTGCTCGTAGGGAGAAAAACAGCCAACGGGTACTCGGAGGCAGGAGCGGAGGGGCCCGGCAGCAGAGGAGGTGAGAGCTGGGGGCAAATATATCCAAGTGAGCTGGGGCAAATATATCCATGTGTGAGCTGGGGGCAAATATATCCATGTGAGCTGTGGACAAATATATCCATGTGAACTGGGGGTAAATATATCCATGTGTGAGCTGGGGCAAATATATCCATGCGAGCTGGGGGCAAATATATCCATGTTGAGCTGGGGGCAATATATTACATGTGATCTGGGGGTACCCTGGGCCCATGGTACGGAAAGGGTTCGCAGGGCTGCACAGATGGGGTGCCATGTGTGTCCTGCCAGCGTGGAAAGGGTGCACTGGGCAGCCCACACCTGGGTTACACTGCACAGCTTCAAGGGGTATATGCTGGGAGGGGGGTACCCTGGGCCGCTCGTATGGAAAGGGTTCGCAGGGCTCATGAGCCACATGAGGACGGACCCTGTGCAATGTTCTAGGGAGATTGAGTGTAACGAGCACAGCTTGCGATTTGGCGCGTCTCTGCCTGTCACTGCGAACCCACCAGCTCTTGGCCAAAACTGGTAGAATGCCCCCCTGAAACCTGTGTCTGGATCCGCCCCTGCTTCCAATCCCTCTCCTATACCTTTAGAACACTCTGACCTCTCTCCTTCCAATCCCTCTCCTGTACCTTTAGAACACTCTGACCTCTCTCCATCCAATTTGTCTCCTGTACCTTTTAGAAAGCTCTGACCTCTCTCCTTCCATTCCCCCTC
The DNA here is from genome assembly GCA_009667805.1 of Leptobrachium leishanense. Taxonomy (NCBI): domain Eukaryota; kingdom Metazoa; phylum Chordata; class Amphibia; order Anura; family Megophryidae; genus Leptobrachium; species Leptobrachium leishanense. The sequence goes on from CM019066.1 coordinate 295,016,122, forward strand.
CTGTACCTTTAGAACACTGTGTCCTCTCTCCTTCCTATACCTCTCCGGTACCTTTAGAACACTCTGACCTCTCTCCTTCCAATCCCTCTCCTGTACATTTAGAACACTCTGACCTCTCTCCTTCCAATCCCCCTCTTGTACCTTTATAACACTCTGATCTCTCTCCTTCCAATCCCTCTCCTGTACCTTTAGTACACTCTGACCTCTCTCCTTCCAATCTTTGATCCTCGCTCTTACCCATGACAGCTTCTATCCTACTCTATCCATGCAAGTCTATCATGTCCTCTCCTTCTTCGTCACCAGCCTCTCTTATCTTTAAAGCCTCTCACTATTATATTATCTTGCCCATCCATCTCTGTATCTTTGGTAGTTTCTTCATCAACCATGTACCCTGTGAAAGCCATATTCTCCTACAATAAAAAAAAAATAGATGTAATGGGATGTGCACTCACTAAATCAAATATAGAAGTTGTCACCACAGGTGCCATTGTGAACCAGGGTGTACCAGTCCCCAAATGTCATGGCAAATGAAGAAAGGAGGAATGGGCACACTGGGAACCTTCTCGAATAGGTTTATTAAGCTAAGATAAGCACAGTTTCGGCTCAACCAAACCTTTTCAAGCCTTGAGAAAGACTCAGTTGAGATTAACTGTCTTATTCTAATAAACTTTTTGAAGAGGTTCCTGTGTTCCCATTCTACTTTCTAGCTTTGCCGTATCCTCCTGTAATGACACTGGGCACAGCAATATACATTGAGCTGTTGTGATAGAGATAGTTTAGGTTTGAGGGTGTTCAGGGCTAGAAGATTCCTACAATGTCCTAAAGGGTTCATATGTTCTTGCTTTTACATTGCGGAGGTCGACCTCTCCCTAAAGTCTTTCCGATAATGATTGTATTTAAGGCTAAAAGAAAAAAAAGCTAAATGAACAAACTGTGTTTTGCGTTGTGTGTAATGCTTTTTCTTTGGCTAGTTTTACTTGATAGACATGGGTCATCTTTCATCACAATCTAAAAGTGATGTATTGTTACCATATAGCAGTATATCAACACCTATCAAACACAACCCAAGAATGAAAGAATGTGTGTTAACCAACAACACAAACTAAAAAACGCTTTTGCGGGGGGCGTGGCCGGCTGTTCACAGGAGCGGACGTGTTTTACTGGAGCTCCGCACGTCTGCTCCTTTTGGGGACCTACAACAGATTTAAGGGGTACCTTTTTCTGCCGAACCTGGGTCTGAGTGGCTGGCCACCGGTTTCGACTTGTCCGGGAGCCGTTTAGTCCCCCCTCCGGACGTGAGACGACCCTGGCTGTTGTGATCGGGTGACTGGACCGAGGAGACGGCGGCCATCTTGAGGCCTACCACTGGTGAGAAGCCTTGAGACCTCGTGGCGCTGAACGCATACCCCGGACCGAATCTGCACGGCGGACTGTGGAGATGGAGGGCCCCCATCTCCCTACTGCCCTGGGTGACGGGCTCGCGGAGGCAGTGGACGGACCTGCGGGTCACAGACAAGATGGGCCTTCACCCTCCCCCACCGGAGCTGTGGACGCCGCTATTAGTGGCATGGATGCGTGTTTACTTCTGCTGGAGGGGGAAGACGCAGATGGCCCGCTCACTAAGGGGCTATGGCGTAAGATGCTGGCCACACTGAGAGGCTGCTGGGATGCGGGGACTCAGCGGTGTACAGAGGACTGGGCCGGCGCCCCGCCATATCCTGCGGTGCTCTGCCCTCCTGTCGCTGTGGGAGGAGGCGCAGGGGAAGGTGTGGAAGTGGTTACGGCTATAGGATCTCGTCCTCCAGGAATGCCCCTGACTTTTACTGGAGACGCTGAGGCTGCCAGTCGCCCCCCCCAGATGGTAATTATGATGGCAGGGTGGGGGCCGGAGGTGCTCCCCCGAAAGAAGGGGACTGGCAGCTTCGATCGATTGGCAGCCAGGAAGGCGCAGAGGCGCAGGCGGCAACGAGTGGATTTTCGGAGGAGATCTGGAGATCGCAGATCGGCCCGGCCCTTCCGAAGACATAAAAACCAGCTAGTGGTCAAGACGACATGGATGTGCGCACGGAGTTTACAAGCGGTTCTACCCCGCAAGGTTTTTCTCGGCCGAGCCTACACGCCTGAGGGGACGGAGACCTCTGGACGACCCTGCATGTACCTGCCTGTGGTGGCCCGGCCTCCTTTGCTGGACACCGGCTGACTGTGTTAATTTGCTTGCTTCAAGACCACATTGAACTCTGACGACCATCCCCTCCATGATGCTTTTTTCATTTTCTCTTTCCCTGCCTTTCTCCCACTGCACCCAATGACTCTACCACTCTGAGATTACCCAATGTTTTGGTCTTTACGCCGAATATTTTCTACCCCCGATGTCTCAACTTATACGTTTCTAAGTATTTGACCTATGACCCTCCCCCTACCCTTATATATGTGTACTATTATCTGATGAGACCCCCTATCTGGGGATGTTTTATTAAATTTTTTTTTTTTTTTTTCTTCTTTTTTTTTCTTCTTTCTTTTTCTTCTTTCTCTCTCTCACGTTATTCCTCAAAGGCTTGCACTGCAGAAGATGGTGTATCCATTCCCCCCACCCCCTTCCCCCCTTTTTTTTTTTTTCTCTTTTCTTTCTCTGGCATTACTGGGATGCCTGAGGCGCGCCACCATGACTTTGCGTTATGATTGGCCCTTAGGGTCCTGGGCCCCGTGACATTGTCCCTCCATGGCCTCCTTCAGGAGCGTGCCAGGAGCGTCACGGCAATGGCCTTTTCCATTTTTCACACACCCCCACCCCCCCTTTTTTTTTTTTTTTTTTTTTTCTCTGTTATTCGGATTACCATCTTTTTGATAGCGTTGTGAATGCATTGATGATGCAATGTTTCCTGCTGACAAACTAATTTTTGATTTCTGTTTCGATGAGACCCCCTTATTTGGGGATGTTTATCTGCGTTGATTTCCTGCTGACTAGCCTGCTGTGGCCCTGCGCGGCCGTTTACTGTTAGTTGTATTGATGACAATGTTACAAAATAAAATTTTGAAACACAAAAAAAAAAAAAAACGCTTTTGCATGACAGGTGCATACTGCAAGAGTAAAGTATCACGTTTTGTTAGGTGAGCAATATATACTCAAATTATGTAATTTATTTTATTTTTACTGATCAGTGTCTGCTTAACACGTTTCATAAGATAATTAACCTGATAGTTTTTTTTGAAAGGTAAAGTTAGAAATAGGGATTTGGGACTAAGGGGTGATGCCGTTAGGGTTTGAACAGTGTTTCTCATTCCTGGTCCTCAAGTCCCCTTAACAGGCCATATTTTAGGAATTATTTTGTTGAAATTCAGACTGAATCCTGCAATCACTGAGCAGCAAATCATATCACCTGTGCTGCGCAAACCTGGCCTGTTAGGGTTACCTGAGGACTAAGGTGGGGAACCCCAGGATTATGCAGATGTTTCAGGGTAATGCTTACTTGCATACAAGTAGCTGTATACAGGAACACTCACTGGAAGATGTAGACAAGCTTTGACTGAGACTGTTTGGACCTAAAATCCGTAGAATCTCATAGGTAGTCCTAAACTGTAGTCCTAAACTACCCTAATCCTAAACATTGCTTAGACCCCATAGTATAGGGTATTGAGTTGTAACGCAATGTCATTACCACACCATGCACAACACCGAGGGCCCTATTACATACTTGGTGCTAACTTAACCAGAGCTGTTGTAAACTTCCCAGAGCCATTATAGCCTATGTAGATTTTAAGTTTACAACTGCTCTGGTTAAGTTAGCACCAACTATGTAATATGGCCCCATATCTGGGGGCTGTATCCATGCTTCCTAATTTATATGATGCTGACCTTGTTATATGATAACATTTTTTTATTTATTTATTTATAAAGGATTTTACCAGGAAGGATACATTGAGATTTCTCTCGTTTTCAAGTAAGTCCTGGGTTCAAGAAACATTACAGGTTTAAGTATAGTTCAGGGGTATCTTTTTTTAAAATTGAGGGAAATCACCAATATTTCCATCCCTAATTAAGCATTTTCATTGAGGATTTGATCTCCGTTTTTACATTATTTTTATATATGATATAACAGCAATTCCCTAAAACCTGGGCCATATATATATATATACAGAGTGTCCATCAAGTCTCTTTACAATTTAAAAAATGTATTACAAAGGCAAATGAAAAGACAGATACCGTAGATTCTCGAGTATAACGTGAGTTTTTTGAGACAAAAAAACACCTCAAAACCTCATGTCTCGCGTTATACTCGGAATAACTGCTCGGGAGTAGAAATCAGCTTGCTCTGGGCTTGCTCTCACGGCTCTGGTAGACCCGCGCACTCTGCAGGAGGGCTGACCATTCAGCTTAAAGCTTGCCCTGCCTGCTCCTCCCACTGTTAAAGCTACAGCAGCTCACTCAGGCTCCGTGTGTGAGTGTGAAGCCCAGAGCCCAGCGGGGAACATGACAGAGTGCAGAAACGGAGCACCTATTAACCCATTCATCCACAGCCAGCCCAAACTACTTACCCTTACTCACTGCAGTCATCATCCCTTCAGAAAACCATGTAGCCCATTAACCCTTCACAAGTCAATCCCAATTTAAACATGCACCCTGCAGCCCTGACTTAACCATTAACCCTTAGTGACTGCAGCCCTCAAGTACCCCTGTACAACCGCCTCCAAAACCCTTCAATCAAAAACCCTACATTAACCTTTGAAATAAAAACAGTAACATTTACCCCTTTATAACACATATACTCTGCTTCATATAAGCAATGGTAATTTTTCAAGGTAAAGCGAGCTTTTATCAGTTTCAAAATATGTCATTTTTGTAGTGTATGTGGATATGCATAGGTTACTAATTATATATATATATATATATAACCTATGCATATCCACATACACTACTACTACTATATAATCCGTAAGCACAGGTATGGCATTATATGAGCAAATTGTTTTTATTTAATTATTGCAATTGCATTATATATACAGTATATATATATCTTATTAAATGCAATTACAATAATTAAATAAAAAAAATTGCTCATATAATGCCATACCTGGGCTTAAGGATTTTATTTATTTTGATGTGCAGAACTTGGCCATAATAGAGTTTAATTCCATAGCAATGAAAACGCTCAATTACTCCGATCACCATTCTAAAATAGCTGCAAAAATGCGTTGCCTCCCAATGTGCATCCCCCTCTCTAACCACCATCCTTTTATCGATGTGCCCACACATATCCCTGTCCTACATTCCGTGGAGGAACGAGGGTGAGAGTGGGATGGAATGAACGTGAAATGAAAACATGAAACAACAGTAATTTAACAGACTTTTGTAATTTTTTGGAAAATTTATACTTTCATAATTTTGCTCCTAGCGTTATATTCGAGACTTGTGTAAAATTCTAATTTCCATAATGAATCTTTACCCCTCGCGTTATACTTGGGTCGCGTTATACTCGAGTATCTACGGTAAGTGAAAATTAATACAAAATTAGACGTATAGATCTAGGGTTTTTTTTGCCTCATTTAATACACCTCTTTATGGGCGCCATTAGTTGCACAAAGCACGTCAAGACGGTACTCGATTTCTTGCCATTGGGGACTGCATGTTCATGGGTTCCTAAATTAAACATTTCCAGACCGGTGGATTGGAAGGGGTGGCCCAATTCCCTGGCCACCTCGTTCACCAGATATCGCTCCCCTCGACTTCTTTCTATGGGGTTATGTTAAAGATATCGTGTATCGAACAAAGGTGCGTAACATCACTAATCTAAAGCAGAGGATCACTGATGCCATTGCCACCATTGATGAGGGTTTGCTACAGCGAACATGGCAAGAAATCGAGTACCTTCTTGATGTGCTTCGTGCAACTAATGGTGCCCATATAGAGGTGTATTAAATTAGGCAAAAACCCTTAAATATGTACGTCTCATTTTGTAATAATCTTCACTTATCTGTCTTTTCATTTGCCTTTGTAATAAATTTTTAAAATTGTAAAGAGACTTTATGGACACCCTGTATATACAGTGAATGCAAATTTGTATATATCTTATGTTTAACCTCAGGTGTGTACATATGCTACATTTTAGGGAATCCTTATAATAATCTTAATAATCATCCATATTTATTGTGATTTTACAATGAAATATGATTAATATTGTGAACCTGCTGCATTGAGTCCTTTTATCTTATTGATCTCGGTGTTCCAAATTTGTTTATAAACTCACCTTTATTATGTCCCCCACATTGCGCAGCGCTGCGGAATCTTTTGGCGCTTTATAAATAATTATAGATAGATAAGCAGCATATGGCATCTTCCTCAATCTACTAATTCAAAATCTTACCAACCTCATCAATGGTTTTCCTTCTTGAATACATCTTTTAGGTATAGAAAGAATTTTGGCTAAAACTTTCCTTGGTCAGGTGTTTTGGGTCACTATATTGCTGGCCTACAGACTGTTCATTGTAAATAAATCTTACGTTAACCAGCCCCTAAAGGGTTTTAAATACGTTTTATTGTTTACGTTCACAGAAAAGTCTTCTGAACGTGTTGGCTCATTATTATCTCCCCCTGTAGCCCGTTCGCATTGTCTTTACAGAATCACATCAGTGTGGCTGACATTAGGGTCAATTTCTGCCGCCATCAGCAAATTTAAGGAATAGATGAAAATGTCTCTGGCCTGTAACGTTTACTAATTATGCTGAAGTATTAAAGACAATTTTACATACAACATCTAGATGGCCTTTGTATGAATGAATGGTCCCTTTCAGATATAACACAAGAATAAATCCAAAAAGCTGTACGTTTTAAAAGAAATGTGTATAAAGAGCATAAACATAGCTTTTCCCCCCCAAAATTCTCACTGTAAAGGTTATATATTAAACTGGTACTTTGAAGTGGGGATGCAGACACCAAAAGATGAATCCACTTTTGTTCGTAATCAGTAGTAACTACAGTTGTGTTCAAAATTATTCAACCCCCAATGCTGTAAAGGGTTTTAGGGAATTTAGTGTACATTTGTAATTGTATTCAGAATGAAATCCTACAAGGACTTTTTAAAGAACCATATGCAACTAAAATGACATCAATTGGTTTTGTAATACAGTAGTAAATGTTTCTTTTGTGAATTCTTCATTGACACAATTATTCAACCCCTTAAAGACTACCACTCTGAAGAACAGAGGTTCATTCAAGTGTTTTCAATCAGGTATTGAAAACACCTGTGGATGTCACGGAGCAGCAATAAAGCATAATAAGCACTAATTAGGCAGCTTTAAAATGACTGTGATACTCAGCTCCTTCTAGACATTTACTGGTGTGGTTACAAACATGGTGAAGTCAAGAGAATGGTCCAGGAAGACAAGAGAAGAGGTGATTACTCTTCACAGGAAGGGCAATGGATATAAGAAGATTGCAAAGATGTTAAATATACCAAGAGAGACCATAGGAAGCATCATTCGCAAATTCAAGGCAAAGGGCACTGTTGAAACGCTACCTGGTCGTGGCAGAAAGAAGATGCTGACTTCGACTGCTGTGCGCTACCTGAAGCGTAGAGTGGAGAAAAGTCCCCGTGTGACTGCTGAGGAACTGAGAAAAGATTTGTCAGATGTGGATACTGAAGTTTCAGCTCAGACAATACGGCGCACACTGTGTAATGAAGGCCTCCATGCCAGAACTCCCAGGCGCACCCCCTTGCTGTCTCCAAAGAATAAGAAGAGTCGACTGCAGTATGCCAAAAGTCATGTGGACAAACCACAGAAGTTTTGGGATAGTGTTCTGTGGACTGATGAAACAAAATTAGAACTGTTTGGGCTCATGGATCAACGCTATGTTTGGAGGAGGAAGAACAAGGCCTATGAAGAAAAGAACACCTTGCCTACTGTGAAGCATGGCGGGGGGTCAATCATGCTTTGGGGCTGTTTTGCTTCTGCAGGTACAGGGAAGCTTCAGCGTGTGCAAGGTACCATGAATTCTCTTCAGTACCAGGAGATATTAGATGACAATGTGATGCAGTCCGTCACAAACCTGAGGCTTGGGAGACGTTGGACCTTTCAACAGGACAATGATCCCAAGCATACCTCCAAGTCCACTAGAGCATGGTTGCAGATTAAAGGCTGGAACATTTTGGAGTGGCCATCGCAGTCACCTGACTTAAATCCGATTGAGAACCTCTGGTGGGACTTAAAGAAAGCAGTTGCAGTGCGCAAGCCTAAGAATGTGACTGAACTGGAGGCTTTTGCCCATGACGAATGGGTGAAGATACCCGTAGATCGCTGCAAGACACTTGTGTCAAGCTATGCTTCACGTTTAAAAGCTGTTATAACTGTAAAAGGATGTTGTACTAAGTACTAAGATTGAATGTCACTTGGGGGTTGAATAAAACTGATAATGATGTGAGCACAGAAAAGACATTTGTGGTTATTTCATTATAAATGTTATGTTATATTTGTCTGACCTACACGTGCCTCTTTGATTTAATTGTAAGCAAGATGACTGAATGATCAAAATCAATGTCAAACTGGCCAAAACACTCAATTTCAGTGGGGGTTGAATAATTTTGAACACAACTGTATACCAGGGACAAATGGAGCGACAATGCCTGGGATTGCAGGTCCCTCACTATTTTTGAAGGAGAAACTGATTTCCCACTGCCAGTTCTGTGAAACTTTAATTCAGGTTACTAATTACATATATATTTATTATTGTTTATGTGACCTGGATTGTTGTTGGTTTCCTTACCTGATAAGAAAGAAAATGAGCCACTGCAGGGCTGTGGACAAAGTGTCCTGACTGGCTCCAAATATATCTGTCACAGTGGAAGGGACATGTTCGCTCTCCAGCAGTGTGGTTCCTGGCTGACCATTCTTCATCTCTTCTTCCCTTGTTATTCCATTTTGGGTTGGTTCATTTTTACCCTCATTTCCTATCAGGATATGGATGAAGGCGTCCATTATGTCTCTGGTGACCCCATGGTGGGCAGTCTTCCGGTGCTGTAGAAACTTGCTGTAGACAAACCTGTAGAACTCATCGTTGACCTGCTGGAAGCCCCTGAAGACATTCCTCACCGGGTTGGGGAAAAGTTGCAGCCAAGGCATGACATCCACCAGGCTTCCAGCTCCTATAGTCTTACTGAATTTGTCATTATTACTTAGTAGAGACTGGAATTCCAAGTCTCCGTGGTGGTAACGTCTACCGAAGCAAATTGCACTCATCACATTGGCCACAGTGACCACCAAGTGTCTTCCAGGTGAGAAGAACTTCCCACCTTCTCCAAGTTCAGAGAACAAAGCTATGAGCTCCCTGGCCTCATTGAGGACATGTTGCCCAAGTGTTTTCTTTGTCTGAGGGTTTCTAGTTGAAAACGCTCTTACAGTTGACTGTGCAATTTTGCGGTGGGCCTTCCACCTCTCATTATACACACCGAAAGCCAGGCTACGTCCTCCCGATACAAACTTGAAGGATGGGAATCTAGGACGACTAGCAAAGTCTGTTCCCTTCTGCACCAAGGCTTGGCGAATGACCTTCTCCCCGTTGAGGACCACCACCTTCTTGCTTCCAAGCTTGATCTGAAATACCTCACCATACTTCTTGGCCAGACTCACAAAAGATATGTGTGGCAAGCTACCTAGCTGCAAAGCATTGCCAATCACTGGCCAGGGGAATGGACCAGGTGGGGGTGGATAGGTACCCAAAAACCTGGGCACAATCCAAGTGTTGATCCACTTCCAGCATATGACAGCAAGCAGGAGGCTGAGGAAGGCAAGCAGGACACTGGGCAGAGCTGGTTTAGGCAGATCTTCATACATCTTTAGGATGGATATTAACATTGAGGATCTGGAGAAACAAGTGGAAAATGTATGGGTTATCTTATTCAGAAAAAGAACAAACTTCCATTCAGCAATAAATAGCGTTACCACCATCATGTGGGTTCAAAAATGAGATTGTAGTTTTTTTACATGGTTATTTTCATCAGATGAAAATAAAAAAACTACATCAGTTATAATTATCATGCAATGAAATAAATACACCCCTACCACCACCTAGAGCTTCATTCTGGTAAACCACAAGCAGCAAACCAAGCAGACCAGAATTACAGACCTGGGCAAACTCTGGCTTCCCAGTGACCTTGGATGGAGCTCTGAAGATGTGATGGTCAGAGTAGGTCCTGCAAGAAGTGAGGCTTCTCTTAATTCATAGTGAGGTTCTGTTTTCTAAGTTCATTATGCCAAGGTGAGCTTTATACCATACCAGCCCCCAGGTCTTCTGCTTTACGTGACTGATGCTTCCACCAAATGGGGAAGGTGTTTTACCTTTGAGGCTTCACATCCCTCTATCCCTAACCTGGACAATTGTGTGTTTTTTCTTTCTTTTTTTGTTTCTCCTCAGGTGAGGGTTGAACCTGTTCTTCTCAGGATATTCGGTGTTAAATGGTTTTCTGAGTGTCTGATCCGGATTGAAGTCATGTCTCTGTGACCAGAAGATGAAGAATGTCCAGGATATGAAGGTGACGCTTCTCTCGCTGTGATTCTGAGTGGAGTGTGTGTGATCTCAGCAGGCAGTGGCTGCCCCGGGATGATGGGATGTTGCTGTGGAAGGCTGGCTGTGCAGCTCTCACTGGATCCGTTCCATGGCAGAGTCCTGTCTCCCTCCGTCAGGCTGTGGGATCTGCTCGCTAAGTTTCCCCCCTCTGCTTTTTTGGAAGGTGAATTGGTGATCTGACATCATCCAGGAATCTACCTTGCTTATTATTGGCTGGAGACGGCTGTGCTCACGGTTAACCCCTGCACTGCCAGGCCCGCGCAGGAAGCCCCTGGCGCAGAAGGGGTTAACCTGCTGTGCGTGCAGAGTTTGCATATTGTGAGACTGGAAATCCAGTAATACCAGGGCTCCGCTTAGATTCCACCCAGAACTGGCGCTGGGTAGAGACTGGAGGCAGGAGGGAAGCCGGGCTGAGGGCACCGCACTGGACAGGAGACGGGCTGAGGGCACCGGATTGGGCAAGAGCCAGGCTAAGGTGAGGACAGGGGCCAGACTGAAGGCACTGGGCTGGGCAGGAGGTAACACGGTCAGTTTCAGGTAGATGGTTTGCAGACAGACAGTGGGGTGTTACAGCTGTTTGTGGGTGTATGTGCCTGTGTGAACATGCATTGAAGGTATATTTGCCAGTGGGTTTCTGTAAGTTTGAATATAAGTGTGTGGGGGGGATTTGACTACATATTTGTGTGTGTGTGTGTACTTGAGTGTGTGTAAGAGTACATTTGTGTGTGAATGGATGTGTTCGTCATTGGTATATTTGACTATGTGTGTAATTGTTTTCATGTCTTAGTGTGTATTTGTATGTGTGTCAGTATATATTTGTGTGTGTATTTGTGTGTCAGTGTATATTTGTGTGTGTATTTGTGTCAGTATATATTTGTGTGTGTATTTGTGTGTCGGTGTAAATTTGTGTGTGTATTTGTGTCAATATATATTTGTGTGTCAGTGTATATTTGTGTGTCAATGTATATTTGTGTGTGTATTTGTGTGTCAGTGTATATTTGTGTGTCAGTGTATATTTGTGTGTGTATTTGTGTGTCAGTGTATATTTGTGTGTCAGTGTATATTTGTGTTTGTATTTGTGTGTCAGTGTATATTTGTGTGTCAGTGTATATTTGTGTGTGTATTTGTGTGTCAGTGTATATTTGTGTGTCAATGTATATTTGTGTGTGTATTTGTGTGTCAGTGTATATTTGTGTGTCAGTGTATATTTGTGTGTCATTATATATTTGTGTGTGGGATAAAGGACAATTCCTTTGCTGTAAAGTTCTGGGAAAAGGTAATAGAGTACATTCAGAGGGTAAACAGAAGAGACACCGCTATGAAGGGACAAGGGATCGAAAACAATGGGATAATGTAAGATTATGGTAAAAGGAATCACAAAAAGAATGGAAAACTGACAGAATGTGAAAGGAATTTCATTATTTCTATAAAATACCAGAAACGAGAGTTATTTGCCGAATAAAATACTGTGACACTTTATATACCAAATAATAAAGCTGTGACATTATACATACAGAATAATAAGGCTGTATCACTGTATATACAAAATAATATGTCTGCACATACAGGGTAATAAGGCTTTGACTCTATATACACAGAATAATAAGACTGTAATTCTATATATATATGCACAGAATAATAAGACTGTGAGAATGATAAGGATGTAATTCTATATATATATAGAATAATAAGGCTGTGTCTCTATATACACAAAATTATAAGGCAGCGACACTAATTACAGAATTATAAGGCTGTGACACTATATATATACAAAGAATAACTAAGGCAGTGACACTATAGTATAATAAGGCTGTAATACTATATATACAGAATGATAAGGCTCTGACACTATATACAGAATAATAACGGGGAAGGTGTTTTACCTTTGAGGCTTCACATCCCTCTATCCCTAACCTGGACAGTTGTGTCTTTTTTCTTTCTTTTTTTGTTTCTCCTCAGGTGAGGGTTGAACCTGTTCTTCTCAGGATATTCGGTGTTAAATGGTTTTCTGAGTGTCTGATCCGGATTGAAGACATTTCTCTGTGACCAGAAGATGAAGAATGTCCAGGATATGAAGGTGACGCTTCTCTCGCTGTGATTCTGAGTGGAGTGTGTGTGATCTCAGCAGGCAGTGGCTGCCCCGGGATGATGGGATGTTGCTGTGGAAGGCTGGCTGTGCAGCTCTCACTGGATCCGTTCCATGGCAGAGTCCTGTCTCCCTCCGTCAGGCTGTGGGATCTGCTCGCTAAGTTTCCCCCCTCTGCTTTTTTGGAAGGTGAATTGGTGATCTGACATCATCCAGGAATCTACCTTGCTTATTATTGGCTGGAGACGGCTGTGCTCACGGTTAACCCCTGCACTGCCAGGCCGCGCAGGAAGCCCCTGGCGCAGAAGGGGTTAACCTGCTGTGCGTGCAGAGTTTGCATATTGTGAGACTGGAAATCCAGTAATACCAGGGCTCCGCTTAGATTCCACCCAGAACTGGCGCTGGGTAGAGACTGGAGGCAGGAGGGAAGCCGGGCTGAGGGCACCGCACTGGACAGGAGACGGGCTGAGGGCACCGGATTGGGCAAGAGCCAGGCTAAGGTGAGGACAGGGGCCAGACTGAAGGCACTGGGCTGGGCAGGAGGTAACACGGTCAGTTTCAGGTAGATGGTTTGCAGACAGACAGTGGGGTGTTACAGCTGTTTGTGGTGTATGTGCCTGTGTGAACATGCATTGAAGGTATATTTGCCAGTGGGTTTCTGTAAGTTTGAATATAAGTGTGTGGGGGGGATTTGACTACATATTTGTGTGTGTGTGTGTACTTGAGTGTGTGTAAGAGTACATTTGTGTGTGAATGGATGTGTTCGTCATTGGTATATTTGACTATGTGTGTAATTGTTTTCATGTCTTAGTGTGTATTTGTATGTGTGTCAGTATATATTTGTGTGTGTATTTGTGTGTCAGTGTATATTTGTGTGTGTATTTGTGTCAGTATATATTTGTGTGTGTATTTGTGTGTCGGTGTAAATTTGTGTGTGTATTTGTGTCAATATATATTTGTGTGTCAGTGTATATTTGTGTGTCAGTGTATATTTGTGTGTGTATTTGTGTGTCAGTGTATATTTGTGTGTCAGTGTATATTTGTGTGTGTATTTGTGTGTCAGTGTATATTTGTGTGTCATTATATATTTGTGTGTGGGATAAAGGACAATTCCTTTGCTGTAAAGTTCTGGGAAAAGGTAATAGAGTACATTCAGAGGGTAAACAGAAGAGACACCGCTATGAAGGGACAAGGGATCGAAAACAATGGGATAATGAAAGATTATGGTAAAAGGAATCACAAAAAGAATGGAAAACTGACAGAATGTGAAAGGAATTTCATTATTTCTATAAAATACCAGAAACGAGAGTTATTTGCCGAATAAAATACTGTGACACTTTATATACCAAATAATAAAGCTGTGACATTATACATACAGAATAATAAGGCTGTATCACTGTATATACAAAATAATATGTCTGCACATACAGGGTAATAAGGCTTTGACTCTATATACACAGAATAATAAGACTGTAATTCTATATATATATGCACAGAATAATAAGACTGTGAGAATGATAAGGATGTAATTCTATATATATATAGAATAATAAGGCTGTGTCTCTATATACACAAAATTATAAGGCAGCGACACTAATTACAGAATTATAAGGCTGTGACACTATATATACAAAGAATAACTAAGGCAGTGACACTACAGTATAATAAGGCTGTAATACTATATATACAGAATGATAAGGCTCTGACACTATATACAGAATAATAACGGGGAAGGTGTTTTACCTTTGAGGCTTCACATCCCTCTATCCCTAACCTGGACAATTGTGTGTTTTTTCTTTCTTTTTTTGTTTCTCCTCAGGTGAGGGTTGAACCTGTTCTTCTCAGGATATTCGGTGTTAAATGGTTTTCTGAGTGTCTGATCCGGATTGAAGTCATGTCTCTGTGACCAGAAGATGAAGAATGTCCAGGATATGAAGGTGACGCTTCTCTCGCTGTGATGCTGAGTGGAGTGTGTGTGATCTCAGCAGGCAGTGGCTGCCCCGGGATGATGGGATGTTGCTGTGGAAGGCTGGCTGTGCAGCTCTCACTGGATCCGTTCCATGGCAGAGTCCTGTCTCCCTCCGTCAGGCTGTGGGATCTGCTCGCTAAGTTTCCCCCCTCTGCTTTTTTGGAAGGTGAATTGGTGATCTGACATCATCCGGGAATCTACCTTGCTTATTATTGGCTGGAGACGGCTGTGCTCACGGTTAACCCCTGCACTGCCGGGTCCGCGCGGGAAGCCCCTGGCGCGGAAGGGGTTAACCTGCTGTGCGTGCAGAGTTTGCATAGTGTGAGACTGGAAATCCAGTAATCCCAGGACTCTGCTTAGATTCCACCCAGAACTAGTGCTGGGTAGAGACTGGGGGCAGGAGGGGAGCCGGGCTGAGGGCACCGCACTGGACAGGAGCCGGGCTGAGGGCACCTCACTGGACAGGAGCCGGGCTGAGGGCACCGCACTGGGCAGGAGCCGGGCTGAGGGCACCGCACTGGGCAGGAGCCGGGCTGAGGGCACTGCAATGGCAGGAGCCGGGCTGAGGGCACCGCACTGGGCAGGAGCCGTCTGAGGGCACTGCACTGGGCAGGAGTCAGGCTGAGGGCACCGCACTGGGCAGAAGTTGGGCTGAGGGCACCGCACTGGGCAGGAGTAGGACTGAGGGTACTGCACTGGGCAGGAGACGGGCTGAGGGCACCGCACTGGCAGGAGTCGGGCTCGGCAGGAGCCAGTCTGAAGGCACTGGGCTGGGCAGGAGGTAACACGGTCAGTTTCAGGTAGATGGTTTGCAGACAGACAGTGGGGTGTTACAGGTGTTTGTGGGTGTATGTGCCTGTGTGAACATGCATTGAAGGTATATTTGCCAGTGGGTTTCTGTATGTTTGAATATAAGTGTGTGGGGGGATTTGACTACATATTTGTGTGTACTTGAGTGTGTGTAAGAGTGCATTTGTGTGTGAATGGATGTGTTCGTCTTTGGTATATTTGACTATGTGTGTAATTGTTTTCATGTCTTAGTGTGTATTTGTATGTGTATATGTGTCAGTATATATTTGTGTGTGTATTTGTGTGTCAGTGTATATTTGTGTGTGTATTTGTGTCAGTATATATTTGTATGTGTATTTGTGTGTCGGTGTAAATTTGTGTGTGTATTTGTGTCAATATATATTTTTGTGTCAGTGTATATTTATGTGTGTATTTATGTCAGTATATACAGTATTTGTGTGTGTGTATTTGTGTGTGTATTTGTGTGTCAATGTATATTTGTGTGTGTATTTGTGTGTCAGTGTATATTTGTGTGTCATTATATATTTGTGTGTGGGATAAAGGACAATTCCTTTGCTGTAAAGTTCTGGGAAAAGGTAATAGAGTACATTCAGAGGGTAAACAGAAGAGACACCGCTATGAAGGGACAAGGGATCGAAAACAATGGGATAATGTAAGATTATGGTAAAAGGAATCACAAAAAGAATGGAAAACTGACAGAATGTGAAAGGAATTTCATTATTTCTATAAAATACCAGAAACGAGAGTTATTTGCCGAATAAAATACTGTGACACTTTATATCCCAAATAATAAAGCTGTGACATTATACATACAGAATAATAAGGCTGTATCACTGTATATACAAAATAATATGTCTGCACATACAGGGTAATAAGGCTTTGACTCTATATACACAGAATAATAAGACTGTAATTCTATATATATATGCACAGAATAATAAGACTGTGAGAATGATAAGGATGTAATTCTATATATATATATATAGAATAATGAGACATACAGGGTTATTCAGAGAGAGGTGAAAAGCAGGAGAATGACTGGAGAATGAAAAATTCTAGGTCAAAATAGCTAAACCAGAAAAATTCTCCCCTTCATCTCACTTTCCAAATCGGCTATTTTGACCTAGAATTTTTCATTCTCCAGTCATTCTCCTGCTTTTCACGCTCTCTGAATAACCCTGTGTGTCTCTATATACACAAAATTATAAGGCTGTGACACTATATATACGATATTATAAGATTGTGACACTATATTTACAGAATTATAAGGCTGTGACACTATATAGAAAGAATGATAACTAAGGCAGTGACACTACAGTATAATAAGGCTGTAATACTATATATACAGAATGATAAGGCTCTGACACTATATACAGAATAATAACGGGGAAGGTGTTTTACCTTTGA
This sequence comes from Leptobrachium leishanense, assembly GCA_009667805.1. Classification (NCBI taxonomy): domain Eukaryota; kingdom Metazoa; phylum Chordata; class Amphibia; order Anura; family Megophryidae; genus Leptobrachium; species Leptobrachium leishanense. The sequence goes on from CM019066.1 coordinate 295,032,949, forward strand.
GGCTTCACATCCCTCTATCCCTAACCTGGACAATTGTGTCTTTTTTCTTTCTTTTTTTGTTTCTCCTCAGGTGAGGGTTGAACCTGTTCTTCTCAGGATATTCGGTGTTAAATGGTTTTCTGAGTGTCTGATCCGGATTGAAGTCATTTCTCTGTGACCAGAAGATGAAGAATGTCCAGGATATGAAGGTGACGCTTCTCTCGCTGTGATGCTGAGTGGAGTGTGTGTGATCTCAGCAGGCAGTGGCTGCCCCGGGATGATGGGATGTTGCTGTGGAAGGCTGGCTGTGCAGCTCTCACTGGATCCGTTCCATGGCAGAGTCCTGTCTCCCTCCGTCAGGCTGTGGATCTGCTCGCTAAGTTTCCCCCTCTGCTTTTTTGGAAGGTGAATTGGTGATCTGACATCATCCGGGAATCTACCTTGCTTATTATTGGCTGGAGACGGCTGTGCTCACGGTTAACCCCTGCACTGCCGGGTCCACGCAGGAAGCCTTTGGCGCTGAAGGGGTTAACCTGCTGTGCGTGCAGAGTTTGCATAGTGTGAGACTGGAAATCCAGTAATCCCAGGACTCTGCTTAGATTCCACCCAGAACTGGTGCTGGGTAGAGACTGGAGGCAGGACGGGAGCTGGGCTGAGGGCACCGCACTGGACAGGAGCCGGGCTGAGGGCACCTCACTGGACAGGAGCCGGGCTGAGGGCACCTCACTGAACAGGAGCCGGGCTGAGGGCACCTCACTGAACAGGAGCCGGGCTGAGGGCACTGCACTGTGCAGGATTCGGGCTGAGGGCACCGCACTGTGCAGGATTCGGGCTGAGGGCACTGCACTGTGCAGGAGTCAGGCTGAGGGCACCACACTGGGCAGGAACCGGGCTGAGGGCACCACACTGGGCAGGAACCGGGCTGAGGGCACCGCACTGGACAGGAACCGGGCTGAGGGCACCGCACTGGACAGGAGCCGGGCTGAGGGCAATGCACTGGGCAGGAGTCGGGCTGAAGGCACTGCACTGGGCAGAAGTCAGGCTGAGGGCACCTCACTGGGCAGGAGTCGGGCTGAGGGCACCTCACTGGGCAGGAGTCGGGCTGAGGGCACCGCACTGGACAGGAGCTGGGCTGAGGGCACCTCACTGGGCAGGAGTCGGGCTGAGGGCACCTCACTGGACAGGAGCCGGTCTGAGGGCACCACACTGGGCAGGAGCCGGGCTGAGGGCAATTCACTGGGCAGGAGTCGGGCTGAGGGCACCTCACTGGACAGGAGCCGGTCTGAGGGCACCACACTGAGCAGGAGCCGGGCTGAGGGCAATTCACTGGGCAGGAGTCGGACTGAGGGCACCGCACTGGACAGGAGCCGGGCTGAGGGCACCGCACTGGACAGGAGCCGGGCTGAGGGCACCTCACTGTGCAGGAGTCGGGCTGAGGGCACCGCACTGGGCAGGAGCTGGGCTGAGGGCTGAGGGCACCGCAATGGACAGGAGCCGGGCTGAGGGCACCGCACTGGACAGGAGCCGGGCTGAGGGCACCGCACTGGGCAGGAGCCGTTCTGAGTGCACCACACTGGGCAGGAGTCAGGCTGAGGGCACCGCACTGGGCAGGAGCTGGGCTGAGGGCACCGCACTGGACAGGAGCCGGGCTGAGGGCACCGCACTGGACAGGAGCCGGGCTGAGGGCACCGCACTGGGCAGGAGTCGGGCTGAGGGCACCTCACTGGGCAGGAGTCGGGCTGAGGGCACCTCACTGGGCAGGAGTCGGGCTGAGGGCACCTCACTGGGCAGGAGTCGGGCTGAGGGCACCTCACTGGGCAGGAGTCGGGCTGAGGGCACCTCACTGGGCAGGAGTCGGGCTGAGGGCACCTCACTGGGCAGGAGTCAGACTGAGGGCACCGCACTGGGCAGGACCCGGGCTGAGGGCACCGCACTGGGCAGGACCCGGGCTGAGGGCACCGCACTGGGCAGGACCCGGGCTGAGGGTGCCGCACTGGGCAGGAGTCGGGCTGAGGCAGGGGCGGATCCAGGGGGGCAACGGGGCAATTCCCCCCCCGCCAAGAAAATATTACTGACCTGGGATTCCCTCCCCTCTCCGAGCTGCAGTCGCACTAAAGGCAGGGCCAGACATTAAAGGGTTTATTTTTGGCTGGGTGCCGTTTCACAGTGGCATGTGTTTGTGTAGGTTTTTTTTTATCTTTAGTCCGCAGGACAGAGGAGGAATTTCTCTCCGTCTCTAGTGCCTGCAAGCAGCTTCCCCGGGTGGTCTGTGTCATGTGATGCAGGAGCCCCGGAATAAGAAATGACAAGGAGTCGATACACAGTACCTGGCACATGCTCACTCAGGCGCCGAAAACACCAGAGAGTGAGGCACTCAGACACTGATGTCTTGTGTATGTATATAATTCTGGGGGGTCTGCTGTCCTGTATATAATTCTGGGGGGGTCTGCTGTCCTGTGTATATAATTCTGGGGGTCTGCTGTCCTGTATATAATTATGGGGGGGTCTGCTGTCCTGTGTATATAATTATGGAGGTCTGATGTCCTGTGTATATAATTCTGGGGGGGTCTGCTGTCCTGTGTATATAATTCTGGGGGGTCTGCTGTCCTGTGTATATAATTCTGGGGGGCTGCTGTCCTGTGTATATAATTCTGGGGGGTCTGCTGTCCTGTGTATATAATTCTGGGGGGCTGCTGTCCTGTGTATATAATTCTGGGGGGTCTGCTGTCATATGTATATAATTCTGGGGGTCTGCTGTCCTGTGTATATAATTCTCAGAGTCTGCTGTGTATATATAATTCTGGGTGCTCTGCTGTGTATATAATTCTGAGGGTCTGCTGTATATATAATTCTGGGCTCTGCTGTATATATATATATAATTCTGGGGGCTCTGCTGTATATATAATTCTGGGGGCTCTGCTGTATATATAATTCTGGGCTCTGCTCTATATATAATTCTGGGGGTCTGCTGTATATATAATTCTGGCCTCTGCTGTATATATAATTCTGGGGGTCTGCTGTGTATATAATTCTGGGGCTCTGTTGTGTATATATATAATTCTGGGCTCTGCTGTGTATATGATTCTGGGGGGTCTGTGCTGGGTATACATGATTCTGGGGGCTCTGTGCCTGGTTATATATGATTCTGGGGGGTGTATCTGTAATGGTCTGTGTGTGTGTGGTGATGGTGTAATTGTAAGTGTGACGTGGCCAAAGCATGGCACACATGCACATTGTCTTTTTTTGTTTATGAGAAAGGAGCGTATAAGAGTGTATATATATGTATCTGAGATCCCCTGCAGGGACGTGCGGTGAGGTCAGTGGCTGGTGAGGCACTGGCTAGTATCAGAGTCAGATATACACAGGTTACGTAGGTTCAGTGCTCCCCAGGATCTGGCTACTCTCAGTGCTCCCTAGGATCTGGCTGACCTCGGTGCTCCCTAGGATCTGGCTGCTCTCAGTGCTCACCAGGATCTGGCTGCTCTCCGTGCTCACCAGGAACTGGCTGCTCTCAGTGCTCACCAGGAACTGGCTGCTCTCAGTGCTCACCAGCAACTGGCTACTCTCACTGCTCCCCAGGAACTGGCTGCTCTCAGTGCTCACCAGGATCTGGCTACTCTCACTGCTCCCCAGGAACTGGCTGCTCTCAGTGCTCCCTAGGATCTGGCTGCTCTCAGTGCTCACCAGGATCTGGCTGCTCTCAGTGCTCACCAGGATCTGGCTGCTCTTCAGTGCCCCCTAGGAACTGGTTGTGACCTGTCACTGCGATCCCAACACCGGTTCTTAGCCAAAACTGGTTGAGTGCCCCCCCAAAACCTGCGTCTGGATCCGCCCCTGGGCTGAGGGCACCGCACTGGGCAGGAGTCGGGCCGAGGGCAATAAGGCTTTGACTCTATATACACAGAATAATAAGACTGTAATCCTATATATATATGCACAGAATAATAAGACTGAGAATGATAAGGATGTAATTCTATATATATAGAATAATAAGGCTGTGTCTCTATATACACAAAATTATAAGGCAGCAACACTATATATGCGATATTATAAGGTTGTGACACTATATTTACAGAATTATAAGGCTGTGACACTATATACAAAGAATGATAACTAAGGCAGTGACACTACAGTATAATAAGGCTGTAATACTATATATACAGAATGATAAGGCTCTGACACTATATACAGAATAATAAGGCTCTGACACTATATACAGAATAATAAGGCTGTGTCACTATACATAAACTAAAGACTTTCAGTGACACCGTGTACATTAATCATTAACTTCTAGAGACTGTTTATCAACCCAACCAGGAGCATTTAGAGTATCTATAGACAGCAGTCCCAGGAGTTGGTGCTTTATATATACAAGTGTCACGAGGAAGCAATATACTGTGTGTGTGTGTTTGTGTACTTAAGTGTGTGTATCCAAAGCAAAGGGGTCTCAATAAGAGACACCTTAACAAGTCAAAGTATTATCCATTAGTGGCAGAGAGCATCACAATCCACATATACTTTCATTATATCTTGGTGAGCAGCTATTGATGTTATACAGATTATAATGACCACTGGTAATATATAGAGAAAATAGCACACACACCACTGTCTGCACTTACATTATGCAGTGAGATAACAGTGCCAGGGAGTGATACAGTACTTTGTAATGAAATCCCTACAGGGAATACTAAGGGACAAATGACAGGGATCTACAGGACCTGAACTAAGATACTTAACATTATTATATCGCCTGCTGTTACAAACATCACTTCTTCTTTTAGTGATAAAAGTAATTCATTTTTCTCAACGTGATTTAAAACCCACTAATGAATATGGGAAGGAAACCCTGAAATGTCGATATGGGTGTTAACATTGATTGTTTATTTTGTTAATCTTTATAGTGACTTTAGTGATCTCCAGATACACAAAACAATAATATGTACTACATAACTGTCAATTCACTGACACATAGTAGGTTAATATATCTTTATCTGCCAGTCAGTCCCTTAGCAGTTACAGAGCATGGAGCTCTTATCAGTGGCTTTGGATTCATAGATTAAAATGGTTATTTGTATATGGTATCCATGAGCAAATGTTCATCAGACACATTTATGGGATTTTTTTCTCTTCTCACGACTTTGAAATACCCTTAAGGTAAGTATAATATACTATAAATAAATATTTTTCCTATTTCCTGACTGTATGCTAATTGTCCATCCCAAAGAGTATTACTAATTCTAATAATAATTATACTACATCATCATTTTATATTCAAATAAGCATTTTTTATGTTATATTAATGACACAATGATAAAGAAATACCATGGAGTAAAATAACACACAGTGTATTCAACAGGTAACTCTACAGTGAACAGAATCATTGCCCTTGCCGAGCTTCTTTGGCTGAAAAGAAAAAGAAAATGTAATGTACTTCTCATAATGAGTTGCACGAGATGATCACAACAGATAAGATATTAATAAAAATGTTACAGTGTTTCATTTTAATTTTATTTTTATTGTTGTCACAAACGGGCATCATTTTCTGCAAAGCAGTGTGTAAGATTTTAAACGCAGAATTGGTGGGTTTTTTTCCTCTTGTGTTTGCAATGGAGTTTGTGAAGCCAGGCCACTGGTTTACAATCCTCTTATCTGATCAGCTGGAGCTGAATGGAAACTTGATCCGGGAACAAAATGGTTGGGAAAGAGGGTGAGGGGCCAGCTTTTTATATAGCAAGCTCACCAAAAACTCAGGGTATTTTGATAGAAGACTTGGAGAGAGTAGCATCCAAAAGAATCTCCTGGGACCTTTGAAATCTGGAAATACCCATAGAAGTATCTACTCAAATTAGAGTTTCTATGTAAGTCCCATTTTATTTCAAGAGCTGTATTTGCACCTTTTCGTATATTTTGTATGCTTGTTTTTATGTGATCCTGGCACTGTGTAAAGTTTGTATTTTATCTTTTTCCATTAATACTTAAAAACCAGTACCGTCTTGCTCTAGATCAATTCATGCTTCGCGAATGCAATCGCTTAGGTATCGCTACTGTAATATTTAGCATTTGGTGTGTGTGTAAATATACATATATATATATGTTGTATATGGTTGGGCTCCTGGATTGTGGTATATAGCTAGTGGGGTTTCGAGAGTGCCCTATTACTTTCGTGGTGGCAGTGTATACATTCAGAAGGGTGGGTACGGTGTAAGGGGGTTAGGCTGGCCTAACTTGGTAGAGTTAGTAAATCCAGAGGCTTGGAGCTGTATCCCCCTTGTACGTTCGCCCTTCGCGCGTCACGATTGGCTTAGCTAGGAGTAAATCGTGACAATTGTTATTTGTTTGTTCTTTCAATTATTATTATGTGGTTTCTTGAGAGGGAAATATTTACTGACTATGTGGTATTGTTTCTAAAGAGGGGCTATAATTTCCAAACTTGGTGTAAATGTATCACTCCATATACAGTATACACTTTAATGTGTCTGGGAAGTTTGCAACAACTCTGGTTAAGTTTACACCAGGGTTGGAATGTAGGTCAGGATTGGCAGAATACAATTGCCATATACAGTAAAATGAATAAAAACGTGTTTTTCTATGTGTGGTAAGAAGTAGCATTGGATCTAAAGGAAATACTGAGTGAGTTTTAAGTTGTGTGATTTTTTTTTTTACCTGCACATTAAAAGATGTTTGGTGAACTCAACAATGAAATGGAATATGTGTGTTAATGTGTTAATCACAGTACATACCAAAAAAAGCCTTTTGGTAATTGCTCTGGACTTATGACCAAAGCAAATTAGACTATTTATAGTTTCTTAAAGGGTCTTTTTCTGTTGTTTGTTTGTTTTTTCTCGGTTCCTATGTACACAAAGCTGGCACTTTAACCCCATCTTGACTGGTTACATGGGCTGTTACACTGGATAGGGTCATGGATGCCCAATGAGGCTTTAAAATTAGTATTATTATTTTATGAGACTGTTCATTTGCTATATCTTGGCAGAATCCTTATAAAGTGCTTATTCATATCTTCTGCTCAATATGCCATTAAGTCAGGCTGCTGAAACTATCAGTAATGTTGTGAGTTTTAACGTTTCACCTTCATTTGCAACTGTTCTTTGTAGTAAAAAAAATAATAATATTGGTCGTCATCAATAAATTCAGGATCAATACATACAAGACTTGATTAAATGATTTTTTGGATATTTTCTAGAATAGGTTTCATTACCCAATAGACATGAAATAAAGATATCTAAAAAACAGGCTATTACTGTTTGGACATAAGAAGTGTTAAATAACAAAAATATAATCTCCTGATATTTCATTACGTTTTGTTTCATATTATAAATAAGGTATATATCTCACTTTATGCATGGCAGTTCAAGCTCCCCGGTTCAGACAGCCCTGGCCCAGCTTTGATTGCTTCCTACATGATTTCCCCAGCAGACCTGTTTTGTCACATGTATGTTTTAGTGCTAATTTATCCATGACAGGAGTCTGGCTGTAACTGCATCCCAGCCTGCCAAAGTGCTCAGACCTGACTTGCACTAACATGGGGTTTGAGTTTAGCAGAGGCTGTCAATTCTGACTGTGTGTCTGGAGCTCTGCTAACCTTTAGGTATTGGTAATCTGTTTTTCAGTTCCTGTGGAAAGTGACTTCTGGGTATAACAATGATATCCTGGCACTGTGTGTGCTGAGATGAGGTGAGCTTTATCACCTAATATCCAGATATTCCATCTGCTCTTTCTATTCTATTTTATTCTTTCTTTTGTCTCTCGATTTATCCTTTATCTGTCTTTTTGTCTATTTATATATCTGTCACATTCTATATGTCTGACTATATCGCCATGTATATCCATTATCTAATTTAATCTTTCTATCAACCAGTCTATAATTGTGTCAATCTATTTGTCTATTATCTTATCTATCTTTCAATGTATTGATCAGTCTGTTGTCCCTGTCTATATATATATCAATCAGTCTGTCTGTCCATCTGTATTATATCATTCTACTAGCTGAATAATACCCGTGCTTCGCAACAAAATGTCAGGCTATGCAGGAGATATTAGGTTCACAATCCGTTGGCTTAGTGGTGGTTGGTGATTGAAACACATAAGGGATGATAATAATAATGATAAACAATAAAATAGATGGGTATAAACCCTTTAATCACATCAGCAACCCTGGGTTTTTTGTCTATGTAGCCGGGCTAATTACTTGCATAGCATAGACTTTCAATTTGTCCGTCAGATGAATTGCTCAGGACCACCCTGTAAACATTCTTGGTTTTATTCAGAGCCTGGTCATCCTCCAGCCAGACAGGTGAACTGACTCTGGAGCAGCCACCTACAACTGGCCATGGGAGAAACAGTCACTCGTCAGATGCACACCAGCAGGGGCAGACTGACCCATCGGGCTCTCGGGCATTGCCAGAGGGCCCGCGGGTCGGTAGGGGCCCGGTGTGGGCAGACACAGTGGGCCCCCCACTGGTTTCCCTCTGATGAGCATTGAAATTGTCAGGCAGCCAGCGGCGCACTCTGAAAATGCCGCGGCAGCGCCTGCGCTGTCCCTTCACGTGACATGTCTCGTGAGGGGGTGGCACCATTCCAGTGCAACGTGCCTACTCCAGATTTAGACTGTGAGATGCAGGCACGCTGCAGGCTCCACCGTGGCATTTTCAGAGTACACCGCTGGCTGCCTGACAATTTCAACGTTTATCAGAGGGAAACCGGCGGGGGCCTGCTGTGTCTGCCCACACCGGGCCCCTACCGACACGCAGGCCCTCAGACCATGCCACCGAGGAGGAGCCGTGAGAAACCCAGGGGGGTGCCCAACAATTTATATATACAGGGGGGGATCTAATGCCCAGCAAGTTATATACTGGGGGAGATCTAATGCTGGTCATTAGATCCCCCAGTATATAAACTGCTGGTTAGATTCTCCCCCCCGGATATAAATTGCTGGGCATTAGATTCCCCCCCCCCAGTATATAAATATTGCTGGGCCCCAGCAATTTATGTACTGGGGGGGATCTAATGCCCAGCAATTTATATCCTGAGGTGGGTGAAATGCCCAACAGTTTGTATATACGGGGGGGGGGGATCTAATGCCCAGCAAGTGATATACTGGGGGGGATCTGATGCTGGGCATTAGATCCCCCCAGTATATTAACTACTGGTTAGATCCCCCCGTATATAAATTGCTGCGGCATTAGAATCCCCCCCCCCAGTATATAAATTGCTGGGGAATCTAATGCCCAGCAATTTATATACGGGGGGGGGGGGGGTAATGCCCAACAATTTGTATGCTGGGTGGGTTGAATAAATAGAGGTTTTTTTCTGTGGATTCTGTGATACGCTCATACACACTGCACATTACTGTGAGTTTTATTGCTGTGGAGCTCTGTGATACACTCATACACACTGTACATTACTGTGAGTTTTATTGCTGTGGATTCTGTGATACGCTCATACACAGCGCCCATTACTGAGTTTTATTGATGTGGATTCTGATACGCTCATACGCACCGCACATTATTGTGAGTTTAATGGCTGTGGAGCTCTGTGATATTTATTTATTTATTTATTTATTTATAAAGGATTTTACCAGGAAGGATACATTGAGATTTCTCTCGTTTTCAAGTATGTCCTGGGTTCAAGAACATTGAAGTGTTACAGTTACAGAAATACAAAGTAATACAATGCAAGATATTAAAAAAAACCAACACAAATATACAGATTAACAGAAAATAAATATGTAGAAAAATAGTCATTATGTTACATGTTTACAGGTACATTCCGTATTGAGGTATGTTAGTAAGGAGCTCTTGAGTGACTTAAGACTGGTGGAAGATTTGATGGTGTCTGGGAGGTTATTCCATAATTGCGGTGCTCTGTAGGAAAATGAGGATCGAGCCACTGTCTTTTTGTATTGTGGTATTGCAAGTAAGGTGCTGGTCCTGGATCGGAGGTTATAGGATGAGGGAGCTGCTGGGGGAAGCAGTCTATTCAGATAGGGTGGTAGCTTCCCAGAAAAGCTCTTAAACACCAGACTGGAAAGGTGAAGGGTGCGTCTACATTCCAGCGATGGCCAGTTTAGCTCTTTTAACATGTCACAATGGTGGGTCATGTAGTTACATTGTAATGCAAAGCGGCAGAATGAGTTATATAATGTAGTAAGTTTCTGAAGATGTGTTTGTGGGCGGCTGCGTACACTACATCTCCGTAATCAATAGCCGGCATAAGCATTTGTTGTACAATCTGCTTTCTTACCACGGGACTCAGGCAGGATTTGTTTCTGTACAGGGCGCCTAGTTTGGGGTAAAGTTTAGATGAGAGTTTTTCGATGTGAGGGCCAAAGGATAGATTAGGGTCCAACCACATACCTGCGCATACACACCGCACATTACTGTGAGTTTTATTGCTGTGGAGCTCTGTGATATGCTCATACACACCACATTACTGTGAGCTTTATTGCTGTGGAGCTCTGTAATGTGCAGTGTTTCAGGATTGTACAGTATCTTTTGAAATGATCGGCAGATTCCCACATTTTGCACAGGGACTTTCTGTGCCGTGGCGCAGCCTTAGCTGCAATGAGTGGTGACGGCTGCTGCAGCAGTGCGGTGGCCATCTGTAAGTATGGAGGGGGCATAATGGATCCCCCAATTCGCTGCTGGGTCCATGTGGATTTTCAAAAAGGTTATTTTTAGGAGTTCAAAAATAAATTCTTTAGCACAATAATGTGCATGTGGGTGTTGCGTTGTAGAGGGTGGGGTTTTTATGGGTGTGGCCTCCTGTGGGTGCAGAACAAGGGGGCCCCATGACCTCCTATTGCCTATGGGCCCCATTAGTTGTCAGTCCGCCCCTGCACACCAGGCACTTTCAATGTCTGTCCCTGTGCCTTATTGATGGTGTGTGCTACACATCTTAATAGGTAAATGTAGATGTTTGAACTCGTAGTGGTAGTCTAATGGGATCAGAGGAATTCTGGGTATGAAAATGGTTTCTCCCTGCTTTACGCCTATGAAAATTGGGGCTTCGATTACGTGTTTGTACAGAGTCTTCACCTGAAGTCTGGTGCCATTGCACAGTTTTGGAGTGGTTAGATTGCGTAACAGCATGATTGGAGCGCCAACCTTGAGGTGGAGGACATGAGGTGGTAATCCTACTGGAGTCAAGCCATCAGACAGTTCAAAATCAGTGGTCATACTTACCAGGAAGGATATATTTGAGATTTCTCTTGTTTTCAAGTATGTCCTGGGTTCAAGAACATTGAGGGCTAAATTACAATCTCCACGCTAAAACGGGAGCGGTAGGAAGAAAAAACTGCGCCCGCTGTTTTCCCCCTACCGCCCCCGTTTTAGCGTGGAATTACAATGCAGGTGCTTAAAAAGCTGCCTGCATTGTTAGCCCGCACTACGGCCCGTAATGCTCGCCGCAGCACTGAGCGCAGCCGCGAGCATCCACTCGATGGAGTCCATAGGATTCCATTGAGCCAGACGGCGGCGGTCACATGACCTGCCGGATCTCGCCTCGCGAAATCCGTCCAGTCAGCGTAGTGATACGCAGGGAGAGACTGGGGGGACTTTTTCCGCCAATCTTTCCCTACTCCTGCCAGCCGGAGGAGGCAGACAGAGCCGCAGTCCTTGTCGCGGGAAAGGAGGTGAGTATGTGATTATTTTTTTTAAAATTTATTTGGATGGTGTTAACAGATTCTGCAGAAGCGGAATCTGTTAACACCAATTCTGGTTCTGGTTATCTTTCCACTAACCAGAGCCGGACGTTAATCAGCGTTAGGACTTTGTAATCCTAACGCTGATTAAAACTTTGCGCTCCCCATGTTAATCCTGAAGTGCAGGGAATCAGCCACCGACGGCTGCCGCAAACCCGTCGCTTGCAGTTTTCAAAAAAATGTCTAAACGAAAATGTCTGAAATTAACATATAAGTTCCTATGAATGATAATAGAAAGGGCTGTTACAGGAAAAAAACAAAGCGCTATTAGAAAAAAAAAAGGATTTTTTTTAAACAAAATGCCTTAAAGATACTAAAAAAAATAATCAATAAACAAAGAGACTTTTTACTACAGGTTAAAGGAATAAACAGTTTATTAGATATTGGATAAAAACGGGAATATTTTTAACATTGAAACTATCGGGGGTTATTCAAAGAGATCCGAATGGCTGCCGAAAGGTAACCGAACGCTGAAAATCAGCGTTCGGTTACCATTCTTGGCCATTTGGCTATCCAGAGAGCAGGCAATTTGCCAAATCCTGGCGAATTGCCTGCACATACGGTGCCTGTTCGATGCCTGTTCGAGGGCAGTGAAATCCCCATAAAAAAGCACTGCTTCGGCTATTCAGAGAACAAATATTTCAGTTTTAATTCAATATCTAATAAACCATTCATTATAATATTCTGCAGTAAAGAGTCCTTATCTATAGATTTTTTAGGATATTTTAAGCATTTTTCTGGATTTTTTTTTAACTTTACTTATTTTTCCTTTTTATTATCATTCCTTGGACCTCATATGTAAATTTCAGACATTTTCGCTCTGTAGTTTCTTTGCAAACAGCGTTTCACTTTTCAAACATTCAAGCAAACAGTTTTTCTAATTTATTCACTGCATTCATTTGCGGTGTCGGCTTTTTCCGGCAGCTGCGCTGCGCGTGATCGGCTCCTGCTCGGGTTTTTCCGGTGTTTTCGGCGGGTTAATCCAGATGTTTTTGCGGGTTTCGGCGTGCATTCGCTGGCTTTTTGAGGTGAGTTTTCATCGGGTTTGCGGCGGCTTTTCCCTGCACTTCGACGGCCCTGTGGTGCTTGCTGAATACACCGCAGGGTCGCCAAAATGGGATCGGCAAAACGAATCGAATTGAAGAGAACGAAAAGTCACCGAACGTGCGGTGACTTTTCGACTCTCTTTGAATTACCCTGATAATGTCTGATCCCTGTACGCAGAACAACTATCCTAAACTTCCAATCCTTCGCATGATCAGTACGTCTACCTGTTATCAGAATTGGAGGAGTACGTAATCAGAACAACAGACCAGGGGTGTAACGGTAGCGGTAACGCTGCCACACGAGTAGCGGAGTTGAGATCTTTGAGGGCAGAAGTATCTGCTTGAATAATACAAAAGGTATATAAACTACAGACTGTAACAAGGAGACACAAGGACTAACTGAATTGTCTCTAAACTCTGAAGGTTTCGAGACCAACAGATTATCTAGGACACACTCAGAAACACCATACGTGGAATGACAGTCCGTGAAGTATTCAAGGTGCAGGGCAGAGATGCAGAAACAAATCGTTTTGGTACATACAAGGACTAACTGAATTGGCTCTAAGCTCTGAAGGTTGAGACCAACAGATTACCTAGGACACACTCAGAAACACCATACGTGGAACGACAGTCCGTGAAGTATTCAAGGTGCAGGGCAGTCAGAGATGCGATAAGAAATAACATAAAACAGAAATGAACAATCTTTTGTTATCGTGGTCTTTGCAAAAACATAAACATGAGTCGTGGCCTGGGTAAAGGGACCCCGGAGGGTTACAAACGATACCCCTAAACGTGAAGGGACAGAACCCAAAAAGCGAGTGATCAACCCAGCAACCAGCAGGGGGTTAAATCACTAAAACAAGTGAAACAGCGTAATATACACAATAGAGAGAGTAGTCTAAGCCAAGCCGGGTCACATAACAGGAGAAGGGATCTCATACATGTAGGGTCGTCAACAGTAAAGTCAAATAGATTTAGAAGTAGCGGTGCGTGAAATAAACTCCACAACAGGGCAATGAGGCCATTCCTAGAGCTCTGTTTTTAAAGCCTATGGCTCCTGGTAACCATACCTGACCCCGCCCCCTCAGATGCCGATCTGGCAGCAGCAAGTGCTGGCACCCGACCAGCCAGCGGTCCCCCTTCTTGCCCAGACCCCCCAGGGGGCACAGCGGGGGCTGAGGATGTAACAAGGGGTTAATATCAGGGTTGATCATGAGCCAGAGACCAGGTTCCTCGTGAGCCAGACACAAGGGGTTAAATACCAAATCGGGTTGTCAGAGGATAGCCAAGGGTCATATGCCAGAGGGGGTAGTCAGGAATGCCAGGGGTCGTATTCCAGAGTGGGTAGTCAGAAGAGGTGCCAAGGGGTTAACAGCCAGAAGCAATGATATACAAGCCAAGTCAGTACACAGATAATTTGATATATAGACATGCACTGAGGTGAGTGAGAACCACGGCAGGGCAAGGAACACTTCTCAGGGATCTGGTTTTAAACCTGGTGGGTGCCGCATCATCACCTTGCGTCCCGTCCCACCCACGAGCTTGACCCATGACCGTGAGCGACCTGCATATCACTCGTTTGATATATTATTGGTGTATCCATAACTCCAAATGAAGGCCAAAAATATAAACTTCACTCCAATAAAAAATAAGCAGAAATTATAATCCTAACCGTAATCGTAATATTTAGTCTAATCAAAAAGCATAAACTAACCCTATGTGTAACCCTAACCTAGTAGCCCTAATCAAAAACAAGCAGAAATGTAACCATAACCCTACTGTAACCAAAACCCTAACTGTAACCCTTACTCAAAATACAACGCAATCCAAAATATCAGAAACGGCCTTTTTTCTCTCTTTTTACATGGTTTTTTTTTGTATATACCAGTCCCTTCTCTCCCATCCCTCAGCTATCTGTAAGGATAAACCCGTGCACGGCAACAAGATTATTACTACCGGAAACAAAGGCTACAGAGTGTTGAGTGACAATTTCAGGAGATGAACATATCCTTTACTGATTCCAAAAAAGGACTATTCTTCTCTATATTTCTGACATTTATCAAGATTGCGAGTAGAGGGTGATAGGTACCAAAAGAGTTAACACAACATTACTATAATTTATTTCTAGATTTCGCGTTGAATTACAATAGAAAACATTATTATTGTTTACTTGAAAGGAAAGTCAAATCAGTACAATTTAGGCTGATTACAGGTTGGCTTTCAGGCTTTTCATTATGAGACAAAACAGAGACAGCAGGAATTACTGCATTGTTCCCTAGGGTCATTCAAATATATCAAAGATCACTATCATATAGTTTATTGTCTGGCTAGCAAATTCTTAATTACGAGTTCACTACTCATCTAATCTGACACGAAACTGTTTTACAAAAGTCAGAGCTCGGGTTAAATTCACACGCATCTTTTTCACTGTGGCTCCATGAAACATTGGAAGCAAATACGTGGGACCAATCACATGGTTCCTGGCATGTATGTAATTTCAATTAAAGTTCTTGAGTGCAGCTGAATTTATGAAGTAATTGGGCTGATGTCAGTTTTGGATTAAAACCAGTGAAACAAAAGCCTGTTTCGTTCTGTGTAATTATTTTGAAAGGTTCTATGATACAAAACATACAGGCTTTATTACAAAGTGACCGCTAAAACGGGGACACTAAGGTAAATAACCTGCGCCTTAGCATCTCTGTTTTAGCACCCTATTATGGGGTAGGTACTGATTCTGCAGCCTGCCCCGTTATGCAGCGCTAACCCTCTGGATACACGTGGCAGTGTTAATGGGCTGCCGCAAGTATCCCCCCTGGAGTCCAAAGGAATGCATGGAGGCGTGTGCTGCCGGGTCACTTGCCACGAGATCGTGGAGGTCCACAGAGTGATCATGGAATCAGAAATTTAGGGTGGTTGATATTTAATTTTCGGAAATGCTCCCGAACCACGAAAATGGTGAATTTCGGCCGAATTTCAATTCGGAACTAAACAAATTGCACATCCCTAAAGTATAGGTTGCGCAAAGTACAGTAAACTCACGCAAGCTAGCGCAATAACCAATGTGCTAATGGATTTTTTAGGGGTCTAGCGTTAGGAAGGTAATATGGGAGGGCATGCACATTTGCAAGTTCCTATACGTATAATTGTCGATACCTCGCGTCCATCTACACTGGGTGGACTTAAAAGTTAGTGACTTTACAGTCTCGCAAAAATTGAAACCCCTGAGTTTGTGGAAGCCCACATTTCCGAATACTCGCAGATTATTAAATGTAGACCTTCTGTTCAAGTTTATGATGTTCAAGTTTATGCTTGATCATTCATTCCTGCATTATAATGCAAATATTTAGAATAAAGACTATTACAAAGCGCACATATACTGGCCTGTGATTCTGTCGGCCAAACCAGCGGCTGCACCTTATGTGAAGAGTATGTTAACACCTCTCCGTCCCCCCCTTTTCTAATCCTCTGTGACTGCTGTGTAGCCAGCTGTCAGTTTTAGCACAGACACATATAATGCACAGAACCTCGCACTTTGACTCAGTAAGGCAATGCCTGACGCATTTTCCTTTAAGTTTAATACAGCTGCTTGATTCTATAGCAAGTTTTATTGAATCTATTCCAATGTCTATAGCAACAAAGGATATTGACAAGCCGTAGAGCCTTAAATACTGACTTACTGCTTACATGCAAATGGGTATGAGCTTCTTTGTTTTGGTGAACAACCTGGATAATTGCACATTTATTTACTTACATCTGTAGATCGTCAGATTTCATTTTACTTTTTGCCGCTGCACACCTACAAACTATAATTAGCGATCCTTTATGATGCCTGTGAGATGCCTGTGACTGCACTAATAACAGATCAATATATAGATATAATGTAAATAAAAGTTGTCTAAAATTCTATTTAATGCATTTACTTATATCACAAACTATTTATGGTTACTGCCCGCTGTGGGTCTTGAAGGTATTTTCAGGCTAGACAAAATATAGAGTTCTCAACAAAAGCAGCTAAAGCTAAACAGATCTGCCATGTTATCGTTTTCTAAGAAAATTGTGTTGGAAGCATGTTTCTACCACTCACAACCGAGGGTATTACTTATGAGTGCCCTTCAGCTGTTCTTGAATTATATTTATCTGGTATTTAAATATAGCTTGGAGTTTTTCTAGTCCAACAAAAAGAGGAACAAACCCAAATTTGAGACTGGAAAATGGCATCCTCTATGGTGAGTTGTCCTGTAGCTGCTGTGCATGATCAACTGAGCAACTCATGCATTGACCACAGTTTAGCACCTTCACTGCCAAGTTGTCTTCCATAAAACCACTGCCAGTGTATACAGTATATGGAAAATAGGTTTACAGCAGCCATACAGGGAAATTGTGCTTAAAAATCTCAAAAGCCCGTTTTCATACTGTATGTACTATTTTACAGGCAGCTGGCACTATGTGCTAGCAAAAAAAACTGCTGCTACTACATCTCTATAACAATTTTGTTCCTTTTAGAATAAACAGAACTCAAGCTATTCAAACTGTTTTAACATCTTGACCATCATTTCCACAGTGCTGAGACTTTTGGGGCACATTCTGGAGCAAATTTGAAAAATTATTTCATGTGCAGTAAATGAAATTACTTTACAGTAAGAATTTGACACCCCACCTTGCCATTACAGAGTATTTTATCTGATGCAGCGGGTCCCAGGTGGCGCCTGGGAACATTCAGAGGTAGCCACGCCGCCTGGGACGCCGCAGGTAAGATGCTTCAGCAGGTCCCAGGCATTAGAGAGGCCTGGGGGAACTTGCCCCACGACCCAGTCCGCCCCTGGTCGCGACCCACCTTTTGGGTCCCGACTCACCACTTGAGAAACACTGCTATAAAGCATTCACATTGCTGTGGAAAAAGTAAGTGAATTAGTAGCTAGTTGATCCTCCTTTGGCAGCAATAACCTCTACCTTGTGTCTGTGGTAGCTGTAGATTAGACCTGCACAACAATCAGGGGGAATTTTGAACAGCTCTTCCCTACAAACTGTAGCTCAGCCATAATCTTAAAATGTCTATTGTGAACAGTTTTCTTGAGATCATTACGTACCATCTCTATGGGGTTATTGTCTGGGCTCTGACTGGGCCACTCCTAAAGGTGCATTTTCAAATTGATGTGCTCCCACTGTTGTTCTCTCCCCCCCCCCACTTAATTCAGAGACGCTTCAGACTTTATTTTATTTCTTTTTTCCCGATGACATTCCCTGGCTGGGGATAAATATGAGACTTTCTGGTTTTCTTTTCTGAAGTATTTTTGATGTCTTTTGTTATAACCCTCCCCCATTTTTTGACGTTTTGCTGATTTTCCATGTGACCCCCCCCCCTTATGCTATATTTGTTTCATCTGAGAGTACAATATCTGGCCCTGCGAGGTCGACTATTTGATGACCCCATTTCACTTTTTATTATTTTTCTTACGAAGTGCTTATATTGATGGCTTCATGTGGCCCTGCGCGGCCCTCATTTTTCCTGTTTATACGATGACTTCTTTGCAAAATAAAAATTTTCAGTACAAAAGGTGCATTTTCTCTTTTTGCAGCCATTCGATAGAGGATTTATGTGATGCGATTGATGACTTGATGTCTAGGATTATTGTCCTACCACATCACCAATCTTCTACTGAGCCTCAGCTGCTGCACAGCTGTCACAACAAGTGGGTAGGGTTGAGGATAAGTGAAGTGTAACACAAAGTGAGGAATCATGGAGACCAGTCCAAAGCGTGGTACCAAAAGGGGCTAATCTTGAAGAGTAGTCATAAGGGTGTCCGAGGTCAGGCAGGAGATGACAATTCAGGACTGAGGATAATGACCAAGAGAACTTGTACACAGAAGGGGAGAAAACAGGCTTCCAAATAGCAGACCTGAAATCCAGATGCTGCACAACACCATAATGAGAGACTACCTGTATGGGTTTTTATACTAGGAGGGCTCCTGGCCCACCATTGGAGGATTCTTTCAAGCCCCCTGGAATGCCCCTGAACAGACCACACCTAACCTCCATGCCTCCTGGGCGCTCATTGGCCAAGGCATGGACTGACGCCATCTTGATTTCCCCAGGACAGGCGAGCATCTCAGCATGCCACATACTCTGGCATATACAGCCACTAAAAGAGACACTTAGATCCCACTCAGAAGACGCCACCAGCAAGTGTCCTCGGGCAAGACACCTAATCAGTGTTTTTTTTCTGGAAAAATAAGTGGGGGTACTCTCATGCCCAGGGAGAAATTGATTATTATGACTATTTTCGTGTCCTAATAAACAATAGTTGAAGCTCACTTAATGGAAGACACTATAAAAGGGAACCATATTTTTTAATACTGTGTTCCTTTAACCACTTGGATGCTGAGGACGCGCTGAGCACGTCCTCAGCATTCCCGCTGGTATGCGGAGGACGCGCTGAGCGCGTCCTCCCATTGGGGTCAGCGTTCGGCCGGGTTCCGGCCGATCGCTGGCCCCTCCGGTGCGGGCTGACATCCTGGATGTCAGCCCGGCATCCGGAACAGCAGCCGCCGGAATTTGGTGTCATCGCGGCAGCGCGATGACACCAAATTCAGGCGCCCCCCCCCGCATGTGTGGAGGAGGCGCCTGAAAGGGAGGGGGGGAGGTCCTTCGGACCTCTCTCCCTCCCGATCGGCGACTCTGCGGGGGTTAACCCAGGCATCATTTGGAAGGGCACAGCCTGCCCTTCCAAATGATGCCTGGCATTAACCCCTGGGGAGCTGGATCGCGAATCGGCGCTGATGTCTTGGATGTCGGCCAAGCCTCCGGGAACTCCCCCTGAGGACTGGCGTCATCGTGCGTAGCACGATGACGCCAGTCCTAGAGTTAACCCTTAACTGCCACCAACGGTGGAGATAGGGAGTTCCAATGAACTCCCTATCTCCCGATCCGTGGCAGTTAGGGGTTAAATTTTGGTATGGTTGGATCGGCCAGAGCATGGCCGTTCCAACGATACCAAACATGAAAGTGAAAAAAGTTGTAAAATATAAAAAAAAATAAACACTTTTTTATTTTTTTTGGTTTGTTAGTGTAGCAATATTGTTCCCATTTCAATTATAATGTGAACAATGATGCTGCACTAACGATTTTTGTATGCGGTGCGTTTGTTAAAAATAGTGTAATTTTCCCCAAAAAAAAATGTAACGAGACCCCATCTCTAATTTTTTTAACAAGCGCACCCCATACAAAATATAACCGCAATTGCTCGCATGTTAAAATGTGAAAAAAAACACTTTACACGTTGTAAATTATTGAATACATATTTTATTGCATTTTTTGTTATAATATACAGACATGACATAACGTATACATATAATAATGACATATTATGAATCTACCGAGTCTGACGGAAAGAACGATATATAATATGTCTGGGTCATATACTAAAATAAGCCTTAAAAACACGTTTAAACATGATGCGCAAAACAGGTAAAAATGACCTCAGCACAGGGGCGGGAAAAGCCTCAGCAGCGAAAGGGTTAAATGAACTACAACTATTGTTGTAACCCCTATGGGGGTTATCCACTAAGTGCCTCTGTTGCAAGAAAAATCTGTATTGCAGTGCAGTTAGCTGTCTTTTGTTATTTTTTGCAACGCTGGCACTGAGTGGATAATCCCCTAACATTTGTGAGCACCACGGCAATGTAACTCACAGTAATGCACAGTGTGTATGAGCTCCACAGCAATGAAACAGTAATGTGCAGTGTGTATGACCTCCACAGCAATGAAACTCACAGTAATGTGCAGTGTGTATGAACTCCACAGCAATGAAACTCACAGTAATGCACAGTGTGTATGAGCTCCACAGCAATGAAACTCACAGGAATGCGCAGTGTGTATGAGCTTCACAGCAATGAAACTCACAGTAATGTGCAGTGTTGAAGATAAGTGTTGATGGTCATGCCCCTAACACCGCCTGTAGCCCGTTGCCTCGCAACCAGGCCACGCCTCTTCCAAACCGCTCTGTACTCACAGAGCAATGAAACTCACAGTAATGTGCTCCACAGCAATGAAACTGTAATATGCAGTGTGTATGAGCTCCACAGCAATGAAACTCACAGTAATGCACAGTGTGTATGAGCTCTAGAGCAATGAAACTCACAGTAATGCGCAGTGTGTATGACCTCCACAGCAATAAAATGCCACTATCCACCAAGTACTGTTTGAATAATAATGAGGACTCCAGTGAGGGTGTTTGACCTTGAGAACACTCCTACATGGTGGTAACAGCAGGACCAGGTGAACATACCTGTGTTGCCAGAGCTGATATTTTTAAATGCTGTTTTGAAGTGTATTTGGAAGCAGCAGCAGTTTTTTTCTTTGTTCTGAGGCCTGCCTGTCACTGTATCTCTGCAGAACACTGCAGCCAGGACTTACATTTCCACTTTCTCACCTTCTAGGGTGCACCACACACACTGTCTGTAACTGCTGGGGAGGTTGGGGTAGGGCGGCAGTGTAGATGTCTTTTGGCACGCCCTCCTCTTGACATCATCAGAGGGGGCCAGGCACCAGCAAGGAGAAAGGGACCAGGAGGAGAGCGAGCAGGCTTCCGTGTCTAGCACCGCGGAGGAGTTTGCTCTCTGACCTGGCAGATACAATGCAGCTCGCTGGGCACCGGCTGCATCTTAGAGGAGGAGCAGCAGGGACACAGCGCCAGGCAGATAGTTTAAAAATTTGGATCCCTGTCAAGGCAAGTGACCAGGGATTCAAAAAAAATTCCACCCCCTCCTGGTCTTGTGCTCTTAGGCAGCCACCTGTACCGCCTTACAGTGCCAGCTCCTCTGATCACACCTCTTGCCTGACAATCCACAGCTCTGGCAGACATGTTCAAAGTTTCAGCGGCTGCAGAGAGAGGGGGGTGCAGTATGTTTACACACATCTGCCAGAGCTGGGCCACTAAATAAACAAAGGGGAGATTTTAATTAACCAGCCCTCCCTTGTCACTTACTGGGAGAAGGAGGGGGGTTATCGGTCCCTACATACGCTCCTGACAATCGGAAGCATTTAGGAGCAACATAAACTGCCGAGCGCTTCCAATTCTCTGCCTGCCACTGCAGGAGGAGGGAGGAGCATCATGCTCTATCCTGTTAGTTCAGGCTGTGGTGAGGTGCCGGTACTGAAAAAAAGCCCTGAACCTAATGATATAGGTGTGCCTACTTCACTAAATACTTGTACATCTCATAGATTGTAAGTTCCCTTGGGAACAGGGACCCCTGAATCAGGCCATCTCATCCATGTGTGGTATTCTAATGTATAAACCCCTTATACACTGATCTTGTAAAGTGCTGCGGATTATGTGACACTATACAAATAAAGGATAATAATAATAAAAATAGTACTACCTCACTTATGGAAACGCCAATTAATGATTGTGCTCCCCATGTTAGGTATAGGATGTGCAAAGTACAGTAAGCTTGTCCAAGCAGTGAGGCGTAATATGTACTGTAGTGTGTAATATGTAATATGAATGCCAGATGTTAAACTCATCCTAGCGCTAACAATTACATATCGAGACTCTACATTAGCACCAGCTATAGTCAGCGTTTCATGGCGGTATTGAAACTTGACTGTTTACCTTACAAATATAGTACAGTTTGAAAATTTCAAAACGTTGATTGCACTTCTATAAAGGAACTATGTATGTATATTTATATCTTTATGGATATATAATACACAAGAAAACTAGAACTTAATTTCCAAAATGTTAAACATTGCTATAGTTCAATAATTCAATAATGCCTCAGTGCCAAATGTCCCCAAAAACTCTCATAAAGGCTCAGTAGATGCCAAAACCTCAACCTATTCTTTTAATATGTTAAAATAACAGATATTTTCTTATTGAAGTCCTCGAGAGTGTCCATTACCTGGAATCTGTTACTAATTATATGTCTTGATGTCACAACCCTCCTGGAGTGTGACCTCTGGGAAGGATCACAGGATCACATTCATCACACAGCTCAAGGGCCGGTCTTGATGAGTGTATGCGTGTGAGTAATTAGGTAGGATTTAGTGAGTAGTTATTTGGTAGGTGAGAAAAAATTGTTATTTATTCAGCAATATTCAGTATCATTAACATTAGTTTATTTTTTTATTATTTATGGTTCAAATTTCAATATTTGACAATTTTTCTCTTTATTTTTCTTCTAGTGGTGGTTTAGTAGCCTTACAATTACTTTAATTCTCATCTTAATTGACATTGATTTATTCTTGTTTCCTTTTTGAAAGAATTAGAAGCTTTCCTTTTCCATTTCGATGCCATTCACTGTAAGCAAGTGTAAACACATACTGTACGTACACATTTCTCTATCCCACCATTTAAAGAAGAAAATGAATGTTGTGAGATCATAATATATAGTCTTGAGGATGCTTTCTTCACCTCCCTTTCGGGCAGTCTTAGATCATTGTTACTTTAACGTGCGTGCAGGAGAATACAAAGGAAAACTTGAAATACCTGTTATTTCCCAATGACATGAACATGTAGTTTATGTAAAGCCTTGGGTTATAGTAATATTTGCACGCAACTCTTTATTATGTATGCCTTTGGCAACTAACCAGGAGTTCAGAAGTGGATGTAATTTTGCTTTATGTGCTTCCCTATTTATATAAGGATGGGTTGGTCTATGTGTAGAGTAGAAATATATAAAGGCAGAAAAAAATATAGATTATTTTTCCCCAAGAGGTACCTTTAATGTGTTGTATGGCATCACAATCTGTGCATAGCTATGAAGGATAAGAAAAACAATTTGCATAACAACCAGTGGAGGGCGATATTTAGCAATATTCAATGTCAAAAATGTTATGAGACCATAACATGTTATGTCGAGGATTTTTTTTTTATATAAAAGCAGTCTGCATGAAGTACTAAGATTAATTTAGACACTAAATCATATATATCTATTTATCTAGTAATAAAGTTTAGTAATAAAATATTAGTAATAAAGTTTACTACTGCAGATTTACACATCCCAGCAATTCAGAGAACTGCTTCACAGAGCTCATGTGCTACATTCCCCATATGCTGCAAGGAACTCTGGATAAGACATGCAAATGAAGTCTCAAATTTCCCACGTTTTTGCATCCTGGGTCTGTTTTAACACAGAAACCTCCTTGCCAGTGCAATGCTGTACTAGGTGGCTTTTTTAAGCAAAGGTCAGGTTATGCAACAAGTCACAGCCACCCCTGTACAGCTGGATATATATATATATATATATACTGCTCAAAAAAATAAAGGGAAAACTTAAACAACACAATGTAACTCCAAGTCAATCACACGTCTGTGAAATCAAACTGTCCACTTAGGTAGCAACACTGATTGACAGTCAAGTCCACATGTTGTTGTGCAAATGGAATAGACAAGAGGTGGGAAGCATAGGCAGGTAGCAAGACATCCCCAATAAAGGAGTGGTTCTGCAGGTGGTGACCACAGACCACTTCTCAGTTCCTATGCTTTCTGGCTGATGGTTTGGCCACTTTTGAATGCTGGCGGTGCTGTCACTCTAGTGGTAGCATGAGACGGAGTCTACAACCCACACAAGTGGCTCAGGTAGTGCAGCTCATCCAGGATGGCACATCAATGCGAGCTGTGGCAAGAAGGTTTGCTCTGTCTGTCGGCGTAGTGTCCAGAGCATGGATGCGCTACCAGGAGACAGGCCAGTACATCAGGAGACGTGGAGGAGGCTGTAGGAGTACCTTCGCCTTTGTGCAAGGAGGGACAGGAGGAGCACTGCCAGAGCCCTGCAAAATGACCTCCAGCGGGCCACAAATGTGCATCTGGCTGCTCAAACAGTCAGAAACAGACTCCATGAGGGTGGTGTGAGGTCCCGACGTCCACAGGTGGGGGTTGTGCTTACAGCCCAACACCATGTAGGACGTTTGCCAGCTTCGCCACTGGCGCCCTGTGCTCTTCACAGATGAAAGCAGGTTCACACTGAGCACATGTGACAGACGTGACAGGGTGTGGAGAAGCCGTGGAGAACTTTCTGCTGCCTGCAACATCCTCCAGCATGACCGGTTTGGCAGTGGGTCAGTAATGGTGTGGGGTGGCATTTCTTTAGAGGGCCACACAGCCTTCCATGTGCTCGCCAGAGGTAGCCTGACTGCCATTAGGTACCGAGATGAGATCCTCAGAACCCCTGTGAGACCATATGCTGGTGCGGTTGGCCCTGGGTTCCTCCTAATGCAAGACAATGCTAGACCTCATGTAGCTGGAGTGTGTCAGCAGTTCCTGCAAGACGAAGGCATTGATGCTATGGACTGGCCCGCCCGTTCCCCAGACCTGAATCCAATTGAGCACATCATGTCTCGCTCCATCCACCATTGCACCACAGACTGTCCAGGAGTTGGGGGATGCTTTAGTCCAGGTGTGGGAGGAGATCCCTCAGGAGACCATCAGCCACCTCATCAGGAGAATGCCCAGGCGTTGTAGGGAGGTCATACAGGCACGTGGAAGCCACACACACTACTGAGCCTCATTTTTTTTATATTTAAATTTTTTTTATTTTGAAATGAAGGCATCATATAAACAGAAAATGAGGGCCTCGCAGGGCCACAGGTAATGTTATCAACATAAGCACTTTAATAGAAAATAACAAAAAGGGGGGGAGGGTCATACGAAAAAACGGCCGGATATCAGAAAACAGGGGGGGGGAGTAGTAACGATCGCCATCAAAAGGGCTTCAGAAGAATACAAAAATAAAAGTAAGAGAAAAATCAAAGTCTCAACATGGGGGGGGTGGGGGAATAAAATAAAATGTTTCGCATATTACGGCTCAGAGAAATCAGAAAGTCAGCAAATAAAGAAGTGTCTCAAAATTCGGAACGAAAAAAGAGGGGGGTAAAAATAAAAATTCCCTCAGAAAAACAGCTAATTGAAGGGCATAAACGTAAAAAATAAAGTCCCAAAGTTACTGCGGGAAGTGAAGGGATACAGAACCGTGGAGAAGAGGGTCCCAATAAAATAAGAGTCCCTACCAGTCTAGCCCGGGTCAGAGGCAGCAGGCGAAAGACCCCCAGGGGCCGGAGTCGGTGAGAGGCCCAGTGAACGCATTACCTGCCATGCCTCCTCAGGAGAGGCGACCAAATGGGTCAGGTTCTCATAAGTAATAGTCATGGTACCCGCCACCCCCACCGGTAGCGGATCTCGTTATTCCGCAGAAAAGACGAGACGTCCCGAAATCTTCTCCGAGCCATTAAGGTCAAAAATGGTAGGTCGTTAAAGAAAGACACCGAAAGGTCCTCAAACATAAACGGGGCACGAGTCACAGAGGACGACAGCAATCGGCGCTTATCAGCTTCCTCCAATGCCACCGCCAGCACATCGCGTGGGGCATCCCCTGGTGCAGTAGCCGCCTTCCGCAGCCGAGTGACGGCGCCAAAAATGGCGGGTTCTCCCAGCCGTGACTCCAAGACACGTGCTGCGAGTCTGTTGGCGAATGGCAGCAACCCAGCCATAGAAATCTTCTCTGGGATTCCTCTGATCCTGACATTCTTCCGACGGTGGCGGGCTTCTGCCGTCTCCACCGCACCAGTAAGCAGCGCCACTTGTGCCCGCAACGACTCCAGCTGCGGCTGAAGAAGGGCCTGCGTTGCCACAACTCCTTCCACCTGCGTCTCTGCAGCCAGTAGTCTTCCCTGGACAGCCGTCAGCTCCGTCTTCACGTCGGCAAAGTCAGCTCGCCAGACCGTTCTCATCTCACCTAACATCTGTTCAAACAAACGCTGAAGATCAGCCTTCATATGAAGTGGGAGGCCTCTGCTGGATCCGGGATCAGGTGAGTTCGGGGGAGTCTCCGCCGAGTCACACGAGGCCACTGAAAGCCTGCGTACCTGTGTAGTTTTCACATCACCATGTCTGTCAGCTTTCCCTGTCTCCTTACCCACCTTCCGGGGAGACTTTGAAGGTGCTGAGGCGCTCTCCGACCAGGAGTAATCCTCATCATCCGAGGAGCCTCCCTCAGCAGCCGGACATTCCCGCTGGTCTCCTTGATGTCGACGCCGATTCTCGCCCATTGCCTCACGAATGTCCCGCTGCCGTGGGCCCTCCGGCAGCAAGGACTTTTTCCCATTTTTCTTGCCCATAATCCGACGAGGAGAGGGGCTGGAATCGGTACACGAGTATCCCAGGATACGGAGGATACCACCAACTGGACGCCCGATAAGGCTGCTGCAGCAGGCCGCGTCCGGCAAAGTCCGCAAATCAGCTCCAAAAAGTCAGCGGAAAAGATTAAAAGCAGGGGAGCAGAGGTAACAGATGCTCCCCTACCTGCAAAAACCCCCAAAACTCAGAAGAAAAGCGTCCAAAACCTCAAAAGTAAAAGCTCTAGCCGGAGAGCTCCCCAACACGCGTCTTTTCTCGTTGAGAGTTAGCTCCGCCCCTACTGAGCCTCATTTTGACCTGTTTGAAGGACATTACGTCAAAGTTGGATCAGCCTGTAGTGTTGTTTTCCACTTTAATTTTGAGTGTAACTCCAAATCCAGACCTCCATGGGTTGCTCAATTTGATTTCCATTGATAATGTTTGTGTGATTTTGTTGTCAGCACATTCAACTATGTAATGACCACAGTATTTAATAAGAATATTTCAATCATTTGTAGCGCTCACTCCAGGAGGAGCCGCTGAATTTAAACTTCGGGTCAGTCTCCCCGCACTAGGGAATAAATATACTCCAGCACCATTGTGGATTTTATAAATTATATAGTTTACTGAATAAACTGGCATATAAAGAGTAACACGGTATACGTATATATATTTACAGTAGTTCGTAATGCAAGAAACGTGTAGCGGAAAAAAAAGGAATTTTAACCCCTTCGTGGTCGGAGTGTGAGTCCCGTACAGGTTGTGTCCCAAGAAAGTGTAGGTGTATGCGTGTATTGGTACCCGGGTACAATATTCAACTGGCCAGTGAATGATTTCAGGTGTATCTTCGACTAGTCACGTTGGGGCCCTGTAGGTTTTGACAAAACTGCAGGGTGCTTTATTATTTTACGGTGGCCGGGAAGGCCTCTCACCCATCTGCCAGATAGTCTGCGCTCCGCTCGACCCAGGACGTCTCTCCGCTCGATTTTGACTGGGATTCTGTGCCACCGGATCCGCTGTCTTGCTTGTCTGTGTCTGCCACAAGATGTCCAGCTCACCGCCTGCACTCCCTGTTAGATCGTCTGCGGTCTCCTAACTCGGGGTCCTTCAGCTTACTCTGCATCTGTGTAGGGTTACTAGCGGTGCATCACTAGGTCTTCGACCAGTAAAAGGGGAGACCGATCTCCAGCTCTGCTAGGCCGCACCTGCGCTCTGGCCTGGTCGCGATCGCTATCTCCCTCACTTGCGTCTTGCTCTTCTCACTCCTCGGCGCGCTCTGCTGGTTCTCTCCACGAGGCTGCGGATGTCAGTCTCCCTTTTTCCCACCCACTTCCTGTTCCTGCCCGCAAAGCATGCTGGAAAATGTAGTCCCAATGTCCAATGTCTTACATCGTGCCTGTCTCCCTCTGGTGGCCGAAAGCGAGTACTACAACGACAGTGAATTAAAACCAGCGCTACACTCTCCCCCTCCTAGAACTCTTGGGTCTCTCCAAGGAGGTATAACAGTTGCATTACATTTGAACATAACCTTAAGCAACATATACAGGCTCAGCAGCAAGCATACAATGGGTTAGATACACTTCCTCAAGTTGACTCATGCTTTTGACTACCTCAGCTAACATAGCAGACACTTCGGGCAACCTTCGCACTGTGGTGACGGCATCTTCAGTGCTATGTCCTTGTGAGTCGTAGGTGAGTCTCTGGGGCGGTCGGATAGAGCATTTTGGTTCTGGCTCAATCAGTTCCTCTTCAGGTGAAAGTACTATAGGTGCGGGTTCAGTTCTTCTTTCCACAACTGGAACAGACATTTCTTCGGAGTATGATCCCTCCAGTGAAGGCATAGAACTGTAGTCATAAGACTCGGCTTCAGGAACTACAGGGATTTCAATAGTCTCGGGGACTTCTAACTGAAATTCAGGAGCCTCAGGCCTCAAATTACTTTCCCACCGTTCAGGAACTGGAATGACCTCTTCAGGCTCTGGTGAACGCATCCAATCCAGACAAAAACTTTCTTCCTCACTGTCCCTTTCAGTCTCTTCGGTAGCCCAGGTCTGCTGAGACCGAGTAACAGGAGTCAAACGTGGAGCAGGTGGGTTCGGCAGAGAATATTCGTCTCCAACTGGTATCCTCACAGCCTCTCTCAAAGGTAATAGATGATTCCGGTGCCAGTTCTTAAGAGGCCCAGCCTTTCCATCCGGCCGGATTTGGTACACTGGCAGACCCGGCAGTTGCTTGCAAACAATGTAGACCTGAGAACTCCATCTATCTGCTAACTTGTGCCTTGCAGCAGCACCCAAGTTCTTCAGCAAAACCCTATCACCAGGTTGTAGATGCTGTATCCGAACTTTTAAGTCATACAGGGTTATCCAAAGAGATTCGAAAAGTCACCGCACGTTCGGTGACTTTTCGTTCTCTTCAATTCGGTTCCTTTTGCCGATTGCATTTCGGTGACCCTGCGGTGTATTCAGCAAACAGCACAGGGTCCCCGAATTGCAGGGAAAAACTGCCGATAACCTGACGAACACTAACCGAATGCACGTTGAAAACAAGCAAAAACATCTGGATTAACCTTCGAAAAAGCCGAACAGGAGCCGAACAGGAGCCGAAAAGGAGCCGAATCACACAGAGCCGAAGCAGCTGTGACATAGAGGAGGCAGTGAATAAATTAGCAAAACCATTTGTATGAATCTGGGAAAATGAAACGCTGTTTGCAAAGAAACTACTGAGCGAAAATGTCTGAAATTTTCACAGGAGGTCCAGGGAATGATAATAAAGAGGGCTGTTACAAAAAAAATAAGCAAACTGAAAAAAAAATTAAAAAAAATCGGACTTTTTTAAAAAAAAAAAAAATCAGAAAAATGCTTAAAGTATCCTAAAAAATCAATGAATAAAGAGACTTTTTGCTGCAGAATTTAATAATGAACGGTTTATTAGATATTGAATTAAAACGGGAATATTTTTAACATTGAAGCCTATGGGATTCTCCTGAATAAATTTGCCGAATTAAACCACCGAATGACAGGACATTAGGGGAACCTTTCACTGCTGGTTTGTGTTCTCTGAATAGCCGAAGCAGTGCTTTTTCATGGGGATTCACTGCCCTCGAACAGGAACCGAACAGGCACCGTATGTGCAGGCAATTCGCCAGGATTTGGCGAATTGCCTGCTCTCTGGATAGCCGAATGGCCAGGAAAGGTAACCGAACGCTGATTTTCAGCGTTCGGTTACCTTTCTCAAGCAATTCGGATCTCTTTGGATAACCCTGATAGTTCCGCTTATTCCTTTGTTCCCTGTTTCCTGAGGTCAAACGGGCCTGTTCAAACGCAGAGGCCAAGTTCTTTCGAAGTCTATCCACATAATTTCTATGAGAAGCCACCGACGTCTGATCCAGAGATAGCCCAAATGCCAAATCAACCGGCAGTCGAGCTTCTCTTCCGAACATAAGACGGTACGGTGAGTATCCAGTAGCGTCACTCGCCGTACTGTTATATGCATGTACTAGCGTAGCTATGTGACGACTCCAGCTCTGCTTCTCTCTGTTTGACAGTGTCCCCAGCATATTTAGCAGCGTGCGATTGAACCTTTCGGGTTGAGCATCACCTTGAGGGTGATATGGTGTAGTTCGGGTCTTTTGAATTCCCAGCAGTTCCAGTAATTGCCCAACAAGCCGGCTTTCAAAGTCTCTACCCTGATCAGAGTGTATTCTCCTTGGTAGGCCATTGTGAACAAAAAACTTTTCCATCAGAACCTTCGCCACCGTAGGAGCACGTTGGTCTCTCGTAGAAAAGGCTTGGGCGTAACGTGTGAAATGATCAGTCACTACTAGAATATTTCCCTGCCCACTAGCATCCGGCTCTAAGCACAGGAAATCAATGCACAACAAATCCATGGGTCCTTGACTTTGCAGATGGCTCATTGGAGCGGTTCGGGTCGGTAGGGTCTTCCTTTGGATACACCTCAGACAGGAATGGCAGTAACTTTCCACTTCAGCTCTCATGCAAGGCCAATAGAATCTGTCTCGCACCAGCTTAAAAGTCCTTTCTGCGCCCAAATGCCCATGTTCATCATGTAGCGACCGCAGTACACTCTCTCTATGTTTAGTGGGAAGGAACAACTGTTGGATCTCTTCAGCATTGGTTGAGGGGCCCCTTCGGTAGACCACCCCATCCAACATCTTCAACCGTTCCCACTCTTTGTATACTAATCGAGCTCCATCTGAGGAATTGGTCAGCAGAATTTACCGTTGGTTCGCATTTAGGGCCTTTATGGTTAACGCAATTAAAGGGTCTCTAGCCTGAAAAGCTCTCAGGTCCTGTTTTGAAAAAGTAGGCAGACTTTCATCCCTCAACTGCGTAGGGTTACAGTAGAACTCCGGAACAGCCGCAGCCATAACTCCTATGGCTTCCGCTTCAATCCCTCCCTTGACCCGGCGCTCTGCTCCTTGACACAAAGCTTGTACCCCGACTGGGGTTAACTGAGTCCATTCTGTAGGGTAGGGTCTTCTCAACAAAGCATCAGCATCTCGATTATTCACCCCAGGGCAATACTTCAGGCTGAACCAAAACCCTGACAGAGCAGCCAACCACCGATGTCCCGTTGCGTCCAGCTTCTCAGTGGTAAGGACGTAGGTAAGAGGATTGTTATCCGTCTTTATCACAAACTCGGCTCCATACAGATAGTCTACCACCGCCCACTTCAAGGCTAGGAACTCCAAATTGTGGGTAGGATAGTTCTTTTCAGAAGGCGTAAGGCTCCGGCTCACATACGCTACAGGCCTCAGCAATCCACCCTACTCTTGGTACCGGACTCCCCCTAGACCTTCTCTGCTGGCATCCACATGTAGTTCGTACGGCTTGTGAGGGTCCGAATAGGCCAAGACAGGAGCTCGAGTTAAACTCTCTTTCAGTTTCAAGAAAGCACCTTCGCATTGACTAGTCCATTCTCCCTGGATAGACTCTCGAGCTTTCCTTGGCCCTGGAGTCGACGGATTTCGGTCAGAGGCCTTGTGGCCTTCTTCTGTGTTTTCTTTCTGTAGGAGCTTGTTCAGTGGTTGAGCTATTTTGGCAAATCCTCCTACAAATCTTCGATAATAGGAGCAGAACCCCAAGAAAGATCTAAGTTCAGTAACGTTTCGGGGTCTAGGCCAGGAAGCTACGGCCTCCAACTTCCGAGGATCTGTCGAAACGCCTTCTGCTGAGACCACATGTCCCAGATACGTAACAGACGGTAAACAGAATTGACATTTCTCCAGAGACAGTTTCAATCCCTCTTGATGGAGCCTCTTCAAGACCTTCTCCAACCGTTGTTCATGTTCTTCCAGTGTCTTCCCGAACACAATTATGTCATCCAGATACACTAATACTTCGATCAGGTTCATGTCCCCGACTGTCTTCTCCATTAACCGTTGGAACGTGGCTGGAGCTCCCGTAAGGCCTTGAGGCATTCTGTTGAGCTCAAAGAACCCCAATGGGCAGATGAACGCAGTCTTCTCTTTGTCTTCAGGATGCATTGGTATCTGGTGATACCCACTTCGCAGGTCTAGTACACTAAACCATTTTGCTCCTGACAAACACTGTAAGGCATATTCTATCCGAGGAGTAGCATATTGATCTGGGATGGTTCTCCGATTCAGCGTGCGATAGTCTATGCATAGACGGACAGAACCATTCTTCTTCCGGACCATTACTATTGGAGATGCATATGGGCTCCTGGACTCTTGAATCACCTTGGTTCTTTGCAGTTCATTCAGCTGTTCTCGTAGATCATCCAAGTCTCCCAGCGGAACTCGTCTTGACCTTTCACGAAACGGCTTGTCTTCTTGTAATCGAATGCGGTGCTCAGTACTTTTAGCTAGGCCACGTCGAACTCATCTTTCGAGAAGAAGTCCCTCCACTTTAGGACCTGGGACTGAAGACGTTTCTTCCATTCAGGTGAGATGGGAGCGTCCTTGGGGTAGAACCTTTCATCTGGAATCTCTTTATCCACTCCCCCTCCTAAATCAGTAGGAGAGAGAGGCGTAGCAGACGCTACTTGCCCGATAGGCATTCGTGCTTTTAGGGCTACTGGAGAATCAGACACATTACATACACTGACGGAGACTCTTTCTCGTGTTCTTTTCAAAGCTTTAGTGGAGATTATTTCAGGGATTACTTCTACTCCGGCTTCACTCCCATGATTAAAATCGGTTTCCAGTACCACATAGGGGCCTGGTTGCGATCAGTTCAACTTGACTGAAGCCCGGAAACTCGTTACTTCTCCTGATTGCAGAACCTTCTCTGTTCCTTCCAATCTCCACAGGCGCCCCACTTCAGCAGGTGCCTTCTGTTCTTCGACCATTCTCTGATAGACTGGGTGTAACATTGGGTGTGCTCCTTTAGTAGAACCTTCTTCCAGTACGATAGGTGTCAGGAGACGTCGCACCAAATCAGTATTCGTCCCCACTATCATGGAACTCCTGTTTGCCCCTGAAGGCCGAGGACACACAATGGCCAATGCATCACAACCTCTGGATTGTCCGATGACTTCGGATCCGATCTCCAACTTCACCTGTAGATACCCGTCATAGGGGAGTTTCTCAGTTCCGATACCCCAGATTTCCAGATCCTTCAATTTCTGTAGAGGTATGTGCTTCAAGTGTTTCTCATAGAAATCTCTGTAAATCAATGTCACTTGAGCCCCTGAGTCCAACAGAGCTTTAGTGTAGACTCCCTCCACTTGGATTGGCACAATAGGGGAAGGACCTATCAGCTGGTCAGGAAACTTGGTGGCGGCAACCGGACATTTAGACCCAGTTTGTTGTACCCTGGCCTTCTTCTTGGCCCGTGTAGGCTTTGGGTGTGCATTGCTTCCCCATGACGTAGGACCGGATGCTAAGGGAGTGACTCTTTCAGTCCTGGCAGGCTCAGCAGTTGGCCAGACTTTGGGCCCTCTCGCCCTCTTAGTCCTGGCTTGATTTTTGGAGCGGGTTTCAGCCTTTGGGCACCTAGGTTGCTCCTTCACTTGTGCCCTCTGGCATTTCCCGCCGGTGAGGTAGATAACAGCCCTTCCAAGGCTTTCAAGAACTCTTCTACTCTATTTCCTTCAGGCTTTTGGCTTTTGCATTGTGCGCGGAAATGGCACATTTCCCCACAACTGAAACATCTCTTCCTTGAAGACGGAGACGCATTCACTTGCTGTGATTCGGTTGAAGGACCCTGGCCAAACGCCACAGCAACTCCAGTTGTCTGCATGTCTGTAAGGAACTTCTGCATCTCGGTCTGTGTCTCTGTCACCTTCAACAATACTCGGCACAGTTCAGCGTGCGCCTGTTGCAATTCAGCTTGAGCTTCCTGTACCTTCTTAACAGTTTTGTGCAACTCACCATGTGCAGAGAGGTTTAATTCTTTTGCAGCCTTCTCTGTGGATTTAAAAGCGATCAGATGCTCCTGTTCGTCCACTTCGGATCCATAGGTGTCTAACGAGTCACTTTCAGGCTGCGAGCGTTCGTTATGCCTCACAGTTTGCACGTAAGCTCTTTCTCCTCTCCTGAAGGATTTTTCTTCCAGCAAAGCCTCTTCCTCTCTGACAGCTCGGATCAGTTCCAGGTACTTCAATTCTCGATTACCTTCCCTGCTTCTCAGCTGTAGCATCACCGGATCTAGAGGTTGAGCGCCCCTCAGGATCTGCTGTATTCGGATCTTATCTACTTCGGCCGGTTTGGCCCCTTTCTTGAGGATTATCTGGTGCAGAATCTTATCTAGGCGCCTCATATATTCCGTCATTCTCTCACCTTTTCGCTGGTAGGTGTGTTCATACTGATACACGAGCTCTGCAGCCTTTTCCATTCGCCCAAAGACTTCCTCCAAAACATTTAGATAATCTAAAGCAGTGCAGTTTTGCTTACTCAATTTTAGGTTTCTTACAGCCTCTGACGCAGGCCCCTTTAAGCTCTCAGTAATCCTTTGCTTTTTCTGCACTTCAGGGACGTCCCACTCATCCAGAGCCTGCATCGCCTGTTCTACCCATTCTTCGAAGGTTTCTTCTCCCGCCGGAGTTGGTACGTTTCCTGTAAAATTTCTCAACCGTCGATAACCAAAGTTAGTGTGCGGAGGGCTTGTTCTTTGACATTTAGCCAGCAAATCTCCAATAGCCACTATAAATTCAGGCCCGATCATGGCCAGCGGACTGGGCGCGGGAACACTCGCGGATTCGCCACATGGCGCACTTGGCTGAACCAGTTGGACTTCCACCTCATCGGTCAGCTTCATGCTCGCACCCTGAAAACACACTGGAACACCCTTTCTCCACTCAAAAAGAACATACGTGTGAGAGGTATCTGGGTTCTTTTTAATGTCCAGGATTAACCCCCGATGATCTGGTGTCAGCGTGGCCACGGCCTGGCGAATCTGATCTTCGGCCCAAGTGTCTGCAGGAATATCCATGACTATACACAATTCTATCTGACTACTGTGCTCCTCACACCATTTGGCAGCAGTGTCTGGATCCATATTTAACCCTTTAAATGCGTTTTTTCCAGAGACTGGATCCTGGACGAGCCCCCACATGTAGCGCTCACTCCCGGAGGAGCCGCTGAATTTAAACCTCGGGTCAGTCTCCCCGCACTAGAGAATAAATATACTCCAGCACCGTTGTGGATTTTATAAATTATATAGTTTACTGAATAAACTGGCATATAAAGAGTAACACGGTATACGTATATATATTTACAGTAGTTCGTAATGCAAGAAACGTGTAGCGGAAAAAAAAGGAAAAGGAATTTTAACCCCTTCGTGGTTGGAGTGTGAGTCCCGTACAGGTTGTGTCCCAAGAAAGTGTAGGTGTATGCGTGTATTGGTACCCGGGTACAATTTTCAACTGGCCAGTGAATGATTTCAGGTGTATCTTCGACTAGTCACGTTGGGGCCCTGTAGGTTTTGACAAAACTGCAGCGTGCTTTATTATTTTACGGTGGCCGGGAAGGCCTCTCACCCATCCGCCAGATACTCTGTGCTCCGCTCGACCCAGGACGTCTCTCCGCTCGATTTTGACTGGAATTCTGTGCCACCGGATCCGCTGTCTTGCTTGCCTGTGTCTGCCACAAAATGTCCAGCTCACAGCCTGCACTCCCTGTTAGATCGTCTGCGGTCTCCTAACTCGGGGTCCTTCAGCTTACTCTGTAGCTGTGTAGGGTTACTAGCGGTGGATCACTAGCTCTGCTAGGCCGCACCTGCGCTCTGGCCTGGTCGCGATCGCTATCTCCCTCACTTGCGTCTTGCTCTTCTCACTCCTCGGCGCGCTCTGCCGGTTCTCTCCACGAGGCTGCGGATGTCAGTCTCTCTTTTTCCCACCCACTTCCTGTTCCCGCCCGCAAAGCATGCTGGAAAATGTAGTCCCAATGTCCAATGTCTTACATCGCGCTTGTCTCCCTCTGGTGGCCAAAAGCGAGTACTACAACGACAGTGAATTAAAACCAGCGCTACACATTCATCTAGGATATCTTATGTTTGTGTTCCCTTTATTTTTTTGAGCAGTGTATATATATTATTTATTTTTATTTATTTATTAAGGATTTTACCAGGAAGGATACATTGAGATTTCTCTCTTTTTCAAGTACGTCCTGGGTTCAAGAACATTAAAATGTTACAGTTGTTACAGAAATACAAAGTAATAAAATGCAAGATATTAAAAATAAAAAAACACAACACAAATAAACAGATTAACAGAAAATAAATATGTAGGAAATAGTCATTATGTTACATGTTTACAGGTGCATTCCGTATTGAGGTATGTTAATAGAGAGCTCTTGAGTGACTTTAGACTGGGGGAAGATTTGATGGCGTCTGGGAGGTTATTCCATAATTGTGGTGCTCTGTAGGAAAATGAGGACCAAGCCACTGTCTTTTTGTATTGTGGTATTGCAAGTAAGGTGCTGGTCCTGGATCAGAGGTTATAGGATGAGGGAACTGCTAGAGGAAGCAGTCTATTCAGGTAGGGTGGCAGCTTCCCAGAAAAGCTCTTAAACACCAGGTTGGAAAGGTGAAGGGTACGTTTAGACTCCAGCGACGGCCAGTTTAGCTCTTTTAACATGTCACAATGGTGGGTCATGTAGTTACATTGTAGCGCAAAGCGGCAGCATGAGTTATACAATGTGGTAAGTTTCTGAAGGTGTGTTTGCGGGGCCGCTGCATACACTACATCTCCGTATTCAATAGCCGGCATAAGCATTTGTTGTACAATTTGCTTTCTTACCCTGGGTTTCAGGTACGATTTGTTTCTGTACAGGGCTCCTAGTTTGGGGTAAAGTTTAGATGAGTTTTCCGATGTGGGGGCCAAAGGATAAATTTGGGTCTAACCACATACCTAGATATTTGAGAGAAGTGACTGTGGTCAGTGTGCCATTTGATTTTGTCCCAACACATAGATGGGGGTTTTGCAATTTATGTAGTTTAGGTGCTGTTCCAAAGAGCATCGTTACCGTTTTGTCAGTATTTAAGAAAAGTTTGTTGTATATATATATATATGTGTGACGGGGTGCATGGGTTGGGTAACAGGATGTCTGGGAGAGCAATTGAGGGAAGGTATTTAGGGCCCAGACTCCTGCATGGCCTCTACCCTCTCACACAGTTGCTGCCAATTAATCAATTAAGCCACAGGTAAATTCCCAGGCTGCTGACTGCTGGACAGAAGTGTTTTCATCAGACTGCAGGGCGGGGAGCAGTAACACTTCTAAAGAGATCCTGTGTTTTTTCTTTTGTTTATTAGATTATGTTTTCTAGATAGTTAGGAGTGCTGGATGTATAGTTAGGTTTTCTTTTGTAGTATTTTTTTTCTGAATCACCTGCAATAGTGATTCCAAAAACAAGTGTGGTGTTGCTTCTTTATGCTAGAATAAAAGACATCCCATTTGCACAAGCTTCAAGTCTGCGGCTGTTTCATCCCTAGAGGACCGTGTTGTTTGGCTGGAACCAAGAATCCCGAGCGGTTGCTATACTACAATATATTGGATAAGCTGTACATAGTAGTATGTAGTGATACCGTTTTTATTTGGACTAACATTACATTTAAAAGACAAACTTTCAAGAGTGTAACTCTTCTTCAAGTCTAGACGCTATACTGACCAAAATCATCTATGAGTTGGAGAGTTATACTTAGACTGCATATGTGTGCCGGGCTGGTCAAACGGTATCAACACAACTACTATACAGCTTTTTGTTCCTCAAAGACTGTGAAAGTATCTTGAGAGTTGTAGTTCTATATCTGCAGAGGATCATGTTTTTCCTTAGCTCTGGTTAAAAAGAGCCACATGTAAGCCAGTGGCAGCAAAATACAGAGATATCCGTAATGAAAGGTTGGTCCACAGTGTCAGGACTTCAGCCTGAGCCAAATGTTCATCATCAAATTGGACAATGACCCTAGGCACACAGCCAAAGCAACATAAGAGTAACTTAGGGACAACTCTGTGAATTTATTAAGAAGCTCAGCCAGGGCCTGGCCATGATCCCAATTGATCATCTTTGGAATAAGTTTATATATTTGTTTATCAGATAAACAACAAAAAGCAAGGAAATTCCCCTCCCAGTTAGCTTAGATTCTGTCCACAATCAGGGATGATTTAACTGAAAACTTCAAGAATGCGGACCCTAATTTTACAATTTACTTCCTGTTATCTTTTACTGAAAAATATAAACACTGGCCATGAAATAATTAATGTTATTATTTTTATGTAATCCAACCAAAAATTTCATATACATCTTGTGAATGTGAATCAATGCTGCTATCAAGCCTAACCTCCACTTGGACCTCATCTCTTTGACCTGCCTTCTCTAGGAGATTAGAGTAATGGGAAAGTTGACAGCATAGATGGTGGTGGGTCTTCCTTACTGCCAATCCAATGTATATGACGATACCTGTACTCTGAGCAGGATTTAGAGCAGGATAAATAGTAGCATTGCTAATTCAAGGAATGAAGCCCTTGAGGGGTTTAGTTAAGTAATTAAATGGAAGAGTGTTAAGAGTTCTGCTGTTGGGTACACATTAACTCAGGAGACTCGTGCACACCTTCATTTCTGAGAAATCCACTTGAGTGAGAGACATGCTCTGTTTATGTGAAATATTATCCCGAAGTAGCATGCTTCTAACTTCTACTTCTGAAAGGAAATAAGGAATGTTATCCAGTTCAAGGTACAGCTTGCCATACGTCAGCATAGTTTATCTTGAAGGTAGCATTCTTTATTTTGTTTAAAGCACTTGTTTGTTAAAGAAGCTACTAATTTATTTATTTATAAAGTATTTTAGCAGGAAGGATACATTGAGATTTCTCTCGTTTTCAAGTATGTCCTGGGTTCAAGAACATTGGAGTTGTTACAGAAATACAAAGTAGTAAAATGCAAGATATCATATGAACACAAAACAAATATACAGATTAACAGAAAATATAAAGGTAGGTGCATTCCGTATTGAGGTATGTTAATAGGGAGCTCTTGTCTTGAGTGACTTTAGACTGGGGGAAGATTTGATGGCGTCTGGGAGGTTATTCCATAATTGTGTTGCTCTGTAGGAAAATGAGGATCGAGCCACTTTCTTTTTGTATTGTGGTATTGCAAGTAAGGTGCAGGTCCTGGATCGGAGGTTATAGGATGAGGGAGCTGCTGAGGGAAGCAGCCTATTCAGGTAGGGTGGTAGCTTCCCAGAAAAGCTCTTAAACACCAGGTTGGAGAGGTGAAGGGTGCATCTAAATTCCAGCGACGGCCAGTTTACTTCTTTTAACATGTCACCATGGTGGGTCATGTACTTATATTGTATAATTACTATTATGTATAAATCACCAACGGCCGTGAGAAAGGGTAAGAGCTGAAGTGAGTGCCCTATGTTGAAAGAAGAGGTTGAACCATATGCAAATCAGTCTGCTATCACCCAAATATGGTGACCAGAACTGAAATGCCAAAGCAGCCGTCAACAATTGTTTCAGGCTTACTTATCCTAATCAGGAGGTCAGACTGGATACCTCTCTAAGCACCTCAAGCAAGAGGTCCATATCTGGATTGCCCTGTACACTATGAGCGAGCAAAGTTTGTGAGGGACCTTAGAATTGGCAACATCAAAATGTTTGTAGGGTCCTGAGGACGGGAAACAGCACAAAAAGTGGCTGCCCTATGGTGGGTCCCCACTTATGATCAACAAGGGTGACACAAAAGGTGAAATTAAACACTTCTTCCATGCATAAACAACATAACCAACAGATACTAAAATTAAGGACATTTTCAGTAAGATGTAAGAAAAAACAAATCTGTACCGGATTTTGTAAAAACACTTGGCTAGAAGCCATGACACCATTTAAAGACAAAGAAAATATAGTTGCAAATATAAAATTGTTGAAAGTTTCCCTTTTTGGTTCCTGTCTAACGTTACACTGAGTGCATGCCATGAAGTTTACCATATATCATACAGTTCGGTGTGTAATGTACTTGTCAGCATATAATTTTAAGTAATTTCTTGTTTATACAGCAGTCAGGTAAAACATAGATTTGTAAGGGAAAGTCAAACAATACTTGGAACCTTGCGGATTATTTAAGTTTTGGTTTAAGAATTGTACATACATTGTGAGACTTTGATGCATTGTGCACATCAGATACAAAAATGTGTTTTCTATTACTCTTTTAAAAAGCAACTGTGACATTATACCTTCAGTAAATACAACTTCAAGAAATTATTCTTCATAATAATTTGATTAATTAACTGAGTTATTTTGTTCCTGTAAGCCCAAAATAAGTCATATGTACAGTCAGGTCCAGAAATATTGGGACATCAACACAATTCTAACATCTTTGGCTCTATACACCACCACAATGGAGTTGGAATGAAACAAACACAATGTGCTTTAACTGCAGACTGTCAGCTTTAATTTGAGGGTATGTACATCCAACCCAGGTGAACGGTGTAGGACTTACAGCAGTTTGCAGATGTGCCTCCCACTTGTTAAGGGACCAAAGGTAATGGGACAGAATAATAATCATAAATCAAACTTTCCCTTCTTAATACTTGGTAGCAAATCCTTTGCAGTCAATCACAACCTGAAGTCTGGAACGCATAGACATCACCAGACGCTGGGTTTCATCCCTGGTGAGTGGTGATGCTCTGCCAGGCCTCTACTGCAACTGTCTTCAGTTCCTGCTTGTTCTTGGGGCATTTTCCCTTCAGTTTTTTCTTCAGCAAGTGAAATGCATGCTCAATGGGATTCAGGTCAGGTGATTGACTTGGCCATTGCATAACATTCCAGTTCTGTCCCTTCAAAAATTCTTTGGTTGCTTTTGCTGTTTGCTTTGGGTCATTGTCCATCTGCACTTTGAAGCGCCGTCCAATGAGTTCTGCAGCATTTGGATGAATGTGAGCAGATAATATTGCCCGAAACACTTCAGAATTCATCCTGCTGCTTTTGTCAGCAGTCACATCATCAATAAATACAAGAGAACCAGTTCCATTGGCAGCCATACATGCCCACGCCATGACACTACCACCACCATGCTTCACTGATGAGGTGGTATGCTTAGGATCATGAGCAGTTCCTTTCCTTCTCCATACTCTTCTCTTCCCATCACTCTGCTACAAGTTGATCTTGGTCTCATCTGTCCATAGGATCTTGTTCCAGAACTGTGAAGGCTTTGTTAGGCTAGGGTCAGACGAACGCATTTTCACGTTGTCTGTGAAAAAGTGCGTTCGAACGAATGGACGTATTTTTTCACGGAGTACGCGATAGCGGTCATACTATGCGCATTTGCGTTCGTGATTTTGTACGGATCATCAATAAAACACTTTGTGCATCTGGACGTTATGTTGGCCGGACATTAGCAGTGTCTGACATCTCCAATTCACGCACACACGCCGCTAGCGGACGCAGCGCACTCTGTACGACCGTACTAGCGGTTTTACGTTCTCGACAAAATGCGTTCGTTTGCCACTTGCGTTGCGCAGCCGGACTTTTGTGCGACCGTACTTCGTATATTGGCCGTCATTGCCCGGCATTTGCTGCTACTACGGCCGTGATTAAGTGCGCCTGCACGCGCGTTCGCACTGCCTCAGTCTGACCCTAGCCTTAGGTGTTTGGCAAACTCTAATCTGGCCTTCCTGTTTGAGGCTCACCAATGGTCTACATCTTGTGGTGAACCCTCAGTATTTACTCTGGTGAAGTCTTCTCTTGATTGTTGACTTTGACATACATACACCTACCTCCTGGAGAGCGTTCTTGATCTGGCCAACTGTTGTGAAGGGTGTTTTCTTCACCAGGGAAAAAATTCTTCGGTTACCCACCACAGTTGTTTTCTGTGGTCTCCCGGGTCTTTTGGTGTTGCTGAGCTCACCGGTGCTTTCCTTCCTTTTGAGAATGTTCCAAACAGTTGTTTTGGCCACGCCTAATGTTCTTGCTATCTCTCTGATGGGTTTGTTTTGTTTCTTCAGCCTAATGATGGCTTGCTTCACTGATAGTGACAGCTCTTTGGATCTCATCTTGAGAGTTGACAGCAACAGATTCCAAATGCAAATAGCACACTTGAAATTAACTCTGGGCCTTTTATCTGCACATTGTAATTGGGGTAATGAGGGAATATCACACACCTGGCCATGGAACAGCTGAGAAGCCAATTGTCCCATTACCTTTGGTCCCTTAACAAGTGGGAGGCACATCTGCAAACTGCTGTAAGTCCTACACTATTCACCTGAGTTGGATGTACATACCCTCTAATTAAAGCTGACAGTCTGCAGTTAAAACACATTGTGTTTGTTTCATTCCAACTCCATTGTGGTGGCGTATAGAGCCAAAGATGTTAGAATTGTGTTGATGTCCCAATATTTCTGGACCTGACTGTAATACATGCGATTAAGTCACCCAATTACTATACATTAGACCAGATGAGGCCCTAGAGTTAGTGAGGCCTTAAGCAAGGTTCTAATGTGTGGTCTCTCTTGATGTCCAAAAAGTTGAAAAAGTAACCCCAAAACTCCCCAAGCTGCCTCTGTAGATGGTAGTATGTGAATGTAGGAGTACATGTGTGTGTGTGTGAAATGCCATGTGCACACTGATATTCTATGTAAATTCCATCATGCGAGGCCCCTGTTTGAGTGAGGCCTTAGGCAACCGCCTATTTTGTCTAATTATAGAGCCGCCTCTGCATTAGACCTTTTACACATTATTGTTTGTCTGTTATATCCTCTCCATTGTGATCTTTAACTACAGAAGAAGAAAACAAGAATACCAGGTAGACAAGTAGTAGTTACAGTAAAAAGTACCTATACAGCGCCAACATATTCCGTAGCGCTTTACAATGGAGAAGCACAAAAAGGAGATGTACATGATACAAGAGGAAAGACAACCCTGCCC
This sequence comes from Leptobrachium leishanense, assembly GCA_009667805.1. Classification (NCBI taxonomy): domain Eukaryota; kingdom Metazoa; phylum Chordata; class Amphibia; order Anura; family Megophryidae; genus Leptobrachium; species Leptobrachium leishanense. Next base: position 295,076,152 of record CM019066.1, read on the forward strand.
GTAAGATAACTGTCCAGGTAATACAGCACTTTAAACCAAGTGCTCAGGCAGACAACCCATCAGCTTACAATCTAAGGGACAGGGGTACCTGAAACAAATGGGAGCAGAGGGAAGGTGAGACTGGTGGCCAGAAGAATATCGTAGGGATTGCATGGGCAGGACCAGACGTTTGGGTTCATTAAGAGTAATTAGACTAATTAGAGATAGAAGTACATTATCAGGGTAATTCAAAGAGATCCGAATGGCTGGAGAAAGGTAACCGAACGCTGAAAATCAGCGTTCGGTAACCTTTCTTGGCCATTCGGCTATCCAGAGAGCAGGCAATTCACCAAATCCTGGCGAATTGCCTGCACATACGGTGCCTGTTCATACGGTGCCTGTTCGAGGGCAGTGAAATCCCCATAAAAAAGCACTGCTTCAGCTATTCAGAGAGCGCAAACCAGCAGTGAAAAGTTCCCCTAATGCCCTGCCATTCGGTGGTTTAATTCGGCAGGTTTATTCAGGTGAATCCCATAGGCTTCAATGTTAAAAATATTCCCGTTTTAAGTCAATATCTAATAAACCGTTGATTATAATATTATGCAGTAAAGAGTCTCTTTATTTATCGATTTTTTTTGGATATTTTAAGCATTTTTCAGGATTTTTTTTAAGTTTACTTATTTTTTCTGTAACAGACCTTTTTATTATCATTCCTTGGACCTCATATGTAAATTCCAGACATTTTCGCTCAGTAGTTTCTTTGCAAACAGCATTTCACTTTTCAGACATTCAAGCAAACTGTTATTCTAATTTATTCACTGCATTCGTCTGCAGTGTCGGCTTTTTCCAGAGGCTGTGCTGCATGTGATCGGCTCCTGCTTGGGTTTTTCCAGCGTTTTCGGCGGGTTATTCCAGAAGTTTTTGCCGGTTTCGGCGTACAGCCAGAGTCCTAAAACCGTTTGGACAGCCGTGACTATATGTCTAATGGGCTGCTACATTAAAAAATATATTGACAATATTTAATGAAAAGTGATTTTTTTTTTTTTTTTAAAAACACACACAAAAAAACACCCTGGTCCCTGACAGTCCTTTTATGGAAAATCACTTGGAAGTGAAGGGGTTAATGCAACAATATTTCAGAAGATGGGAAACCATCTTGCTTACAAGCTTCATTCGCTGAAGCACACACCCAAAAAATCATTCAGCATTCTTTACCTGGCCATTGCAGAGAGCATCTCATCCCCTCATCCAGCTGGAACCATCTCCCTGGGCCATCTTGCTTACAAGCTTCATTCACTGAAGGTGATCTTACAATTCTGCGTCTCATAGCCTAATGTCTGTTCTCTTGATGTATATAATGTTTACATGTTAATATGTATGTATATAAATATATATATATTGCACACAAGTGTATCTTTATATCTTTGAATTGTTGTAATGCTATCTGAATTCTGCATTCCACTCCCTTTTCAAAGATTTCTCCCCAGTTGCTCTAGGCCTGCTATTTCTGCCAAATGTCATGTTCAGTGAATCTTTAACTTTTATTGCCCCCCACAAACTCCCCCCTAAGATGCTGGACAGCTTCAACCCAATGTGATGCTATTTGCAATCTTTTCTTTCAGCACACACCCAAAAAATCATTCAGCATTCTTTATCTGGCCATTGCAGAGAGCAGCTCATCCCCTCATCCAGCTGGACTTTGCTCCCGCCCACCCCATGGTTTTCATTTAATATATACCCAACTAATTGATTAACGTGATATCGCAGCAACCTGCACCATTTACTCTGGTAGCTCTCTATTTCCTATTTTTACTCACCTCCACCACCTTTCTCTATAATGTTTATCCTACTGTTGCTTCTCTTTTCTTTCTCATCCCTTCTCTCTAAAACTACGCTCTCCTTCTATACACCTTTCCAATTGCCCCAGGATGGAAAACAAGTTCCAATACACCACAGCCTGCTCAGTTCTTTTAACCTATCTGCTGAGTGCTGGTGGAGAGTGTTAAAATCCAGCCCTCCTACCCCCTCATAGAAATTTAAAACTCTGCAATCACATTATTACCAAAAGAAAGTTCTGTCCAAATTCTTATTTATCCTGCTACTTTCCCTGGCAAACGATGTGGAAACTAACCTTGGTCCTATAGCTGACACAACCTTTAGTCTCCCCACTAAAAAAGGCCTCTCATTTGTACACTGCAACATCCGCAGTTTACTCCCTAAACTGGATGAGCTGCAGGCTTGGTGTTGCTATTACAAACCCAAAATCATTGTGCTCACAGAAACATGATTAACCACAAAAGTACAAGACTCTGCCATATCAATACAGGGGTATTCATGTTATAGAAAGGACAGCAAAGAGAGGAGGGGGAATTGTTATTTATGTTGAGGAGTCCATAAAGTTCACCCCTTTACAGAATTCTAGCTCCCCGGCCACCTTTGATTTCCTCTCTGGTTTAATTGAGATCCCATTCAGTAAATCAATCATTGTTGCTGGGTTCTATCGTCCACCGAGCTCTCCAGTGCACTCCCTCTCTGACATAACTCAAATCCTTAATAACCTACTTGCACAAAACCAAAAAAGTGAACTGCTGGTCCTCGGCGATTATAATACAGATTGGCTAAATCCGAAAAACAATAAACACTGCTCGCCTTTTAAAACTTTGCTGCTAACTCAATTAATCTCCTCCCCCACTCGCATTAATATGAAAAGCCCTAACCATACCTTGCTGGACTGGATTCTCTCCTCATCTCCTGATAGAATACAGGAGGCAGGCGTTCTCGATAATAGATTTAGTGACCACTGTCTTGTATACTGCGTGTGTAAAATAAAGGCCACCAAATCTCCCCCAAAGGTAATAACCACCAGGTCTTTCAAGAAATTTATTCTTGAATCCTTCCTAAGTGATCTGAAACAGCTCCCATGGTACAGACTAAACCTAATCCCAGACCTAGACTGTGCAATTGCATACTTTCGGTCTGAGCTCCTGCAAGTCTGGAATTCCCATGCCCCGCTGTGTAAAGTGCAAGTAAGAGGGACCCATCTCCCCTGGGTTACAGCTGATCTTACACTAATGTACCAGTTTAGAGATTAACTGTGGTCAAATTTCAAGACTACTGGTTCCATGAACGATCACTATGAATACCAAAAATGCCGCAATGCATGCACAAAACAAACAAAAATGGCGAAAGCCCATTATTTCAATGAAAATCTAAACCATAACATATCAAACCCTAGAAACTTTTGGAAAACCATAAGTAACATACAGTCCACTCCCAGCCGGCTGCTGTCAAAGTAAACATCCAAACCCTGCAACATCCCCTAGATGCAGAGCTGGATTAAGAGTATCATGGGCCTGGTGCTGAGGATTTTGGTGGGCCTTTTTATAGATAATGAGGCAACAATCGGTCAACGCTGCTTTCTCGTTTAGAGGGGTCAGGCGGCGCACTGTGTGTATCATGCTATGCCAACATCAGAGCGACTGGGAAACCTGACTGGTGACTCTGATGTGCTATGATGCACAGCAGGACTTACAGTGCGCCAGGCCCCTCCTCCAGCCCACCTACACAACTGACGTACAGTGCGTGTCATTGGCTGCAGGGGACAGCTTGAGTTCAAGCCGCAAGCCGTCCCGCGGCAGCAAATGACACGCCAACTGTTGGGCGGGCCAGACGCAGCCCATAGACACTGATTTTTTTTTCAAAAATCCCGAGACTGATCCGTTGACAGTATGGCTATGGATTATAGATATTTTTGCTCTCTTATTAGCTATACGACTCTCCGGTGTGCTATGACTGACATGCGTTTATATTACAGTTGATTTTAATACAGAATAATATTTTAGTAAAATTAACTACATACTGTATAAAAATTCTATATGAAGATAAATATTATTGACATAATTATATATTCAAAACAAGCATTATTAAAATATTTATATAAAAAATATATATATATATACATGTTGCACACTCTTTATGATTTGAATTTTTTTGCAGAGAGGGGGTTAATTCTCTGGGGACCAAGTGGGAACAGAGCTGTCAGTTCTGCATGGAGGGAAGGGGGTTAAATCCTAAGGGAACCAATGGGAACAGCTACCAGCTCTGCAGGGAGGGATGAAATGGAGAAGGAGTTTAATCCACCCAGCTCTGCAGGCAGGGGTTAAATTCCTCCAATCCATCTCTACAGTGAGGAGGAGGATTGGAGAGGGGGTTAAATCCCCCAGCTCTACAGAGAGGAGGATTGGAGAGGGGGTTAAATCCCCCCCCAGTTTACAATGAGGAGGATTGGAGAGGGGGGTTAAATCCCCACAGTTTAAAGTGAGGAGGAGGAGGATTGGAGAGGGGGTTAAATCCCCCCCAGTTTACAGTGAGGAGGAGGAGGATTAGAGAGGGGGGTTAAATCCCCCCCCAGTTTACAGTGAGGAGGAGGAGGAGGATTGGAGAGGGGGTTAAATCCCCCCATTTTACAGTGAGGAGGAGGAGGATTGGAGAGGGGGGTTAAATCCCCCCCGGGTTACAGTGAGGTGGAGGAGGATTGGAAAGGGGTTACATTTCCCCCAGCTCTTCAGGGAAGTGAGGGTTGGAAGAGGGGGTTATATCCCCCCCAGCTCTTCAGGGAATTGAGGGTTGAGGAGGTGGTTAAATCCCCCCAGTTCTACAGGGAGAGGAGGATTGATAAAGGGGTTAAATCTTCCCTTTTCTGCATGGGGAGGAATGTGGATGCTGGCTCACTCACCCGCTGCTCCTGCTCGACCTCCGTCATCTGTGTTCGCCTCTCTCCTGCCTTCACACACACAGCAGCATGCCTTAGGAGGCGGAGCTGCCTCTCTGCAGGCTGCTGGTAGTAGAAGGCAGGGCAGGATGTGGCAGGCCCCACTCACATCATGTGAGAGCTGCCAACACGCTGGTGATTTTGACAATTTTGTCAGAACACCAGCCAGCTGCTCTTCCTCTTGGCTGTGGGTCTATTTTCAAGTAGGGGCCTGGAGCAGCAGCTCCATCCGCCCCAACGTTAATCCGGCCCTGCCTAGATGTAGCAAATGCCTTTAGTGATTATTTTGTTGGATGTGCCATCACCCTGATTGCTAAGATAGGAAATGACATGCAATCAGGCCGCACGCAGGTCAGGCCCCTCCAACTGTGCAAAGAACCTGTATAAGGCAGGAATTCAGTTTTAGACCAGTGCCTGTCAGTGTCGTTACTAAACTTCTCCATAACCAAAAAATGAAATACCAGTCTGGACCTGATCAAATACCAGCAATGCTGCTGAAAATCAGTGCACCGGCAATTGCAAATCCTGTCACAACCCTAATCAATGAATCACTGGTGACTGGATACATACCCGAACTCTGAAAGACTGCGAGAGTGGTACCTATCCATAAAAGTGGTGACAGTACTTTGGTATCCAACTACAGTCCGATATCATTGCTCCCTGTAATGTCAAAAATTTGGGAAAAATGCGTCTACACACAATTACGTGATTATTATCAATATTGGAACTACTTAACCCCAGATCAATCAGGCTTTCATCCAAATCACTCAACTACAACTGCACTTTTAAAAGTCTGCAATGATATCCAAGCTGGCATGGAACAAGGAAACCAAACTGGAGCCGTCTTCCTTGATTTTGCCAAAGCTTTTGACACAGTAGACCATGGCATCTTGTTAAAAAAACTTAAAGACTCTGGTATTGGTGATCGCACGCTAACCTGGTTTCAATCATATGTATCTGATCGGTCGCAATATGTGTCCATTTATGGCAGCTTCTCCCTCCCCCTCCCAGTCACTTGCGGTGTACCCCAAGGCTCAATACTCGGCCCCCTGCTATTTACAATATTCATAAATGATCTGCCTAATATCTGCAAAGCCTCAACTGTACACATGTACGCAGACGAAACCGTAATCTATACCAGCAAACCAAATCTCCCACAGCTGGAGGCCGTGTTGCAAGAACAATTCACAGAGCTAGAAAAGTGGATCAAACACAACAAACTTTTTTTAAATACTGACAAAACGGTAACGATGCTCTTTGGAACAGCACCTAAACTACATAAATTGCAAAACCCCCATCTATGTGTGGGGACAAAATCAAATGGCACGCTGACTACAGTCACTTCTCTCAAATATCTAGGTATGTGGTTAGACCCAAATCTATCCTTTGGCCCCCACATCGAAAAACTCTCATCTAAAATTTACCCCAAACTAGGTGCCCTGTACAGAAACAAATCCTGCCTGAACCCCAGGGTAAGAAAGCAAATTGTACAACAAATGCTTATGCCGGCTATTGAATACGGAGATGTAGTGTATGCAGCGGCCCCGCAAACACACCTTCAGAAACTTACCACATTGTATAACTCATGCTGCCGCTTTGCGCTACAATGTAACTATATGACCCACCATTGTGACATGTTAAAAGAGCTAAACTGGCCATCGCTGGAGTCTAAACGTACCCTTCACCTTTCCAACCTGGTGTTTAAGAGCTTTTCTGGGAAGCTGCCACCCTACCTGAATAGACTGCTTCCTCCAGCAGTTGCCTCATCCTATAACCTCCGATCCAGGACCAGCACCTTACTTGCAATACCACAATACAAAAAGAAAGTGGCTCAATCCTCATTTTCCTACAGAGCACCGCAGTTATGGAATAACCTAACAGACGCCATCAAATCTTCCCCCAGTCTAAAGTCACTCAAGAGCTCCCTTTTAACATACTTCAATACGGAATGAACATAATGACTATTTCCTACATATTTATTTTCTGTTAATCTGTTTATTTGTGTTGTTTTTATTTAATATCTTGCATTGTATTACTTTGTATTTCTGTAACAACTGTAACATTTTAATGTTCTTGAACCCAGGACGTACTTGAAAACGAGAGAAATCTCAATGTATCCTTCCTGGTAAAATCCTTTATAAATGAATAAATAAATGTTTTAATGGGTACTTTATGTGATGTCTTAAGTTAATTAAATTAGGATCTGGTAATTAGTTTTGCGATAACTGTGTTTTTATACAGACTTTACAAGACTTTACAGCGCGTCTATTTTCCCATGATGATTTGATTATGGTAAGAAATCCATGTCCAGCCAAGAAAAAATCAACAGGTAGAATAACATAGTTACATAGGCCGAAAAAAAGTGTGGTGATAGAGTCCATACAGTCAGGTCCAGAAATATTGGGACATCGACACAATTCTAATATCTTTGGCTCTATACACCACCACAATGGAGTTGAAATGAAACAAACACAATGTGCTTTAACTGCAGACTGTCAGCTTTAATTTGAGGGTATGTACATCCAACTCAGGTGAACGGTGTAGGACTTACAGCAGTTTGCAGATGTGCCTCTCACTTGTTAAAGGGACCAAAGGTAATGGGACAATTGGCTTCTCAGCTGTTCCATGGCCAGGTGTGTGATATTCCCTCATTACCCCAACTACAATGTGCAGATAAAAGGCCCAGAGTTCATCTCAAGTGTGCTATTTGCATTTGGAATCTGTTGCTGTCAACTCTCAAGATGAGATCCAAAGAGCTGTCACTATCAGTGAAGCAAGCCATCATTAGGCGGAAGAAACAAAACAAACCCATCAGAGAGATAGCAAGAACATTAGGTGTGGCCAAAACAACTGTTTGGAACATTCTCAAAAAGAAGGAACGCACCAGTGAGCTCAGCAACACCAAAAGACCCGGGAGACCATGGAAAACAACTGTGGTGGATGACTGAAGAATTCTTTCCCTGGTGAAGAAAACACCCTTCACAACAGTTGGCCAGATCAAGAACACTCTCCAGGAGGTAGGTGTATGTGTGTCATAGTCAATAATCAATAGAAGACTTCACCAGAGTGAATACAGAGGGTTCACCACAAGATGTAAACCATTGGTGAGCCTCAAAAACAGGAACGCCAGATTAGAGTTTGCACAACGTTCAATGCGTTATTGTATTGATATTCAATGTTTCTCTGAGGGTCTGTGGAGGCCCTGGTGCGTAGTTAGATCCCTGTACGTGTCTGCGCTAGGTCGCGTGTCCCCCACCGAGGTTGGTTGTCCAGGTTAGGTGGACAGGATACTCGGACCACTGGTTGGTCTGTTGGATTCTTCCTGCCCCCCGTCAACCCCGCCTCTCCGAGTGTACATAGGTAGTACCTAAACCCTCTTCCCACAGTCCTCCGGTTCCCCCCACCCTTTTAACCTCTTCCCGTGGGAGTGGGGGTCATTTTACAATAGCTACAACTTATTGCCTGGATAATGGCCGCACGCCCAGAAGCACTCACGCTGATATTTATCCATAAACGCACGAGGTTTCCAGAAAGCACGGGCCTCAGTGGTGTTTATCCAAGAATCTCACTTTAGAGAAGGGGCAGCACCGCAACTCTCGAACTCATGGTTCCCGTTAGGCTTTTTTGGTAATAATGCAGTGACCAAATCTAAGGGTGTAGCGATTTTATTCCATAAAACTGTCCCCTTTGTCCACCAAGCAACTTTAGCCGACAAGGATGGCCGTTATGTTATGGTGAGGGGTGAGATATCGGGACCTAGATACACGTTCGTAAACTTTTATGCACCAAACAAAGGACAACACAGATTTATGGCTAAATTGCTTCCTATCATCACTGATTTCACTGACGGCTGCTTGGTTCTAGGGGGTGACTTAAACGTTCCGCTGGATCCCCGCCTTGACACGTCCTCGGGACGCTCCGCCATCCCTCCACATGTCACCCGCTCAATCTCCAAATTACTACACACACATAGACTAGTAGACTGTTGGAGGGCGACGCATACTGAGGACAAAGATTACACTTATTTCTCCCACCCCGCGCAGATCTACTCCCGACTGGACTATTTTTTTCTGCCACACTATTACTTACCTGATCTACAATTGGTCCAGATTGGATCTATGACATGGTCCGATCACGCACCGGTCACATTACACCTCCTTTCCCCTCTCCATCGTCCTACGGTCCCGGCTTGGCGACTTAATGATTTCCTCCTGACTGACCCCCTGACTTCGAACGACTGTGAACAGACCCTCACTCTATACTTTCAAGACAATGAAATGCCGGATGTGTCCCCATTGTCTACTACTGTAGATCTATTAACTCGCATTCACCAGATGGAGACCTTACACAAGGAATCCCTTGACCCTGCCCAGTTAACTGACTTGACGGCCCTACATCGGGAACTGGCAACTCTTCTTAACTCCACTTACCACCACCACTGTTTACGTTCCAAAACATTTTTCTTTGCTCACGGAGACAAAAGTGGGATACTGCTGGCTCGTATGTTACGCACACGTCAGTCAACTACTTATATTGCTAAAATCAGAGACGTTCACGGTAAAACACAACACCTTCCGAACCGCATTCTCCCTGCAATTCGCTCTTATTTCGCAACCCTGTATGACCTGCCAACTCCGATGACGGACACGGGACGCAAACTTCGTTCGCAAAAGATTCATGCATTTCTAGCACAACACGTCACACGTCACTTGACCTCTGAGGTAGCCCAATTGTTAGATTCGCCTTTAACTGTAGAAGATTTGAGTGATGCGGTAAAATCTTCTAAAACAGGCAAGTGCCCGGGCCCAGATGGTCTTCCTCTACAATACTACAAACGACTCGCTAAAATCCTTTACCCTCGATTCCTGGTGGCTTTTAACGCCATTTTGGAAGGCTACGCCATCCCCCCTCAAACCCAAGCCGCAAACATAACTTTGATCCCTAAGGAGGGTAAAGATGTGGAGAGATGCGAAAGCTATCGCCCCATCTCTCTATTAAATTGCGATCTTAAACTTTACGCAAAGATTCTGGCCACGCGACTTAAACCTTACGTCCCGGGTTTGATACATCAAGACCAGGTGGGATTTGTAGCAGGGCGGGAGGCAAGGGATAATACAATACGGGCACTGACAATTATGCAGAGGGCGACGAGGCGACGAGAAGGCCTTCTCCTCCTCTCCACGGACGCGGAGAAGGCCTTTGACAGAGTAAACTGGGAATTTCTGTTTGCCACTCTCTCACAGGTAGGACTGGGACCTAATCTTTGCACCTGGATCCGGGCTCTATACTCGGACCCGACGGCACGGATTTGTGTGAATGGAATCTATACGGAACCCTTTAAGATAAGGAATGGAACTAGACAGGGATGCCCACTCTCTCCCCTGTTATTTATCGTGTCCTTGGAACCCTTCTTGTCTTCTGTCAGGAGCGGCCCGGACATTAGGGGAGTCCGGACTGGTCGGACGGAACACAAGGTAGCTGCTTTCGCTGATGATCTCCTTTTCTTTGTAACACAACCAGAAACGACCCTACCCAACTTATTGGAAGCTTTTGAAGTTTATGGTACCCTCTCCAGCCTAAAAATTCATTTTGCAAAATCCTTCCTGTTAAACGTGTCCATGCCCCGTTCGGCGGCTCTAACTCTAAGGCCAAATTTTTCAATCCAATGGGCCGAGGATAGGATCAAGTATTTGGGAATCTGGTTGACCTCTGATCATACTCAGATGTTCGGGGATAACTTCGTGCCCATGCTTACTACTCTCACTAAGGACTTAAAGGCCTGGAACTATCCACATATATCCTGGTTGGGCCGAGTCCAGGTGCTCAAAATGAATGTACTCCCGCGCATTATTTACCTCCTTCGGACAATACCCATAGACCTCCCACAATCTTTTATTCGGGACCTACGGATGCAGATCACGACTTACATTTGGAGGGGGTCTAGACCTAGGCTAAAATTCTCTATCCTTACCCTATCAAAAGCGAGGGAGGTCTTGCCATCCCAGACTTCGCGCTGTATCATACGGCTTGTCACCTTCAGCGGATCTTGGAATGGGCAAAACCTCGCACACTTAAGGCTTGGGGGGAGGTGGAACAGGACGAAGCAGGGATTCCTATAGCTGTCCTACCGTGGCTACCTAAGTTGCAAGGACTACGCCGTGTACGTGACCTAACATATACATCCACCACAATGCGGATCTGGCATCGCGTAATGCGTCTCCTCGACTTATCTTCGGACCCATCGCCGCTCTCACCGTTGCTGTGCCAAGCCTCCACACCCACGTCCTACACCCCGTCGGTATTTACAGACTTGCTGCAAACACGAACACCACGCATTCGGGACGTATTTCGTGACCAGCAACTGGCCTCGCTTCATGACATACTGGGGGACAGGGCAGTGACTTTCTTGCGATATTTCCGATGCCAACAAATCGTTAGCTTTGTCAGAGCCATTCCCCAACGACCGAAACTGACCCGCCCTCTAACAGAATTTGAGAGGCATTGCATGACAGCTGACCTATTACCCCATGGGGTGTCTTACTTATATGAACTGCTTCAGCGCTCAGATAGGGCTTCTCCACCCAGGTTTATGGGCCATTGGGAGATGGCGCTGGAAACCACTCTGTCAGATTCGCAATGGCGGAAAATCTGTGACCTCACTCATCGCTGTTCGGTATCAACAAAAGTGCAGGAGACGGCATATAAATTGCTGTCCCTGTGGTATAAGACCCCTGAACAGCTTAGTTATGCGTTTCCTGACGTGTCGGATGCTTGTTGGCACTGTGCTGAAAGTCCGGGTTCGGCAATACACATATGGTGGTCATGTCCGGTTATTCGCCCTTATTGGGAAACGATACATAAAATCACTCAAATGTTCATAGAACCCCCTCCTGATTTTATTCCGGCCACCATGTTATTACATCATGTACCATACGCTACCTCAGGTTACAAAAAATCAATCTGTCTCCGCATACTGAATGTTGCCAAAAGCCTAATACCCCTCTTCTGGAAGCAAAGGACGAGCCCTCCCATGCAACTTTGGCTCTCTAAAATGGAGGATCTTCATAGGGTCGAACAATTGTACTACTCCATGAACGGTATGACCGCCCAATATACCCACATCTGGAGCACTTGGATTCTCCAATCGGGAGGTTCGGAATTTCGTGCCCTGTTACTATAAATAAGCTAGTATTGCCTTCTGACTGTCCTCACTCGTTACTGTAAGCCCTACACCTCTTGATAGATCGGGAACGTGCGGTATGCCTGTTTCGGCATTAAGTAGGGTCCTACCCCCACTCCCATTCCCCCCATCATCTTGGTTAGTAGTTCTTAAATTCCCTACACAAGGAACCTTTACATTGATCTGATTTATGTAGACAAATACTAAGCACGGTTCGATCTATACCTTGAACTTAAGCAAATGTAAGTTGTCTCCTTGTTTTACTGTTGCTCATTCTATTCTTTATTTAATGAGGATGATTATATCGCCCAGCCTGCGAGCTGATGACTTTGATACATGTTCAGTGATCATATAATGCTTTACCTTGTAAAAACAATAAAACATATATTTAAAAAAAAAAACAAGTGGGAGGCACATCTGCAAACTGCTGTAAGTCCTACACCGTTCACCTGAAATTAAAGCTGACAGTTTGCAGTTAAAGCACATTGTGTTTGTTTCATTCCAACTCCATTGTTGTGTTGTATAGAGCCAAAGATGTTAGAATTGTGTCGATGTCCCAATATTTCTGGACCTGACTATATATTCAGTGGTGTCATGAGGGGGGGTACAGGGGGTGCAGCCCGTACCCAGGTGACACACCCCTCTAGGGTGACACCAAGTCACCAACACCATAGTGATGCCAGGCCAGGAATAAAATAAAAAATTGTTACAAATTTTTTGGAGTGTGTCAGTCGCTCAGTCACACACACTCTAACACCCTCCAGTACCGAAATCTGTCGCTGTGCACTTGTGTTCTGTTTGTTTTATGCTGCAGTGCAGCGGCCGGCCCCCTCTGATGATGTGGTGATGCCACGGCAGACGCATTCTTCCAAAAGAAGGCAAAAAAAACCATAGATTAACTGTATCACATACTTTTCTGTATGAGGGCGGTTCACAAAACCAGTAGAAACCAAAAATGGACAAGATATGGCACACACCCAATTAAGAAGGCCACACTTGTTGGAGGCTCCTTATGACGTTTTATTGACAGCCACTTCCCTATCACATTGCTCCCTTAATAAAAGGTGATTTGTGCGAGTAATACTTAGTTTAAAACATTAGCTCATTTCAGAAGATCATTTTTAACTGATGCAGCCTGCCCAGATCAGGTAGCCTGGATCCTCCACCATTACCTCTTCACATGCCAGACTGCAGGACTTTTCTCGTGCGCAGGGGTGGACTGGCAACTAATGGGGCCCCCAGGCAATAGATCATCATGGGGCCCCCCCTTGTGCTGCCCCAACAGAAGGCCACACCCATACAAACCCCACCCCCTACAACGCAACACCCACATGTACCTCGTTGTGCTAAAGAATTTATTTCTTAACTCATTAAAATAATCTTTTTGAAAATTGTGTGACAAAAATCCATTTGGACCCAGCAGTCAATGGGGGAATCCATTGTGCCCCCTTCAGACTTACAGATGGCCACCGCTCTGCCGGGGCAGACATCAACCACTCACTGCAGCTAAGGCTGAGCCGCGCCACAGAATGTCCCTGTTGGAAACTGCTAATTACTTTAAAAGATACTGGCCACTATTTCATTCCTAACGCAAACGTTAACGCTCACTTACGTGAGCATTACTGTTTGCTGCGGTATTTACCACATTTTACAATCCAAACGCAAACGGGTTTAAAAACACGTTTGCGTTTGGTACCTTGCGCTCCTCTGCGCGAGGTTACTGTACTTTGTGCTCCCTATGTTTAACATGGGGAGTGCAAAGTTAACCAGAGCCAGGACTTGGTGTTAACGGATTCCGCTTCTGCAGAATCCGTTAGCACCAGCTTTAAAAATAAAAAACAGAACAGATACTCACCCTCTGTCCTGCGGTGAGGATCGCGGCTCTGTCCACCTCCTCCGGCCGGCGGGAGCAGGGAAAGACTTGGGAAAAAAGTCCCCCCAGTCTCTCCCTGCGTATCCCCACGCCGACCGGCCAGATCTCGCGAGGCGAGATCCAGCTGGTCACGTGACCGGCAGGGAGGAACTCAATGGAGAATGGAGTCCTATGGACTCCGGCGAGTGGATTCTCGCGGCTGCGCTCAGCGCTGATGCGACCATCCAAGATTTTACACTCGATAACAATGCAGGCAGCATTGTCTGTGCCTGCATTTTAATCGAGCGTTAAACTGCGGGTGCAGTTTTTCCTCCCTTGCGCCCGCGTTTTAATGCTAAGAGCGTAATAGAGCCCACTGTACATTACCGACACACTGCACATTACAGCGCTCCACAGCAATAAAACTGACAGTAATGTGCGGTGTGTATGAGCGTACCAAAAAGATCCACCTCAATAAAACTCACAGTAATGTGCAGTGTGTATGAGCATATCACAGAGCTCCACAGCAATAAAACTCATAGTAATGTGCAGTGTGTATGAGCGTATCACAGAGCTCCACGGCAAAAAAAACTCATAGTAATGTACTGATACGAAATACGGAGAAGCCTGCAGGCGCAGGTTTTTTCTGTTGTTGTCCCCATTTTAGCATGAGGGACAGAATAGTGCCTTTAGAATTTATTAATATTAGTCACTGGACTAAAACTGGACTGCATTCCAAGTACCAGATTAAGAGCTGCAGTTTCCATTGTTAATATTCTCCAACTGTTTGCTTTTTTTTAAATTTGCAATTTCATTGTAATTTTTATTTAAACCCAGTTTTTGGTAAATAACTTATATAATGTGTGATTTCTTAGAGTGTGTCAAAATGATCATACATTAGGAAATGTCGTAATTCAAGAAAAGTGTAAAGTGCAACTGTTATATTGATACATTGTATGTGACTCAAAGAATAGCCTCCAGCATGGTGATATCATCTCATCCTGATAAGCACTTGCCCTTACATCTAGGTTTTGACTGAAGTTACACCAGGCTTTTTATTAACTCATAATTCACGTGACACAGGGAAATGTCTAGAGAGGGAATTTTCCATACAATGAGCTATGAGCTAAGATCTTTGCTATTTTAGGATTACTTGATTATGATTATAGGAAACTTTTAGGCGATGAAGAACAAAAAAAGATAAACTTCTTGCATAACTTTTATGGTGCCACTGTTTAACTAAAGGTAAAACCTTCTTTATAGAGATTGTTCATAGTGAAAGCAACATCTAAATGCCTTAGCAGTAAGCTATGAGTTACTAATATGTATTATTTAATTCAGGTACATTTTCTTATTCGGGTACATTTAAAGATTCCTATATTCTTCATTTGTACTCTAAATATTATAGCAGGGGTCAGCAACCTTGGCCCTCCAGAAGTTTTGCAACTATGGTTCCCCACGAGTCTCCATCAGCCTGCTGCGTATCATGCGAGATAAGGCTCCAAAACAGTTGGAGGGCAATGATGACGACCCTTGACTCTATTCCGAAAAAAAAATTATTCTCCCCCTCTCCACCTTCATCTTAACCCACTACTCCACATTAAATTAGATTTTGATATGCTATAACCTGGCTTTCCAGGAATCATTATGATAGCTATAGTCACCAGACACATGTACTGGTTTTCAGTTGAATCAAGACTTTTTTGAATTTTGGCCCATGGTTTGCTTCATCCAAAACATGAATCAGTGAAAAGACACTTCAACCAAAGAACCGACCAACGAATCATAAGGGATTGTTTTTTGCTTGAGTGATTCTTTTTGTTTGTATCAGTGCTGAAGTTGGTCAAGTGACTGGCTGATGGATGCTGGGACTTTGCTACTTGAACTTCTCTACCATTTTGTAACATCATTCCAGTACTAGGACTACTGATGGTGATCTCAAAGTGATTACAAGTCTGAGTAGCTCTGGGACTATGAAGGGATTTACGAACAAAAGGATCAGGTCTGACCCTAAGTCTTGAATGAAGCTTTGAGTGTTCCTTTTACAGATCCCTTACTCATTTTAAATAACATTATGAGATTTTGCAACCTACAACAGTTTCTCTTAAGGCATAGTTATTCTCTTAACCTCTGATACACTTACGTTTTTAACCACCATCCCACAATTAATATTCCATATAGATGGTATGGCAGAAGGATCATTAAATATCTTTGTTTTGTTGCTTGCATTGGCTATCATTCTGTCTCCTCGTATAAGTTGTTACATGGGGTTATTCAGAGAGCTCCGAAATGTGGCCAAAATGTAATCGGACACTGAATTTAAGTGTACGGTGACATTTCGGGGTCATTCAGCTATTCAGAGAGCAGGCAGTTCGCCAAATTCTGGCAAATTGCCTGCATGTATGGTTCCTGTTCGCGGGCAGTGAAATCCCCCATAGAGAAGCAATGGTTTGTCTATTCAGAAACACCAAACAGCAGAGAAAAGTTGTCGAAATGCCCTGCCGGTGGTTTCATTCGGCAGATTTATTCAGGCGAATCCCATAGGCTTCAAAAAATATTCCCGTTTTAATTCAATATCTAATAAACAGTTTATTATTTTATTCTGCTGTAAAAAGTCTCTTTATTTCTAGATTTTTTTAGGATCTTTTAGGCATTTTTGGGGATTTTTTCGGCAAAATCTTTTTCCCGTTTTTTTAGATCGTATTTTATTTTTTCTGTAACAGATCTTTTTATTATCAATCATTGGACCTTATATGTAAATTCCAATTTTGCAAACTGCGTTTAAATTTTGAAACTGTCAAGCGTACAATTTTTTTGTTTTTTTTTACTACGTTCGTCTGCTTGTCAGGTTTTTCCAGCGGCTGCTCTGCGCTGTGATCAGCGGCTCGTCAGGTTTTTCCCGCGCGTTCGGCAGGGTTTTTGTGGTGGTTTCTGCGGGCTTTCAATGAGTGTTCAGTGAGTGTTCGGCGAGTGTTCTGCGGGTTTGTGGCAGGTTTTCCCTGCACTACGGGGGGGGACTGCAGTTGCTGCTAAATAAACTGCAGGGTCAGCGAACTACAAAGGCCGAATCGCCTCAAAGTACGGGGAACAAAAGGTCACCGAACGTGCAGTGACTTTTTGATTCTCTCGGCATAACCCTGTCAGAAATCATCGCAGCTACTATAAACTGATAGCTAGACATTTTATCTATCTATCAAACATGTTTGATATCCAAAGGGAATGTTATGGAGTGGACCATCAGCTCGATGAACAGCTTTTGCCCACCTAGAAAGCACACAACTCATCACCACTCTAACAAGCTTTATGTGATAAGACAGGCAGATGGGAAATGTGTGGCTGAATAAAATGTTGAGGCTGCTTTCAATTCTGGATTTCTGTTGTGCTGAAGGTTTGTTCTTTTAATTCCCCACTCTATAGGGCTGCAGAAACTGGTGCTATTTAAATGATGATGATAAAAGTAACACAGTATCACAACAATAACTAAAGATTTTTTTTCTATATATCTAGAATGGTATAATATTTTGTGACCTGTAAGGTGTTATCTGCACATTTCTGAATTTATTGTCATTTGATTGCCAAACATGTTCTGAGCTTTATCTGAGGTGAACAGACTAGGATAGGATTATTGGTAAGCCTTTTTAAATAAATAAAGCCTTTTTTTGTATGCCTAAAATCACTTACTCATGTAAAAGTGGCAGTGCCAAACACAGATATTCATGTATCTTGAAGGTTTCAGTGTAGTTTATCATCCTGTGATAATTCTTCAATCACTGAACTCATTTTCCCTTGGATAGTAGCAGTTTTATTCTTAGATTTATTCACATGTGTATGTGGCCAGTCGGCCTCTATCCTCCCTTGCCGGGCGGCCGGCCGCCATAGTCAGCCCCCAGCAAGGCAGCCTAGGCCGACTGAAGAGGGCGGCTGGCGAGCATTATGACCTAATCAGAGGGAGCTGGCCAGCCGTCGGTCCCCTCTGATTAGGTCCTCGTCGTGCCACTGCTATCACGTGACTGTGCGGCACTGGGAGGAAGTGATCACATAACACATTCATCCCAGCGCGCCATGACGTTTGGAGCCACGTGGAGGCTGGAGCCACCGAGAGCGGTGGATCCCAGGACGGAGTTGGCCCGGCCCAACCCACAGGTTTGCGGGAGAGGGGATGATATGAAAAGAGGAGGGGAATTGATATGAAAAGAGGAGGGGGGCTGAAATTGCTATGAAAAGAGGAGGGGGCTGAAATTGATATGAAAAGAAAAGGGGGGCTGAAATTTATTTGAAAAGAGGACGGGGAATTGATATTAAAAGAGGATGGTGGAAATTGATATGAAAAGAGGAGGGGGGAATTGATATGAAAAGAGAAGGGAGATTGCTATGAAAAGAGGGGGGAGATTGATATGAAGAGGGGGGAATGATATGTAAAGAAGGGGAATGGAATGAAATGAGGGGAGAATGATATGAAGAGAGGGGGAGAATGATATGAAAGATGGGGAGAATGATATGAAAAGAGGGGGGAATGAAATGCAATGAACACTGCACTTTACTTTGGAACTCTGTGACACTCAACAACATCGCACATTATGAGGGTACACCGGTGGCGCCCTTTTTAGCAGCTCTGGTATCGGACTCTATGAGTCCGATACCAGAGCTGCACTTTGTCTCCCGAGTCCTTCTGCAGGCTGGCTGGCTGGGTGGGCCGAGCAGCATGCATGTGACTCCCGAGCACGCTTTGGCACCGCCCCCTCCAGTCACGTGTGTGATGCAGGGGTCACACACGAGTAGCAGCCAGTGAAGGAGGGCCCGGGAGAAGAGCGGAGAAGAAGAGAAGAAAGGAAAGAAGAGAGGAGCAGAGGACAAGGACTGAAGACGGCGGATCAGTGAGCCAGGGCCCAGCCAGACCCAGCCAGACCCCAGGCCAAGCCCCAGGCCAAGCCAGTCCCCAGGCCCAGCCAAACCCCAGGCCCAGCCAGACCCCAGGCCCAGCCAGGACCCAGGGCCAGCCAGGGCCCAGACCCCAGGCTCAGTCAGGGCCCAGACCCCAGGATCAGCCAGGGACCAGACCCAGCCAGACCCCAGGCTTAGCCAGGGCCCAGACCCAGCCAGACCCCAGGCTCTGCCAGGGCCCAGGCCCAGCCAGACCCCAGGCTCAGCCAGGCCCATCCAGACTCCAGACTCGGCCAGGGCCCAGACCCCAGGCCCAGCCAGGCTCAGCCATGCCTCAGGCCCAGCCAGACCCCAGGTTCAGCCAGGCCCAGCCAGACCCCAGGCTCAGCCAGGCCCAGCCAGTCCCCAGGCTCAGCAGGGCCCAGCCAGACCCCAGGCTCAGCCAGGGCCCAGGCCCAGACAGGGCCCATGCCCAGCCAGACCCCAGACTCAGCCAGGGCCCAGGGCCCATGCCCAGCCAGACCTCAGGCTCAGCCAGGGCCCAGACCCCAGGCCCAGCCAGACTCAGACCCAGACAGGCCCAGCCAGGGCCCAGGCTCAGCCAGGGCCCAGCCCGGCCCCAGGCCCAGCCAGACTCCAGGCTCAGCAAGGACCCAGACCCCAGGCCCAGCCAGGGCCCAGACTTCAGGCTCAGACAGGGCCCCCCAGGCCCAGCCAGGCCTCAGGCCCAGCCAGGGCCCAGGCTCAGCCAGGGCCCAGGCAGGCCCCAGGCCCATCCAAACCCCAGGTCCAGCCAGACTCCAGGCTCAACCAGGACCCAGGCCCAGCCTGACTCCAGGCTCAACCAGGGCTCAAGGCCCAGCCAGACTCCAGGCTCAGCCTGGGCAAAGGCCCAGCCTGACTCCAGGCTCAACCAGGGCCCAGGCCCAGCCAGACTCCAGGCTCAGACAGGACCCAGTCCCAGGCCCAGCCAGACTCCAGGCTCAGCCAGGGCCCAGACCCCAGACCCAGCCAGGCTCCAGGCTCTGCCAGGGCCCAGGCTCAGCCAGGGCCCGGGTCCAGCCAGACCCCAGGCCCAGCCAAGTCCAAAGGCCATCATACAGACAGCACATTACTGTGAGATTATTGCTTTGGAGGTACACTCCAGTGATA
Organism: Leptobrachium leishanense; assembly: GCA_009667805.1. NCBI lineage: Eukaryota > Metazoa > Chordata > Amphibia > Anura > Megophryidae > Leptobrachium > Leptobrachium leishanense. Next base: position 295,095,967 of record CM019066.1, read on the forward strand.
CACTCATACACACTGCACATTACTGTGAGTTTTATTGTTGTGGAACTGTGTTATGTCCTTTATTTTGGAAGGGGACAAAAATCTGTTAAGGGTTGAGGAAGTTTACAGGGGGCCCATCATGAGGTTCAGTAAGGGGCCCCATCATTTCTGATGGCTGCCCTGCCTTTAACCCCTATCTGTTATTGACCAGTACCATAATATACTGTCGATTAATTATCCACAACAGCTTGCCACAGTGATGGCATACCCAGCAGACAAACTTAACCAGAAAATCCCTAACTATACCATTTCTTGTAATCGCCGAATCACAAGCAATAGCGAAATAATCAAGCCTGGGTCTGGGTTACGAAAGGCTCAACAAGCACGAGAAAACAATCCAAGGTCAGTAACACAGAGACAGGTACTCATACAGGCCGAGCTCTAGGACAGAGAGAGCAATACACAACCAGGAAACAAAGTCAGAATCAAAACCAGAAATCACCAAACACAATACACAGCAACACGGCATTAAGGGATCATAGAACCACACCAGAGAAGCATCCTGAGGATGAGGAATCTCTTATAACTCATAAAAAACGAAAAACTAACTGATCAGAAAATGAATCGATCTGAATCAATGAATCGATCTGCAGAGAGCCACTTCCCAGCAGTGTGCGGATTCATATGCGGCATTAATTATACTGCAGAGAGGCGCTTCCCAGCAGTGTGTGGATTCATATGCTGCATTAATTATACTGCAGAGAGACACTTCCCAGCAGTGTGCGGATTCATATGCGGCATTAATTATACTGCAGAGAGACACTTCCCAGCAGTGTGCGGATTCATATGCTGCATTAATTATACTGCAGAGAGACACTTCCCAGCAGTGTGCGGATTCATATGCGGCATTAATTATACTGCAGAGAGACACTTCCCAGCAGTGTCTGGATTCATATGCTGCATTAATTTTACTGCAGAGGCACTTCCCAGCAGTGTGTGGATTCATATGCTGCATTTAAACCTATGGGTTAAAAAGCCTTGTTTCTTTTAAAAAAGTTAGGAAATTTAAAATTTCACCCAAAAAAATCCCAAAAAATCCTAAAACAATAAATAAAACAATAAATAAGTATTACTACTTTTATTCTATTGGTAGTAATCTACTTCCCATTCTTAAATAAGCAATACAAACAAAATAACTCATAAAAAAACAAAAAAACAACTGATCCAAATCGCCGAAATGATCCAAACACCGAATCGATCCGAAATTTCAGATCGATCCAAAATTTTCAGATGCTCTATATTTCGTTTTTGGAAATGCTCCCAAAATATGAAAATGGTGAATTTTGTACTAATTTCAATTCGGACGTCCCCTGAGTAATTCCGGAGCTGAGAAGGGGCTGACGAACAAATGGGTCAGGTCTGATCCTCAAGCCTTAAGTGAAGCTTTACTCTAATTTTAAATAGATTTATGAGACTTTGCAAACAAGAACAGCTTCTCCTGAGGCATAGTGATTCTCTGGACCTCTGTTATAGTAATAGCTATCACTAGCACTTAATCCATGATTTGCATTGCCTATAACTTTTTTTTTAAATATCTCTTTATATTTCTGATAGAAGTGTTTACAGAGGAAGTTATTAAGATCTGATGAATGTGCAATCTAATAACAACAGTATTACTCATCAACTCTGTCAACTCAAGTCATGCATAGTTTATATCTTTTTATCTTCCATTTGCTCATTATAGATATTTTTTTAAGCTATTATAAATTTATATTTTAAATGGCGCAGATAATATCAGGGTTCAGAACCGGTATCTTGAAGTAGTATGAGTGGTAGTTTAATGGCACAATTATTATTCCTTAGAGACTTCTATAAGTTAAACCATGAATTTAACTTCAAAATAAAAAACAAGATACAAATAAAACCATTTAAGAGAGTCAGTATCTCTAAACATGTAAACATGTATAGAGATATGGCAAAAACGCTGAATTTTTTTTTAACTTAATAAATATACATACAGACTTATTCAGAGAGCGGTGAAAAGCAGGAGAATGACTGGAGAATGTAAAATTCTAGGTCAAAATAGCCGATTCGGAAAGTGAGATAAATGGGAGAAATTTTCTGGTTTGACTATATATGACCTCGATTTTTCCACTCTCCAATCATTCTCCTGCTTTTCACCTCTCTCTGAATAACCCTGATAGTACAATTTCAGCCATAAGATACATTTACATTCCCTCAACTTATTCAAATTTGGACCCTTTTCCATCCCAGCCATTAAGAAAATGAAAGGAGCTGTTATATATGGTGTGAATAGTATGAATATAATAACATACATTTCAGGACTATTTATAAACTCATACATGTCATCATACGATCCATATTACATTCATAAAGTGATATATATATACAGTATATATATCATATTATTTGTTGATTTCTTAATAAAAATAGTGCCTTATCCCTTCTGTGAAGCTAGGAATAACCTCATACTTTTATAAAAACTGTCTTAAAAAGAACACAGGAGCGTCTTTGTCAGCAAATTGTTGCTAAGACATTTCAGATTGCCGTACTCCTAATTAGAACACAAGGTCAGATGCTGTAGTGGTATTATACAACATCCTGGAAGAAAGTGGTCCTCTTCACAAGTTTATAGAGTGCTTTTACAGAGCATTTAGAGCAAAGAAATAAAAAATCAGCTTATTAAAAAAATGTGTGACTCTCGTCTGGACAAACATCATATAGGAACATTTTCCCTCATTAAACTTGTAATAAAGTCTTCTTCGTTCACAAATTCATTTCTTAATCATAAGCCTCTAGTGTTGATTCAGGCCTATAATATGTTTTGTATCGTCAGCAACAGAATTGAGAGCATGCATTCCGTGTCATGCTTTATTACTCGAAGATTGGTGAAGAATCAGACTTCTACTTCTGACTTTGAGAAATATCTTTTTGAGTTGCTTTCTAAAACAGAAACACTAACTGGGTTATTCAAAGGGATTCGAAAAGTCACCGCACATTCGGTGACTTTTCGTTCTCTTCAATTCAGTTTGTTTTGCCGATCCCATTTCGGCAACCCTGCGGTGTATTCAGCAAGCACCACAGGGTCCCCGAATTGCAGGGAAAAGCTGCCGCAAACCTGACGAAAACTAACCGCAAAACCCGGCGAATGCACGCCGAAAACCCTCAAAAACATCTGCATTATCCTGCCGAAAACCACAGAAAAACCCGAACAGGAGCCGATCGCAGCCTTCGACACAGCAGAAGAGGCATTGAATAAATTAGGAGAACAGTTTGCATGAATGATTGAAAAGTGAAACACTGTTTGCAAAGAAACTACTGAGCGAAAATGTCTGAAATTTGCATATGAGGTCCAGGGAATGATAATAAAGAGGGCTGTTACAGAAAAAATAAGTAAACTTAAAGAAAAAAATTTAAAAAATCGGACTTTTAAAAAAAAAAATTTCAGAAAAATGCTTAAAATATCCTAAAAAATCTATAAATAAAGAGACTCTTTAGTGCAGAATTTTATAATGAACGGTTTATTAGATATTTAATTAAAACGGGAATATTTTTAACATTGAAGCCTATGGGATTCTCCTGAATAAACTTGCCGAATTAAACCACCGAATGACAGGGCATTAGGGGAACCTTTCACTGCTGGTTTGTGTTCTCTGAATAGCCGAAGCAGTGCTTCTCTATGGGGATTTCACTGCCCTCGAACAGGCACCGAACAGGCACCGTATGTTCAGGCAATTCGCCAGGATTTGGCGAATTGCCTGCTCTCTGGATAGCCGAATGGCCAAGAAAGGTAACCGAACGCTGATTTTCAGCGTTCGGTTACCTTTCTCAAGCAATTCGGATCTCTTTGAATAACCCTGTTAGGAATCAATACTTTTTTTTGTTTTGTTTTCCAATTTGTCCCACACCACATCTCCAGCATTCCAAACTGGCAATTATATAGCCCTAATAACCATAAAGGTATACTTTAACAGTAAACAGTAAACCCTGCAAAGGGCTGTTTTTGGGGATTGTTTGTTTTATCATGTTTTGTTATGGTTTTATACATCATAACGTGTCTCTATCACCAGAGCATCATTTTTCAGGGCTGATAAAGGCAAAAGAGCTTCTTGACCCCATCACTTTCTGTATACAGGGGGTAAGCAGAATGTACTTACAAGCCTCCATTATTTGTCAGATTTGGAAAAAGGCTTGATATCGACCAAAGAGAACACAACACAATAACTTTTCCAAATCATGGTAATAAAATGACATATTTAAGGGGTTATTCAGAGAGCACCGAAACGTCACCTACATTTTGTTGCTCTTCTGTTCGCCGCACTACGGCGAGTTCAATTCAGCATTCTCCGAAGTGCGGCGAATCGACCTGCCGAACGCATCCGAAAACGCGCTGGATTGAATAGGAAAACTGCCGCCAAACCGCCGAATGAATCGAAAAAGTGCAGAAAAACAGCAGAATCAATCCGAAAAAGCACAGAAAAACCGATGAATTGATCCGTAAAAGCAGACGACCTGCTGACCAGTCACCAGAAAAAGTCACCAAGCCGCCGAGTAAAAAAAAAACCCAAAACTTTTAAAACGCGTTTTAAAAAACTTACTGCATAAAAATGCCTGGAAATAATATATGAGGTCCTATGAATAGCAATAAAAAGGTCTGTTACAGAGTAATAAAAAAAAACACCATGTCTCAAAAATTTGAATCAAAAATTTTGCCAAAAAATCCAGAAAATAGGTAAGAAATTCTAAAAAATAAACTTTTTGCTGCAAATGAAAAAAAATAAACAGTTGAATAAATATTTAAGAAAAACAGGGATTTTTTACATTGAAACCTATGGATTCGCCTTCTTTAGACCTGTCGAATGAAACTATCAAAAATCAGGACATTTCAGTGACATTTTGGTGCTGTTTGGTGTTCTCTGGATAGATTAGCCATTACTTCTCTATGATGATTTCACTGCCGCCGAAGATCACCCTATTTCGCTGGCAATTCGCCAATATTTGGCGAATTGCCAGCTTCGCATTTTTCGGTGTTCTTCGAATAACCCCTGTAGTGTTAGTGGAGTGGCTATTGAAGCCACAGAAAAAGCTGGTGTATTAACCTTTTGGCTGGATATAGACATTTTCCCAGCATAGCTATTCCTTATTGTGGATATAAAATAATCCAGAGCACTTTGATGTCTCAGTAAAACATGTACATGTACATACAGACACACACACAGTTTTGTAAATCTAAAATAATAATGAAAAAGTACAATCTGGGTCTCATCTTTCAAATTCAGAATGAAATTAGGTGAAAATAAGAAATTCAGATGTTAAGATGATTTATTAGAGCAACTATACTTAAATATATAATAGAGAAGATGTGCACGCCTTTTTTTTTCGTTTCGGATCATTTCGGCCCATTTTGGTTTCGGCTCGTTTTGTTTCGGCTTGTTGTTTCGTATCGATTTTTCTTTTGTGAGATCGGGGAATTTCAGTCTTTCGGATAGTCTGTTTTCTTCGTTTCAAAGGGTCCATTTCGTGTTGACTTTAGACGAATGGTATTTCGGATGCGCCGATATTTCGGTCGATACGGTAATCCTGCCGATTCGTTCCTTCGGACGTATCGTTTTTTATGAAAGATCCTTTTTTTCTTATGAATATGCATTGCGCAACTTTATTTAATCATATAAAATATCAATATCTTGTACTGTTAGACTGGGGATTAAGGGAAAAGCTAATTAAACATTTAAAATAAATCTATTATTGATGCAGAAAGAAAGCACTGGAACAAGTGAAAAAAGTGACTGACGAAATGAAATTACGAAATCAGCAACGGAACCGAAATGGACTCGAAACGATACGAAAATACGATGTCCGAAATGAACCGAAACGGAACCGTAATCGCCAATAGAACGAAAATGACTTGCGACTTTACAAATTTCATGTCCATACGAAATAACAAAAAATTTTCGTATTCGTATTTTGTTGCCGGTCTGGTTCGGAACATCGGACGAATCCGAAGCACCGAATCCGCCCGTTTCGTGAGAAAAACGAATCGGTACGAAACAAAACGCACATCCCTAATATATAACTGCTTTAAGAGCCCCTTATCACCACTGGGTGAAAAGCATTATATAAAAAGTCTTTAACAATTTGAGAAAGCACCTTTCCTTACTGACACCAGTGATCTATATGAAATATATAGTTAAGACAGAACCGTATAAATGAATAAATATTTATATGAAACGCAAAACATCTGCATTTGCCATAACAAGGAGAATAATAAATATAGGCAGCATAAAGCATATGCATATGCAGGTTTATTTGCATTCCATCATTTATACGATTAAGTGATTGTAAATTGTGATAACCAAGAGGACATAGTCTTAGATTAGAGGGGCAAAGGTTTAAAAGTAACATCAGGAAGCATTATTTTACTGAGCGGGTGGTGGATACATGGAACAGTCTTCCAGTAGAAGTGGTAGAGGCCAAAACAGTAATTGAATTTAAGCAAGCATGGGATAGGCAATGGCATAAGGCTATCCTAAACAAAAGATAAATCCAGGTAAAGTATCCATGTAATTGGGCAGACTAGATGGGCCGAAAGGTTCTTATCTGCCGACATTTTTCTATGTTTCTATGTTTCTAACCACAAAATAATTTCCAAAATAACTAAAATGCAACTATGTAAGTGAAAGAAATGTCCAACAATGATCAGAAAACATTTAGATCTAAGGCTTCTCTGATGAGATTGAGCATGTAAACAAGCTTTCATGTTGCGTTTGTTTATCCAAACAAAAAAGATAAAAAGAAGATTAAAAGAAAGAGTTGTATCATCTTTGAGGGAAGCAGGCACTTTATCTCTGCCATGGGAATGCCAATGTCCTGCATAATAGTAACAGCCTGTAGACCCTAATTAGAAATAATGAGAAATGCATTGAACAGAACTCAGTATTAGATGGATAGGAGATGATGTTTCAGATCAGGGGAGGTTAACGCAAACATATAGTGGGTAAGGGAGAACAGGACGTATACACTGAAGGCTCATTATGCCAGACTGACCCAAACTCAGGGAATGTTGTTGGTTCAGGGAATTTTCTCAGAACATTTCTCTGCAAAATTACAAAAGATAAGGACTTGCCTGTGAAAACTGCCAAACTAATGAGAGTGCAAAGTTGTTTGAAATATCCCAATGACCTCGCAGATGTGATGCTTATTAAGGTATCTGCAATGGTTTCTTTCTTTCCTCCCCCCCTCCACTCGTCTGTAGCTCTGGTACAAAGTTTTGCAGAGGCGTAGTCAACAGTCCGTGAAGGTGTCTCCATCCTCTTTTGACATCGCGAGGACATTTTTCACTTGAATTCGCAAAATCAAAACCAACATGCATATCCAGTTTTTGTTTGCGGGCAAGTTTGCTAAACAGCGTAGGCGAGACAGTCAAATTTGATTATTTCTCCAAGGTGGAGATTGCCGCTTCCTACGTGACAATTCGTAGAGCAGCGCTGGTAGTCTGCCAGCAGCGACTTTACTTCTAGGAGATTGGAGAAAGTTGCTGGCGTCGAATGTTAGCTAAATGATTTAGAAATGCCAATCAAAAGGCTATTTCTGGAACTGTGTATGTTGCGTAATGCAGAGGCATCACCATGGGGCAATTGTGTATGCAAAGTTTAATGAAGTCATTAGGAATTTTCTAATTTCACCGGAATATCAGCCTCTTGCTTTGTCAGCTTGCATTGTTAATGCAACATGGCACTGGTAAGTTAAGTTAACCAACACAAACTAATGATGTTTTACGCTTTTGCTCTTTCTATTGCATCTCATATTTAAGGATATTGCTGTTAAATAGACACAAAGAGCCAGAGAAATCTGTTTTAATATTTGTTTTATTTTTTTTATTTTATAAAGGATTTTACCAGGAAGGATACATTGAGATTTCTCTCGTTTTCAAGTATGTCCTGGGTTCAATAACATTAATAGATAGTACATATTATAGTTGGCCTGGTATGTGATGTGTTACATAGCTACAGATCAGATTTTATGTTCCCTGGACTTGTTTTAAAAATGTTTATCTTTGTTAAGATATAATATAAAGAAAGCTGCATTGATTTCAAAATATGGAATCCGTTGAAGAACTTTCTTTAAGATATTCCATTTGCAGAAGTAGTTCAATAGATACTTTACCTAATGATTGGGATCTTAAGGTTCTTCTAGTGGATTAACCAAACCATTTTAATACTAAAAGTAGGAGGAAAAGCACATCAGAGTCATTTTAAATTTTTCCCAGCATTGCTCATGTGTAGTTCGCTAGAAATGTATTTTTGCTACTATGTGTAATTATGAATCGAGGTGTTTCCAAAACATGCAATACTTAATTTATTTATTTATTTATTTATAAAGGATTTTACCTGGAAGGATACATTGAGATTTCTCTTGTTTTCAAGTATGTCCTGGGTTCAAGAACATTGAGCTGTTACAGTTGTTACAGAAATACAAAGTAATAAAATGCAAGATATTAAAAAAACACAAATATAAAGATTAACAGAAAATAAATATGTAGGAAATAGTCATTATGTTACATGTTTACAGGTGCATTCCGTATTGAGGTATGTTAATAGGGAACTCTTAAGGGACTTTAGTCTGGTGTATTATAATTATTGCAAATTATATTTAGATTAAGTCACGATAGGAAGTATTGATAAAAAAGATATTCTAGTTTATATTTGTATAATCAAATGCATTTCTAGTAAAAAAAATGTCATGCCATTACACTGTATCTTACATTTTTTTTTAAATTGTTGAGTTTTTTTTAGAATTTCAGTAATATCAAATGTGCAACCACCAGCAGAATTCAGACAATCAACAGTCAACCAGGTATTTTAATTGATTCAGTTTAATTCCCAGTAGAACATAACACAGAACGAACATTATTGTACATTTGTTTAGGTGCTATCAAATTATTGATAAAAAAATATAACTGTCAAAAGTATTTTAATTTTATAATGCTCTTTAAAGAACAAAATGTAGACTTACCAAAGCATTAGTCAATGCAGAAAAATATTACTCAATAGCTTTAATTAATATTTCAATTAATATTTAAATTTATTGTTATATTTGTCTTTAAATTATTTGTCATTACACAATTAACAACTTTCTTTTAATAGACTCTATGGGAAAAAAGTATGCAGGAAATATATCTAGATTTTGTGTAAAATTATGGTTTACTAAAGCCTAATATTAAATTAACATTTAAATTTTTCCCACTATTCAAATGATGGAGAAAGGTAATGGTGTTAGCAACAGGAAATCTACAGCCAATGTCTGCAATAAGGCTCCGATATGTAAATAATGTGGAAATGGGAATAAGTAAAAACAAAATGCTGGAATATGTAAAAATAAGACTGGAAAATGCCAACAAGAGTTTAAATTAAATTAAAATATGATCCCTTGTTAAAACAAAAATGTACAATTCCTTGATTTCAACAAAAACTACAATAGTTTGTTCTTTTTTAACCAATATTTTTTTCAAAAACTTTTATATCAAACTCTAAAATTTAATTATTTTAATAAATGAATAAATATATTATTTCTACACATATTTAACATGGTAAACAAGTAATCGTGTGTAAAATGTTGAAATAATAGCCGTAATATTGCAATAAAACTATAATCATTAAATAATCTTCCGTCTTTTTCTGAAACAATAAGTGGTGTAAATTTTCAACTGCTGTGTCTTTCTAATAAGAGTTTTTAAATTTGTAAGAATTTTATTAGTATTTTTGTATTGTTTAAAAAATAGTCTTCCTCCAGCTTCTATGACTGGCAGAATCATTTTTTAAAAATGATGACTCATTTATTAAACATGTATTATATTTTTGACTATAGGATGTAAATAATTATAATATACATATTTAATGTTAATTTGATTTGTTTAATTAGAAGAAGCAAAAAACATTTTTCTAGGCATCATTTTAGTCATTATGTCAGCATGTAAGATGTTCATATTTTTTATGGATATGTAATTCAAAGCTTAAAGTGAAAAAATGAAATCACTATGGCACAAATATGGCATAGTTCTGTTATTCATACAAAAATATTGTTTAGTTGTTATTTAGTCTTACATATTGGCCATATTCATTAATATATATTGGTATTATTTGTTAGAATAGTTTTGTATTTATCTTCTCTTTATAATTTATCTCTTTTGTTTTACTCATTGTAATTTTATCTAACATAGCAATATATTTTTAGCAATATTTTTTTTTCTGGTACACTTTGAGCCATCTTAAAATATTTAAAAATTTCTTGAGTATAAATTCAGCAAAAACAGGAAAGAAAAATTACAAAAATAAATAATGCACAGATGTATTGTACTTTCTCAGTAGATTTTTTTTATGACTAGCTTTACCAATGAGTAAGTTGGCATCTTACCATGGGCACCACCTTTGTTTAGTTAATATCCACATGGCAATAGGTTGATGTTTACACTTCCAGGATCAATATTCTCTATTTTTATTAAACATATAATAATATATACACTTTATCTTTGCTTAACACATTGTGTAATTATTATTCAATTACTGAAATATATAACCAGGAACCTTTGCTTGCCATCATGCCTAAATATTATGTTTATATACTACATATAAGAACAAAAAAGAGATTGCTAATATTTGAGCTTTCTTTGAAGTATTCAAAAACGGAATAATAATAATAATAATAATAAAACAGAAACTCTATTTAAAATATCATTACAATGTTAAAAATATGTATTAATTAGTGCAAATAAGATAAATAATATATTAAATATATTGTTATTTTATATCCTCAGTATTAGCCGAATTTAACTGAATAGTTTCTCTAGGACTGTACTGTTGGCATTCGTGGATTACCGAAAAATGGAAATACAGGTATGTGTAATTTGAGCTTTCATCAGAAAAACAATTTAAGGTAAGGATCTAGTCTGAGAGCTTTCTTCATCACAATGTTCTGCACAGACAATTATGCACTAAGATTGTCCCCAAAATAATTAATTTAACTAAGTGTAATGACTGGAAAACCATCTGTCTCAAAACAGCAAGTCAATTCCAAGATTGTTGATTCCAAAATAAAAATGCAACAATAAGTATATAAGAAGATGTATGTTTATAAGGTGCATGTTCATAGAACCCCATTAAAAATAATAAGGTGACATCCTTATGTCCTGCAACTTGTATGTATTGCAGAGAGAAAATATGCAGGCTTCACTAGACCACCTAATGACAAGGATGTTCCCATGTGCAGAGGTGTGCACTTAAAATACACAAATAGTACCAACAGTATTTTTGCTCATTTTCAAAATGGCTTCTTCAAGTAGTATTCACTAAAAACTAAAAATTACTTATCTAACTTCATGAAGTTGGTGACCGATGAATTGTTTTTTGAGTTCCTATTGCCTTGGCCAAATACATAATATACCAGCAAAAATATCAAGAGAAGAGAGGACATTTGACATCCTGACAGTAATAATGTTGATTGAATGTGATGGGGAAATCACATTTAACGATGCTATGACCTGCTCAACTTAAGTCTGGTGTTAATAAAGGGTAACAGTTTCTTTTTGGTTTGGTTGTGACCAGCACAAGGAAAAACATAAACATTAATTGAACAAGACCATAAATAATACTGGATTCTACCACGTGATGAACTTGTCCCATGTCATAAATTCCAGGTTCTCACCCAACCTATGGCATACTGGCGGCGTACTGTTGGACTGTTGTTAATGAAAGTTTTAAAAGAAGTCTAGAACTCTTGCAATCTAGAACAGTGTTTCTCAAACCTCTCCTCTGGACCCCCAACCATGCCAGGTTTTCCAGATATCTGATGCACAGCACAGGTGAAATGATTTGCTGCTCAGTGATTGCAGGATTCAGTTTGCATTTCCTCAAGGTGATCCTTAAAACCTGGTCTAGTTGAGGGTCCCGAGGAGAGGTTTGAGAAACACTGATCTAGAAGAAAAGACCCAAATTGGTCCAATCTTCTTACTCCATGACTGAGTCATAAACCAATTTGGAAATTATAGACAAAGTTATAAAACAAAGAAAAAGGTGTTTTCCTTGGTACTAATTTAATCTCCTAGATACTGCTCTGGAGACTGGTAATTTCCATTGACATGTTTACCCCCAATGTTCCACAAATGTCATATGACAGGAGTGTGTAGTCACCAGATAACCTTCCCTTATCAACTCTCAATATAAATGGCCATGCTGGTCTTACTTGTGAAAAGGGTATTTTTCAGATCATTCCCCCTGTATACATATATCATTATCAAGATGAAACTTAACCCCTTCACTGCTGAGCCATTTCACATCTTAAAAAAAAAATCTTTTTTTTATTATTTTGTTTTGTTGTTTACTTTGAACATGGTCATGTTTGGTATCATTGGAAAGGCCATGCTCTGCTAGCTGCCAACAGTCGGGAGATATCAGGGTTCAAAGGAAGTCAATGAGGACGTTCCCCACACGTCCTCAGCAGTGAAAGGGTTAAAGACCACAATCTTTCAATAGTAGATGTATTATCTAAAGTTAGATATAGAGTCTACGCTCATCGATCATATTTCTGTCACTGTCAGCGTTTGCATTTTAATTCTGAAAAACATGTTGCAGAGAGAAGCCCCTAATTGTATTAGATTATATTTACATTGACGGTGTCATAAATTTGTTCAAAATTATTTGGATCTAATAAAACTTCACAGTGAGAGGTAGTAAAAACTGGTAAAAATTGTTGGTTTTAACTTAAACATAAAAGTCTACCAATGCTCTATCTACTTATGTTATATACTAATGTGCCGACGTTGAAACGAAAACTCTAATTTATAAAAAAATCTAATTTAAACTGTAAGTGAATGAAAACACACACTTAATTGCAGAAAAATTAAGTAGGGATTAAAAAAATCATGACTATTTTTTAACTTTTTGGTACTGAAATACAAAGTTATAATTAAAAAAAAATCAACATTTTTGGCATTTATGATACGTAATGCATATCTACAAAACTGAGATTACTAATAAGAGCAGAAAGTAAACAAATACTACCCAAAAGTACTAAATAAAAAAATATTATGAAGACAATTAAAATGTTTACCATGTTTGCCATCTCTGCATCTTGCACATGATGCTTTTATTTACTTTTATTAAATCCTAATATATCATTATGAAAACACAGCACATAATCTGTAAGATATAGCTTCAGGATCAGAATGATTATCAGCTATTTGCACACAGAAAAAGCCTGTAAAAAGAGGGATGATGGTTTCCCATTCAAACCTAATCACAGCAGGAGAACAAAGCTGTTTTCTTAACCCTAACAAGATCTGTCATTAAAAGTTACTGGAGCTCGACTTTCTTCTTTCACTGGTAATAACCCTTGGCCAGTGCTGTGGGTCAGATTTTCTTTGGATGCAGATGAGTGGCTGTCCCGCTGTTCCTGAATTCTTTGTGGCATTCAGAGGGATAATGATGAGAGGCCTTTTCTAGTTCATTTGGCTGGCTGCTGGACAGAAAACACAGGGATTGATGAACCATGGTAATAATTACCTTCACTAACACAGTCTCTGTATTTTCATGCAATTCACATACCACTGTATTTTAATATGTTCGCACATACATACATATATATATTTACAAGGATTGTGGTTGAGGACAAAAAGTGAGATAAAAAGCCTCCACACAATGAATAAGTTTATTATTGTAGAAGCCACCTGCACATCACAGCAATTCAAAGAACTGCATCCCAGAGCTCCTGTGCTACATTCCCCATATGCAGCAAAGAACTCTGGGTAGGACATGCAAATGACATCTGTCTCACTTTTATGCATCCTGGGTCTGTTATTACACAGAACCCTAAAATCAATGCTATGCCACACTGTGGCTTTGTAGCAGAGATCAGGTTTATGCAACTGGTCAAAGCCACTCGTAGGACAGCGCTGTGTTTATTGGGTTTATTGGACCCTCGTCACCTAGGAGCTAGGCATGACCATTTGCAGTGGATGCTTGGAGCCGTTATACATACTGTATATACATTTCTTTTTTTGACGTTTCGTCCACATATCTATGAAAACTTGAAATGACAGTTAAAAATCTACTAGTCAAGCCTAAAATGTATCTAAAGCCACTTATCAGTAAAGTGTGTGTGAATGCAAAGGTGTATACAGGGCCGGATTTGCATTTCATGAGCCTGTAGGCACAGAAATGTGGAACACCCCTACTCCCCCCCCCCCAAAAAAGGAAACATGCCAAAATGACTTTTAAAATTTTCGTTTGGGGCAAACTAAAAGAAATAAAAAAACATTTTAAGAAAATAGAAAAACAGATTCTGCGCTCAAACCGAAAGAAGGGGCAGAATCTGTTGCCTTAGTTGAGTTAGTGCAGTGGCATTGTTTGTTTTATATGTAAAAGCATATATTAGATTGGAAACGAATTCTGAGCTCCCGTCGTTATCTGCGGCCTGCGAGGCGGCGGCCATATTGCGCCCTGAGTGACTTCTAGGATACACCTCGCACTGATTTACGGGACGGAGAGACGTGATGGGTAAGAAGAGCGGCAAGACGCCTGGTAAGATGGAAGGCCCCCTGCAGACTGACATTAGGGAATCGTTGGTTGGAGGCTTGAGGAGCCGATGCGATGATCACCCCTCAAGACCAGATTTTGGCCTGTTGGAGGTGGAAACCCGGCCTCTTTCCAGGGCTGGAGCTGAAGGGTCGGGGACCCGACTCTCAACCGGGAGTGTCACTGGGGGGGCTACGAGTACAGGGGAGGATTTGGGTACCCCTCCGCACTTGGCGTCTGAATCGGTGGCGGAACCCGCTCTCACCTGTGGACCCCCACCTGAGCTTTCTCCTCGGGCTGCTGACTCGGATGAATCTTGGCCATTCACGAGGGGCGACATCCGCTGTATTTTAGACGAGATGCGTGCGCTTTGGAGAGCGGACCTCCTGGAGGTGATGGGCGACGTTGCCACCCTGAAGACCACAGTGGAGTCGGTGCAACACCGTGTGGATGACACGATAACGGCACAGGCAAAAACGGTCACTCGCATAGACTCCCTCCAGGTTCAAGTGGACCACCTGGCTAGAACACTGGAGTCGGTGGAGGCTCGACACAGAAGGCGTAATGTACGTTTCCGGGGGATTCCAGAGTCGGAGCCTTCTTCCTCTCTCCTGGATTACATTAACCGGGTGGCCCGTCACATTTTACAACAGCCACCGGACGCGCCTGAGATTTTTGGCATGGCGCTTCGCATCCGCAAGGCGGCGGCGGCTCCCGCAGGAGTACCGAGGGACACGATCGCGGTTGCTATGGATGTCTCAGTTAAGATGCACCTGATGGCTACCCCTAAAGCAAGATCCTCTTTTATTTTTGAAGCTACACAGCTGTCACTTTTTGCAGATTTGCCCTTTTTGACGATCGTAGCACGACGACGATTTCGGGAGGTGATGGCCCATTTACGATCCGAAGCGGTCCGTTGCCGCTGGGGGGTGGCGGGCTCTTTGGTGCTCGTGCATGATAATATTACCCACACCGTGGCTGCCCAGGAGGAGGCTTGGGCTCTGTTTCCCCGTCTGGGTATTCCTACCGAACCCTCGAGGCGGGACACGGGTTGAAGCCAGTACTAATCGGGCAGATCCCTCGAGTCTATGGCCTAGCGTTTGACACCTGGACTTTGCAATTTCTTGGATTACCTCATCTTTGATATGGAACAATTTATTTTATGAGAAACTTTACTTCCTCCTCTTACAGCTGAGTATTTTAGTTTCGATCCCCCCCACCTTTATAACTATGATGACTTTCGCGTTGCACATGAGACTTTCAAGTCTTCACGACGTCCGTTATGCCGGTGACGGTGCTTCTTTCTCCCCCTTTCCAATTTTTTTTTTTTTAAATTTATAGTTAGTTATTTTATTTTATGTTAATTTGTTATGCGTAGCAAACCACAGGAGGCGCCGAGGTGTGCCACTACAGCTCCTACCATGGCTCTGGCTGCCATAATTGGCCCTCGAGCCCCTGGGCCCTGTGACATTACCCTTCCACGGCCTCCTCCGGGAGTGAGCCGGGAAAGTCACAACATTGGCCTTTGCAGTGTTTTTTTATTTTTTTTTATTATCTCTTTTTCTTCTCTCTTTCTTTTTCCCTTCTTCCCCCCATCTCTCTCTCTCTCTTCTCGCACCATAGCTGGCTTGAGATATGTGCTATTTGTTTCCCCTCTTCCCCTTATTATTATTATTTTTTTTTTTCTTATTACATACTGTTCATTTTAGAAGAGACCCTGGCAATTAGTGGTTTGTTGATACACCACTAAATGCTGTTCAGTTAATTGTTGTTAGGATGTGAGCACCCTTCTTACAAGATGTCTATTGTTTTTTCTCCTGGTGTATCTTAGCGGACTGTTTTGATGTCCTTCGGTGATTTTTACTTTCTTCTATTGCATTGTATGCTGACTATTTTGATAAATAAAAATTTTGAACAGAGGAGTTCCAAAGTTCCCCTGTCTTTCCTCACTGCAGTGCCACGGTCTAGGTTGTCGATGAAACAATGCGTTGCATGAACAGCTTTACACTTTCTGGCAGTGGGGGAAATGAGAAGGTGAGTTAGCCCAGCATCACTGTTCACTTTATAATTGTAAACTGAATAATAGTGCTGCGTTAGAAAAAAAAAAGAGAAAAATTGATATTCTATTTTATATTTTATTTTCAAATAAATCTAACCTGGTTATATGTGGCATCACTGGAAAGGTCATAATCTGGCCTTTTCAATGTTACCTCAAATGTCCCTCTAGCCCTTAGGGCTCCAGAGTGGTCTAAATTATTGTAAAAAAAACAAAAAAAACCTTTTTTTTACAGAGCAGGGCGCCCCCTTATTGCAGGCGCCTATAGGCATGTGCCTACTCTGCCTAATTTTAAATACGACCATGGGTGTATAAAGTATTTGTTTGCAGTGCTCTCCGTATGTGTGCAGTGTCAGTGTTTGCTGTTTTCTACATTTTTCGGCTGCTGCAGCACTGGAACCGGCAAATGTTTGGAGGCACAAGATGTGAGAACTCTATATAAGCCATAGAAAGGGGTGCACTCCAGGGGCAATACTACAATCTTAATGCTAACGTTAGCGCTCACCTATGTGAGCATTAACCTTAGGTTAAGTGACCCTAGCGTGGGCCGCCCATATTACAATCCGAACTCTAACAGGTTAAAAAGCTTGCACTTTATAGAGTGACCTTAGTGAACTTTGCATTCTCTATGCTTAACATGGGGAGCGCAAAGAGTAATTAGTATTAGGATTACAAAGTCCTAACCCCCTGCTGCGGTTAACTGAAAAGATAACCACATCTTGAAGCTGGTGTTAGTTAGCAGCAGATGAAAATCCCCCCCAAACATTAGATACTCACCTCATTTTGTGGCGAGATCGGCGAGAACTCTTCTGTTCGCCGGGAGCAGAGTGAAACGGGGGGAAAAAAGTCCCCAGTCTCCCTCCACGATCACTCCGCGGATCTGCAGACACTCGCGAGAGGCGAGATCCTGCAGGTCAGCTGACCCAGTGGTCGAAGCCTCCATGTAGTCCATTTTCTTATATAATTTGCTTTTGTATGTATATTAATTACTTTGACAAAGGCTCCTCGAGGGCTGAAACAGTGGATGTAATGTTTATAATGGTCTCTAAACAAACTTCAATGTTTTTATTTATCACCCCCCAGAGCACATCCATCATTTTTCATCCCCTGGAGCATGTCTTAGGTGTTTCTTATTCTTGAACCAATGCACCCAGGCAACTTTACAAATAACTAAGTGGTGAATGTATGGGATATTGGATTATATTTATAGGTACAGTATATATATATATATATAGTATATATAGACACACACACACGCACGATGTTGGAGCAAGTCAATGACAGTTTTCAGGAGTTCAAAACATTGGCTGACATTAGAGCATATATAACGATAGCAAGATTTTTATCCCCTGCAGTAGCATACGTTATATAAATCATTAACTATCTAAGCTGCTCAATTGACTTGATGTATTTTAAATTTATTGCATGACATCACTAGTTCCTAGGCTTTAATATCCCTTCCCTGTTACAACAAGTATCTTCAAACGCTAATTTCACGGTTCTAGATACTTCACACGCTCAAGAGGCCATAATCTTCCGTTCATGTACCTGCAGCAATCTGTCGAGAATAAGCCTGTCATCTGAACCTCTGGTATGTTATTTTATGTAATGCGTCTTGAAGGAAAACAGACCAAGTGAAGTTTAGGAAATGTTTTTTTTATAAAAAAAAAATCCACAGCATGCAATAAGCTGTTCTCCTGTTAGTACCGCACCCGTTTCCTGTCACGGAAGCCCCAAGAGATTTTTTTTTTCTGAGAAAGCAGAAATGCTACTTTACTAGGAAAAAAAAAAAATCTGTGACAATTCTTATTTTATTAATGATAATATTTTAATTTGCAAGTTAGAACATGAATTGTAGATTGCATGATGTAAAATGAATTAACAGCCAGTGACGGGTTTAAGATTAAAAGGAGTCCCCATGTGCCCCCTTTTTGGTTTAGAGGTGGTGTCAATTGTGTGTGGGATTATTTAGTCATTATTTTTGGGTCTGTTGAAGATGACTAGGGTTTTTAAAACCTTTCACCCACTGGACCAAATCATGCTCATTCCTGGAGTTTTTGTGGCTGAAAAAACTTCGGCAGGTGTACAAGAGAAATTCAGAAGATGATAATAGTGGAAAAGGTAGCCTTGGATGATTATCTTGTAAGAGTACAATCCCGTAACAAATATTACTCATGGGGGTAACCAGAATTATATATGTGAATAATGAAAAATGTATCCGGGATTGGCAGCGAATGAGATATCTCAGTACAATGTAACCTGAGGTCTTAATGGCCTCGGACATAGTGCCAAAAGAAAAATCCAAAAAATGCGTCCTCATAAGGACGAGTGTGCAGATGCTAGGTGTATATCAGAATTAACACATGCAACCAAAGAGCTTGGTTTATGGACAAAACACAAAATCCAACAGAACAGAAAGAAAAAAATATTAAATGAATAGGGTGCGTATGAAATAAAAGAAAAAGCTCAAAATAACATAAAAACATCAGACATGAAAAAGTCTCATGTCTCTGTGTTGCCACAGTCTCATCTGCAAGACATATGTATCTTAGTGTGTAAAAGACAACGTAAGTGGGGTAGACGCCACTGGAAGCCCCCTCTAAACACAAACACTATAACACAGCATGGAAAAAGGCCTTATAAAATATGAGGTCCTACTAATAAGTAAAGGGAGGATGAGAAAGAGATGAGAAGAATACCTTCATCTTCTAACTATGCTGTCCTATAGCTGCTTGTTGTCTTTTAGTGGACGATTTTTAGTCTCTTGGAAAGACACTGGGCTTTCTGGCCTTCCTATAGGCAATGTTCAAGTGCACAAGAAAGGAGATAAAAAGTGCCCATACGCACTTAAACCAGCACATAAAAAAACCACAATATGTCATGTGAGGTCAGAGTGGTGGAACAATCAGACATCATATCGCTCAGCACATTTCGCTGCTCTAGCAACTCATCAGGAGCAAATATTGACATGATAAGAAAGATGCTGCACAACCAGAGACCTGAATCTAGCCACCACTGACTAGACGCCCCTCTAGTCCACAGGCACACCTACATGACATATGTACCGTAGAGTGTACTTTGATGCCGTAATCTGTTTCTATGTATGAGTTCACAGACACAGCGACAATGATCATGTAATAATAGTTATTAATGAACCACTTTACCATGATATTATTGATACTTTCCTAACCAAACTGGATAAGGGTAATTAATACGTTGTTTCCAGTAAATCTGATGTTGGCAATTATAGCCAATGGCTGTAAGGTGTACATTACATTATCAAGACAAAGTAATTAGCGAAAAATCTGCAAAAAGGCTACTTTCCTGATCATGGGGTGATATCTAAGGGGTTATAAAGAGCACCAAAATGTCACCGACATTTCAGTGCTCTCCCGTGCGCCACACTTCGACAAGTTAAATTTGCTGAGCCTGCGTGACTTCAGCATTTACCGTAGGGTCTCCGAAGTGCGGCGAAGCGACCCGCCGACCACAAAACTGCAAAATTGAATCGGAGAACTGTCAAACAAATCGAAAAAACACCGAAAAAACAGCAAATTGATCCGAAAAAACGCTGAATCGATCCTCAAACTGCTGAACGCATCCTCAAACCCCGCAAAGCCATGGAATCGCTCCTATAACCTGCCAAGAAATTGCCAAATGCATCCGACGATTCGCCAAACAGACCGCCGAATCGATCTGAAAAAAGCCGACCAGCCGCCGAACAGGGGAATCTTTTTTAATGCAACTCTTAAAACGCTTTTTCATAAAAAACTACTGCATGAAAATGTCTTATAAAATATGAGGTCCTACGAATAATAAAAAAGTCTGTTACAGAAAAAAGTAAATCAAGAGACTAATTGCTGCAAATGAAAAGTATAAATGGTTGAATAAATATTTAAGAAAAACGAGGATTTTTTTTACATTGAAACCTATGGGATTCGCCTGCTTAACCCTTTCGCTGCTGAGGCTTTTCCCGCCCCTGTGCTGAGGTCATTTTTACCGGTTTTGCTCATCATGTTTAAACGTGTTTTGAAGGCTTATTTTAGTATATGACCCAGACATATTATATATCGTTCTTTCCGTCAGACTCGGTAGATTCATAATATGTCCTTATTATATGTATACGTTATGTCATGTCTGTATATTATAACAAAAAATGCAATAAAATATGTATTTTCAATAATTTACAACGTGTAAAGTGTATTTTTTCACATTTTAACATGCGAGCAATTGCGGTTATATTTTGTATGGGGTGCGCTTGTTAAAAAAATTAGAGATGGGGTCTCGTTACATTTTTTTTTGGGGAAAATTACACTATTTTTAACAAACGCACCGCATACAAAAATCGTTAGTGCAGCATCATTGTTCACATTATAATTGAAATGGGAACAATATTGCTGCATTAACAAACCAAAAAAAAGAAAAAAAGTGTTTATTTTTTTTTTTATAATTTTATTTTTAATTTTTTAATTTTTTTATTTTTCATTTTTCTTTTTTACAACATTTTTCACAGTAGTGTTTGGTATCGTTGGAACGGCCATGCTCTGGCCGATCCAACCATACCAAAATTTAACCCCTAGCTGCCACGGATCGGGAGATAGGGAGTTCATTGGAACTCCCTATCTCCACCGTTGGTGGCAGTTAGGGGTTAAGTCCAGGACTGGCATCATCGTGCTACGCACGATGACGCCAGTCCTCAGGGGGAGTTCCCGGAGGCTTGGCCGACATCCAAGATGTCGGCCAGCTCCGGGAAAGGATCGCGAACCGGCGCTTTTCAGCGCCGATTCGCGATCCAGCTCCCCAGGGGTTAATGCCAGGCACCATTTGGAAGGGCAGGCTGTGCCCTTCCAAATGATGCCTGGGTTAACCCCCGCAGAGCCGCCGATCGGGAGGGAGAGAGGTCCGAAGGACCTCCCCCCCTCCCTTTCAGGCGCCTCCTCCGCACATGCGGGGGGGGCGCCTGAATTAGGTGTCATCGCGCTGCCGCGATGACACCTAATACCAGCGGCTGCGGTTCCGGATGCGCGGCTGACATCCAGGATGTCAGCCCGCACCGGGGGGGCCAGCGATCGGCCGGAACCCGGCCGAAGGCTGACCCCAATGGGAGGACGCGCTCAGCGCGTCCTCAGCACAGCAGCGGTAATGCGGAGGACGCGCTCAGCGCGTCCTCCGCATTGAAGTGGTTAAACCTGTCGAATGAAACCACTGAAATAGACGAATGGCTACAAAATTGCACCATATGGGGAAATTCACCATTCGGTGCAATTCCTTGGCCAATTTGGTGTTGTTTGAATAACCCAGGCCTCAAAATTTCCACTCGCTTGCCCGCATTTGGTGAGTGGAAATTATATGAGGGCGAGTGGGAATGCAGATGCAGGCAAAGCAGGATAGGGGTTATATGGGGCAACTACTGGCGAGTAACTCTTAAGGCCTGGCTAGTAGCTTGGGACTTGAAATTTTGAGCCCTGGAATAACCCATTGAGGTCAGTGTCAGACGAGTGTTTTGAAGAGCGGAAGGAACGTCCGTGAGAGTGGACGTTCCTTCCACTCGACGCCCGTCTGGCCACCTCGCTGAGCTGAGTTAGTGTGCTCAGCGCTGCAAGGCTCTATCCTCCTATGGAGGATCGTGCTTTGCAGCTCAGTCAACGCGCGTCCTAGCGCTTTGACAGAGAGGCCTGCTGTCACAAAGCTGCGACAGACGCCAGAAGCCATGTCAGTAGGGGTGCACCTAGTGCGCTCGTCTGACACTGGCCTTAGTGTGATCTAATGGTTTGTGAGTGAAGAAAGAAAGAAGTTGTGGAAATAATTCATTTGCTAGCTTTCAAGTAGACCTTCACTTTTGTATGGAAGTGGGTATCAGAATTCATCTGGTTAAAAAACCCCTCTTATTAATATGCATGCAAAAATAAGTTCCTCCTATCCAGGGCCCTATTCAGACCTTGGAGTAAACCTAAGCAGAGCTGTTGTATGGAGTTCTTTAGTTTACAACAGCTCTGCTACAGCCTGGAATATGAGAACATATTTGTAGGATTACTACAAGTGCAAAATGTGATTATTATTTTTTAAAGTTAACCAGAGCCAATAAATCAAGGCTACTCTACTTGTCATATGTTTTGTAATAATGGTAAAAAAAAACAGCACATTTTAATGCGTGAGTGATTCTAATCATGGACAATAAAAATCATCCACATAACATCATCCTGTCAGTCTTCATTGTTTCCATATAAAGAAATACTTGTAAGTAACTAAAGACAATAGACAGACCAAAACCGATACCAATACCTGTGTGCTGAGACCTTTTGTATTCTGCACTGTGATCTGCTGGTAGAAACACTCACACATTCTTGCCTAGATAGCTGAGATGTTTGCTGGGTTGGTGTATGATTCAGATTTTTTAACTTTGCACGACAAGTGTCAAGATGATGGCTTGTGTCCATGTAAATAGCAACAACATGTCTGAGGAATCTTAACCTGAAGAATGTATAAACAATTTTGCATAGAGAAAAAAAATGCTGAAAATCCTCTGCAGTTCAAAAAAAAAGGAATAAAGTTTTTTAAGCACAGCATTTTCACATATAAATAAACACTATTCATTTATATAAAATAAAACTTTGACGTACCTTGCCTAAACTCCGATCACATATATAAGCACTGATTGCCGATTTTAAAATCTATTGTGAGAACGGACTTTGTTGGTAGCTGAAAAAATTTGTAAAACCCATACAGTCACTGATCTGTTACAAAAGAAAGTTTTTGTCCTTGACCCTTGTTTTTAAATACAGGTCACTCATGTATACAATCGCTCCATTATGATAGTGTTTCCCAACCCTGCCCTCAGGTTCCCCTAACAGGCCAGATTTTTTTGTTTTTTTTGTTATTTTTATATCTTTCATTGTATTTCTGTAACGACTGTAAAAAATTCAATGTTCTTGAACCCAGGACGTACTTGAAAACGAGAGAAATCTCAATGTATCCTTCCTGGTAAAATCCTTTATAAATAAATAAATAAATTTGCCAGATATCTGAAGCACAGGTGATCTGATTTGCTGCTCAGTGATTGCAGGATTCAGGCTGCATTTCCCCAAGGTAATCCTTAAAATGTAGCGTGTTAGGGGTCCCAGAGGACAAGATGGGCAAATACTGCCTTCTGAGAAATAAATGGACAAAAGGGCCAGTTTATATACTTTAACCAGCTCTACATTGACTATAGTTTATATAATGGACTAATGTAGATTTCAGGGGCTCCTAACCCTTCCTAGAACATATATCAGATTCTAATTAGAGGTTGGGCATCTGTAATCCAGGATTTTAAAACCTGAAACACTTCAAAATCCGAATGTTTTTGGAGTCTCATAGTCATAATAAAAACTCACTTACATGCCATTCCTGCTGTGTCCTCCTCCATTCTTGCGTTACTTCTGGTGCATGTTTGTTGTAGCCTGTTCTTCAGCGCCAGTGAGGGGTGCATTGGATATTCTGCATAGTGTCAGCATGGGACATGCTGCACATCACACACAAAGACATGGGTCGGTATATATGACCTTGTCTGCTAGCTGCCAGCCTCTGACCCAGGGGCGGACTGGGCCGGGGGACAGATGTGATTCGGTTGGGGTACTGAGATCTGTTACATGCATCATATTACCTGTCCAATGTACTTTGTATTGCTGCACCTTGGGCTCAGATTCCCCAGACCCCAGACATACCATGACAATTGTAATATATTCAGAAAACAAATTATGTTTAGGGTATATCCCTTACTCCATCACTTCAGTATCGAAGCGCATTAATCAGAAATGAACTCTGAATAACTACACAGATGTACTAAATAACCACAGCCTGGAACACACAAATATTTACCTGGAACAATGTATATAATAAAATAATTGTTAAACATCCTCTAGGATTGGCATGGCCCACCAGAAATCACATAAAAAGATAAAACAAACTCTGGGGAGCCACTTTGGGTTCTGGGCTTTTTTGGAGTTGGCACCCCCTCCCTCTACCCCTACCCTTTTCTAAAATTTATATTTTAAAATGTATTTTAAAAGTATAATACTGTTTTTCACAATGCTGCAACAGTCTGAGAGGTTGCTACTGTGACCAGGCCCATCCCTCCATATTGCCATCTGACAATGCTTCTCCAGAAGTTCAAATTAGGCTAGGGTGAGACGAACGCAGTGCGAACGCATGTGCAGCCACACTTTATCACGGCCGTAGTAGCAGCAAATGACGGGCAATGACAGGCAATATACGAAGTACGGCTGCACGAAAGTGCAGCCACGCAACGCAAGCGGCAAACAATCGCATTTTTTTAAGAACGTCAAACCGCTAGTACGGACGTACAGAGTGCGCTGCGTCCGCTAGCTGCATTTGTGCGCGATTAGGAGACGTCAGACGCTGCTAATGTCCTGCCTACATAACGTCCAGACGCAAAAAGGGTTTTATTCGATGATCCGTACAAAATCACGGACGAAAATGCGCATCGTATGACCGCTATCGCGTATTCCGTGAAAAAATACGTCCATTGGTTCGAACGCACTTTTTCACGGACGACGCGAAAAATGCGTTCGTCTGACCCTAGCCTTAAGGGTAAACAGTATCAGAGGGCTGCCACAGGAGAGCAGTCAAATACAATGTTTCCTGCAGCTCTGATAGCTGTAGAAGCATTTCTTTACCCAATGCTCTTGAAGTGAGTCATTTGCACCCTCATAATGACTGGAGTAATTATGGTAGGAGATGTTCATGGAACAAACTTTGCCTGAGGGGAGGGAGACTGGCAAGGGTTCTTGACCCAGTGGATTCTGGTTATGCTCATAGTCTTTGATAAAATAAACAATGCCAACAGGTAACAATAGGATTGCTCACAAAACTATTTGCACAAAAGCAGAAAGTTGTGCACAAGAAGAGCATATGTCACCACAGAACGTGCCACCAATTGAAATGCCACATCAAAAAACCAAAGATCTTCACCACACTTTGTCAGGAAATGTGTCTCACTCTAGTCTAAGGGAATGCACACATCACTAAGAGAAACTCAAGAAAGCTGTAGAAAAGTGATGGGTAACCTTCTTCCTCCAAGGCCATTGGGTAAATGAACTTAGTAATAAAGATGTCTTTCAGACACGGCAAGATAATGAGGCCTACCGAAGCACCCAACAAGTTCCGTCTCAGGTGAAACTTTTCCAAAAGATGCCAAAGTCAAGTTTAGTGAAGCACAGCAATAACACAAAGTGCAACACTCGATTGTACAGCATTGCCACCGAAAACCTACGAGAGCTCACAGTGTAATGAACAAACATGCTACAAATACAAGTGATAACATAATAATTGATCAACAGTATTTAGAAATCTGCACCACTCAATTTCTTTTCAAGATTCATTTTGACGCCATGGATGTAAAAAAAATGATTAAAAAAGAGTGTTACATTTTCTTGGCAGAGACAGAAGCAATTTAATGCATTGACAACCAGATTATATCTTGATATCAGATGAAAAAGTTGTCTCTGTAACACGTTATCCACTTAGATGTTTAGCTTGATCAACGAGTCCCAGCAGAGGCTGTTTGCTTTGTGTTAGCCCTTAGGGAGAAAGATGCTCATTATGACTTAAATACTTTTGATTAAGACTGATATGATGTGAAAACAGGTCTAATAACTACATGCCATAGATTCATCACTGGCTGTCAGCAAGCTTAAAAGTTTGTTTATCTATATAGGAAGCTTCACTGTTAACTGTACCAAAGTCCTTGCACTTGATGGATGGACCTATGCATTGTTTTACCTAAATCTGTGTCATTATTAAGTTTGCCAAACAAATAAAATTAACACTTGTACTTATATGTATCATTAAGCATACTGTCAATTCAAAGGCAAAAATGGTTTCTCCTTTAAATTGAAAAGAGGTGCAATGTTGCACATCATAACAATACATTTGTATCTAAGATTAACCATATTAAGAGGATGCAATGATATTGTATTAACTGATCGGAAATTGTAGATGGAAAGGAACGTAGCTAGTGGTAGGGAAAAAGCCCAAAGGAAAGGCCCAATTTATAAAATATGCATGGAAATGGCCATGTTCTGGGTTGGGCTACTGTGGTGGGGAAAGGATGGGCTGGCCATGAGTGTGGTTGAGTGAATAAAGGCAAAGTTTAAGTTGACACGTAGCAGTGTTTTTGTGTGGGTTTGTGGGTGGAGTGCCGACTTGACACAGCCCTAGGGTCAAGCACTATTGCAGTCAAGTGGGCATTTGCCCAGTGTGCCAGATGGCCAAGCCAGACCTGCGGGAATAATATATGTTAGTTGGTTTTCAACTGTTTGACGTAGAAAAAGAATATATTTCGTATTTAAACATTTTTAAATTTAATATCTTCATATTACTAAGTAATACCAGTGAAATACTTATTCATTTTATTATTTATGGAAAATTGTTTAATCTAATCCACTGATTCCTGATTCTCTTAAGATATGACCCTTTCACCATATGTTATCATTTGCTGAATAAAGATATCAAAACTTTAGTAAACCCTCAGTAAATGCACCACTAGAACATCCTAATCATCTTGTTTCATTCCTGTTAACGACTGTAATTAAAACAGAAAATGATCCAGCAGTAAGTTATTGCATTATTTTGTATATCTTCTAATTTATCCACATGAAATTCTATCCACTATTGTTTATTTGGGGAACATTTACTGTACAAGCTTGTTGATCAAATTACCAAGACTTAGACGTTACCATGGACATAGAAAAATATATTGTCCTTGTATCATTTCTATTGAGTCCAGCTCATTATGGGGCGTGTTTCACCAATCACGTGCTGTATAGCTAAACATTGTGTTACTTGATTGTCTGGTAGCACTAGACTGTGACAGAGATTGCTCTGTGCATTTCCAGTTTCTCAGAGCTAGGAGAACATAAAGGAAATTTGCTGGGAATTTATTCTGTGCACCCAATAATGACGTCTGTCCTTACAGCTATTAAAGTTTTCAAAAAAGGTTTAATTTCTACATCAACTTCCAGAATTCACTAATCCAAGTTATTCAAAGAGTGCAATGGCAAAAACCACCAGCATTTCCCAAAAACAAAATCTGTGCAGCGGCAGGAGAAACTTCACAGTGTAGCTTCTCCTGTGGCTGTTCCAATTGTTTTTTTTGTGAAAGAATGGCTAGTTTTTTTGTGTTGCAACAATGCTGCTCTTTGCAGATGTTTGCAACTTCAGCAAACATCTGTGCTCTTTGAATAAGCCTCTATGTCTTTGATAATCTTCTATTTACATACCTACATTTAGATATATTCTACACTCACTGGCCACTTTATTAGGTACTCCTTGCTAGTATCGGGTTGGACCTCCTTTTGTCTTTGGAACTGCTTTAATTCTTCGTCGCATAGATTCATAAAGGTGTTGGAAAAATTCTTCATAGATTTTGGTCCATATTGACATAGCATATTAACAAGCAGTTGCTGCAAATTTGTCGGCTGCACATCCATGATACGAATCTCCAATTCCACCATATCCCAAAGTTGCTCTATTGGATTGTGATCTGGGGACTGTGGGGGCCATTGGAGCACAGTGAACTCATTGTCATGCTGAAGAAACCAGTTTGGGATGATTTGAGCTTTGTGACATGGTGCATTATCTTGCTGGAAGTAGCCATCAGACAATGGGTACATTATGGTCATAAAGGGATGGACATGGTCAGCAACAATATTCAAGTTGGCCATGGCATTTAAACGATGCTCAATTGGTACTAAGGGGCCCAAAGTGTGCCAAGAAAATATCCCCCACACCATTACACCACCACCAACTGCCTGAACTGTTGATACAGGCGGGGTGGATCCATGCTTTCATGTTGTTTACGCCAAATTCTGACCCTACCATCTGAATGTCACAACTGAAATCGAGACTCATCAGACCAGGCAACAGTTTTCCATTCCTCTATTGTCCAATTCTGGTGAGCCTGTGCAAATTGTAACCTCAGTTTCCTGTTCTTACCTGACAGGAGTGGCACATGGTGTGGTCTTCTGCTGCTGTAGTCCATCTGCTTCAAGGTTGACGTGGTCTGCGTTCAGAGATGTTATTCTTCATACCTTGGTTGTAACGAGTGGTTATTTGAGTTACTGTTGCTTTTCTATCATCTCTAAGCAGTCTGCCTATTCTCCTCTGATCTGACATCAACAAGGCATTTTTGTCCACACAACTTGCACTCATTGGATAGTTTCTCTTTTTTGGACCATGCTCTGTAAACCTTAGAGACGCTTGTGCTTGAAATCCCAGTAGATCAGCGGTTTTTGAAATACTCAGGCCAGCCTATCTGGCGCCATCAACCATGCCAGGTTCAAAGTCACTTAAATCCCCTTTTTTCCCCTTTCTGAACTCGATTTGAACTTCAGCAAGACATCTTCACCACATCTAGATGCCTAAATGCATTGAGTTGCTGCCATGTGATTGGCTGATTAGCATTTGTGTTCACAAGCAATTGAACAGATGTACCTAATAAAGTGGCCTGTGAGTGTATGTCTTCTGTTATTTTATTTCTTAACCACCAAATATGTGTTTTTGCAGGTGTAATGTGAAAAAGATAGCAATCACTCTTAGTTTGCCAAAAAACACGTAAAATTACATATTTCATGTTATCTTTACTTACAAAAGAAATATAAAACAACTACTGTTACACCATGACAATTAAGAAGCACCAAAACTCCGTCTAACATATATTAAAGGAACACTGTCAGGGCTATTCAGAAAGAGGGGAAAACCTTGAGAATGACTGGAGAATTGAAAATTCTAGGGCAAAATAGTCAAACCAGAAAAATACTACCATTTATCTTACTTTAAAAATTGTCTATTTGGTCTAGATTGTTCATTCTCCTGGCAATTCTCAAGGTTTTCAACTCTCTCTGAATAGCTGTGTGTATGTTAAAACCTGCAAAGGTGGGGGGGTGGAGTCAGATGGTATATATATATATATACTCTATTAAATAAACTATGGCAGTATGGAAAATGGGAATTCGACATAAAAACAGGCACTGGTTACCATTTTACTATGTGAAATAGTGTCAGTGCATGTGTAAATCTGTGTGAGTTTGTGTATTCATATATACACACTTATCTTTGGGATTCATTCAAAATCCACATCCTGCCATTGAAGACTAGATATTACTGTTTCTCCTTGTTAGCGCTTTTGATTACAGCCGGATACATCATAACAGTATTAGGTTCTTTACCTTTACTGTACAAATATTGATATCGCAGCTGGCATTATTTTAAAAAATAGGTAGCAAACATGACACGGTGGCTTGAAAGCTTAGCATATTTCTCTTCGCTAGACAAGTCTTCTCACGAATAGCATGTGTGGTCTATAGAGAAGGGTTAACAAAAATGAGGAAGCACTGTTGCCAGGAGCACATCCTGCATATATCCTGAGAACTGTGTCTTGGAAGAATATCAGAGGATTTCTCATGGTAATTAATGAGGATTAAATGTGATACTTGTCAGTTAAAGGTATACATTTAAACATATCATTCTGTTACACTATCTTGAAAGAAGCGATCAGTCTTGGTCAACAGGGAGTTGCAAATATATAGATGTTAGCTTAATCTACATTTTGCTGTACACTATATTACAAAGCATTGTCCATATTTTGGGATATATTAAATATATCTCTAAGGCTAGGGTCAGACTGAGGCAGTGCGAACGCGCGTGCAGCCGCACATAATCACGGCCGCACTAGCAGCAGATGACGGGCAATGACGGCCAATATACGAAGTACGGTCGCACAAAAGTCCGGCCGCGCAACGCAAGTGGAAAATGAACGCATTTTTTGGAGAACGTTAAACCGCTGGTACTGACGTACAGAGTGCGCTGCGGCCGCATAGCAGCGTGTGTGCGTGATTAGGAGATGTCAGACGCTGCTAGTGTGCGGCCAACATAACGTTCAAACTGCCGGATTTCCCTAGACTTCTTTTCACCCCATCGTCATGAAATACGTCCAGAATTGCGCATCGTCTGACCACTTAAGCGTATTCCGTGAAAAAATGCGTGCGCACGCATCGACGTACATTTTGACGGTGGCCGCAGAAAATGCGCTCATCTGTCCCTAGCCTAAGATAGTCAACAGGTGCGAACGTGTGTAACAACGCTACAGGACCTAAAACGTCATTCACACACAGGTTTATTCACTAAAGGTGAAACTCAGGAGAACTGTCAGGAGAAGAGAACAATCCAGACCAATTGCCGATTTGGAAAGTAAGATAAATTGGAGAATTATTCTGGTTCAGCTATTTTGACCTTGATGTTTCACTTCTCCTGCCAATTCTGCTGAGTTTCACCCTTTACTGAATAGACCTCACAGTCTATTTAACCCTTTCACTATCAAAATGTGCATACACATACAAAACCCCATTCCTTAATGCAAGAGACTAATTTGGGGAGAAACAATATTCTGTGTGGTCTCACTCCTGTCACCTTGTATTACTGTTAAGATGACACATGAAGCAGCCCCCACCTTCACTATGGCAAAAAGCTCTACAAACTTTACAACAGCCAGGGAGAGGGCAGAATACAGAGAGGACTCTGGGATCACTCACTGCTGTTCAAGGATATGATTCAGGTGGTTATAATAATAATACCCTGTATTTGGCCATAGGCTTTCTTTCCTTGAGCCGGGACCTTGTGGGCTCCCATAAATGTGAGTGGTCTATACTCTGGCTAAAACATTCTGACCAACCCTGTGATGACTACCTGCACTATTATTGTTCTTCTATGATGTGTTTTTTTTGAGGAACATTGATGAACAAATGAATCCGATACCAGCACTTTAGAGAAGATCAACATATCCCTCCCTCCGATTTTCTTGAGTATTGGACTATTATACACTTGAGCACTTTGTTTTTGGAGTTCACTCCATGCACGTGCACTTTAAAAATGATGATATTATAAACTGACATCAAGCACTGTTGCACTTTCTTTCAGCACTACTGTTATGAATTTTTGCATGTTCACTTATTAACTAATCTGAATGCGCCGTATGGTTCTGTTTTCGCCTTTGTCCTTTATGACACATATTTTGGTTGTTTTATATGTGTTTTTTACCATGTTATAGGCAGCATCTGACTATTTATTAGCACTTTATCTTAGCACTTTACCCAAACGTTAGATTAATTTAGCAGGCGCCCACACTGTGCAGTGTATATATATATATACACCTCCTGGTTATAATAATAATAACTGAAAATCTCTGTACAGTACAGATACAAGGTGTTACTGTAATTTCCATATAAAGGCATTATACCCATATACAGGTATTTTTTTTATTCTCTTGGTATATTTTGGAAGTTGCATTGCTAATAATCTCAATAAAAATTCCTATAAGCAGGAGATCTGACCATTTTCATTATCTATCTTTTTATCATGTTTACTGTATGTGACATTAAGGCTATTTCTGCCTGTAAGCTAATAGTGCAGCTCCCACCTGAATTTATGCAATGTAAGGGACACCATCTAGAACTTGAACCTTTCATATCAGTAATATTTCTGTAAGGGTGAATTACAAATAAGCAAATTTACAGTATTTTACAGCTTTTAACTAACTTAGTGTAACACTCTTTATGCTAAATTGCTAAATTACCCTACACTTTGAAACACATTTTTCAAATAAATGTTATGAAAAGATATTTTCAACAAAAAGCACTTAACAGCGAAAGGGTTAAAAGGACATTCTATTTGTTTTGAAAATTCTGAATGTTTTCCTTTTTAAAGGTGAAACTGTAGACTGCTCTCCCCCCTGACCTAAATACGTGAAATTTACTTAAGTCACTTTTGAGCTCCAGGATGTTTATAGAAAACGGACACTTTGAAAGAATGATTTTGGTTGTAAATCTGCCATATTCTGGAAGTAGTTAACTAAGATGTCATTTATTTTTTCCTTTTAGACAGCACTTTTATAAACAAATTATAGCAGTAAAGAAACATGATTATTCTTGCTTCTAAAGTTTAATATCTTAATTTACTTTTTCAGAGCTGAAAACACTACACTGCTAATAAAATGTCAAATACCATTCTGGAAAGCCACTGCTAGTCAGAAAGGTAGCCCCATCTAGTGGTATTTTAAAGATAATTGATATGGCAGTTGAGACTATCAGGGTTATTCCTTTTTCCCCCCCACGATTTGTAACAGTTAACAAATGACAGGTAGAGAAATGAAAATACACATAATAAAAGAGCATGGGTAATAATGTACCTTGAGGATCCTATGGGATACCAGCAGTTACTGAGATACACATGAGCAAACGGCTAATTGTAACATGAGACCAAAGAAAGAGAATCAGAAAGATCAGTTAATTAGAGATTAGATAAGGAGAAAGAGAAAGGGAAAGCGGGATAAAATAATTAATAAAAAAAAGGTGGGGAGATCGGCCATGGCCCCCCATTGCCACTCCCCCCACAGTATCTCACTCCCTGTTATGAAGCATATGAAGGCCAATCAGCAGGCGACGGAGAAGCTAAATTCTTCATTCCCGGTTCACCTCATCCATTAATCCACTGCGGGCCCCCTCCCGCCACACCTGCAAACGAGAGTTGCCTGGAAAAGGAGGTGGAGGCGGTATAAAGTTGGCAATAATACCAAAGGCAATGGAACTCAGACAATCTATCTTCAGAGGTCGATAAATGCTCATCCAGACTGCATGTGTCCTCAACTTGAGAAACCAAATCTATAATTGTGGGCACTGCTGGCTTCCTCCAATAAAGAGGAATCAGACCACGTGCTGACAAAAGTATGCAGAAAGCTACGAACTTGCAATAACCCGACCAGGTACGGGTGGGTGTAATAACAGAAACAGTTTGGGACTGAACTCCAGATTAAGGCCGGTGACCTCAAATATCATGGTCTGAACAACGATCCAATACGTCTGAAGTGGTGTGCAAATCCACCAAATATGGAGGTAGTAGTCAACTTCCTGATCACACCTCCAGCAGATGGGATCGTATGTCAGGGCGAAACAAGAGATCTGCAGGGGAGTCAGGTACCAAAAACTTAGGATTTTATAGGACGTCTCATGATATCTTACTGCTCTAGTGGCATGATGTACTAAGTAAAAGATAAACGTCCAGGACTTCTTGGAGATAGGTTAGTCTAAAATGTCTTCCCAGCGACCCACAAATGGAGGTGACAATGAATCAGTGCACTGAAGTAGGGCATACAAAGTCGAATTTCCACAGTCTGAGGCTGGGTTCACACCTAAGCGTTTTTAATACGCGCGTTTTAACGCGCGTTTTTCACCGGCATTTTCCTTGCGTTTCACGAGCGTTTTGCAAAATCGAAACGCGCGTTGTACGCGCGTTTTGTGATTGACTACGGAGGTGTCCAATAGGAAATTTACTGTCTTAATTACGGAGGCGACCAATGAAAAAGACCTCCCTGTGCACGAACCAAAGTTGCAAAATGGAGATCTGCCCAAGACGCACCATTGCAACAATCGCAGCTTTCCACTATCTGCGCTTGAGGAGAAGGAGGCAGGCGATGGCCAGGCGACGCTACTGGGTGCATCTGACCATTGCAGACCGACAACGAGGTCAGGTCTGGGCGTTGTTTGCAACTCTGCGTGCACACGAGGAGAAGTTTATGCAATACACACGGTAAAGAGGTTAGTACATGTACCCTGCTTTTATTGTTGTTGTGTCCCATATGATGGCACCATCAGAGATTTGATTTGCTATTAATTCCCCTTTTTGTTTTTTTATTTTATTTTACAATAGTTTTGATGAGCTGCTGGACTTTATGTCCCCCACCTTGCAACGGCAGGACACCTTCATGCGTGAGAGCATTGCACCGGTGGAAAGATTGCTGATTACGTCAACTAACATCACTACACACATAATACAGTGCGATGTGCTGTCGGGGTTATTCAAAGAGAATCAAGCCGTCACTGCATGTTTGGTTACTTTTCTTCCAATACGGAGCAGATCGGCGATCCCTTCACCTACCCTGCGGTGGTTTCAGCAAGTGCCACAGGGCCGATGTAGTGTAGGGAAAAGCCGCCGCAAACCTGCTGAACACTCACCCCATAACCCGGCAATTGCTTGCCCAAACCCTGCAAAAACATATGGATTAACCCCGCCGAACACACCGGAGAAACCCGAGCACGAGTCGATCAGAACGCAGAGCAGCCGCCGGTCAATAAAATAATTAAAGAGACTTTTTACTGTTGCTTTAAACCAAGAACGGTTTATTCTACAACTATGTAGAAAAAAAGGTAAATATTATCCTAAATTATACAAATTAAACCACATATTGCCTAAACAAACACAAAACAGCCAACGGGCAAGGCATTTTCCCTCCTCAGCAAGGTAAAGAAAATGAAAAAGGTGCCTAGGGATACAGAGCTTATAAATTCTGATAGTGATGCTCGTCACCCTGCATCTCCTCCCTCCTTCCACAGCTGGGTTTGGGATATCTGAAAGGGGGCTGTGTGTGTGAGTACCATGTTTCAGGGGGGTGGTGCATGGGTGTTTGTGGGTAGTAGGTGGTAGGTGGAGGAGTGTGTGTGTGCAGGTGTGTGGTATGTAGAGGTGTTTGTGTTGTAGCTTGTGTATGTTGTTGGGAGGAGCGTTCTTCAGGTGGAAGGAAGGAGTCGAGGGCACGGGTGATGGCATCACGTGCCTCTGTCTGTTGACTCCTAGGCACCCTTTTCATTTTGTCCTCCAAGCTGAGGAGGAAATGGGCCTCACCGGACATTTTCTGAACATTCTGCACCAGGTCCTCCATGACGCAGATCACTCGGTCGTCCTCACGCTGGGTCCTCTGTCGACGGCCCCTTAAAATTGTACGTCTTCGTACAGGAGGTGTCATGGCTGGTGTGGCAGACCTTGGCACAGAAGTCGTTGGTGCCTCTGTCTCTGTCTGTGTTTGTGACGGTGACGGTGAGGGTTGGGTTTCCGACATTTCTAACGAGGTGCATGGCTGTGGTTCTTGGGTGGCCGTGTCCTCCTCATGGTCGTCCTCCTGCCTCTCCCAGCTGCTGTCAGTGCTGTCAATAGCAAATAATACATTAGTGGGTGCATTATATTATTATTTACATGTTCTGTAAAACAATATCCACGACCCTCATAAACATTGTTATTGGTTTGCATTTCCACGCATGGGATGAGAAATTCCAGCTGGTCAGCATGTACATAGCGCGATGGCACACTGGCAGCCGCTCCACTCCGGTACTCCTTTTCTTTACGCCTGTGGCGGATGAAAGCATCCTTAATGCTCTTCCACTTTTGCTTCATGTTATTCACTGTTGAAACAAAATGTAAGCATGAACTAATTTTGTTTTTCCTACACTTCATAGGTATTTAGCAACCGGACAGTCGTTGGTCAGTCTGCACTATGCCTTCATGATCGGACAATCAACAGCTAGCAACATCATTCGGGAAACATGCTGTGCCCTATGGGATATCCTTCATGATGTCGTTATGAAGAAACCCAACAAAGAGGAGTGGATGGCGATTGCAGACGTTTTTGCAAAGACCTGCAATTTTCAATTTTCAATTTCAATTCTAAAAAATATTTTTCTTTTGTCCTGTTTGCGGTATCCGATGCAAATTACTGCTTCACGTACATAGACATCGGATCGTACGGGAGCAGCTCGGACGCAGCAGTATTTGCCCATTGTATGCAAAAAAAACCTGTGTCTTCGTTTAAAAAGTTTATGTTTTGATTAATAAAATTTGTTTGTATATAACGGATTTCAGACCTTTTTGTATTTTTTTTAAAAAAAATACACGCTGTGTGCTTCTCCGGTTTTTATAGCCATGACCACAGCAGCTGTCATGGGTATTCATTGCCCCTAGGCCACACATGGGTATTTATTGCCCCTAGGTCACACTTGGGTATTTATTGCCCCTAGGCCACACATGGGTATTTATTGCCCCTAGGTCACACATGGGTATTTATTGCCCCTAGGCCACACATGGGTATTTATTGCCCCTAGGTCACACATGGGTATTTATTGCCCCTAGGCCACACATGGGTATTTATTGCCCCTAGGTCACACTTGGGTATTTATTGCCCCTAGGCCACACATGGGTATTTATTGCCCCTAGGTCACACATGGGTATTTATTGCCCCTAGGCCACACATGGGTATTTATTGCCCCTAGGTCACACATGGGTATTTATTGCCCCTAGGCCACACATGGGTATTTATTGCCCCTAGGTCACACTTGGGTATTTATTGCCCCTAGGCCACACATGGGTATTTATTGCCCCTAGGTCACACATGGGTATTTATTGCCCCTAGGCCACACATGGGTATTTATTGCCCCTAGGTCACACATGGGTATTTATTGCCCCTAGGCCACACATGGGTATTTATTGCCCCTAGGCCACACATGGGTATTTATTGCCCCTAGGTCACACATGGGTATTCTTGTTTTATGTACCTCTGGTATCACGTTCTCGGTTGCTGCAGGTCTTCCAATCCGCCCACAACTTCTCCCCGATCTCCTGCCATACTCGCAGCCTCGCTGTTCTATTTTTATAGTCGCTCCTCCGCTGGTCATAGATGCATGGTTTCCCATGCACCAGACAGATGAACAGCTCCGCGTCGCCCAGACCTACGCCAGCTCCAGCTCCAGCTCCAGCATCAGCATCCATCTTCAAACTTCACACACAGCGGCGTTTGAATTTCCCGGGGGTGTGGTGTCTTCCTGCCATGTGCCTGGCATGTGCAGAACGCGCACGCGCACTGTTCGAAAACGTACGTTTTTGAATTGGAAAACGCGCAAACGCGCGTTCACGTCAAACTCTATGGCCGCGAACGCGCTGATAACTGCCCCAAAGAAGCTCCCGCACTTTTTTGGACGTAGGGCGTTTATCAGCGCGTTCATGCGCGCTGAGAAACGGCCAGGTGTGATATGCCCACATAGGGAATAATGGTATTTCACTGTTTGAGCGTTTTACAGTGCGCAGGAGCGTGCTGTAAAACGCTTAGGTGTGAACCCAGCCTGAGGGAAGAGCCAGAGCACAGAAATGCTCAAAGGGCTTAAAGTCCTGACAAATGATGGCGGCCCAGCAGAGATCGAAGGTAGTGTCTCAACTGCAGAAAAATACACATGTGGTGGTTAGACAATGCTGGGCTTCCCTCCACCCTTGGTATTGCTTCTTCGGACGGGATATGGGCAACATGCATTGCCGACACCCGTCTCTGTCTATGAGGTGTCTTTGAAGGGTAGGACAAAGGCCACCCGGGAGACCCGGATTAGCAATCATAGGTAAAATGGTGTGGCTGACAGGGAGTGTGAAACTTTCAAGTGATCCCATAAGTCTAAAGTCCTTCAGATTTTGGTTTGCAGAGCGTCCCGAAGGGAAGTCTGGGTTTTCGTCGAGCCCAAACGAATTGTATTGCAAGGCCGCAAAGAAGGTGGCAAGGGTCGCAATGGGATACCAGGGTTATTCAAAGAGAGCGAAACTGGCACTGAAATTGCACCGTACAGTGAATTTCCCCATACAGTGCAGTTTCGGGGCCATTTGGCTATTCAAAAGCTGGCAATTCGCCAAATATTGGCAAATTGCCAGGGAAATACGGGTCATCTTAAGCAGCAGTGAACTCCCCATAGAGAAGCAATGGTTAATCTATTCAGAGAACACCGAACAGCAGAGAAATGCCCTGATGTTTCGTGGTTTCATTCTGCTTGTTTAATCAGGCGAATCCCATAGGCTTCAATGTTAAAAATATTCCCGTTTTTATTAAATATTTATTAAACCACTTATTCTTTTAATTTGCAGCAAAAATTCTCTTTATTTATTGTTTAAGGATTTTTTAGGCAATTTTTTTTTCCCGTTTCTTATTTTTTCTGTAATAGACCTTTTCATTATTATTCATAGGACATTATATAATAATTCCAGGCATATATTGTGCAGTAGTTTTTTTGCAGACACCTTTTCAAAGTCGTTTTTTTTTTATGCCGTTTGTTGGCTTTTTATGGCGGCTGGTTGGCGCTGTGTTTGGCAGACAGACTTTTTTCAGACGCGTTCGGCAGGTTTTGCAGCGACTTATCAGATCCGCTGCAAAACCTGAACGGATCCGATCTGATAATCCGGTGGCTTATCAGATCGGATCTAATGTTTTCCAGCGGTTTTTACTATCGGTTCGGCGGCTTTTCCCTGCACTCCGAGGACACTGTGGTGAAAGCTGAATTCACCCCAGGGTCAGGGAATTTGATTCCCCGAAGTGCGGGGAACGAAGGAGCACTGAAAGTCTTTCAATAACCCCTATTGTGTTACAAAAACATATCTAAAACTTTAATGAATTCAGATTTTCCATCTATAATCCATTTTCCAATCAGTTGGAAATTTAGTTGAAATTAATATAGAAATCCTGTATTTCACACCAAACTTAAACAATTTGAAGGAAAGACAAAACAGAAAACCTTAGCAGACATTAGCGACTTGTTGACAAAATGCAAATGATTGTTATGTATTTATTTATTTATTTATAAAGGATTTTACCAGCAAGGATACATTGAGATTTCTCTCGTTTTCAAGTATGTCCTGGGTTCAAGAACATTGAGTGGTTACAGAAATACAAAGTAGTAAAATGCAAGATATTAACACAAAACAAATATACAGATTAACAGAAAATAAATATGTAGGAAATATAGCCATTATGTTACATGTTTACAGGTGCATTCTGTATATAGTCACTATGTTACATGTTTACAGGTGCATTCTGTATATAGTCACTATGTTACATGTTTACAGGTGCATTCTGTATATAGTCACTATGTTACATGTTTACAGGTGCATTCTGTATATAGTCACTATGTTACATGTTTACAGGTGCATTCTGTATATAGTCACTGTGTTACAGGTTTACAGGTGCATTCTGTATATAGTCACTATGTTACATGTTTACAGGTGCATCCTGTATATAGTCACTATGTTACATGTTTACAGGTGCATTCTGTATATAGTCACTGTGTTACATGTTTACAGGTGCATCCTGTATATAGTCACTATGTTACATGTTTACAGGTGCATTCTGTATATAGTCACTATGTTACATGTTTACAGGTGCATTCCTTATTGAGGGATGTTAATAGGGAGCTCTTAAGTGACTTTAGACTGGGGGAAGATTCGATGGCGTCTGGGAGGTTATTCCATAAACTGTCAATATATATAATACTGTATATAGAGCAATGAATACCTCTTTGCTGCTGTTCTTTTAATGTATCAAATATTAGTATAAAATGTTTTACACACGAGGCATCGGACTAGCTCAAAATGCACAGGTTTAGCAATTTTGTCCATTGGCTTCCATGTACAGTATTACTATACACTTAAATTAACAAAATTAACTAAGGCACATCGACAGACTTTAATATTTGTTTGTTCATCCTTTAGAAAATATGGTGAAGAGCATATTTTATAGATAATACAGTATCTCATATCAGTGATTTCAATGCAATATATACAGGTATATATTATACTTCCAATATTTACAAGGGGGTTTGAAAAATCAACACGGATATTTAAAATGCCTGCTTGCCGCTTGCTTTAAGGCCAGGGTCAGACGAACGCATTTCTGACGGCCAGCGTCAAAACGTACGTAGTTGCGTGCGAACGCATTTTTTCACGGAATACGCTTAAGCGGGCAGATGATGCGCAATTCTGGACGTATTTCATGACGGAGCTGTAAAAAAAAGAGAAAAATCCGATGAATCTAATCAATTGATAAATGTAAAAATAAGGGTAAGGGTATAAAAAGCCATTTTGGAGATGGAGGCGTTTTCCAAAGATGGATCCTGCACATGTCTTTGTGTTTGCTGCGATGGGGTACCTGTACCTCAAGAGGAAGAGAAAGCGGCGAACCTGGGTTCATGAAATCAACGCTGCCAGACCCACGCATGGACACTTTGTGACGCTGTACAGGCCACTGCGAGAGAGGGACCCCGTGAAGTTTTTCAACTACATGCGGATGTCCATCGCTCCTTTGATGAACTTTTGTTGCGGGTACGCGAGCCACTGACCAAGAGGGACACCTTAATGCGGGCCGCCATACCACCGGAGGAGATGCTGGTCATCACTTTGCGGTACGTACTGTCAAACACCTGTATACATGACATCGCTGCCAGTCACCTGACATGAGTGCATCATGTCTGTAGTCACATGCCCAATGTCACACGCATACACACACACACACAGGCATCATATCACACGTACATAATCATAAATGACTCCGACAACAATGTAGACCAAAATAATAATATAATATGAAACATGAAATAAAATAACAGTAATATATTCGGGACATATATTAAAGATTGTAAACTGAAGGTCAGGATATATAAAACGTTAAACCAAATAATACATGACAAACAAAAATAAAACATATTCATGACCTGTATCACCGATCATGATACCGCCGAGCATCTGGGTCATGAGGGCCGGTGGTGTGGCTAGAGCTGGACCCCGACTCTGTGTGTGGCCTGGCTCCAGGGGGCATGGCTGGGTGGGTGGACAGCACCTGACTGGGGAGGGAAGATCCACTGGCATTGGTGGATTGTGGCACAGCATGGTAAGCGGCTGCGTGATAGGGACGGGAAAGTATGTCCTCCAATATTGCCAGAGATCTGTGCCGGTACTCCATCTTCTCCGCCTCGCTCATCTTGTTGAGGAGGAGCATACAGGCATTAAAGAACGACATGTCCACGGAGTCCGCAAGCATGCAGCGTTGGTGTGGATGGTTGGTTTGAGCCTCCATGAAGGTAACCATGGCCTGCTCCAGGTCTGTAGCTGGTGCCCTTCTCCTCTGTGCAGGTCTGGTGCTGACTGTTGTTGCGGTACCTGCCACCTGTTGTGTCTCCGAATCCTCCTCTAGTTGGGACTCTGCAACACCCTGGTTCTCCTCCTCCTGGCAGCTGGCAGAACCTCCTGGCACCATGTGTTGTACCTGTGTGCCGGAGGTCGATGGCTGGTCCATGCTGCTGATGCTACTGCGCGGCTCCTGGGTCCTTCGGAGGAACGACAATTGCTCAGCATAGATGTATCCACGGACCTTTTTCCCACCAGCTCCAGAGCGCGCAGCCATGGCTTGCTTCTTCTGCACCCGCGTGTAGTTGTCGCGTACTGTGCGCCATTTGTTCATCGCCTCTTGTGCTGCAAAACATGATGAGTGTGACATTAGCTTGTGTTCATGGTATGTGATCATATTCAAACATTCTTGTTTTGTCTTCTAGGTATCTCGCTAGTGGATGCAGTTTGAAGGATCTGCATTATAACTTCAGCGTTGGCAGATCAACAGCTGGTGAGATCGTCCACAAGGTGTGCCAAACCATATGGGAGACCATGAAGGACCAATGTTTGCCAAAACCGACACACAAGGCATGTCTAGAAATTGCAGCAGGATTCTGGGAGAGAGCCAACTTTCCAAACTGCCTGGGAGCCGTGGATGGCAAACATGTCCGCATAGTGAAGCCACCGCACAGTGGCTCACTGTATCAGAATTATAAACATTACTTTTCTATGGGCCTACTGGCGGTGGCAGATGCCAACTATAGTTTCGTCTATGTGGATGTCGGTTCATACGGCAAAGACTCTGACTCCACACTGTTCAGGAACTCCACACTGTGGAATGAAATTGAGAGTGGGTCCCTGAACATCCCTAGAGCCGCACCATTGCCTGGCAGTGACGTGACAGTCCCCTATGCCTTCGTGGGTGATGAAGCATTCGGCCTATCCACACACCTCCTAAGGCCCTACTCAGGGACACACCTGAATGTGAAGAAGCGGGTGTTTAATTATAGGCTGTCGCGGGCGAGACGGTATGTGGAGTGTACCTTTGGCATACTGACAAACAAGTGGAGGATTTTACATAGACCGCTGGATGTACAGGTTGATTTCTGTGTGAACATTGTGAAATGCTGTTGCATTCTACATAACTATGTGCGGGCCAGGGATGGTTTTAATTTTGACGATACCCTCACAGTTGTCGGTCTTGAGGATGATGTGAACGATGACATCATAGCGGTGAATAGATACAGCAACAGGTATCGCGATGCTCTATCTAATTATTTGACCAGTGATGCAGGTCAGGTGCCCTGGCAGCTGGGGAGCATTTGAGATTTCACCTCTAGGATTACATATTTTTATTTATTGTTATTATTGTGATTTACAGGTATGGGATTATGAATTAAATAATCTTATACTCACTCTGGATGTGCTGTTCTTTCTCGGACCACGTATCGTACTCCGGGTACACCACACGGGACACCACGACCCATGCGCTGGCCTTCTTCACTTTATCCTTGTACCGGTCGCAGGCCGTGTCCCAGATCTCGGGATGCTCACCCACAGCGCTGATCAGCCTCTCCACGTCCATCTCTGGTCCAGCAGCCATGTTCGACGGTCGCAGGTACGCTCCAACAAACTGCAGGAAACTTTGGCTGTTTGGACGTTATGTTGGCCGCACAATAGCAGCGTCTGACGTCTCCTAATCACGCACACACGCTGCTATGCGGCCGCAGCGCACTCTGTACGTCTGTACTAGCGTATCACGTTGTGCGAAAAATGCGTTCATTTGCCGGTTGCGTGGCGTGGGCGCATTGTACGCACGTACTGCGTATATTGGCCGTCATTGGCCGTCATGTGCTGCTACTTCGGCCGTGATTTAGTGCGCCTGCACGCGCGTTCGAACTGCACCAGTCTGACCCTAGCCTTAGTGTGACAAAAAAAACTCGATTACCTGGGCAATTGTAATGGAATTTTAGGAATTAAGTTGTCTGGAAAACACACAAAATATATTCTATGTGTATGTATCATATATACACCTTGATAAAGACCACATGCTGGTCGAAACATCGTTTTTTAGCGTGAATCTTTATTTAATAGATATCTATTAAAAAATTCAGTCAAGTGCATTCTTTAAGATTTTATGTATTTGCATTTTCTTCAGCACAGGAGGGGGGGTTATGGGAGAGTGCTAAATTCTGTTTTTTATATATATATATATATACATTTATATAGATAAGAAAAAAATTGAATCTATATATATATATATATATATACATGCATACACACATACACAGACATGATGGAGTTAATCTAAGTATCCAAATTCATCCCAGTTATCAAAATCCAAATGTCCTGAAAAATGAGTGACAGTGTACGCAGAATATTAAGTGCAGACAAATTGCTTGAAACAACAAAAATGCATTATTAATGGATTGTAAAACCAACGGCATATTGCTGAATATACTGTACTGAGCCTCTGCTAATACTAATTAATCTTCATTTGTTACAGCTGACCTGCAATAAACCATAATGGCTCCAAATGTTAAAGCACATTTCCAGTATTATCATAAAAACGACCAGCCATATAATGCTTTATAAAATAATAATAATAACAACGATAAATCTAAATAATAGGGTAAATTACATAAATTGAAAAATAGGGAATAAA
Organism: Leptobrachium leishanense; assembly: GCA_009667805.1. Lineage (NCBI taxonomy): Eukaryota > Metazoa > Chordata > Amphibia > Anura > Megophryidae > Leptobrachium > Leptobrachium leishanense. Next base: position 295,140,035 of record CM019066.1, read on the forward strand.
TAGGAAAATAGGGAATTAAACATTCTGAATGGAAGTGTGCATTAGCAACTTGTGCCTAATTATTTATTTATTTATTTATTTATAAAGGATTTTACCAGGAAGGATACATTGAGATTTCTCTCGTTTTCAAGTATGTCCTGGGTTATTAGCTCCTTACTCTGCTGCACCTCATTTTAGAGATTGAGGAAAGCCGTGCATTACATCTTCCCTAATAACAAGAGGGGTTAGATGGCTTTTGGATATAGTCTGCTGACAAGTTGTTGAAAAATAATTGTTTAATGCATTTACTGTATTAAAATAGAAATTTAAAAAAGTAAAAATTAAAATTTTTGTTTAACGCAAACATTCTCTGGTACATCACTTTATAGATCATTTTAAATACATTCCTCATTGAAGATTCTGTCAAGTTACATATTAGAAATATGTCCATTTCACATGATAGATTGCTGTATGCACGGACTGAAACACAATGTGGAAATAAATCAAGGGCCAAACTCTAACAGGGTTATTCAGAGAGCATGAAAAGCAGGAGAATGACTGGAGAATGAAAAATTCTAGGTCAAAATAGCCAAACCAGAAAAATTCTCCCTTTCATCTCACTTTCCAAATCGGCTATTTTGACCTAGAATTTTTCATTCTCCAGTCATTCTCCTGCTTTTCACGCTCTCTGAATAACCCTGTAAGTCAGTGGTCCCCAACCCTGGCCCTCATGGCCCACTACTTGGGGAAATGCAGAATGAATCCTGCAATCACTGAGCAGCAAATCATATCACCATAAAGGGATAACAGAATGTTGATGGATCAGTTAAGCTGAAACATTAAGGAGTGGTTTGGGAGAACCTTATATTCTGTGTCTGGTTGCCGCCAACTGTTTTGTGATTTTAAAATAATCTATAAAGATTAACAGTTCCCAAATAAACTGAGTAATGATCAAAGAGGATTCTTTGCAGGGATTAGACATCTCCAAACTGTTTCTAGATACAAAGAGTTTAGGATAAAAAAATCTGAATAGCAGGAAACGCAACTGCCTACAGCTAAAATGAGGACGCTAAAGGGGAAAAATAGCATTCACTAATCTCCCTTTAGCGTCCCCGTTTTACCTGTAGATTACGGGGGCGTTGAGTCCAGCAGCCTGCTTCGTATCAGCCGCTCATGTGTTATTGTAGGACCCAGACATATTAAATATCCTTATTTTCTGGAGACTCAGCAGATTCAAAATACATCATTTTTACATTATATACAGTCAGGTCCAGAAATATTGGGACATCGACACAATTCTAACATCTTTGGCTCTATACACCACCACAATGGAGTTGGAATGAAACAAACACAATGTGCTTTAACTGCAGACTGTCAGCTTTAATTTGAGGGTATGTACATCCAACTCAGGTGAACGGTGTAGGACATACAGCAGTTTGCAGATGTGCCTCCCACTTGTTAAGGGACCAAAGGTAATGGGACAGAATAATAATCATAAATCAAACTTTCCCTTCTTAATACTTGGTTGCAAATCCTTTGCAGTCAATCACAGCCTGAAGTCTGGAACGCATAGACATCACCAGACGCTGGGTTTCATCCCTGGTGATGCTCTGCCAGGCCTCTACTGCAACTGTCTTCAGTTCCTACTTGTTCTTGGGGCATTTTCCCTTCAATTTTGTCTTCAGCAAGTGAAATGCATGCTCAATGGGATTCAGGTCAGGTGATTGACTTGGCCATTGCATAACATTCCACTTCTGTCCCTTCAAAAACTCTTTGGTTGCTGAGGGACCTCATGATACCTTTTTTATTGGACTAACGTTACATTTAAAAGAAAATTTAATTTCCATTCAGTTTTCAACCATTTACAGCTTTTAAAATATTTTTTTTTTACACATTTCATCATCCAAACCTTTTGTGGTTATATATTTTCTATGTTAAAAAAAAAATGGAAATGGGAACCTGTTACTGTATTTTTCTGAAAAAATACGCGATTTTAACTAAAACTGAATAAACAAAACTTTTTCGCTTCAATTTTCGCAGATTGTGTTTTATGAATAAAATTACTATGCATAAAACAATGAATTTGCTCGGGGGTGGAAAATGAGAAGGTGAGTAACGGCAGTGGTATTGCTTTTTATACGTGACAAATGGACAATGCCAGATTTTTTTTGTTTAATTTTTCACATAAGCTGGTCATGTTTGACATCATTGGAAAGGCCATGACCCTTTAGCTTCTATGAATTAGGAAATATGGGAGTCCAAAGGATCCCTGTATCGCTCCAATAGGGATTGCTAAGGAAGGGGTCCCTTTCTGACAGTGGGCAGGGGGAGGCCCCAGAGGCCTCCCCCTTCGGGATAAGTTTGCCATCGGTGCCGGACCGCAGTACAGGGAAGATGCACTGACTGAGTCTTCAGGCACCATAGTGAAGGACTTGCTCAGTGCATAGACCACCATTAGGGTGTTAAGAGGGGCATCATTGAAAAGGTCAGACTGTGACGTTTCCAGTGATTCCTCTCTTTATTTGTGGCCCCTCTGGATGAAGAGATGGAGGGGTCCAAATCGCCACCTCCTCTTCAGGCATTCACCCGGGTGGTGCCTGAAAATTACGTAATCACGGGTCGGTGCAATGACGTATGTTCGCGGGATGGGTCCCATGGGATGGTCTGACTATAAGAAAGTCAGAAGACTGCAGGGCTCCAACCAGAGTGGTCAGGGTCTCCCCCTGGCTGCGGAAACCCCATGACATGTGGGGGACATCCTCTGCATGTTGCCGGGAATCCCCAGGACATCCCCCACAAGTCATCGCAGCCAAGAGGTTAAAATTCCTATGTAATATAGGGAGCAGGAAGTTATGTTTCTTGATCTGAACCTTAGAGTGGAAGGAGGACATTTACAGAGTGATATCTATAGGAAACCCACTGATCGCTATAGTGTTCTCCATTAATAGAGCTTTTACTGTATGCTAGAAATGTGATCAATTCACTTCCCAGACGTCATTTCACAAGGGTAGTGAGGAATGTCTCGGACCTTGTGAGGTTGGGTAAATATTTAGATTGTTTATCTTATTACATCTAGAAAGGAAAAAGAGAAGAAACATAGAAACATAGAAAATGTCGGCAGATAAGAACCTTTCGGCCCATCTAGTCTGCCCAATTACATGGATACTTTACCTGGATTTATCTTTGTTTAGGATAGCCTTATGCCTATCCCATGCCTGCTTAAATTCAATTACTGTTTTGGCCTCTACCACTTCAATTGGAAGACTGTTCCATGTATCCACCACCCTCTCAGTAAAATAATGCTTTCTGATGTTACTTTTAAACCTTTGCCCCTCTAATCTAACACTATGTCCTCTTGTTTTGCTACTTTGTTTCCTTTTAAATATACTCCCTTCCTCTACCTTGTGGATTCCCTTTACGTATTTAAATGTTTCTATCATATCTCCTCTGTCTCGTCTTTTTTCCAAGCTGTACATGTTAAGATCATTAAGCCTTTCCTGGTAACTTTTCTCCTTCAAGCCGTACACCATTTTAGTAGCCCTTCTCTGAACTCTCTCTAAGATGTCTATATCCTTCTGGAGATACGGTCTCCAGTACTGCAACAGTACTCCAAGTGAGGTCTCACCAGTGCTCTGTACAGTGGCATGAGCACTTCCCTTTTCCTACTGCTAATACCTCTCCCTACACAACCAAGCATTCTGCTAGCATTTCCTGCTGCTCTATTACATTGACTACTTACCTTTAGATCCTCTGAAATAATAACCCCTAAATCCTTTTCCTCAGATGTTGAGGTTAGGACTGTATCAAATATTCTATATTCAGCCCTTGGGTTTTTACGTCCCAGGTGCATTATCTTGCACTTATCCACGTTAAAACTCAATTGCCACAGTTTCCACCATTTTTTTAGTTTACCTAAATCATTTGTCATTTGGCTGATCCCTCGAGGAACGTCAACCCCGTTGCAAATCTTTGTGTCATCAGCAAAAAGACATACTTTTCCATTAATACCTTCTGCAATATCACTAATAAAAATATTAAAGAGAATGGGTCCAAGTATTGACCCCTAAGGTACCCCACTGGTAACAAGACCTTGCGCCGAATAAACTCCATTTACCACAACCCTCTGTTGCCTGTCACTCAGCCACTGCCTAATCCATTCAACAATATTGGAATCCAAGCTCAAAGATTGCAATTTATTGATAAGTCTTCTATGCGGAACAGTATCAAAAGCCTTACTGAAATCTAAATAAGCAATGTCTACTGCACCACCTGTGTCTATTATTTTTGTTACCCAATCGAGAAGAGTAATTCTAGGATTCCCTTTGGCAGTTCATTAATTGAGTTAGTGACAAAATATATGGCATTATTAGGAACCATTGGAACTTTTTGCAAAAAACATTTCCAGAGGTGAAGGAATATAGGTCTTTACCTTATTTCATAGAAGAGCAATAAAAATCCTAAAAACTATTTGGTTCGTGCAGATATTGACCCTAAGAGAAGCTTACAACAAGAAAGGTGAAAGAGAGAATGACACAACACAAATCAACAACCAGGACTTGGAAGGTAGATTTACCAGTTGCAGAGCATTCCATTTGGGTAAACGATAAAATTGCTCAATTACGTTAATTACGTTATAGATCACGTTCCACCACTGAGAGGGGAAGAAAATCGAGAACTGTTACTTGAGAAAAAGGTGTGGATCCACAAATTGGACACTTTATGGCCTAAAGGTATCAATAAGGAAGTTAATCTTGAACTGGTTTTCGAATTATTTAATTTTCCTTTTTTCAGAACTTGAAAACGCCAAAGCTCTGTATTGGCACCTCAGAGTAAGAGATACTCAATTATTATATTTTTTATATTGAATTATGTGCACGTGTGATGCTGTGAGACCTTAATCCCTTTTGGAAATCCAAAACTGTGAAAAAGCAACTGGAACCCCAGACTATTTGCACCTGGACACATTTGTGGTAGACTTTATTCTTTGTATGAGCTTCCTGCTATCAGGGAAGATGCAAGATTGTTGGCACCAGCTATTCTTCGTATTGTCTGATTATCACCTCCATCTGCTACTGTACTATTGTTCTATGGGAATGTGAAGGCCTTGTCCTCTAAGGCTGGGGTCAGACAAACGTAGTGTGAACGTGCGTTTAGCCACACTTTATTACGGCTGTGGTAGCAGCAAATGACGTCCAATGACGGCCAACATACAAAGTACTACCGCACAAAAGTTCAGCCGTGCAACGCAAGCGGCAAACAAATGCATTTTTTCAATAATGTCGAACCGCTAGTACTGACGCACAGAGTGCGCTGCGTTGGCATAGTGGCGTGTGTGCGTGATTAGGAGACGTCAGATGCTGTACATGTCCGGCCAACATCATGTCCATTTGTTTTTTATAGCTCCGTCAAAAATCACAGCCGTAATTACGCACCGCGTGACCACTATCGCGTCTTCCGTCAAAAAGTGCATCCATGTGTCCGGGGGCACTTTTCGAGGGAAGACGCAAAAAATGCGTTAGTGTGACCCTAGCCTTAGACAGTGGTCCCCTAACCTGGTCCTCAGCTACCCCTAACAGGCCAGGTTTGCCAGATATCTGAAGCACAGCACAGGTGACATAATTTCTTGCTCAGTGATTGCAGGATTCAGTCTGCATTTCCCCAAGGGAATCCTTAAAAGCTGGCCTGTTAGGCTAATGTCAGACGAACGAAGTCTGTGTGCACTATGCGTGTGTGCATAACGGACAGACGTACTGACGGAAGATACTGTAGACACCACACGATCTGTTTTTTTTTTAACGGATGTAGAACAAAAAAGGGAAATATGGGAAATAAAATTAATTATAATTAAAATACAGGTACAGTCAGCCAGACCATAAAAACCTCTGAGCGTCAACGTTATGGACGTCTCGAATGCACTGCGTCTGACGTTGCAGCAAAATGCACACAGGCCGCTACGCGGACGTGGCACACTCTGCACGTCTGTCTTAGCAGTTTTATGTACTTGCCTAACTTGCGTCTGTTTGCCACGTGCGTTGTGCCTGCGCAGTTCGGTGGGCACGTACTTCGTGTGTGGGTCTCTATTGCTCATGATTCTATGCTACAACGGAAGTTAAACTGTGCGGCAACACGGACGTGAACACTGCGTTTGTCTGACGTGGGCCTTAGTGGGCCCTGAGGAGGACCAGGCTCTAAGACATTTGTTTATTATTGGTTGCTGGGATTTTTTCCTGGGACATGTGTAGATGTTCCATATAAATATAAGTACATTCAACCTAGTAAAAGCCATTTATATATTGCCTCTTAGACATGTCTCGTCTGGTTCATGGGTGAAGCTGCATTACCATACATCAAGCTTCGGGCTGATGTCTGGGCATAAAGGAAATACTAGTCAAGAGGCTCAGTGGTCGGAGTTGGTGGAGGAAGCTGACCTTAGCAGATATACCCATGTGGGGTGGAAATCTGCTACAGTAGGTAATGTGGGGATTGTTGGCCTGAGTGTGATGGGAGTTTCTATGGTAAGTAGGCTTATTTTGGATTAATTGGGGATGATTATCTCTGTGTATAAATAGGGTAATTCAAAGAGATCCGAATGGAGGAGAAAGGTAACTGAACGCTGAAAATCAGCGTTCGGATACCTTTCTTGGCCATTCGGCTATCCAGAGAGCAGACAATTCGCCAAATCCTGGCGAATTGCCTGCACATTCGGTGCCTGTTCGAGGGCAGTGAAAGCCCCATAAAAAAAGCACTGCTTCGGCTATTTAGAGAACACAAACCAGCAGTGAAAGGTTCCCGAAATGCCCTGCTGTTCGGTGGTTTCATTCAACAGGTTTATTCAGGAGAATCCTATAGGCTTCAATGTTAAAAATATTCCCGTTTTAATTAAATATCTATTAAACCGTTCATTATAAAATTCTGCAGTAAAGAGTCTCTTTATTTACAGATTTTTTAGGATTTTTTTAAAAAGTCAGATTTTTTTTTTTTTTAGTTTACTTATTTTTTCTGTAACAGCCCTTTTTAGTATCATTCCCTGGACCTCATATGTAAATTTCAGCCATTTTCGCTCAGTAGATTCTTTGCAAACAGCATTTCACTTTTCAAACATTCAAGCAAACTGTTTCACTAATTTATTCACTTCACTCGTCTGCGGTGTCGGGTTTTTCCGGCGGCTGCGCTGCGTGTGATCGGCTCCTGCTCGGGTTTTTCCGGCATCTTCGGCGGGTTAATCCAGATGTTTTTGCGGGTTTCGGTGTGCATTCGCCGGATTTTTGCAGTGACTTTTCGTCAGGTTTGTGGCAGCTTTTCCCTGCGCTTCGACGGCCCTGTGGTGCTTGCTGAATACACCGCAGGGTCGCCGAAATGGGATTGACGAATCGTCCCGAATTGAAGAGAACGAAAAGTCACCGAACATGCAGTGACTTTTCGATTCTCTTTGAATAACCCTGATAATGAATTGTTCAGTCAGGGCACACTATGCATGATAAAGGCAGATAGCCGAAACGTCTTCTAAATAAATACGTCTGCCTTCCTGTACCCTGAAGCCCACCTCTTTTTTCATTAATTATATACACACACACACATATATATATATATAACAATTAAACTGAAAATTATTACTGGTGTGTACTCCACTGTAGAACTAATGGAAAAAAATCTTATATTTTATTTTTTAAATTAAAACTGTAATTTATCTGTGGAATTAACGATAATGAGAATCATTACTAGTGTGTAAAGGAATTGAATTAAGATTTAAACTGTTAAATTATATTAGTTTTAAAGTAAATGGTTCTAATAATAACGGAGCTCCAGATACAGAACCTGAAGCAAAATATCTTCATCTAATACAAGATAAACTACTGTAAGTTGTGTGTTTCACTTGGCAGCGGGTACTAGTATCCACAAGACATTAGTCTAGCCAAAGCAAATCAGCCTTATGTCCCATGAGTTTCATTCTCAAATAACATAACGTGCGAATATTTAGAATTTTGTAATGCTCAATTCACAGCCCTTTTAGACTAAGAATCCAACAACAACATTATGTCCATAACTTTGAGTTTGATTTTTTTTTTTAACTCTTTATGAACAAAGTCGCGAGAATTTTATGTGTCGGTAACACATTACTCCAGCCATTGTCACCCTGTGAGTCTGTCCCGTTCAACGGGTTTAAAGTAAAAAATCTCTCCGATTTTAACTTAAAGCGAGAGTTTTTGGCCAGTGATCTACACGATACTTCAGACACTTCTGGAATTCAAATGGTTAAGTGCTCTGCATTGGTGGAGCATTTAAAAAAAAAAAGAGTGTTTTTGTTGCGTGATGGCAATCTGTTTGCTTGGCAAGCATCCTTACCTTCTCACGCAATCACGCTACCTCACCATGTTTGTTTATCAGAAAAACATTGACTTGGCTGTAGCTTACACATATGTGAGTGAAAGCAAGTGACAGACATTACTTTGTAGGAATTTAGGATGGATTTCATCCAGAAGGTCTTTGGGATGGACTCGATCCAGGACATATTTTCTGCAATGTGAAGATAAGCTTTCAAGTTTGGCTTCTCGGTTAAAGGATTAATGATTAAACAGGCCAAACAGTATGGTCTTGTGGTTAAAAGTATAAAACAAACACAAGGATGCCAACACGACAAAATCATAGAAAAATATAGTATAACTCTGTTACCTTGTATATATATTATATACCTTCAACAGAATATACAAGTTGGAAAAGGCATAGTATGCTTGTCCGAAATAGTCAACAAAATACCAGAAACACTAAAAAGAAATAACACGTTAAATTCACGGCAGAAGTGCTCGGTCAACAAGACGGGGCTTAATCAGGGATGTGTAGTTTATTGTGTTACACAGAGCGAAACTATAGGGTATATTGACAACGCACCGACATTTCTGTGCTTTTCACTTCGCTTTACTTCGGCGATTCCATTTAGCAAGAATTCACTATTTAACAAATGGTCACCGAAAAGCACCGAAGATTGAGTCCCCAAAGCCCCATGAAATTTTTTTAGAATGTCACCGAAGTGGCCTTGGTGAATCCCATCGAACCAGGGAAAAAAAAAACACCAAAAAAAAACCGAAGTCTCCTAATAGATGTTAAACCAATAAAAATGTATTAAAACGTGTCGAAATAATAAAAAAGGTCCTTCAAAAAAAAAAAAAAAAAAAAGATTAAAAGGTGTTACAGAATATTTTTTTTTTAAATATTAAAAATATATTCTATTTGTCTAAAAAAAAATACGAAAAGGTGTTCTAAAAAATAAAAAGGCTTTTTGCTGAAAATGAAGAGTAAACCTTTCGAACGGAAACACTGAAAAGCAGGACATTTCGGTTCAGTCCAGCATTTTGTGAATAGGCGAACCATTACTTCTCTATGGGACAATTTCAATGCCAACAAAGACCGGCAAACTGCACCATATTTCAACATCGATTTGCCAGTATTTGACAAATTGGCAGCTTAATGAATAGAGGAACTGCCCCTAAACTGCAACAAATGGTGAAATTCCTGGGGGGGGGGGGCATTTCTGATGTCATCACACCCATGCTTCATTTGGCTGGGGAGGTCCCAAGGTGACTTCCAGGAAGTCAGACCATCGCGGGAGATACCACTCAGACCGTGGACCAGCAGAGATCTCCCCTGAGGTTGCATGTAAGTAATGACAGCCAAGGGATAATTTGCAATTGGGCACCAAAACGTGCCCCAGAGTTTTAGCACCGTGGACATGGACGCTTTTACTTCGGCACGCATGCGCATTGCATGCACTTTCGCTTTTGGTTTCACCGCCGGATGGAAGCATGGGCGTCACTTCCGGCAAGGGAGAACAGCGTCACTGAGTGACTTCTCGGCTACTGAAGAGGACGTACAGCCCCTTCCCCAGGCGGGATTTATTCTAACCACAATGATTGGATGTCCAATTAAAGGTTTAGGGAATATAAGAAGGCCAAGGAGCTGATGTTATCATTACCGCTGAGTAAGCCGTGGGGTACACACACCCAGGCGAAACGCTTTCTGTTTACTGTTTTTATTCTTTTATTGTTTTACTTTTGTGTTGGCCTATGTTGGTAATAAACCACTTTTTTTTATCTAGCACTACGGTGTTTTTTTATCCTGTACCTACGAGGGACAACAAAGGCTTTCTGTAATGATTGGCACCCACTTGGGCCCTCGTGGTGGCGAGGAACAAGGAGTGTAGCCCTTTAGGCAGATGAGCTGCTGACTTAATACAGGACAGATCAATAATACAGATTCCAGGGCTATGCAGGAACCAGGCTAAGACACAAGGGACAGGAGGGCCAGGAAGAAAACTAAAGGGATCCCTATGCTGGGAATGATTTCTATCTAAGAAACCCTCACAAAGATTAACAGAACAAGGTGGGCAAGAAGGGCAAGGGTTAACAAGACAGACAAAAACGCCTATACTGAAGAGGTCCTTGTATATTGGCCTCTGAGTATACTAAACTAAGACAAACAAGATACATAAAACATAGGAATGGTAATAACAAGCAGAGGTTGCCAACTGAACTGGCATACAATGATACAGGGAACAGGCAATAGAGAGATCCAGAGAACACGCTAAGGTCATACATCAGAATACAGAGTACTAAGAACTAGAAAGAGAAAGTCCAGAAACAAAAGCCAAGAGTCAAAACCAGAAATACGAGACTTGAAGCTTTTCAGCAATGCGTGAACCAGGAACCATAAACAGAACACACTAATCAGAACCACCATGGAACTCTACAAATGAGGCTCCGTGCTGCTGGGATATATATAGGGAGTGGATCTGTGCGATTGGGCCATGTGACCCCAGACCAGGAGATCACAACAGAACCCCAGATCAGCCCCGGACAGCACAGCCAAACACACAACAGGGGAAAACCGACATGAAAGCCTTTCACCACCAGGGGCGTGGCCAAAACCGGGGAAAATGTGACACTTTCTTAGGAGTTGTGCCTTTATTGAGCAACCCCGGGCCGGTACAAGAGAGCCTTGATTGGCTCAGGAACACGTGAGTGGGCTGACACAAAATGTATCCTATGTCAAGGTGATGTATACAATATGACGTTTCCTTTCTTTATCCTTTGAGGCTATTTGGAAGTCAAATACTCTGAATAGGGCCAGTGGGGGTGGGGAAATCGTACAAATTCCACCCACAGGCGAATACACTAAAGCCAGGATAGGCTCTCGAAAGCGTGAGTGGCTGTCCTCCATTTTGCTTCTATAGATTGTGTTAACATTATCACACTAGGTTATTGTTTTTTCTTTGAGGCATTACTACTCTCCATTGAAGCACGTAACTGACTGAAGTTAAGTATTGGTTGAGTTACATTTATCACTTCTATTGCACTGGGAAGCGCCACACCCTTTGTCCTTGTTTTATATTTTGATTTGGTGTCATATATAGGGATGGCACGTGTGGGTGTATAGGTTATTGTGCTTATTCGGAAGCTTTCCTGACCACATCTATACACTCTTTTGCACCTATATACCCTAATTTGTATTTTTCATAAAACACATTTAGCTGTAATGGTGAGAGGAGAATCCTTAATGTTCTCAGACAACTAAAAGTTACATTATAAATTGTTAAACAGTGACACCTAGTGGCTAGAAAGAATTCCGAGGCTTCAAGTACTGCATTAAGAGAGGGCATTGTGATTTATACAGAAAAGAAAAAGAGCTAGTTTATATCCTGTATCAAAGTAGTTCATGATGGAATTCGCTACAAGCAAATGTTGAGCAGGTAGAACCAAAAGAAGTACAAGAGAGTTACGAATGGTTTTAAACTTTATTTTTTATTAATTTTAGAGAAGCCAATCAATTTACTAAAGGCTGTGTGCACGGGTTTCATTGCAATATGTTAATATTCCTTTGGAAATGTACCTGCCACTACACTGGCTTGTGACTTGACTGGAAAGGCAGGGAAATTTTAGTATCAACTAGTGGGGCCCTTTTACTTAATGGCTTATTCATTAGTCTAACGAGTCGGCTTAAATGGGGCCCAATGTTTGTTATCCTTAACTCAGATGTTCGTGAACTTCATTTTTCGAGATAAGCGTTCCATCACAAAAAATGGTTAAATCCATAAACAATTAGTTTTCCATAACCCTTTCACTACCAAGCGATTTTTGCCAAAAGAAAACTTTCTTGAATTATGAAATTGTTAATGTTACGCAGGATATTACAAAAAAAATGCATAATTTGGCATTCGGAGATAATGTAATTTGGCCCATTAGGTTTTTTTTTCCATCCCTTGCAGAAAGAACTTTCTGACACTAGATGTTGTCCCCATTTATATTTTATAGGGATGCAACAATACCACTTTAGTAGGACCTAGTACAAGCTCCGATACTTTTCTTTCCAGGTACTCACCGATACAGAGAGGTTTATTTAAAGTCATGTGACCACTTTCCACTAAATAATTTAGGATTTTGCTGAAAGCCTGTCCAGTTTATGTAAATTTTGAAATGTATGGCCAGACACCCCATTTACTCACTGCACAGCCTGCACACACCCTGAAACACCTCATCTCAGATACATATGTATACCCACTAAGACCTCATATATGTATACTTGCAGACCTCAGACTAGATATACCCACAGACCTCAGGCGCTGCGGCAAGGGGCAGCTGGCCGAATGCATTAAAAGCATTTGGCAAGCGTTCCCCTTCTGCTGGCCGCAGGGCAGTGATGACACGCTCCCACGACTCCTGCGAGATCTCTGCAGGAGGCAGCGTCACAGCCCGGCAGCCGCTCGGTAATGGGGCCAGCCAGAGGGGAATGCTGGCCAAATGTTTTTAATGCATTCGGCCAGTCACCCCAGCTCCTTTGATACCAGCAAGCTGACCCAGCGCTGGCTTCCGTGTGTCTGGGAATTTGCAGGAGTACAAAAGTACTTGTGGAAATTGAGGTATCGGCAAAGATACCGATACTAGTAACAGTATATCCCTAATAATTTAAACAGCATTATCAGCATACAGGTAGAAATGGCCTGTGTCAAATACAGTAAATTTAGAAAAGATCGATAAAAAAATGTTAATCTCCTGCTTATGGGGATTTGTAGTGATAAGGATATTCGCAATACAGCTTACAAAAAAAAACAATATAATATATGTAGGGGGCATAATGTCTGTGTATGGAAATTACATTAACATTGTGTCTCTGCTGTTCAGGGATTTTCATTTATTTTAACCATCTGAATCTTATCTCGAGCGACCCCAGAGCGCTCCCTGGCTATTATAATGAACAGCAAATGTTTTGAACTTTTCTTTTTTAATAATTATAGATGTGGGGCTCCTTTTTCCAGCAATACAGTACAACAGATTTGAGAACTAATAATGTTTTACTAGAGAAAACAACAGTCCTGTTTAATAAAGTCATTGGGGTTTCATTTGGTAAACTTTGTTTTCGGGCTATTCTATGAAACCTGCACTCTGAACAATGTCTTAAATAAAATGATTATAAAGTATCATGTTCATACAAAAATTCTCTGCGTTTATTTTTTTCGTTATTTAAATCCTTCACTCTTAGTTATTTTTGCTATATGAATATAAAACATGCGATTCACAACTGGTGCACGCAATTCGGACGTGGAATACATTTTGTTAACGTACATAATTCAGTTTTGTAAACAAAATTTCAGTTTATTCATACATAATTTGCAAAACTGCAGACTGCATAAATTGCAAAAACATCAGGTGAACTCATAATACAGAATCATGCTCAACAGAAATTTGTATCCAGTGTTGATTAGCAAAATTCCAGGTTCTAAAAACCATAATATTTTAGTAAATCTGACAAAATAGGTTTACTCTATATTTGGCTAACCTCGTTGCTTGTGAGCATTTTGAATAAATGGTGGCATATTTAGAAATGCCGATTCCAGACATATCAACAGTATGTAAACATTGTATGGCTAACACATGAGCAGCTATAGCTGAACTGGCACTGTAGGCTCCATGCTTGTAATTTAGCGGGACCCCAATGCCGTCACAAAATTTTCCAACTGTGAATCGGGTGTCCTGCATGCATTGATTCCCCCAGAGGTTGATGTATGGTTTTCTTCCATCACACACTATACATAATATGCAGTCCCTATGGACAAAGGAAAGAGGGAGGGAGTACCAGCTGTGAAGGTTTGTCTGCTTTCAAATTGAGGTCCAATTGATAATGTTGGACCTCAATTTTTTATAAAAAGTGTAATTTCTTTGATATTGCAGACAAAAAAAAAATCATACGTATATATCCCTCTACTAGTAAAAATGACATTGAAGGCTAGTGTCAGATGAGCATCTTTGGAGAGCGGAATGAACGTCCGTGAGAGTGGACGTTCCTTCCACTCGACGCCGTCTGGCCACCTCGCTGAGTGCACTCAGTGCTGCAAGGCACGATCCTCCTATGGAGAATCGTGCTTTGCAGCTCCATTAAAGGGCGTCCTAGCGCTCTGACGGAGAGGCTGGGTAACAGATGCTTGTTGCGCGTGCATTTCAAAGCATCAAAACGCTGCGACAGACGCCAGTAAGCACGTCAGTAAGTACGGGTGCATATAGCACACTCGTCTGACGCCAGCCTAAAACTTCTCTAAATCCATTTGCTTAAATTAATATTCGGGGTCATCCAAAGTCCTGGATATTCATTTACATCGATTTAAAGCAGGTGTCAACAACCATGGCCCTCCAGATGTGTTGGAATTACATTTCCCATCAGGCTCTACCAGTCTAATGGGTGACTGAGCATCTAGGGAGATTTCCAAAACACCTGCAGAGCCAAAACTGGTGAGCTCCCACCCAAGGAGAGTGTCATAGCAAATACACTTACTGTATATAGCATTCAATTGTTCTGACACTTCCTTCTAGGGGGAGCCATTCATTTAAATCAGCGGAGTACTGATAAATTGTTGTTGGAAAGCGACTATTTAGACACCGTTTTTATAGTTGTGTCTTGATAAAATCAATAAATTTATAGTGGCCCCATGAGATGGATCTGTATAGGACTTTCCCGGCTACTAGCTTGCTGCCATTGGTTATCTGTTAGTGAACTGCGACAGCGCAAGTCTTTTTGTCACCAGTTACTTTGTAAGTAGCGACTTGCGCATTGAGAGTAGAGTGATTTTGTTATCGGTTTCCTTGAGCTCATATTTAAGGACAGTTACATCAATTACACTCTTGGTACATACAAGTACTTAGCGGTTATTGATACTCTGGTTTATTTGATTAGTGAAGCACTGGTGGCACTCTTAGTGATCTCTGGAGAGTAATCTATAGCAATTATTTTTTGCTACTAGTTAGCTGTTATTGCCATCAGCAGCTGAAATTCACATAAGATTTTTCCCGCAACTTCGTAAAGTCTCGCACTCTTTGATGCTGGTGAATGCTATTTATATTCTTTGCCTCGGGGAACTGGATTCATTTCTGGCGCTAGTTCAGGCATACTAGATTGGGTGCTTTGTAGCACTTGAGTATTTATATCAGATCTATGGTAGTCTCCGTTCTTAAGTACAGATGGAATCGCTTTTTTTGTCTAAGATACAATAGAGGTATTCGGCACTATATACATGTTCCCAAAAAGGAGATAAGTGGGTCTATCAGTGTATCACAACTCATTATCTTTACATTCTTCCTTGTAAGTTTCTTCTATATGTATATCTTAAAGTTTTTTCCTTAAATCAGGGTTATTCAGAGAGCGGTGAAAAGCAGGAGAATGACTGGAAAATGGAAAAATTCTAGGTCAAAATAGCCGATTTCGAAAGTGATATAAATGGGAGAATTTTTCTGGTTTGGCTATTTTAACCTCGAATTTTCACTTTTACAGTTATTCTCCTGCTTTTCACCTCTCTCTGAATAACCCTGAATGGAGATTTTGGGTGAAGCCCATTTGTTGCCTATTGTGCATCGTATTAGTTTCCTAATTTTTGTCTAAAACTGGTGACCCTCATCCAATGCGATGATATGTTACGCCAGGCATCAGCAACTTTGGACTACTAGAGGTTTTTGAATTCGATTTACCATAATGTTCAGTCAACCTTAGGAGTGGCTGAGCATCACTGGAAATGTAGTTCCAAAACATCTGTAGAGCCAAGGCTGCCGATCCCTCTGTCACGGAAAGATTGATGCCGAAGATCTTTTGGCTGCAAAAATTAGTCTGTAATACGATCACATATTTCAACAAATGTTGGAACAAGAGAATCGCATTTTAATCTTTTTATGTCTGAGTATACAGATCTCAGCGGGTTCAGGTTGTACATATAGTGACAAATGTTTTATGCCCAGGAATAGAGAAAACAAGTGATACAGTAGTTTCAGGTAAATTTAAATATTGTGGCAGTGAAAGTGCTCGGCTTATAATTTTTAACAGTATAAATAGCTTTCGTAGTAGTTCCCTTACACAGCCAAGTGTAGGAGTCATACATCTACCGATAATTGTAGAGAATTTCTGATTTACAAGCAATTAAAAATACAAAATCTCTACAATATTTGCAGCATATAATGTCACAGATGTGTTTCCAGTTTAGAAAAAGGGCAATCTGTCAAGTGGTTTTTAGAGGTCAATATTTTGAAAATTTGCAGCTTTTAACCGGTTATCAAAAAAATAAAGGATGAATACAAGTTATCAGAAAAAAGTAGTGTTTCTCAAAGGGCTGGAAACCTATTAGCAGCAATTAGAAAAAACATTTACATTCTTTGTAGTGCGAATCGTGTTTCTGGCTAGAAGTCTGGATCATAACTTAAAATAGGACCGAGCCATTTCTCAACTTCTTCTACAGCCATTTCTTTCCTGCGGGAATAATCTTCAATCTGGTAAAGAAAGAAAAAAAGAAGACATTTTAGACACGGCTGCCAAATGCCCATCATACTCACACAAGCGGGTTGACATTCAAAAAGAATATGCTTGTGTGAACCATTATCCCCTTCGTTATAAAATGTAAAGTGGTCAGGATGAGTACAGCGACCCTTTAAAGTGGATATGATAGAAACATTTAAATACGTAAAGGGAATCCACAAGGTAGAGGAAGGGAGTATATATAAAAGGAAACAAAGTAGCAAAACAAGAGGACATAGTCTTATATTAGAGGGGCAAAGGTTTAAAAGTAACATCAGGAAGCATTATTTTACTGAGAGGGTGGTGGATACATGGAACAGTCTTCCAGTAGAAGTGGTAGAGGCCAAAACAGTAATTGAATTTAAGCAGGCATGGGATAGGCATAAGGCTATACTAAACTAAAGATAAATCCAGGTAAAGTATCCATGTAATTGGGCAGACTAGATGGGCCGGAAGGTTCCTATCTGCCGACATTTTCTATGTTTCTAAAATAAATGCATATATACATACATAATATCGGTATAAAAGATCTCTATGAGAGGCAAAGGTCTTTCGAGAAGGCTTTATACTCCAACCTCTCTGCTGTGGTTTATTATATCTGGCAACAATAGAAGACAGTCTTCTAAACAATAAATCAAAATAAGAAAAAAAACACACACACAAGGTGCTGGTATTATGAATACCGATAAGTCCTTTCACAAAAATAGATTTGGCTATAAAGCCCTCTTTATGAAAGTCTTCATGAACCTATTAAAAAGAGGAATGGCAACTAAAAATGGAGCACAATGAGATTCGGTGATCGAAGGGGTGCAGGGAGTTACCATTGTTTCTTAAAACAAATGCAACTATTTGAAAATCAGTGTAAGTAAAAAAACTCACAGCTTATTTAAAAAAAAAAAAAAAAGAATTCCATTTTGACAAAACTCCAGTGAGTACTATGAATACACAGACTGGCTGGAGACCTGATTTAGGGGCCTTGAGTCATCGGGATACTGAAATTTGGATATAAACATATACATGAACATATTCAGCAGCATGGAATGCGCTGCTTGCCACATTAGTAAGAGGGGTGTTTTGCTGTGCATAATATGTAGAGTTCCCTCTTTATTTGTCAGTTATGAGGTAGCAAACATACCTGATCTTTAGAAATTTTTCCAACAGCAAAATACTTGGATTTTGGGTTAGAAAACAGAAGGCCGGAGACTGCTGCTGCGGGAGACATGGCTAGGGACTCCGTCAGCTTTATACCTAAAATGTGTGTGTGTGTGTGTGTGTGTGTGTGTGTGTGTGTGTGTGTGTGTGTGTGTGTGTGTGTGTGTGTGTGTCAGTGTCAGTGTCAGTGTCAGAAAAAGAAAGAAAAAAAGACAACACTGGTTAAAATAAACAGTAAGTCGTTCCTCTTCAAACATCCATTTGGGCAGTTTTAGATTCACATCATAAAATTGTTGACTGCACAGCAGCTCTGTGCGTATCTGACCCTGGATCATCTGAAACACAAAGCAAGATCTCTAAAAAGGTTCAAGAACCAATTCTAAGCATACATTCTGATATGCATGAAGAGCTTTTCCAGTTTAAGGGAAAAGGAGTAACAGTATTAAAAATTATGTACCAATAAAAAGCTCTGGTCCGTGTGTTTCCCAGCCATCGAAGCGCCATTCTGTGCAATAGCAAAATCTTCGCACCAATATACAGAGTGATATTCTAGGGAGATGGTGACAGCTCGCAGACCCCTGGGATCCTCGCACAACACATCTTCTAATGCCCAATCTGCTTCTATATGGATGCCCCCCTGCGGGAGCATCCGCTTCCTCTTCCTTTGCTGCTCTCGCAGCGGCAACATCGTGCTATAGATAAGTATAACGCGCTGGCGTTACTTGTCTGTACCTTTCAATACTTTATTTATTTATTCATTCAATCCTTTTATCTGTGTATCTCTAGGTCCCTAATCCCGTTTTCACCCCCTCCGGCGGCAGGCCATAACCAGCCGTCGGGAGTTGCCTTTTACTTTATTATCTGCGCTGTTTTTCCCCGCTGTTTTCACGTGATTGCGCCGTGTTTCCTCCGCTGGTCAAACGTTATTGCGCTGTGTTACCACGCTTGTAAAATATTTTGCGCTGTGTTCTCCCGCTGGTAATGTCGTTCCCCGCTCTCATTCTGCCAGCCGCAAGCTCCCTGATCCCCGCGAGTACGCCGCGCTCGAACAGGCGATAGCCCCGCCCCCTCACATGCGCGAATCTCGCGGCGGCCATTTTGAATATATTAAAGTGCGCGCACTCTCCCCATACGCGCCACACGAGGTTTACCCGTCCTCACCGACACACACACACCATGTCTCTATCCAAACCCACCGACTCCAGCCCTCAGCTCTCGGGCAATGCCTCTGACTCCAGCTCCATGCAGGCTCGTTCAGGGGAACGCAGATCCCGAAAACGATATTCAAAATCAGAGGCACGTCTCCAGCGGTTGGAAGTTTCCATCCAGGCCTCCATGACCTCTGCGGTCCAGTCTGCTGTCTCCACACTGGCTGTTACGTGGGAACAATCGCTGACTGCGATACTGAATGCTCAGGTACCATCTACCCCTGACAGACAGCCTTCCCCTACTCGTTCACAAGACTCCAGACACAGTGCTGCGCAAGGCCCCTCTGATGAGACGAAGCCTGACCCCCCGGGGGACGATTCTGTGCCGTCTAAGGACGCGCACGCTGCAAAAAGCAGCCAAGGGTATGGCAGCCCCACTACACTGCCGGGTCCCAGCACCCAACTGGTTCCTCGTAAGAGAGCCCTCGACCGCGGGGCCCCTCGAGCGGTCACCTCCAAACGACAACGCCAGGCGACACCAGCGCTGACCGAGTATTCGGACACGGATGAGTATGAGGATCCGATGACCGAGGAGGATGAGATCCTGGAGATCCACGCTCCAGAGGATCACGCCCTCATGGCCGCAGTGGTTCCTGCCCGGTCTGCCCGCTCCAAACATCTGGTCATTTATGACCCGCAGGGCAATCCACTGTTCGAGCCAGAGGACCTCAAACATCCTAGGTCCACGGCCTGGTGTCCCGCTGCGCATGTCGAGCACTGGGTTGATGCCCATATGCGCCGGCCACTCGAAAAAGTGGACCGTGCGAGATTACGGGCTGAATGCCCTAGACCCAGGTAAAACGTGCCTGACCCCTGTGGTGGATAAGAGTTTTCAGAACTATACCGGCAGGCGCGGTTGGTCAGCCAAGAGAGGCATCGACAGTGTTCTGAAAAGCTGTCAAGACAGGGTGCTGGATGTAGCAGGCCCTATGGTCCGCATTTTTGAGTTGGTGGAGGAGGCGAAATCTCAACATCTTTTCTTAGACCCCAAACAAGTGGGTGAGTGGCTGCAGCGTGCGTTCTGCCTCCTGGGAAACGCCATCGCCGCTATTTCTGCCGAACGCAGAAAAAGTATTTTGTTAAAAGAGGATTCTGGATTGGTTGACCTGGCCACTAACGATTTGGGGGCTAGAGCCCAGGGCATGCTTTTTGGCAAGCCTTTCCTTAAAGACATGGGCGAGTACACCCAGGCCTTCCAGTCCATAGACAAATCAGAGTCTACTATGAAACGCATTTTCTCTACTAAGAGGCGTGTTTTTGGCAGAGCCGGCAGCTACAGGGGTCGTGCTGCCAGCAGAGCGGGTTCCACCGCCTCCCGCAGATTTCAAGACCCCAATGCTGCCAATACCTCCTCTACTACCACCGGTGCCGCTGGCCCGGTCCCTTACACAAGAGCCGGTCCCTGGCGTGGCAGAGGTTACAGAGGATACAGAGGCAGAGGTTCCTCCTACTACCGACGTGGAACGGGTAAGCCTTTACCAAATTATCCCTTGTTCCCAAGTACAAGTGGGGGGTCGCCTCCGTCTCTTTTCCCGCGCTTGGCGACACATTTCAGCGGATCCGTGGATCCTTCAGGTAGTCTCGGGGCTCCTCCTAGAGTTTGTGTCCCCTCCTGTCCAAGACTCCCTCCCGCTGCCCCTTCGGTTTGCGCAAGACCAGATGACTCTGGTTCAGGAGGAAGTACATGCGCTCCGCGAGAAAGGCGCCATAGAGCCTGCGTCCCCCGCTCCTCCTGGGTTCCTCAGCAACCTTTTTCTCGTAGCAAAAAAAGGGGGCGGCAGGCGTCCCGTCATCAACCTCCGGTCCTTGAACGAGTGGGTGGTTTACCATCACTTCAAGATGGAGGGCATCCACACCCTCAGGGACTCTCTATCCTTAAACGATTGGATGGTCAAACTCGACCTAAAGGATGCCTACCTTTCGGTCCCGATCGACCAGGCGCATCGCGACTTCCTGAAATTCACGTGGGGCTCCCACACCTGGCGGTTCACATGCCTTCCCTTTGGCCTGTCATCCGCCCCGTGGGGCTTCACAAAGCTCCTAAAACCAGTGGTACACCACCTCCGCGCCCGGGGCGTCCAACTAATTATATACCTGGACGACATTCTTCTGAGGTCCCCCTCCCGCGGGTCCCTATTACTACACCTCTCCTGGACGATTACCCTCCTCCAGGATCTAGGTTTCCTAGTGAACAAGGAAAAATCTTAGTTCCCTCACGCCGCCTGGAGTTTCTCGGGTTCCTCGTGGACTCGTCCCGAATGTCGCTACACCTACCGAACTCCAAGGTGATTTCCATCAGGATAGAGATTCGATCTCTTTTACGGGTGGGTCATTGCTCCCTCTGCTCTCTGGCCCGTATGGTTGGACTCCTGGCAGCGGCACGATTGGCGGTTCCTCCAGGTCCGCTTCACTACAGGGCCCTCCAACTCTTGAAGGCCCGTTCTCTCCGATCCGGTCGGGACTACGCAGACAGGATCACCCTCACTCCGGATACGGTTGCAGATCTCTGATGGTGGCTCCTCAACATAACTCGCTGGAACGGGAAACAGATCCGTACACCGTCTCCCTCCATGGTAGTGGACTCCGAAGCCAGCAAGACCGGTTGGGGTGCCCGCTGCGGCTCAGAGGAGACGGGCGGCCGCTGGTCACCGGAAGAGGCGGCATACCACATCAATGCCTTGGAACTCCTGGCAGGTCTGTTCGCCCTTCAATGCTTCACGAAACATGCTCACCCAGACTGCGTTCTCCTGAGGATTGACAACGTATCTGCGGTTCGTTACGTCAACGGACTCGGAGGCCCACGATCACCGAAGCTGACATCCCTCGCCCAGAGGTTTTGGGAGTTTTGCTTTCACAAGAACATGTCTTTACAGGCTCAGTTCCTTCCCGGCCTCATGAACCAAGTAGCAGACTGGAATTCGAGGCACCTATCGGACTCCGGGGACTGGCGACTGCTTCCATCCGTCTTCTCCATCCTTTCCTGCACCTGGGGCCCGTTCGACATGGACCTCTTCGCCTCCCGCCTCAACACCCACCTACCGGTGTTCTTCAGTTGGCGCCCAGACCCAGACGCCCTGGCGACGGATGCCTTCCTGCAAGTGTAGTCAGCTACCCGTCCTTACGGGTTTCCCCCATTCTCCATGATCGCTCGTTGTCTCCTGCATGTTCGACGTCATCAACTACAGATGGTCCTCATCACTCCATATTGGACGTCGCAGTCATGGTTTCCCACCCTGCTCGGGATGGCAATGGATGTCCTGCGGCTGCTCCCGTTGTCCCGGACACTCCTCCTGGACCCGTCCGATCAGCCACACCCATTGGTCCTAGCGGGCAGGCTGCGGCTGTTGGCATGGTTGATCTCTGGCAACCCCGCGGACCCACAGGCGTTTCGGACCACACTGCAGGCCTCCTCCTTCAGTCCTGGGCCCCGGGGACCCGTTCCTCTTACAGAACAGCCTGGGACAAATGGACTGCTTGGTGTCTGGGGAGGAATTGGGATCCCTTTACGGCCCCTCTAAACGTGGTCCTAGATTTTCTCACCATTCAGTTCGATGAAGGTAAAGCATACCGAACGGTCAACGTGATCCGTTCAGCCTTGTCAGCTGGGCCTTTCAGGGGTGTCCATTGGGAACCACCCATTGGTGTGTCGACTTTTACACGGTATGCGTCTTACTAGACCCCCCGCTTCCCGCTACACATCCACATGGGATGTTACTTTGGTTCTGTCCCTCTTGTGTTCCTGGCAGGATAACAATCTGATATCCCTTCGAGCTCTCTCCGCCAAGTTACTCATGTTGTTCTGTTTGGTGGCATGTAAGCGCGTTAGTGATGTCCGTGCCCTGGACTTTGGGGCTCGATCTTTTGTGCCTGAAGGTGTGCGCTTCCATGTTTCGCGCTGCACGAAAACTTCCCTGCGCTCTGTATTATTTCCCGCTTTTCCTGCTGAGCCCCTACTGTGTCCCGTGCGTTGTCTCCGGGCCTACGAAGCTCGTACTGCCCCATTCCACTCCCTACCCGACTCGCCCCTGTTCTTGTCTTTTTGCCCTCCTCATCGGCCGGTTGTTTCAACTACTCTGGCACGCTGGTTGCGATGGCTTATGGAGTTGGCAGGCGTTGACGTCACTGCTTTTGGGCCCCATTAGGTACGTAGTGCCGTGGCCTCCAGGGCGGTGTCCATGGGTTGCCGGCTTGAGGACATCATGCGAGCTGCAGATTGGTCTAGGGAGTCCACTTTTCGCACGTTCTACTTTAAGTCTATTGCGGCGATGTCTGATGCGGTCTTAGGACGGCGTTGAACTTGCAAATAGGAGCCTCCGAGTACATGCATTAGAATTCTTAAATTTTCCTATTATCATGACAGAAAGTTTAAATTCTAATAATGACTCAGAGGCGAGTATTTCCCACCCTTCCCTCCCTATGTCTGTCCTGCACACACCCGCCTGTTGTATTAAATTCACACATTGTTCATGGCGTAGTGTCTTTATTCACACACTTAGCGCTGCTGTCGGTGTGACTGCTTGTGTGGGTGTCTGATAATGGACGTGCCGTGTTGGTGTATACACCCTGTTGCGGCTCCGTCTCTAATTCCATCTCCGTGTCCCTTCCTATCTTTCAGCGTCCTAAGTGGATTTACGCCTTCTGGATATGCCTGATGTCTTCGGATCCGGTTCCCGTTGATTGTTAAACTGGTCCGTCCTAGTTGGCTTTTGTTACTCGCGGGGATCAGGGAGCTTGCGGCTGGCAGAATGAGAGCGGGGAACGACATTACCAGCGGGAGAACACAGCGCAAAATATTTTACAAGCGTGGTAACACAGCGCAATAACGTTTGACCAGCGAAGGAAACACGGCGCAATCACGTGAAAACAGCAGGGAAAAACAGCGCAGATAATAAAGTAAAAGGCAACTCCCGACGGCTGGTTATGGCCTGCCGCCAGAGGGGGTGAAAACGGGATTAGGGACCTAGAGATACACAGATAAAAGGATTGAATGAATAAATAAATAAAGTATTGAAAGGTACAGACAAGTAACGCCAGCGCGTTATACTTATCTATAGCACGATGTTGCCGCTGCGAGAGCAGCAAAGGAAGAGGAAGCGGATGCTCCCGCAGTGCCTAATTGAACATGGGATTGGGGCGGGACAAGGACTATGGGAGGGCCTCCCCATGTTGGGGAGGGGTTGTTTTCTTCTGAAACTTTTTTTTCCCAAAAATTAACCCTTTGCTGCTGTGATTGCAATAAAGGGAGAGATGCAAATACTCGCCTCCGAGTCATTATTCGAATTTAAACTTTCCGTCATGATAATAGGAAAATTTAAGAATTTGGGCACATTTTATGCATTACACATTGTGTAATAAATAGAAAAAAGGACCATTTTTATAAACTTGTAATATTATGGACCTTATTGCATCCCTGGTGTAAACTTCCCAGAGTCATAACATTCTATGGAGGTGCCAATTTTATAACAGCTCTGGATATGTTAACACCTGAGTTGAGCCATATGTATCCTGGGATAAATGTATTCCTTTCACATGTAATAGGCCAAGGTAAGCACTACCAGGATATCTGAATGAATGTACTCCGTGAATGACAAAATAATCTCCGTCACAAAATACCTGTTGCTTCCTCTATATGTCCCAGTATCCACATAGTAAGCTTCTCAGTGTGATCCGGTTGGCTGGGATACCCAGGCGCTGGTCTGATACCTTCATAGCGGATCTTGCGCAAATCAGCCACTTCTAATTCTTCACCTCCACAATAACCCCATAGGTCCTTCCGCACTCGCTCATGAAGTTCCTCTGCAAATGCCTTTTGATACAGAAGAAATACGACTTTAAAACAAGGAAGCTCTGGGGTCAAGAAGGAATTTTTCCCAGTTTGTTGCATATTGGCGAGCGCTTCAGACTGGGTTTTCTGCCTACTTTTGGATCAACAGCAGTTGGTAATGTGTGGAAGACTGAACCCAATGGACGCGTGTCTTTTTTTCAGACTATGTACAGTAACTATGTGAGCTCTATTAAAGCGATACAGGTTTCTGATACATTGTCCAGTACACAGTGGATTAGATTCCTAGTCCGGTGTAACCGTAACCAGAATTTAGGTAAGCGTCCCAGAGCCATTAAAGTCTGTGGAGTTGGTCAGTTTATACCTAACTTGGATTTTGAAGAAACAGTAAAGGGCACACGCTTGTGACGTAGATCCCAGTCAGGTTCCTTGCGGCAATGTATGGCCACAGATCCAAGGAATCATCAGAAAAAACACATAACAGTCACACTTTGTGACACCTCAAATAAATTTTTAGATCTAGATATTTGCTAAAAGAAGCTAAATTAAGAGAAAAAAAATTCAGTAATTCCTCCACATCTCCTCACCGAGAAAAATGTATGCTGCATTTATAGAAGACATAAGTATAGGCTCAGCTAATATAAAAAAACAACTGGATTCAGATATCAACACCTTCCTGCAGTACTCTGAAAACACCATCATATGTGCACAATGCTGCATTATGGATACCTTAGTAGCATGGCATCTCTCTGCCCCGGGGCAGCTTGGAATTCCAGGGGGGGGTTGTGGACGAGCCACCAAAGGAAACAATTCCTCAAGCTGGACATGTGACTGCGCACAGAACCACCTGCTATGTTTGCAAAGCAGTGATGATTCTTTTTATTGGCATAAACAAATGGAGATAATAAAAAATAAAAATTTGATTTACACAAACATTTTCCATTTGAAACATAGAAGCGATAGGAAGCGATGTACTATAAACATTCCATTTAGTATTGAGAAACATAAAATAAGTTATGGCAATTTTAAACAGATGTTCTGCTTACTTCTGCTATCCGATCTCCCAAAGCCTTGACCATGATGCTGTTGTAGTCATCCCCTTGTTTTTCATAGGATTTACTCAACTCCTCTACTCCAAAGCAGGATACGGCAAATATCCCCAAATAGTCACGTACCCCTGAATCTCTGGGGGCGATGAAGTCAGACAGGCAGTAGTAGGGGTCAGTAGAGGCAGAGTCTTTTTCTGCCTAAAATTCAAGGAACATTTAGAACACGATTAGTTTAATCATTAGCTGAAACAGATTAACTTGTACAAGAAACACATAATCGAGGCTCCAAGCTCTGAGAATCAGTCCCGCAAACAGGTCGTTCTTGTGACCCCAGCTCCAAGAGGCAGCTCTTCTGGTGCCGAGAACTGATTCTAGTGCCTGGCTCATTGAATCCCAACAATGACCTTGCAAAGCTGTTTCCCTAAGGCAAGGTAGCTGTCCTGCAAGGACCAGAGAGGTGAGGAGCAGGTATTACAGCGCAGTTAAAATACTAGCAGGGTTATTCAGAGAGAGGTGAAACTCAGGAGAATGACTGGAGAAGTGAAAATTCTAGGTCAAAATAGCCAAACCAGAAAAATTATCCCATTTATCTCACTTTCCAAATCGGCTATTTGGTCTAGATTGTTCTCTTCTCCTGCCATTCTCCTGGTTTTCACCTCTCTCTGAATAACCCCCATAGTGTCTTTAACAAAAAGGTCACTAAAAAAACAGGGGGGGGGGTGAAGGCACAAAAAAAGATGCTTTATATGTTATTCTAGGTTTGTGGAACGTGTCATTTTCTTTGGACCACCCGCACTTATTTTCCCAGACAACGGTTATATGAGGCCACTAAGCAAACATACGAGCTAATACCAAGAAAAAAGGCCGTCACATGGCATTTCAGAATTCTGGTAGGAAGAGATGCTTTGCCTTTATATCAGTGTGCCAATAATATGTGTCAGCAATAAGACTGTACATTGGAGAAAGTTTCTCCACTTTTTTTATTCTGTGTGTTACTTCCTAGATTGGGGCCTTATGGATTTGAGTTCACACTGTATTTTGCGTCAATGGTAAGCTGCTCAGATCACATCGTTCCTGAAAAGATTTTTTTTTAAGCAGTAAATTGTAAGTGGGCATGACCTGCATGGCATATGATTTTGTAACTTCACCTACAGAAAGTTCCCATTGGAATAAGGGTGATCTGATAATGACACAATCCTAGTGATCGACGTTGCTTTGACATATATCAAATTCCTCGAAATTAACTAACCGACATACTGGGGGGGACGGGGACACAACATGTATATCCTGAAGTTTCATGCACTTTACATTTCAGCTCGGCATGACAGAAACTGCGACAATGCATACAAGGGATAGTATTTTTTCAACGCACATCCAACAACTAAACCGTACACTATCAGAACACCTTGAGCTAAATTCCCTTTCTAAATGCTAAAGATGGTAAGATCCCGTAGTGTCCCCAGTTAAGCAAGATATTTCGGGGCAGGCGCTGTTCTCAACACCTTGCCACTGAACGAAGCACTAACTGCAGTGAAACTTGTGGTAGTGCGTTCATGTCGCTGCAAATATCACCTCCTGACCTCGGCCGCAAGATCGTGCATTGCCATGGGATGATAGCGGAGGGAGACTGGGAACTATTTGTTCCCAGTCTCACTCTGCTTGCAGCCAGGAGAAGAAGTGGTGGATCAGGCCACCGTTCTCATTGTGTGATGAGCGGAATCATTTAGTACCAGCTTTAAGGTGTATATAAAATGTTGCCTTGGGCATCGCTGTGGTAATTGGCACTAGGACTCTGTAATACCTTACCGCTGATTACTGATTACGCTCCCCATGTTAAGTATAGGATGCGCAAAGTACAGTAAACTCGCACAAGCTAGCACAATCACGGATGCGCCAACGGATTTT
Source organism: Leptobrachium leishanense (assembly GCA_009667805.1). Taxonomy (NCBI): domain Eukaryota; kingdom Metazoa; phylum Chordata; class Amphibia; order Anura; family Megophryidae; genus Leptobrachium; species Leptobrachium leishanense. Next base: position 295,167,925 of record CM019066.1, read on the forward strand.
TCACTAGTTTAGCGTCCGGAATGTAACATGGGGCATGCGTTAAAGTCACTTATCCTAGCATTAACACAAGCTCATCCTAACGCTACAGTTAGAGTTCACCATGTAATTTAGCCCCTTGTATATATGCTTTTAGAATTAATGAGCTTGCATGTCTATTAAATAAATCCAGTAATAGTCCTATGCTTTAATACATCCATTTCAGGTACCTGTTGCCTCAAACCAAAAAATGTAGCGATGGGTTCAGAGGAAAGTACACATTCTTCGTCTGCGTATAAGAGAATGTCATCCTGCACGCTCTGAGCTGGCCAGATGCCAACGAAGCCCCGGGCTTCAAATTTCTGTTCCTTTATCAAGCTCTGCAACAATTTTTGGGCATCGTTATAAACTCTCTTGGCTTCTTCACCTGTTTGAATAAAAAAATAAAATTTAAAAAAGTACCATCGTTAAAAATTTTCTTTTTTTTTCTTTCTATTTTTAAATCCCAATTTTGTGAGCATTTCAGGGATACTCCAAGAAAACAGGAATCACATCGGCTGAACACATTTCCAGTGTTTGGATCACAACAGCAAAAAAAAAAGGCTTATCTAAGTTATTGTTCTGTTTAACCCCTTCCTCCCCAAAAAAATTATTAAAAAAAAATTCCTCACTGAACTATTAAAACACACAACAACTTTGAACAGCTTAAGAATGATCCTCAGAAGCTCTTACCCACTGTTTTGTCATTAAATATTTTTGGAAATCCTCTGTTGGGATATTTGCCTCGAAGCTGCCAAACATCAAAAAATGGTTTCCAGTCTATGTAATGGCGCAGTTTCTCCAAGTCATAGTTTTTAAATGCTTTTGTACCGGTAAACGTTGGCTTCACTGGGTTAAAGAAAAAAAAATAATAATTAAATTATATTAATTTTATGCATTCTTAATAAACCAACATTAAACTTAACATTAAGACATTTTTGGGAGGAGGAAAATACAAAGCAGCAACTTTAACTACAGATTTACTTTAAAAATGTGTCTGCGATTTCACCATACAATTAACTTTTTTCTTTTTTAAACCCCTTTAGGCTGCGGTCAGACGAGCACATCGAGTGTGACTGTAGTTCCCTGAGCCTGTCGCAGCTTCGTGACGGTTCGACGGGGAGGGCCACAAGGGGTAGTGCGTGCATGAATTGCACCGGACATCAAAAAGCCATCCCCGTCAAAAAGATACAACGGAAGCTGGCGGGGCTACAAAGCGCGATCCTCTGTAAGAGGTGGCCACACGGGCGTCAGAGTGGAAGGAACATCCAAGCTCACAGACGTTCATTCCGCTCTGAAAAACGCTCGTGTGACACCGGCCTTAAGGACCAATGACGAAACTGTTCCGTCATCAATGCATTGACTTTAAAGACCCTTGGTTCTTAAGGGGTTACACTTTACTTTGCAGAAGCAGATACAACATACATGTCATTTATTAGTACAATTAACGTCCATCACTTCCAAGTTTTCTTACCAGATCGGAACAAGGAGAAAAAAAAAAGTGAGACTGGGGAAGGGTGTGAGAAAGAAGAAGAGCAGGGAAAAAAAGAAAAGATGTTTGAGAAACAACTTTTTTTTAACATAGAAGATCAGCAATATCAAAATAAGAGTTACCCGGTGCAGGAGATGATTGCCAATCAATGTGGAATCCTTTACTCCTTGCTTGCTCCAAGGTCAGATATCGTCTTTCCTAAGTGAAAATGAAAATAATGAAAACTTCCCTTGTTTATAAACTGCCGCTTTACAAATAGGATTATACTTAAAAAAATAATAATGTTCTAACCAATATGACAATTATTGAAGGGACACTCTGCAAGGTATGACCACTCAATCTTCTATGAGTGGCCATGCTGCTGTAAGGTCCCTCTCCCCCTCCTCTGAGGGGAATCTGGTTCTAGGGGTGTGTCCGATTTAGCCCTCGGAATGCAGGAGCTTAGTTCCACCCAGAACCTAAGCTCAGATCTTTGGGATTCCAATGGATCTCCAAGCTTTCCTGAAGTGAGAGCCAATGGGATAGCTGGAGATTCCATCTCCCCTGCAGTCATGTGAAATGCTGTGGCTGGCAGCAGGTTACATCCAGCAGAGATCAGAGGGAGACGAGTGCTGGATTAAGAGGAGTTTTTAAAGAAAATGCTGCATTAAAACAGGAGGCAGGACTGCAGAAGGGTTTAATGTTTAACCCCACCGTTTACTCCCCCCTTCCATTTGAAACCTAGGGAATCCCTTTAATTATGAGAGAAGATGGAAACCATGTTCTCTCGCTATAGACAAACGGGAGGTGATACAGAGGAAGGGTTCAAAAGCCTCAGGGTTTCCTATTGCACAATACAGAGGCACAAACACACCTTAAGGGATTCGTAATGGTCCTGCCGAATGTCTTCATATTCTTCAACAATTTCTTCCAAAAAGTCATCCCTCGCATTATCGTCGAGCAGCTGGGAGCACTGAATAGAACGCAACATCACAGAATTAGAAATGCCACCGATCAACCTGTATGTAAGTGTGGCAAAAAGAAACCATGTGGTTCTTGGTGTTTTGCACACTACCTGTAAGGATTATGGGGCACAAAAAAGATTAAAATCACAGACAAAAAAAGGTAATGGCTGCTGGTAAGGAATGAACGCAGAATGGGCATTTTTTCTGCTAATTTTGTCTCTACACAAAACCATTGTGCCCTTTCATTCCTCGCACTCCGGGGGGGGGGGGGTTGATTCCCCGAAGTGCAGTGAAAAGCTGCCGAACAGATCTGGGGAAAAACAAACAAAAAAAATGCACCCTGAAAAAAAATCCCGAAAAACGCATAAGGAATAAAAAAAATAAAATTGAGACTTTTTTGCTGCAAATTAAAAATATTTCCGGGTTCTTAACCAAAATCTATTAAACAGTTTATTCTTTTAACATTGAAACCTACGGGATTAGCCTGATTAACCCCTTAAGGACTGATGGGTGTTGCCCGTCAGGGGTGGGTTAACGCCAGCAAGTTGTACAGGCACGCCTTGCTGGCAGGTGCCGCTGATTGTGGCCTGCCCGGGCAGCCGACATGCGTCATTGGCCTGAGTTCAAGCAATCCCACTGCAGCCAATGGCGCGCCGCACGCCCCTGCTGCAGGGATGGGTCGAGGCGGACCATTGAAGACAGCAGGGCGTACATGTACGGCCTGCATCTTCAAAACCCTCCCACTGTCAGGATGGCATAGCAGGTCCTGTGAAGACAAGGGGTTAAACCTACCGAATGAAACCACCGAACATCAGGACATTTTACTGACATTTCTCTAACCATTGCTTCTTTATTAGGGATTTCACTGCCGTCGACCAGGCATCATATTTTGTGTTAATATCTTGCATTTAACTACTTTGTATTTCTGTAACAACTCCAATGTTCTTGAACCCAGGACATACTTGAAAACGAGAGAAATCTCAATGTATCCTTCCTGCTAAAATACTTTACAAATAAAATAAATATTTTGCTGGCAATTTGCCAATATTTGGCAAATTGCCAGCTTTTGAATAGCCGAATGGCTACGAAATTGCACCATGCAGGGATATTCACATCTCGGTGCAATTTCGGCTCTTTCTGAATAACCCTGTATGTATAACAGCCCTGCTTATTAATAATACCCTCTCTGGCTACTCCTGCCAAGTAGCAGCTTAATACTTCCTATAACACTCATGTGGTGGAAGAAGCAGAAAAATGAACAAATCCAAGATTGCCTGCATTGTGAAAAACAAGCGATGTAAATATAATAGAAAAATGACTGGCTTTTAAATACAAAGCAAATCACAGAAAGGAAATCCAATACTTAATAGCAACACGATCCGCTACCTCCTCTTTGTTGGAAAAAGGACACTGAGAACAAGTAGTCCTGGCACAACTCTCCATTGAGTCCTATGGACTCCAGGCAAGGATACCAGTGGTGACGCTTGGCACCGCTGTCAGTGGCTCTCCATGATTACGTGCCATAGCGACTCCCTATTGGTAGAGAACCCCTAATGCACAATGGCTCACACCGGCTTTTGTAGTTTGTGGCTCCCTACTGCAGTAGGGCCCGAAACTAAAGTAGACGACGGCTTGTTTGGACATATATTCATATGGTGATAAAAAGAAACATACTTACAACCACCACACTCTTGGATGCATCAAGCACATGAATTACCGGTGCGCTGTATCGTGGTGCAATTTTCACTGCAGTATGGGTCCTACAGAAAAAAAATACACAAAAGATGAACAGAAGATGGTCTCCATCAAATCACTGATTAACATATGTGGGGAGAATTAACAATATGCCTGAAAATCAGCTGAGAATTCATGAGGAACATCCTTAAGAGATCGGGCTGGGCAATTTCCTTGATTTTCCATGGTTTCATGGAGTCTGAGGCCGACCTCGATTTTGCTTTTCCGAAAAGTGAGGGCTTTGGATTTTTTTTAATGGACAGAGTATCTATCCAAGCATCAGCAGAGCCAACAAGCTAAGCAGGTACCTGCATATGGGGGCAATAATTGAGGCAATTGGCCAGGCCTATTGTAAAAAAGTAAAAAAAATAAACAAATTCCACTGTTAAGGAAATGTCCATGGAAGAAGGAAGATTTAATACGGCATTTATTTCAGCTTTATGCCATTAACTGCCTTCAGTCAGTGTCTTCTGATGAAATTTTGCACAGCAAATAGGAACTTCCTAAAATAGGAAGGCACACTGCCTAAGGCCCCGTTCGCACTGTGCGATTTATCGCACGGATTTTGCTGCGATATCGTTGCAAAATCCACCCTACGTAGCTTCTCCAATGCATTTCAATGGAGCTGTTCACATCTTGCCATGCAATGTCGCTGGTACATGACCCTTTTTTTACGATTTGCATTGGTGGTGTTTGCAAAATAGCGCGACATCATGTGACGTCAAAAATATGAAAAACGCGCGATTTTCATGTCGCACAGTGTGAACAGGGCCTTAGATAGTTTGGGAGTGTAAGACACATGGATGCTTTGTGTACCTCTAACCAAACCTATTTGCTTTCGGATGTCCTAGGAGGTGCTTATGTTTTGAAATTGTCCATTTCCACCTCGTAAAATTAATAGTGTCGCTAAAATTCAAGATTACTGCTGTGAAGAAACCTGAACGAATTTTGTACTTTCCATTTCATATAAAATTTATGTTCAGTTCTTTATTTGACCAGAATATGCTGCAGTGTATGCAGTGCAAGGCAACAAGATTATCCCCATCACTTACCGTGATGTTGTGGCTCCACCGATTAGCAGAGGGATCTTAACTGCTAGGCGTTCCATCTCCTTGGCCACAAAAATCATCTCATCCAGGGAAGGTGTAATAAGACCAGATAAACCAATTATATCTACCGAAACAAAACAGACAAGCAGAAAGCAACATTAAAGATCACAATAACACCACCAAAAACAATCCTGGTGGAGCATCCCAGCGATATCCTTAGCGAGTGCTGCAGTGTCTGAATGTTGCACCAGAATTGCTTATTTGTAGCAAAATTCCACTATACTGGCTTACCGGCTTTATTCTCAATTGCAGATCGGAGAATCTTGTCACACGGAGTCATGACGCCCAGATCAATCACTCTACAAAAGAAAAGATTAAACTATAAAAAAAAGCAACAACTCAGGACTAGCTTTTAATTGCAATTGTGAGTTCTACAAGCTCAATTAAATGAAGAACCAAGGTCGCTGCCAAGGTTGCTGACCCCCTGGTTTAAAGTAACATTTTTCTATTGTCATGGGATGGCCCAGCACCCTCAGCCAGGGGCGGTGCACAGTGACAGTGGTGGCTATGGACACTTGGGTGTGGTGGCACGCACCTAGTTTTACAAGTACTTTTATTTAGATGTGATTATTGTGTGGTGTAATAAGGTGTTCCCCGTTGGTTTATTGCGTAATGTATTTTCCCTTTGCCTGCCACGCCCGCCGCCATTTTCTGATCACCTCGTGGTCCAGATCAGAATACTCGGATCGTAAAATGGCCGAATCGGCAACTCCCCGATTCGTAACGGCCAATACGAATCGGGGCCAGGGTGCCTCCTGCCAGCGAGGGCCAATGGGACTTGTGTGGGTGGGCAGGGATCCCCATTGTATTCATAAGTGTGTAAAGTGATAAATGCGTGTGTTGTGGAAAATAAAGGCAGATTTTGCAGTGCATCCAGCTTTGACTGATGTGTCTTTGTCTCCGCCGTATTTCGTATCTGAGGGTCCCCCGCGACCTCAGGATACGGTGACCACCCGATACGATCCGAATCGAGCGCTCTGTCCCTGCATCGTGTATCAGGGCAGAGGCGCTGCGTATGAAGATTCGGTTCCCAGATTGCTTGGCAGAGATCCGAACCGAAGGGCGCGGCCGTGTACCGCGCTTCGGTATTGCGAGGGATTGCGGTAAGATCCGAATCCCTCGCCCATCCCGGCAGATCCGAAGATTCCTTCATTCCCGATCCGATCCGAAAAGTCATCCGCTTGAGATCCGACTGGTTACCCGCACCGAGATCGGAAACGTTTCCCGCGAGATCCGAAACGTTTCCCACATCCGATGCGAATATTCTCCGCGGCAGAACCGATCTCTACGGACGTCCCACACCCGCAAGGTCAGTGAACCAGTTGCTCGGGACGCTGAGTGCTGTATGGCTCAGTGGTCGGACTGGTTCTAGGCAGGGGTCCCCTCCACCGCCGTAAAACCCCTTCCCGGGTCACGCCAGGCCGCACAGACGCCGAGTGCGCGTCACTCGGTAGTCGGGCCAGCGGTAAGCGACGGGGTCACGCAGATTGAGCACACCCGCCGGCGGAACAACATCCCCATTCCGTCATATCTATGGTTTATAAAATAGGCGGTTTTCAAATTTCAATAAAAGACATAAAAACAACATACAAAATGAAAATCACTACAGTTTTTGTTATATTCTATTACAATGAACCTGATTAAAGGGATCTGAGCTTACCCAAATTCTGCTGGTTTTAACAAGCAGTATCCAAATTTACATCTAGTTTTTATTTAGTGCTCTTGACATTTCGTAGTTATTCCCTTTTAAAAGATGTTTAAAAGAGGGTTTTTTTTAAACTTCTTCCTTCTGGCCTAAACGCGTGTGCCTTACTTACCTGTCAGGTCCCTGCACAGACTCCGGCTTTCTGAGCAAAAGGACATTGCTGGCGTGTAAAGGACGTGAATTTACATCAGGAGGGGGAAGTCCCCAGACTACTTTAATATAGGTTATAAAATTGGCAATGCTTAAAAATATTTAGTGTGTGTTCATTTTGGCCATGCTGGTTTTAACAAAACAATACAGGGCCACATTACAATATTGACGTTAACGCTCACCTGCGTGAGCATTAACGTTAGCCGCGGTGTTTACCGCCGATCACAATCCAAACGCAAACGGGTTAAGTAACCAGTTTGCGTTTGGTACCTTGCGCTTTTCAGAGTGAGGTTACTGTACTTTGTGCTCCCTATACTTAACATGGGGAGCACAAAGTGTTAATCAGCGCTGGATTACAAAGTCCTAACGCTGATTAACGTCCAGCTCTGGTTAATGGAATTTCTGCTTCTGCAGAATCCATTAACACCAGCCTAAAAAATAAAAAGGTATACCCTCCTGTCCCACGTCGAGCACCGCGGCTCCAACCGCCTCCTCCGTCCAGCAGGAACAGGGAAAGACTGGGGGGGGGATTCCCCCCCAGTCTCTCCCTGCGTATCGCGAGGCGAGATCCAGCAGACCACCGGCATCTGGCTCAATGGAATCCTATGGACTGGCGCGAGCATCCCGGGCCGTAGCACGCGGTAACAATGCAGGCAGCTTTTTAAGCGCCTGCATTGTAATTCCACGCTAAAATGGGGGCGGTAGGGGGAAAACGGCAGGCACAGTTTTTTCTCCCTACTGCCCCCATTTTAGCGTGGAGATCGTAATGTAGCCCACAGTATTTAAAAAGATAAATCAGGTCTAAAAACTTTTTTTTTAAAAAAGAATAACAAAAAAAAAAAAAAGCATGGGGGGGGGGGCAATCATTACATGTTAATGTCTACTGAAAAAGCATTCCGGATGGATGCGACACATTTGTCTGCTTGATGTCCACACCCCATTATTTAATGATATACACTCATCCTTTAGGAAGGGGTTGTTTCATATATCAGTACACTTTTAAGACGACTCTGGCTGGAGTACATGTGATTTATTAGAATATTCCTGAAGGTTGCTGTCCATATGGCAAAGGGATCATGCACAGAGTCGCTCTACGGGCGCACATAATGTGCTTGTCTGACCCCGGCCTTATACCTAAAATCCACACGAATACACACCTGCATTCAGATACTCCAGCTTGGCATGAGATCTGTTAAGGACTTCATTAACTTGAAATAGAGTTATTTACGGATTTTTTTTTTTATACGTAACTATGGAAGAATTGTATTTGAGCCGTAGAGCTGTCTCTGTCAAGAACACATGCATTCAATGTGCTAAAGACACATCCCACAAAAACTAACCTGAAATTATTGCATCCCAGCACCACACCTACAATATTCTTTCCAATGTCATGGACATCTCCTTTAACCGTTGCCAACACAATCGTGCCTTGATATGGATTCTGTTAAAAGGAAATATGTGGATGGCAGGATCACAAAACTAAGTCTGCATGCTTTGCATACTAAAACAAAACAAAGGCACAGTTTCTCTGCTCCACTGTCTTATAACCAAATAATTTAACAATTTAACCCCTTTTAATTCCAACTCATTTACCATAAAACTACCTGCTGACCCGAGTGGATATGGGGGAGGGGGGGGGGAGAAAATCACTTTTCATTAGTTATACACGACAAAAGAAAAAAATTCACAATACCACTACTGAAGCTGGGGCTCCACACTCAATTAGCTGGGGATCATGTTTATATGTATAGAGTCCCAGCTTTTCAGACCGTTTCAGCACCTTGGCTGTCATGTCTGAGATTCTAAATCCTAAAACGTTTGGGGTGAATTCTGGCATCTGTTTGCAACAGAAATGTGTCTGCTTTGCTGTAGAATTAGATTGCATCAAGTATGATCCACATCAGGGCACCAACAGCTGCCTTTGAAGCCCGAGTATCCGCCATCTTGTGAGTGAAGGGGTTTAAATAGAATTTGCTACTACAAGTGTATTTCTGCTGGTGATGGTAAATCAAAAATATAGAACATTCAATCTAAGGTTTCTAGCTTGAAAACAAGCAACCACAGCAGCAAACACAATTTAAACACACCCATATAATTTAGTTATATGCTATCATAGTCAGAAAGCAGTGGCGTAGCGTGGGGGGGGGGCACCGGGGCGGCGGCCCCGGGCGCGATTTTGTTAGGGGCGCAAATGCGCCCCTAATAGCTTCAGCCGCACCCGGAAGAGTGCAGTCACGTAACGCGTGATGCAGTGCGCCGGCACCACGCTTCTTGTCACGTGGACAGAAAAGAGCAGGAGGCTCCACACAGCAGCTGGACCAGTGCGTGGCTGCCTCTGCACTCGCAGATCGAGAGGGAGTGTGCTGCCTGTGACAGTGAGAGGAGAGAACGAGGAGTTTCGAGTGACGGTGAGACAGAAGAACCGCTGGTCCATGCGATGTTTGCATTATCTGGGACTGGGAGTGATTTGCAGAGTCAGAGCTAGTCCAGCAAAAAAAAAAAAAACATGGCAGAGGGAAGGAAGAATGGCAGCATATTGGATGGAGAGGTTTTAAGCTGGAATCAGGAAGACCCAAACCTCACCAGAAGTACGGGGGGGGGGGGATGTTCAGCAACGTGGAGGAGGCATTTCAAAATAAAAGTATTGACTTTAATGCTTTGAGCCCTGGCAAAAAAAGTGTCAGCAAGAAGCTGGAGATGGACACTTGCTGCTCTGAGTCTGCTGCTGGTCCAGGTGAGCCTGTAGGGCACCTGCACGGTCAGAGCAGCATGGACCACGATGACACACAGGAGCTGCAGAGCTGTGACACAGGGGAAGATAACCAGGCATCTGCAAACACACAGGTAAGGATCCTGCATGGGGACACGTTATTGTGACACTTTATTAAGACAATTAAATAAAAAAGGTAAAAAAAGTGTCTATATGTAAAAGTGTGTGTCCATATACTGTATAGGTAAATATTCACCATCAGAAGCAGTGAATGGATACTAGATCGGTTGTTTGTGTCCATCATGGAATATCATTCCTTTGGGACGGTTTCCTGCACATTATATTTTGAGTAAAAAACTGATACAGACCAGAGTCACCACATCCACCATTAATCTTCCTGTGACAGGTGTGCTGTGCATACAGGGATGTGGAGGGCCAGCCATATGAGAGCTGTGGCTTTTGTTTGGAGTGAGGTGCATGCTGGAAACCCCGAGGAGCTCCATAAACCAGCCAGATAATGGACAGTCATCCCTCCCCCTCTATCCCACCCTCTTAACTCGGTTCAGCCTCGGGAGCCCTGGCTGGTGGCAGTGCTGCTTATTGTACACAGCAGCATTGCAAGGGTTAAGATTCCTGCACAGCCTGTCACAGACATGGCCAGGGAGAGGGGTCAGATTTTCCATTTTATTTTATAGAGGCAGCTGCTTTTGCTAATACTGAGCTGAACTCATTCATCCTTAACTTTTTAAAATAAAAATATTAAAATTATTAATTTTATATATATTTTAATTTGGAGTTTTATTGCTGTGGAACACGATGATATGCCACTCATACACAGCGCACACCACTACACCCCCCCCCACCCGATGCTGGGCTCTGCAGAATACCTGGATCTATAGTGCAAAATCTGTTTATACTGGTATACAGGTGCCTGACATGTAACCTAGAGAAAACTGCTGTAAGGAATTGAAAAAGTACAGAAGGGGGGATAATTGGGAGAAACGATGAGGAAACTATTGTAATTTCCTGCTACCCTCCTCATTCCAAGTATGGTTGAAAAAGAGGAGAAAAGAAACACTTGCAGTAAGAATTAATGGCAGAAAAGTACAAGCATGGGGGAAAAAGGAAAATGCAGGAATGGTGAAACAGCTGTGTGAATGAGGGAAAGAAGGAAAAGGAAGGTAAGGGGCTCAATACACTACTGGTGGAGGGGAATGGGGGGGCGCGCAATTCTTGCTTTGCCCCGGGCGCTGACAACCCACACTACGCCACTGTTAGAAAGTCATGCACCACTCCTAAAGTCTATTAAAAGAGACAAATCCATCTGTTTTCCAAAGTGTTCACACAATTTATTTATTTTTAAAAAAGGTGTTCTCATTCATTACAGAACAGGGAAGGAAATCTTTTGCAAATAAATGCAAGAAATGGAATGTCGGTGAGGAGATCTCCAGAAGGTTCAAAGCCTATGGATTTATTGTCAAGAGGATCACCAGGACATATAATGATGTCAAGAAATGGTTAGTCCTTTTTAGAGCAGACATGCCATGAACGGACACATATTTTCTGCCATTTATGACCATGTAAAAATATAGAAAGAGCCGGTCAACTTACATCTTCTTCCATGCTCCCAGACAAAGCTCTCAATTCTTCTCTTTCCTTTTCCATGAAGGGTATGAGGTATCCTACTGACTTCTTCATTACTCGTGCAGACTTTATCACCTGTGTCCACATGCAAGGAAGGCAGAATGTAAAGTGTTACCATTTTAAGACAGACATTTCAAAACAAATAAGGAGGTATACTTCTGTAATAGTCAAATACCTGAGGCAAGAACATCTTCCCAGCTCCAAAAAGCTCTCCAACTACTTTCATGCCATTCATTAGTGGCCCCTCAATGATATGAAGGGGTCGCTTGTATTTTTCCTTGTCTGCTCTTGCTTCCCCTGTGTCTTCTACAATATACTTTTCGATTCCCTGATATGGAGGAACACATTTAGGTTTATATAAAACCAAACATGAATATTGTACAGTAAGAGAATAATGCAGATCTATAAAAAAAAGGGACAGTCTTCCACCTGAATTCAAAAAATCTTATGCTTTGTGATTCAAAGACAGCGCTTCAATTAGGGAAAGCAAACGCCAAGACCTCGCTCAAATTTAGGTCTCACATGATGAAAGCGATGACTTGCTTGCCATTATTATTATTCTTTATTTATAAAGTGCAAGCATATTCCGCAGCGTTGTACAATAGGCACAGTATAGACAGGGTTACAATACATTGAACAACATTAGACAACCAGTACAGGAGGAGATGAGGGCCCTATTCCCGTAGGAACTCACAATCTAGAAGGGTTGGGGTTGGAAACAGGAGGAGAGGACTGCAAGGTGAGAGTGATTGATGGTTGCATCAGTGAGTTGTGTCTGATAGGCTTCTCTAAATAGGAAAATATTAAGGGAGCGTTTGAAGGAAGAGAAATTAGGGGAAAGTCTGACCGTACGAAGGAGAGTGTTCCAGAGGATGGGGGCTGCGCGTGAGAAGTCCTGCAGTCTATCATGGGAAGAGGTGATGCGGGGAGAAGCTAGGCGCAGGTCACTGTTTGATTTTAGGGAGCGGGCTGGGTGTATTTGGTGATTAGTGAGGACAGGTAGTGGGGAGCTGAGTTAGTGAGGGTTTTGTAGGTCAGGGTAAGGATTTTGAACTTAATTCTGCAGTGGATGGGGAGCCAGTGAAGGGACTCGCAGAGGGGAGCAGCAGAGACAGAGCGGCGGGTGAGGTGGATTAGCCTGGCGGAGGTGTTCAGGATGGATTGTAGGGGGGAGAGGCGGGAGAGAGGGAGGCCGGATAAGAGATTATTGCAATAGTCAAATCTGGAGATTACCAGGGCGTGGATTATTTGTTTTGTGGTGACAGCGGTAAGAAATGGCCAAATCCTGGAAATATTACGTAGTTTGTATCGGCAGGAGGAGGAAAGAGACTGGATGTGGGGGATGAAGGAAAGAGCAGAGTCAAGTGAAACTCCAAGACAGCGAACCTGGTTTGATGGGGAGATAGTGATACCCTCCACCGTGACGGAAAAGTCAGGAGGTGGAGAGGCATTAGAAAGAGGAATTAGTAGGAGCTCAGTCTTAGACATGTTGATCTTTAGGTGGTGGGAGGCCATCCAGGAGGAGATACCAGATAAACAGTCGCTGACTTTGGAAAGGACAGGGGTAGAGAGATCAGGGGTAGAGAGGTAGATCTAAGTGTCATCAGCCTTGAGGTGGTAATTGAAGCCAAAGCTATTAATGATTTTGCCCAGGGAGGAGGTGTAGATGGAAAAGAGCAAAGGACCAAGGACAGAGCCTTGAGGTACACCAACAGATAGAGGCAATGAAGAGGAGGAGTTACCAGCAAAGGACACAGACAAGGACCTGTTGGATAAATAGGAGTCAACCCAAGCGAGTGCAGTGTCACAGAGACCAAGAGAGCTGAGGGTCTGCCATTCCATCACCCGGAGAGCCAGACACGTCCCAACAATGCCAATGATTCTTCTTCCAGCATGTTTTGCACCTCTGATCATGCCACGTTCAAAGACCGTTAAATCTTTGCCCTTTCCCATTATCACTAAGGTTTGTAGTCTAAACTGGTAAGGGGAAGGTTGTTCTGCTGTATTTATACCCAAAACTGGCCACGCAATATGTGACACCATTTGTGTTCACAGCTAGAATGTATCTAATAAAGTGGCTGGACAGTCTGAGAGTAGGAGAGTTGGAGCTTGATTTATGGGGGGGGGGGGGTTTGTGCAATACACAGACTGGACTATTTGAGTTCTGCTGGTCTCAACCATTGGATAGCACCAGATAAGAGAGACTGAAATTCAAGCCAAGTTAGTGTTAAGGTTGGCAAGTAACATGGTACAAAGCTCATGGGAAAATGATCCAACCCATACTTCTCCTGCTGCTTAAATATGTGAATAACTGGGTAAAATACAAGACATACCTTAACAAGTGCATACTCCAGTCTTTCTTCTACAGAGCCACTACGCCATTCATCAGTCTGGATCACTTTCTTGCCTCCCTTTGCCTTGGTCTGGATAAAAACAGATATAAGTAAAATGTTTTAGAGAACACAAGGTAACTCCTCATTGCAAAAGATGTTTGCGTGGTCTTGCATGTTTCCTTTGTACTGCATTAACTACTTCACTACCATTATTAGGTCTAGTCAATTTTCAAAAGCTCCTGCTGGTACCTCAATATAGAGTATACTCAAACAGGCCTTATTCTGAAGCAATGCAATGGAATACAGAGAATATTGCAAAAAAATGTTTGCAAATGGGCTCCATAACAGGGACCCAACATTTTAACACATAGAACATCACAGTCAATGCCCATCAGTCTTCCTCATGACTGAAAAGCAGCATAAGCATATGTGGCTTGCTACAAAGCAGCCTGTGGTTTCATTGGTTAGGACTCACCTTTACTAGAGGTTCCTTGACGTTGGCAGGCGAGCTTACACTTCAGTGGCCATTCAAGTAAACCAAAACCTCTAGTTGTGTTTTGTTTCACACAGTGTTATAGGGATAAGCACAGATGACACTTTTTTCTTGTTATGTTTTATACATGTTGTTGGGCTGGATACATCTGGTAGTTGCAGCTGCCCTAGTGGGGATCACGCGCAACACCGCTTTTTCTGTATATCACAATTGATGCGTTGAAATGGTTTGAAAGGCTTGCAGGTCTGTTTGATCACTTCATGGAAACACACAATGCAAGATGTAATATTAATGTAGTAGAGTTTTTGTTCTGTCGAGGGTGTCCTCTGCCTGTGATATAGGGCTTACTGACTGAAAACATACCGTAAAGACGTTTCTGTATATTTTTACTATGTGGGTAGCTGAAATTTTTCATAAAATCTCTGGTTCCTGCAATTGATTTTATGGAAAAATCACTTTGTATTGAAAGTGATAACTGTACTTCAAATACGTCTGTACCAATGTGTAAGTAGAAAAGCTGACCATAGAAATAAGACATACTAAATCATTTAATTGCCTGGCAGAGTACCTGGGCATATTTGAGAAGTTTTTCCGTGGCTTCGGGGTCTCTGTTCCAGATCAAATCTTCACAGAGTTGAAGAAGTTCTTTGTCGATGTCATCATACACCGGAAGGTTTCCAGCATTTACAATGCCCATGTCCATTCCAATCTAGAAGAATCAGAAACAAAACCAAGGTAAACGATCCAGCAAAAACTACCACTCCCTATTCTCATTTCTCTTCAATTTGAACCAAGTCTTCAGGGAAATAATAAAGCAGCTACACCTCAGATGTGTCCCCTACACAATTACAGCATTCTTACCGGGGTTTTTCCCTTTGTTTTTTTTCGTTAGTAAATGTCCCTCACAAGCCATGTCTGAGTCCCATTTTATTACATGCATATTGTGTAATGAGACAAGAAAGGTATATGATCGTGCACATTGCTTTTCTCTGTATTTTTCCTTTGTGCAAGTTTTGGGGATTCTTTGCATCATCACATCCATTAGAGCTACATTATATTACCGTATGAGAGATTAATTTCTATTGCTTGGTATTGAGGTTGCTATAGAAGCATTCCATTTTATTACATGCCTATACACAAGCTTTGGGATACCATTTGGTCAACATGTACTTTCAAGCATAAGCACTTAAATATGCCAATATGACCAAAACACACCACACCGAGTAGCCAGAACAACCTTTTTTTTTAAATAAAGAAAAAAACTAAAACAAAGCCGTCTCCAAAAGATATAATGAAAAAGATATGGGAGCACATTTTTTTTAGTTACATATTGTAGATTTTAATCCAGGCATCATATCTCTCGCACTGCTATAAAGAACAATATAAAAACAAAGTCAACACTGAAAACCAAGTTGTGCAAACAAGAAATCAATAAATACCTTAATAGCATGGTAAAGGAAGACTCCATGCATTGCTTCTCTGATAGCCTCCATCCCTCTGAATGAGAAGGAAAGGTTGGAAAGACCACCACTGATTTTAGCTCCTTTCAAAGTTGACTAGCAAAGGGAG
Source organism: Leptobrachium leishanense (assembly GCA_009667805.1). Lineage (NCBI taxonomy): Eukaryota > Metazoa > Chordata > Amphibia > Anura > Megophryidae > Leptobrachium > Leptobrachium leishanense. The sequence continues at coordinate 295,183,823 of CM019066.1, forward strand.
AAAAAAAACCAAAAACATAGAAAGCCTAATAATGTAATGAAAAGAAGGAAACTAAAAGGCCATACACAGCAACACGATATAAATAAACTGACAGTTAAAAAATGCATAATAAAGCAAAGCCAGCCATTTTGCAACTTGTGTTTGTTTTTTTATTTTTGTTTTTATTTAGTACAAACATCTTCTACCAACACTTTTTTTACCTTCATTATTGTTTATGTAGTAGCTGGAAATTCTCTCTCGGAAAAGGGATTGGAGAAAAATAAAACTATTACACATTGGTTGTCTATTTTATAATATTGCCTGATGCATATAAAGCAAGATAGATGAAGAAAAAAAAGAAAAAAAGTGATTAAAAAGTACACTTAGGCTATGGTCAGACTAACGCATTTTTTGCGTTGTCTGTGAAAAAGTGCGTTCGAACGAATGGACGCATTTTTTCACGGAATACGCGATAGCGGTCATACGATGTGCCTTTTCGTCCGTGATTTTGTACGGATCATCAATAAAACACTTTTTGTGTCTGGACGTTATGTTGGCCGGACATTAGCAGCGTCTGACGTCTCCCAATCACGCACACACGCCTCTAGCGGACGCAGCGCACTCTGTACGTCCGTACTAGAGGTTTGACGTTCCCGAAAAAATGCGTTCGTTTGCCACTTGCGTTGCGCGGACGAACTTTCGTGCGGCCGTACTTCGTGTGTTCCCCGGCATTGGACGTCATTTGCTGCTAGCATGGCCGTGATTTCGTGCGTCTAAACGCACGTTAAAACAGCTTTCGTCTGACCCTAGCCTTAGCCAGCACAACCATTCAAGTGAATGTAAATAGTCAGTGTGCTGGGTGTATGTGCCTCATCCAGCTCTAGAGGCAGATTAAAGTCTTTCCTTCTGTCCAGAAGGCTGACCATCAAAGGCTTATTGGTGCTAGGGTTCATTGATCACATCAGTGCATGTAAATCTGGCAACAGAATTTAAAGTGCACCTTGTCATGCCCAAAAAACACTGGGCTAATTTATTAGGAATTGTTTTTTTCTTCAGCAAAAACTTCAAAATCATCATGTAGGAGAAATGTTATTCCCCGTCAAAAATAAATAAATCATTGCTGTCACTCACACAAGTGCATGCCGAATGGTTAGGAGGTACAGCTTTGAACGTTGAGCTCTCAGTCATGACAGCACTCCGTTCACTCATCTCAGCTGACTGACTGGCGACTGTCCCCAGTGAGTTGTGCCCATGGAGGGAAAACATGGTGGCACCCAGCACCAGTGCAGGGCAAGTGCGTTCTGCAATATCTCATCAAGAGAGTTGGGCTGCATGAACTCTAATCGTGCACGTGTCATTCGTCCGAATGCCCTGGTGACATGCCACTTCCTGCAGCAAGGCGCTGGTCAGCCTTAGGAGCGCTAGCAGACATGGCGAGGTTGGATACAAGAGGAGTGATAATGCTATAAACAAAAAATTTGGGGAGGAGAAAATATTCTCTCCTCTGTTTTGTATTTAAAGCTAAAAGGAATATCAAGAAGGAACCGTAATGCTGAAGATAACTATATGAAGAAAAAGTTATCTATAGCTCTAAGCAGTAGCAAATCTTGATTAAATCTAGAACGGTATTTCTCCAAGGTTAAGCAAAACAGAAAAATACACTCCAATAAATGTCTTGCATCAGATTTAAAAATCAAGGGCATCTGAAAACTCACCTTTATAATCTTGGTGGCCTCAATGAAGTCGATAGCATATCTGTCGTGTTCCTCCATACCAGTTCCAATTGTTAAAATGTTAGGGTCAAAAATGATGTCGTTGGGGTTAAAGTTCAACTTCTCAACCAGCAAGTTATATGCTCTTGTGCAGATACTCACTTTCATTTCTGAATCTGTGGCCTGCATTGAAACGCATGATACAATCACAATCCAATAATAATCAGAAACTAGTGCAATTATGCTGTATGTCAACATTTTGTACAATTTAGTGTATCATTTTTTTTGATCTTGCATAAATCTGACAAAGTGGCAGCTCTCTAACAGGCATTCACATTACCACTTCGGAGCAGTGGTCATTCAAACATCCTAGGTCTTGAGGCATCTTCCAAAAGGATCTTCATTCTGTACACTTTCCCAAAAAGCACACTAAGAGCATGGATCCTTGGCTAATGACAGGGCAGTTGAAGATGGAAGTTCCAGGTGATATTGCAACACTGACAGGTCTATTCACTAAAAGGTGAAACTCTGGAGCACTGACAGAAGTGAAAATTTGAGGTAAAAGTAGCTGAATTGGAAAGTGAAAAATGGGAGGATTATTCTGGTTTGGGTATTTTGACCTAGAATTTTCACATATCCTGACAATTCTCAGTTTCTCCTTTAGCGAATAGACCAGTGAGCGAGGAAGGAAAATGTGTGTCCATTAACCCTTACCCTCTATGCCAAAATGCAAATGGATTTGTCAACGGGAAGAGGCCTTTGTAAAGGGAAAAAAAGCAAACACCCCCTTACATCATCATTTTAGTTGGGTAAAAAAATAAAAAAAAATCCAAAAGGAGTCATTTTAACCTGAATGTCCAGTGTATGTGTGTGGGTGTGTTAATCCACCCTTCAAGGGGTTAAAAACAAGCCTAATATCACAATCTGATAAGCATACATCCAATAAGAACTCCAGTTGTCTGTATGCTGAGGGTGGGAGTATAGTAGAGTCACGCGGCATGTGGCTGTTGTGTGTTTGCGCGTTACTGTTGGTTTTACAGCCCTTTAAAAAAAGATTTAAAATACATGAGCAGGTGGGAAGCTAAGAGTTAAAATATGATGCCCCATAATATTCTTTAATGCAACAAAAACATCTAAAACACTATTTTGATGAATTTTGGGTTGTACCATTTCCAAGAATAATACCACAAAAGAAGCAGAAAAAAGCTCACCTGTCCAACTTCATCAAAAGCCATGATGACCACAGCAGCTCCAAACTGTTTAATCTTCTGTGCCTTAGCCAGGAAGTCTTCTTCGCCTTCCTTCAGGCTAATGCTGTTTACAATACACTTCCCTTGGCAGCACTTCAAACCAGCCTCGATCACTGCGAAGTTGGAGGAGTCCATACATAGTGGCACCTGTTGGTAGGAAAAGCCGTAACAAATTTAAAAAATAAAAAGTTAACGCTTTGAGAAAACCATTTTAGGCAGATGCATTACAAAATAACCATTACTGATGGACACAGTAAAGAATAAAAAAAAGTTAAAGTGTTTCGCAAAGAAATTCTAAAATGATAAAGAGAACAAATTAAGCCCCTAATTAAAACCATTGGGGTTTCATTACAAAGAGGAAGCCAGAGGAATGATCTGAAATTAGAGGACTCAGAATTCAGAAAACATATTTCTTTGGGTTTCGCGTGAAATCAATTTGTGTTCCACATTGATAATAGGGGAAAGATTGCTCTTAAAACTACAAATCAGAAGAGAGGTATTGTGGTGGGGGCATAAATTATTGCAACAGCCAATTCTATTACAATAGGAGCATCAAATAAATTCTACCTTGGAAATATCAGGCTCAGATGCAATATAGTTACAAAACTTTGTCATGGCGCTGGGACCATCCAACATCCCGTCATCCATATTTATATCCAGAATCTGAGCTCCCATCTCCACCTGAGTCTTAGCAATGGCCAGAGCTTCCTAGAAAAAGAAAATCATACGATTGGAATTTACACAACAAATGTAAACAAGATCCCTAAAAAGGTCTCGTCACGTCTCAGCATTTAACAATTTCAAAACCTAATTTCCTTTTGAAAAATATATAAAAATAAAAAAGAAAGCTGATCTTCTACATCTGAGGAATAACAACCACAGCAAGCCTTAATATTAAAATATAGGTATGAGAATTAGAAAAGAAAACCAGAAGAGGAGCAGCCTCATCACAAATGCATTAAAAACATTGTTAGGATAAAGTTTTAAAATAAATAAAAACTGTTTTTTTTACCCAATGGTTTCCTTCTATATTCAACTTACATGGTACACTATTAAAGGAGCTGCATATGATCAGACCATATTAATTTTTGCAGCATTTACATGCATCACGATTTAAAGGGATATGCTATTGGTTGAATTGTAACTCAAAATAAATTCTATCCACAACTAACAGCATCTTCTCATTAAATCTATGAAAAACGTCTGCTGCATAAATTTTCTTTTAACGTCTTTGCAGAAAATCCTGTATTTTCTGCCACCAACTCGGTAAGCGGATTTCAAATGCTTCCCACGTCAAAACTTAACGGAAGGTCAGAAACTCCCTCCCCCTGCTGTGGACCTGTTAGGCTGCTGTAGAAATATCTCCTTTAAAGTAGAAAATATGTAAATAGAATGCTTATTTCATGACAAAAAGGTTTGTTGAGGCCGATTTGAAGATCATAAAATAAAAAGGTTATTAGCATGAGGCTTAAATCAGGGGGTTCTCAACCATGGCCCTGAAAATTTTTTGGAACTACATCTCACATTACACTCAGCCAACCATTAGGTCCACGGACCATTTTGAGAAATGTAGTTCCAAAACTTCTGGAGGATGAACAATGAGCATCTCTGGTTTAAAATGTTTTTGTCATGCCGAAGCTCACGTCAAATAATTTTATTGAGATTTAGAAATCTTCTCATTGTGCTCGCCATATGCAGACTGTGGTTCTAAAAGAGAGTGGGAGAATGCTTCATTCTTACTCTTAAATCAGCACATCCACCTGAAAGCTCCGTATCTTTTCTTAGACAGTACCTCGTATTTTCCTGCCATGATGAGCTTGGCAAATATTCTTGACCCTGCCACATTACAGCGCTCTCCTATATTCACAAAGTTTGTGTATGGTCCCATCCTGAATGGCTCCAAACCTTTTTTTTTTGTAAAAGAAAGAAATTTACTTAATTATAATGCAAACGAGAGGGAAGACATGGTAGAGTGTATGAAAAGAATGTCTGTGCTAAACGATCCACCAGCAGAAACACTCAACAGGAAACTCCACACTCCTACAGCCATACAGCAGACAATGCAGAACAATACAAAGGTTATCTCTGGATCTAGACTGCACAGCCCAGCACTGTTATAAAGAACACATATAATGAAGAGTACGCTTTTACTACATTGAAAAGATCAACATCATTCAGGCGAAGTGATCCCCAGTCAGCAGCTCTTTAATGTGTTCCACTATTTAACCATAGTAGATGTGCTCCTTTACAAAGGTAAACAAGACTGTTGAGTTTTGGGGGGGGGGGGCAACATGTTCCCATATAATGCCATTTTAAAAGATGCCTGTGTTTACACTGTGTAACAATGCTGCCACATTACTGGGTAGCAGTGACATGCGGTGAGGTCAGTGGCTGGTGAGGAACTGGCTAGTATCAGAGCCAGATATACACAGGGTTACGCAGTCGCAATTTACGCATTTGATTATCGTTATATAGGAGAATAGTTCCACTATTTATAAAGTAAACGTAGCATTTTTATTTTTTTTACAGTTGTAAGAGCATGCACTTACAATACTGACTAATAGAGGGCGCTATTACAACTCTTTAAAATACAAGTTTGCATATAGATTTTTACTTCTAAGAGCATGCACTCCCATGGGGGGCGTTTTTTGTTAAAAAAAAGAAGTGCTTGAGACCAATGGAGCTTTCCCATTGGCTCAAGCTTTCAATTGCTCTCAGTGCCTCTGGAGGCACTGAAGAGCGTAGAACCAGGAAGCAAAGCCAGCTTGAGCTACGCAATGAGTGTAGCATGCAGCTGCGCAAATTGCGTAGGCTAGGCTGGCTCAGTGCTGCCCCTGCTGTCTGTGTAGTAAATCACACACAGAGCAGCCGGCAAACTGAAAGTGCAGGGGAAAAAAAAGCGGAGGACAGAGAAGCAGCAAGGGAGCGTGGAGAGGCGAGTATGAGAACTTTTTCAATAAATAACATTTTATTTACAGTTTAAATATACACAAGTCATTACAGCACAATGAGCACATTCATTTCATTGCACGTCCCTGCTGGGTAGTGAAGTAAGATGTGGCAGTAAGTGCAAAGCTTCTCTTCACCTGAAAGTAACATGTAGCCATCAAAGACGGATGTGGGAGGAATTCTCGGCTTGCAATGCTTGACAGCTTCTGCGATCTCTCTGATGCGAGGAGAGAACAAATGTTTCAACAAATAGATCCATTGTACACCATACGTTTACGTATGTTGACATAGTTTGCTGGCAAAATCAAATAGTACAATCTTAGAAATAATACTCCATACATATTTTCATATGTGGTGGTGCTGTCGCAGCATTAACATATTTTGGATTTCTATTAAGGCCAGTGTCAGACGAACGCAGTGATCACGTCCATGTTGCCGCACATTTTAACGTCCGTTGTAGCATAAAATTATGAACAATAGAGACCCTCACACGAAGTACGTGCGCACAGAAGTGTGGACGCACAATGCACGTGGCACCGGACGCAATTTAGGCAAAAACGTCAATCCACTATGACGGACGCACAGAGTGCGCCACGTCCGCTTAGCCAGACGGACTGCATTTTTGACGGACAAAATAGTTTTTCATATCATGTATCAATTTTTTTCATTTTACATATTATTTCCCAGCTACATCAGTCAAAAAAAAACTGACCGTGTGGTGTCTACAGTATCAGTCAGTCAGAAAGTACGTCAGTTGTGCACGGACGCACAGTGTCTGACAATAGCCTTATACCAAGGTGTGAGCAGTGCCAGCATGCCCTTACTCATGAAACACAGACTTTTTGCTGCCTTGCAAATTCCTGGAATGGGGCTCTGCCTCCAGAGCCCATCACTCCCTACATCTTGGTGTCCTGACGGATTTAGAGGGCTGCCTGCAGCCCTGTCCCCATACGGGCACAGCTCAGCCTAGACTTTGCAGGTAGATTGGTGCCCCAAGAGCTTGCAAGTAAATGCAGAGCCAGGGACTGGCATGGACCCCTACCTGCCAGAATGAGTGTCCCTCCAATCACGAAGTAAGCAATGATAGAGTGTTCGTGCATCTAACGGGAAGGGGGGAGAGAGAGATTCATCTATGTGGAGGCAGGGTTTGTTTGGGTAAAGAGGTCTCTATTTGGGAAGTTCAGTGTGGAGGAGGTGGAAATGTGTGAAAGAAAAATGTGGAGTATAAGAAGCTGTGGCATTTTAAAGTGTGACCCTGGGACCCAAACTATTTTCTCACCCAGAGTCCCATGAATGCTTGAGATGGCAATGTACAGTGGGGCAAAAACGTATTTAGTCAGCCACCAATTGTGCAGGTTCTCCCACTTAAAAAGATGAGAGAGGCCTGTAATTGTCATCATAGGTACACTTCAACTTTGAGAGACAAAATGAGAAGAAAAAAATCCAGAAAATCACATTGTCTGATTTTTAAAGAATTTATTTGCAAAATTATGGTGGAAAATAAGTATTTGATCACCTACAGTACAGTACAAACAAGCAAGATTTCTGGTTCTCACAGACCTGTAACGTCTTCTTTAAGAGGCTCCTCTATCCTCCACTCGTTACCTGTATGAATGGCACCTGTTTGAACTTATCAGTATAAAGACCCCTGTCCACAACCTCAGACACACTCCAAACGCCACTATGGTCAAGACCAAAGAGCTGTCGAAGGACACCAGAAACAAAATTGTAGACTGAATCTGCAATAGGCTGGGAAGTCTGAATCTGCAAAGGCAAGCAGCTTGGTGTGAAGAAATCAACTGTGGGAGCAATCATTAGAAAATGGAAGACATACAAGACCACTGATAATCTCCATCGATCTGGGGCTCCACGCAAGATCTCACCCCCCGTGGGGTCAAAATGATCACAAGAATGGTGAGCAAAAATCCCAGAACCACACGGGGGGACCTAGTGAATGACCTGCAGAGAGCTGGGACCAAAGTAACAAAGGCTACCATCAGTACACACTACGCCGCCAGGGACTCAAATCCTGCAGTTCCAGACGTGTCCCCCTGCTTAAGCCAGTACATGTCCAGGCCCGTCTGAAGTTTGCTAGAGAGCATTTGGATGATCCAGAAGAGGATTGGGAGAATGTCATATGGTCAGATGAAACCAAAGTAGAACTTTTTGGTAAAAGCTCAACTCGTCGTGTTTGGAGGAGAGAGAATGCTGAGTTGCATCCAAAGTACACCATACCTACTGTGAAGCATGGTGGCGGAAACATCATGCTTTGGGGCTGTTTTTCTGCAAAGGGACCAGGACGACTGATCCGTGTAAAGGGAAGAATGACTGAGGCCATGTATCGTGAGATTTTGAGTGAAAACCTCCTTCCATCAGCATGGGCATTGAAGATGAAACGTGGCTGGGTCTTTCAGCAGGACAATGATCCCAAACACACTGCCCAGGCAACGAAGGAGTGGCTTCGTAAGAAGCACATCAAGGTCCTGGAGTGGCCTAGCCAGTCTCCAGATCTCAACCCCATAGAAAATCTTTGGAGGGAGTTGAAGGTTCGTGTTGCCCAGCGACAGCCCCAAAACATCACTGCTCTAGAGGAGATCTGCATGGAGGAATGGTCAAAAATACCATCAACAGTGTGTGAAAACCTTGTGAAGACTTACAGAAAACGTTTGACCTCTGTCATTGCCAACAAAGGATATATAACAAGGTATTGAGATGGACTTTTGATATTGACCAAATACTTATTTTCCACCATAATTTGCAAATTAATTCTTTAAAAATCAGACAATGTGATTTTCTGGATTTTTTTTTCTCATTTTGTCTCTCATAGTTGAAGTGTACCTATGATGACAATTACAGGCCTCTCTCATCTTTTTAAGTGGGAGAACCTGCACAATTGGTGGCTGACTAAATACTTTTTGCCCCACTGTATATCAGCATGGAATGAAACGTCATTCTCATAAAATAGGCTCAAACCATTGATTGCTCACTAAATAATAAGCTTCACATTGCAGGCAATTATCTCTAAGAACATTGAAAATGATCAATCACAAAAATCCTTGAGTAACATAATGCCACATCTCATTACTTTAGATGTCACAACGATGATTAGTTTTGTAAAAAGCATGTGCTGCCACCATGGCACTGGTTCATGACGTGGGTGTTTTATGGTGAGGTAACAGCACTTTGAGCCCTATTCTGTTCCTCACGTTAAAATGGTGACGCCAATGGGGAAAATCTGTGCCTGCAGGTTTCCCCATAGCTTCCCCATTTGTGCATGCGAATCCAGGGCAGGCGCTACTTCAGCACTTTGCCCTTGAACCATGCGCTACCCTCAGGGATACTTGTGGTAGCAGTGCCATGAGTGCCACCTACTGGGGTCCATAAAAGACTCCATGCAGGGTTGCGCTGCTGGGCAAGTGATCGCAGAGGGGGACTGGGGACTATTTGTTCTCAGTCTCACTCTGCTCTCATTGGCAAGAAGCAGCGATTCAGGCCACTGTTCTCACCTCGGGATAAGAATCGGATTTATTGGGGGAGGGGGTGTTAAGCTGGTGCCGAATGATTCTACAAAAGTGGAATCCGTTAGCATCAGCCTCTAGGCGAGGGTAAATTTTTCATTAACACATCAGTGCGATAATTAGCGTTAGATAAGTAAGCTATTACAAAGTTCTAACGAAAATTATTGATTGTGCTCCCCATATTAAATATAGGATGCCCAAAGTACAGTACACTCGCACAATCACCGATGCACTAATTTTTAGGAGATTTAGCGTTAGGAAGGTAATCTGGGTGGCATGCGTTAATGCCACTTTATCTGTGGAGATATAAAATATTACTTGCAAACTGTAAGTAATCTGTCAGCAGTATATGTAAAAGGAGACTCTTCCAGAGCTTTTATATTTACCCATAAGACAGATAAAGTAAATTGATATCAAGTTTGCCCATGATAGCTAGATAAGCCAGATTGATTTTAAGCAGGCTAACATGTGCAGCAGAAATTTATTTAAACCTAGATGCATATGTAATTAGAGTAGAAGCCTTCATGTGACAAGTGGATTTTTATCCTACATCATTACCTGATGTGAGCAGGTGTAGTCCCACAACAACCACCAACAATGTTCACCAAACCATCCAATGCAAAATCCTGTAATACAGAGAATTACCTGTTGTAACTACACGCACGGATAACAAATCAACGGCAGATCCTAAAATCTCAGGGCTCAGAATTTCAAGTGGAATACAAAATGTAAAAAACTACGTATATAGATACGTTACCAGCAAACGCAGTATTTGGAGTGCTTAGAGCACCACCAAGCCTAAAACTGTGCATTGAAGACGTACTAAAGGCCCCGTTCACACTGTGCGATTTAAAAATCCGCCGGATAAATCGCACAGTGTGAACGGGGCCTAAGACAGAAACACAATACTGTGGCTAAAGTTGGGAATTTGTAGCTTTTAGCATAGGTTTACATATTGGAAATTTTAAAAATAGTCAGGACCAGTCACCCTTATATGCTTGGATGTCACTTCAGGAGTTTCATCATAACCACCGAAGGTGTTTGGCAGACCTATACAAATAGAACAAGAGGACAAAAGAACACAAAGTAAAATGTAACCTGGCAACATGTTTTACAGTATATATAAAATTTTAAAAAAAAAACATCCATCTATGCCACCCACAGACTGGGCTGTTAAAAGCAAACTAATACCTCTAACAATTTTACAGTCAAGTTAAAATGACTGAAAACTATTTTTAAATTTATAATATTAAACTAGGTTTCTGAGGCAGCAGATCTAAAACCACAGACCTAAAAGTATAAAAAAATAATAACCACCTTTACTCACCTAAATTAAGATTTATCTTTGTGGCATTTATGTTTAAACTCACATTTGTGAGTTAATGACTAATGAACGTAGATTATCAGATAAAATATATAAACCGCTAAGCTCAGGTTTTAACAGATTTAGGAAAAGTCAATATTTCAGCATTTGTGCTTTTTTACATGAACGGAAATGGAACGGTTTCAACAGAATAACCATCTTGTAAAACGAAATGCACACAAACGTTGTGACATAAACAGGGAACTTGAGTGAACCCTACTAACTGCAGATAAAACTCTGGTATGTAATAGGTTAATTTTATCGGTTCTGGGATAATGATACTGTAATAACTCTCCACACATTTTAACAGTAGTACTAGGGCTGTGCAATATTGACAAAATAATCATATTGCGATTTCTTGAATGAATATTGCGATTGCGATTTTATTTGCGATTTAGCCAATTGTTTTTGCTTTTTCAAACATGCTACATACATTCTAAATGTATTCAGTATTCAGCACATGGATACTGCCCCAGCACATGGAAATACTGCCCCAGCACATGGAAATACTGCCCCAGCACATGGATATACTGCCCCAGCACATGGAAATACTGCCCCAGCACATGGAAATACTGCCCCAGCACATGGAAATACTGCCCCAGCACATGGAATTACTGCCCCAGCACATGCAAAAATACTGCCCCAGCACATGGAAATACTGCCCCAGCACATGGAATTACTGCCCCAGCACATGGAATTACTGCCCCAGCACATGGAATTACTGCCCCAGCTCACCTCTGTGCGCCACGTGTTCGGCTCCCTGTTAACTTCCGCGGCATGGAGCTTGAGCGCTCGCCTGGGGGAACCATGTGACGAGCCGCGAGAACGCGGCTCGTCACGTGGTTCCCCCTGCGAGCGCCCAAAGCACCATGCCGCTAGAAGTTAACAGGGAGCCAAAAATTGCAGCCTTATGCGATTTAGAAATTGCAGGGTCAGAAATCGCGATTCGATTGCGATTGCAATTAATTGCACAGCCCTAAGTAGTACTATATAAAAGTTTAATTTGACACACTGTATAGAAGACAAACATATAGCTCTGTGTTGCATTTGAGAAGACCGAACCACTACAAAATATATATATATATATATCTATCTATCTCTGGTGCTTGCATGTACAAGGTCCACTAGTGTGACCCATTTAATGATCTGAGAAGCATGACTACAAACCTTTCGGGCTGACTTCCCCTTCCTCAGTGTACACAGCCCCTAGTTACAACCCAAAATGACATAACTATATACAACAGTGATAGACAGGCATCAGGCACCCTATCACTTCCACCAATCCCAGGTGAATGCCCCACAGGTGCCCACAAGTCCTTTTTGGCAGCAAAAGATAAATACAAAGAATGTAAAGAGCAGAAAACAAATGTTTCTCATGTGTTCCAGCGATAGAGCAACTGGACGACGCGAGATTCCAAGATGTCAGCCTGAATGTGTATAGCGCATGCACGAGATCGAGCATCCTCTCAAGAGAGTCCGGGAACTTACCAGTGACCAAGATAGTGGCGCCAGCAAACTCCTAGCAGAAGCGAGCAACCAATAGAAGCCCTCCAAAATCTATAACGAGCGCTGTATTAACTCAGCTCATTAAAACGGGTCTGCCTATTTCTTTTGTAGTGGTTCTTGCTTATTTAGCCTTACGGTGAGGTGGTCAGGAGGTAATAGATCTCCATGCAGCTGCAGTTACTCTGTCGCACATTTTCTTTTGACGCCTCAGACATCCGAACCCCGGGGTTCACAGCATATAGGTTTGTTGTTTGAAAATGGGAAATCAAGCCACTGCCAACACTAAAAGCACATTTGATAGGATGTAGCAGTGCATTGGCTGCAAAACTCATACTAAGCACCTCCTGCTCTAGAACTTCTGTATTTTAGTAAGTTTTTGAGAAAGTGTTTTACTAGGAAGGATACAATGAGATTTCTCTCGTTTTCAAGTATGTTCTGGGTGGTGAGTGTGTACCGTTAAGTGTCTAACCCAAGGACACTTAGTACATTATATACACTTTAGCATTTAAGAATTACCCTTTGAGTAGCTCATATTACAGAACTCTTTGTCGAATTACCTGCATTGGGATAACAGATGATATAGGATGTTGTACATTTGCCAATTGCTTCAATAAAAGGTCTCATTTCAATTGCCCCCAAAGCGCAGTTCAAACCAATGCTTGATCATAAAGAAAGAAGAAATTCTCATCATTAAATGCTTTCCATTTCCAGCACAGTTGAAACATAAAAACAACATTTCCTCTAGCATCCTTGGGGAGTTCGATCTATAACTTAAGAGTTGGTTGATTGATCGGTCCTGCCCCACTGGTTATTGACTTGAATGCATTAATATAGTGGTTCCTAACCCTGGTCTTGAAGTAACAGGCCAGGTTTTCCAGATATCTGAAGCACAGCACAGGTGATATGATTTGCTGCTCAGTGATTGCAGAATTCAGTCTGCATTTCCCCAAGGTGATCTTTAAACTTTGGCCTGTTAGGGGTACTTGAGGACGATGGTTTATAAACACTGCATTAAAAGATACCCCATCAAATGCAAAAGTACATGTTGCTGCTTACCATAAAGGGTTGGCATGGGATACACTTATAACAAAAGCTTCTCCAGTTTGGCCAGAAAGTGTTCGTCCACTTTTATCAACAATGGTCCCTGAAATCTAAAACATACGATACTCTAAGCATATCACAGATTAAATAGCACCAGCCACATTACTGTGGACTATTTGACACACATACATACTTAGCATTTGTGGTATATTAAGACTTTGGTACTAGACCACAAATAAATAAGAGGATGCAAAAGGTCAGTTGAGGCATGATGAAACCGAAGACTGGATAGGTCTGGATAATAATAAAAGAAGGTCCACCTAGTTGGAATTGTGTGAATATAAATAGGGAGTGGTGAGTGTGAGCTACAATCCTGATGATGACGTGCTCCCCTCCAAAAGGGGATGGGAAACTTGAAATAGTCAGGTAACCATATCCAGAACTATTGGCTCTCATTTATATATACACACCAGAATACCAAAAACCGAAAGTTTGGAATCCTATCAAGATCCTAAATATTTTGGATAAGTTATGGGATAATAAAATGTATTATTGCAGAAGACATTTACGCCGCCCAGCAACTCCGAGAACTGGTCACAGCCACTTCTGGACAGCGCTGTTTCAGGTTTATTGAACCCTCATCAGCAGAGGCTAGGCATGACCAGTTGCAGTGGATGCTTGGACCTGTGGGGTAAATCAGTGCTTACTTGGGTTGTGGTGGAGGGCAAAAAAAAAAAGTGATTATATCTCGTGGAGGCTTTTAGCGAATACATATATATATATATATATATATCACGAGGATAGCAGTCTGTAGTGATACCTTTTTTATTGGACTAATGTTACATTTAAAGTACAAGCTTTCGAGAGGATTCCTCCCTTCGTCAGGTATAGAAGCTAACTGATCAGAATAATAGAATTAAAGATTGGGATAGTCATGTCCAATGTTTATTTCTATTATTCTGATCAGTTAGCTTCTATACCTGACGAAGGGAGGAATACTCTCGAAAGCTTGTACTTAAAATGTAACGATAGTCCAATAAAAAAGGTATCACTACAGACTGCTATCCTCGTGATTTTGGCATCTGGACTAACACGGCCGACCTAATCTATATACAGTTGTGTTCAAAATTATTCAACCCCCACTGAAATTGAGTGTTTTGGCCAGTTTGACATTGATTTTGATCATTCAGTCATCTTGCTTACAATTAAATCAAAGAGGCACGTGTAGGTCAGACAAATATAACATAACATTTATAATGAAATAACCACAAATGTCTTTTCTGTGCTCACATCATTATCAGTTTTATTCAACCCCAAGTGACATTCAATCTTAGTACTTAGTACAACATCCTTTTACAGTTATAACAGCTTTTAAACGTGAAGCATAGCTTGACACAAGTGTCTTGCAGCGATCTACGGGTATCTTCGCCCATTCGTCATGGGCAAAAGCCTCCAGTTCAGTCACATTCTTAGGCTTGCGCACTGCAACTGCTTTCTTTAAGTCCCACCAGAGGTTCTCAATCGGATTTAAGTCAGGTGACTGCGATGGCCACTCCAAAATGTTCCAGCCTTTAATCTGCAACCATGTGGACTCTAGTGGACTTGGAGGTATGCTTGGGATCATTGTCCTGTTGAAAGGTCCAACGTCTCCCAAGCCTCAGGTTTGTGACGGACTGCATCACGTTGTCATCCAATATCGACTGGTACTGAAGAGAATTCATGGTACCTTGCACACGCTGAAGCTTCCCTGTACCTGCAGAAGCAAAACAGCCCCAAAGCATGATTGACCCCCTGCCATGCTTCACAGTAGGCAAGGTGTTCTTTTCTTCATAGGCCTTGTTCTTCCTCCTCCAAACATAGCATTGATCCATGGGCCCAAACAGTTCTAATTTTGTTTCATCAGTCCACAGAACACTATCCCAAAACTTGTGGTTTGTCCACATGACTTTTGGCATACTGCAGTCGACTCTTCTTATTCTTTGGAGACAGCAAGGGGGTGTGTCTGGGAGTTCTGGCATGGAGGCCTTCATTACGCAGTGTGCGCCGTATAGTCTGAGCTGAAACTTCAGTACCCACATCTGACAAATCTTTTCTCAGTTCCTCAGCAGTCACACGGGGACTTTTCTCCACTCTACGCTTCAGGTAGCGCACAGCAGTCGAAGTCAGCATCTTCTTTCTGCCACGACCAGGTAGCGTTTCAACAGTGCCCTTTGCCTTGAATTTGCGAATGATGCTTCCTATGGTCTCTCTTGGTATGTTTAACATCTTTGCAATCTTCTTATAGCCATTGCCCTTCCTGTGAAGAGTAATCACCTCTTCTCTTGTCTTCCTGGACCATTCTCTTGACTTCACCATGTTTGTAACCACACCAGTAAATGTCTAGAAGGAGCTGAGTATCACAGTCATTTTAAAGCTGCCTAATTGGTGCTTATTATGCTTTATTGCTGCTCCGTGACATCCACAGGTGTTTTCAATACCTGATTGAAAACACTTGAATGAACCTCTGTTCTTCAGAGTGGTAGTCTTTAAGGGGTTGAATAATTGTGTCAATGAAGAATTCACAAAAGAAACATTTACTACTGTATTACAAAACCAATTGATGTCATTTTAGTTGCATATGGTTCTTTAAAAAGTCCTTGTAGGATTTCATTCTGAATACAATTACAAATGTACACTAAATTCCCTAAAACCCTTTACAGCATTGGGGGTTTAATAATTTTGAACACAACTGTATATATATAGAAAAATCACAGTTAAAAATAGTCCTGCATTCAGCTTTTAAACCCATTTATCACTCTTGTAAGATTGCTTTGCTTTCACTAGCTTTAAAACTGAAATTCTAAGATAGCATGAAAGCATCTGAAGGCAAGGTAAATAACATTATCTGGAGGGGGACAACATTTGAATCCATTCAAACACAGTTAAAACCACCTGTGGATTTGCACAAACATGTGAGTACCTAGCAAGGTTCCATCTCTGCATTTTGTGCAACAGAGATACAGTTGTACTCAAATGGACAGATACTTCTTAAAATACTGACAAGTAGAAAAGTCACTAAACCCAGCAAGTTAAATTTTACATCTAGAGAGCCTTGTCTGGATTTAGAATTTATTGACTTTTCAAACCAGATGAGACGCGGTTATAAAAAAATTAAATATGGATGAATCACTTTGTGGATCCTGAGACAGCAGACATCTCTAACCTGTATGAAATGTATTTGTTGACCCCTGGCTGCAGAAACAAGTGAACACTTATGCATTGCTGCAATAAGAAGTGACAATTACTTACAAAAATGGGTCTTGGTTTATATTCCTCTGTAAACAGATTCTGGATGGCAAACAGCGCCGCCTAGTTTAATGGGGAAAAAGAAAAGAAAAAAAAAAGGTAAATTTGTCTCCATTCCACAAATGCCTTTTCCCTTCATACATATATAAACACCATGGGCCCCATTCTAACCTTGGTGTAAACTTTAACAGCTTGGAGTTTACACCAGAGGCGAACTGACAACTAATGAGGTCCTCGGGCAATAGAAGATCATGGGGCGCCCTTAAGCCATGCAACACAACACAAACATGTACATTGTGGCGTTAAATTTTTTTGAAAATTGTGAAGAAATTCATTAATGAGCCAAGAAAATCCACTCGGGCCCACCAGCGAATTAGGGAATCCATTGTGCCCCCTCCAGACGTACAGTTAGCCACCACTCTGCTGTAACAGCAATCACCCACTCACTGCAACTAAGGCTTTGCCACGGCCCAAAAGGTCCCTGTGACACACATGGAAAGCGGCACATTACAAGTTTATTTTTTATTTAATTTATTTCCAAAGTATTACCAGGAAGGATACATTGAGATTTCGCTCGCTTTCAAGTATGTCCTGGGTTCAAGAACATTGAATTATTGAATTGTTACAGAAATACAAAGCAATAAATGCAAGATATTAAAAACAAAACAAATATACAGATTAACACAGAAAATAAATATGTAAGTAATATAGTTACTATGTTACATGTTTACAGGTGCATTCCGTATTGAGGTATGTTAATAGAGATCTCTTAAAGGGATACTCCAGGCAATATGACCACCTCAGCTTTTTAAGGGGGTCATATTGCCTGAAGTATCCCATTTTTTTCCCCAGCCTTCTACCTTTTCGCGATCGGCTGATATTGCTGAGAGAAGCGGTGGACTTTACTCCGCCCTCCCAGCTGTCAATCAGCCGATCGGGTTTCAAGGTCCCGCGTTTTGGAACTCTCGGCAAAGCTGGGATGTCATCGCGCTAGAAGCGCGATGACGTCCCACCACTCCGGCAGAGTCGCGGGAACGCGCAGGAGAAGGAGCTGGAGCTGCTGCCGTCTCCTCCTCCTTCGCCTAAGTTTTTAGACGAGCAGGCGGGGTGAACTTCAGCTCACCTCGCCGCTCGTGAACGTGCGCTGCTCCGCGCATGCGCGGTTGAATGAGCTGATTGGCTGGTTTACGTGATAGGCGCGCATGCGCGCTTTGCACGTAAACCTTAAGCCAAGTTCCAACTTTAACACGACGGGAGCGGAAGAGGAGGGAGGCGAGTAAAAAAAAAAAAAAAACGCCATTGGAAAAGTGTCATTTTTAGGGTAAGTATAACATTAAAAAAAATATACATATGTACTGAATTACTAGTTAGGGCAATAGGTTTAATATAAAGTAAAAAAAAAGGGGGGGATTTTCAGCTTGGAGCGTTCCTTTAAGGGACTTTAGACTGGGGAAGATTTGATGGTGCCTGGGAGGTTATTCCATAATTGTGGTGCTCTGTAGGAAAATGAGGATCGAGCCACTTTCTTTTTGTATTGTGGTATTGCAAGTAAGGTGCTGGTCCTGGATCGGAGGTTATAAGATGAGGGAACTGCTGGGGGTAAGGTGGTAGTTTATAAAAATACTATTCATTACTGATACACACACCACATTACAGATCTCCACCGCAATAAAACTCAGAGTAATGCTCGGTGTTTATGAGCGTAACAGAGCTCCACAGCAATAAAACTCAAATTATAAATGTATTTATTAAAGTACATTAAAGCATATTATTAAAATAATAGTATTGTTAAATAGAATCTAAAACTGGTCATTAGAAATCAATTTAAATATATTAAAATATAGATGAAGAAATAAATGTGTTAGTGCGGTGGCATTGTTAACTTTATAAGGGGGGGGCTTTTTTTAACACACACAACAGTCATGTTGAGGTGAATCCCAATTAGTGATGTCATCGCAAGCAGCCTGGGAGGCAGCCCCATAACAGGAGGTCAGCCCACTGTGGCCGCAGCCCCTGCTCGGAGCCAGATCGGCACCGAGCAGGGTACACAACAGAACATGTGTGGAGCGTCGTCCGCGCTGGGGAGGGTATCCCCAAGACACTCCAAGCACTCCGGGGCACTGCAGGGGAAGCAAGACAGACTGATGGGGCCCCAATCCGGGTGAACCCCATCTGGGCTCTCTGGCAGTGTGCGAATGCCTGATGGGTCAGTTTGCCCCTGATTTACACCAGGGTTGCACCAATACCACTTTAAGACCGAGTACAAGTACGGATAATTTTTCTACAGGTACTCAGAGATACCGAGTACCGATAATTTTATTTAAAGTCGTGTGACCGCTTTCCAATAAATAATTTAGGATTTTGCTGAAAGCCTGTCCAATGTTAACATTGAAATGTATCGACAGACACTCCATTTACCCATTGCACAGGCTGCACACACCCTGACCACACAGACACCAGATAGAGAGAGATAGATTTATTACACACACCAGGGGGGGGGGGGGTCTGAGAGATATACATGTATCTGTGGTCTGGTGTGTGTGACCAGCCGCCCCATGTCTGTATCTGAGGTCTGGAATAATTCTATAATTATTCCAGACCTAAGATATAGACATGGGGCGGCTGGTGGAATGCTCTACCGGCATTTTCCCAGGCCCCTGTGGCTGGCCGTGTTACAATGGAGCAGCCGCAGGCAAAGGAGACTGGCCGCTCGTTCAGAACCCCCAGCCGTGATCTGGCGAGATCGTGCACAGTTGAGATCTTGCATACTCCGAGATCTAAACCTTTGCCGGCGACCGCTCATTAGAACGCAGCCAGCCACAGGGGCCTGGGAGAATGCCGCTAGAGCAGTCCACCAGCCGCCCCAGCCCCTCGGATGCCAGTAAGCCAGCCCAGCGCTGGCTTCCAGTATCAGGGCATCTGCACGAGTACCAATTACTCGTGCAAATGCCAGTATTGGTACATCCCTAGTTGAAATACAGCCCCAGGTTATTACCCCAGCAGGGAAGTTTCCATTTTCCTACCTCCTTGAATCTAGAGATTACTAAACAAACCGTAATAAAAACCAGAATACATAGAATTATTTTTAAAAACATGTTGCCTAGCCTGTAGAAATACTCCATGGCAATACTGACAGTATAAAAAAAGAATATAAAGGAATTCTTTGCGATCAGAATGTATGTAACCACTGTGCTAGTGACCTTTGGATGTGAACAGAACATGGTGTCACAGCGAAAGTGCAAAGAGGAGTATTCAATCTCCTAACAGCCAATGGTAGAATGCCTTCTCAGCACTACAGTAACTATATTATAGAACCTTCTAACAAGCTGACAGTATCATATACAGTTATGTGAACGAGGACACATTACATAGGGCTAACATGTTAAAAATGTAAAATAAACAAACTCAATAACTAATGTTCTAAAGCGGATCAGCACGACAAATCACGTTGCATAAGAAAAGTAGGTGAAATGGCACACAGTTCTCTGTATAAAGGTGATTAGACGTAGGCTCATTTCACCTCTTTGCAGTTCATTTGTGGATAGCCTGAGGAGAACAAGCTATTCCAACATAGCTCATTCTTCTAAACTCAGGATGATAATCTGCAAAGAAAACCGGCACTCAGACCCTCTGTCATGATATTTTGCTTTTGCAAAATCATGTAATACTCTAAAACAGGTTTAAGAATTTTTTTTATCCACTCCTGATTTAACATTACAGATGGTTGCGTGATCTACCACATTGTTCCACGTGTTTTACTACAGGCAGGCATACAGCTACTGTAACTGAAGCTCCCTCCACCTTTGTGCCCTTACCTTCCATGGCACTGGTCGCTCACACTATGGACTATTCCAGTCTGTGCCAATTTAACAACGCCTTAGACAATAGCAACTCTGGTAAATTTACAATAGCTCTGGTTAACACCGTCTTTAGAATATTGCCCTATATATGGCCTCTGTGCCCACTGAAGAGGTGTGGATGGAGACCTCCTGCCAAGAAAATGCGGACAAGCCAACTCTGACAGTGGGCATACAAAAGGTTAACGTTGTTAAATTAAATTATTAAAACTGGTTATAAGAGTTTAGTTTGTTCAAGGAATCCAATTAGGAGCCATTGTTAGTGCTGTCTGATTGCTTGATCTTCTGCTGATTTGCATTGTCTATTGTATACTGATCAGTTCTCTACATCTCCTGACGTGATTCTCATCCCCCTTGTGTAGACAGGGGGCTGTGTTGCTTGTGTCATTTAACTTCTCACCTTTCTGTTTCCCATATAAACTGGTCCCCATTTCATATCAAATATCATTATTATTATTATTATTAAGTCATGTCTGGTGTTTGGGGAGAGCTACCAGGAGTTATACAGTACTCCTTCAAGTTCGGGCTGAGGTTTGTGAAAGAAGGAAAGCTCCTGCAGATCTGCTTATCCAGGGTTAAAGGCCGAACACTAACAGGTTGGGGTCTGGCCCTCAAGCCAGAACTAGTCACCCCCCCAGTTCCGGTTACAGCTACTAGTGTCCTTCCATGTCTCCAGTGCATCTCGATAAACGCAAGCTCATGCAGAGCTTGCACAGTGTCAGACTTCAGGAGACGATACCGGCAGCTGAGACGCCAAACTACTGCTGGCATCAACAACTGGCTCCCAATTATTATTGTGGCTTGAGTCACTAACACAATGGCTCTTTAGAAAGTCTGTAGAGGGAGCTGCTAAGGCGTAACAGCTCCCTCATACAGACTAGGTGGAGTAATGATTCTGCTGCTAATCTGTTCCCAGTCAATGTAGATTTAATAAATTTGCGCCCATGACATTCAGATTTTATCTTCAATGTTTAAAAGGTATGTACCCTTTGCACAGTGGGCTGAGGAAAGGTTTGTATAGATTTATTCATTTACGTAATAATTAGGATATCATATATGATCGCCTTTTTTTTTCATCAGTGTGGAGAAGTACATTTGGCAGTTCGGAGAGACATGGCTGTAAAGTGTTTTTATAGATTTATACTTACGTAGATTTTGCTGCAATAGCACGATTCTTTCATGAACTCCGTGATCAGTGGGTTAACCTTTTTGCTCACTTACAATATGAAAACAAAATGCAAAAGTAGAATAACTTAAAGGGCAGAGTAGGCAGACGTGTGTGAATAGAATATATTCAATCGCTCAAAAGAATTTCACCAACTATCCACTCTTTTCTGAAATTATTTTTTTTAAGCATAAATGACTGCCAGATTGACAACTCACCTTGGCGTTGGCTGTATCAAATATAGTCTCGACCAGCAATACATCGGATCCGCCATCCAATAGTCCTCTTGCCTGTTCAGCATAAGCATCCACAAGTTCGTCAAAAGCTGACAAGCAAAGAGACATGTTGTATTTACAACTACAAATAAGTCTATTGCAGTAAGAGTACTACATTTTTTTTTATTTTTTTTTTAACATATTCAAGTTTATTCAGAATAAAGCGCATTACAGAAATGCAATGAAAACATTGAGCATCACGTTACCAGGCATATGACAAATAACAAACCAACAACAAAAGAGGGCCAAATTAGCCCAGTGCAAAAGTAATGATACATATGAAAGTTATAACTTTAAGGGGGGGGGGGTGAGACAATAATACAGGGAAAGAGAGCCATGAGGACTCCGGGTGTAAACACAAAACGAAGTACCCAAGGCTGGTAACACAATTCAAGAGGTGTAAAAGGTTCATGAGATCCTGCGTATATCTGATAACCAGCAATACCATTTTGCAGAATAATCCGTGTAGTGATCTCGAGCACGGAAAGTGAGTTCATCCACCCCACGAATGAACTTAATTTCATCAAACCATACTGAAAGAGGGGGAGAGATATCCTGTTTCCAAAATCTGGGGATCGTGAGCCGTGCAGCATGTAACAGACAGGGAATGATAGATTTTTTTATAGCCTGAGATGCTGTAAGACGCGTGGTGTAACAGATAAAATTCTGGCGTGAATGGAGGAGAGGGCTCTACCAGCTTACACACGTATTCATGTATACGTTCCCAGAATGTCTGCACTTTTGGACACAACCACCAGATGTGTAGATGATCCGCATGTGGCGCACTACATCTCCAGCACAGATCTCCGCCCCCCCCCCCCAGCGAAGTGACTCAATCTGTCCGGTGTGCGGTACCATCTATACAATATTTTATAATTGACTTCCTGAATCCTAGTGGAAGGGGTGCAGCAGTGAGCAAGGGTGTAGATCTTAGACCAGTCCTCATCCTTTAAGGTTATGCGAAAGGAGGCTTCCCATTTGTCACAGAACTGAGTCGGAGGTGTAGAAAGTGATTGGAGGAGGCCGTAGAAAAGTGATATACTGTGTGGGGGAGTTGTCCCTCGATGTGAGATGGATTCAAATATCGTGATTGGTCTGCAAAATTTATCTAGCGGTGCCAGTGAGCCCATGTAGGAGATAAGCCGATGGAGGTGGAATTTACCCAGAAATCCTAAAGGACGGCTATATGGTAGTCGATCTTCCGCCACCTGAGCGCCAGCCGTTAAGAAATGACGCGGGGAGGGAGGGTCATCTGTAGGTGCCGTAGGAATGATGTGCCTAGAGAACACCGGTAGATGTTGTAGCGGCATCAATGGGGAGGGGTAAGGAGCCACCGGTAGCTTAGTCTGCAGGGAGCGCCATAAGGAAAGCGTGGCCAATGTAGTTGGGAGCGCATGGTGTATGGGACTTGCCAAATTCCGAGGCAGCCATAGCAAGGCAGCTAAGGTATCTCCCGCAAACCGTTTTTCAATTCCCACCCACAATTTAGGCGATGCGGTGTTGCCCCACTCCACCAGTCGTTGCATATGAGTCGCGCAGTAGCAATGCCAAATGTGCGGCATGGACATGCCGCCCATGGAGCGAGGTGTAGTCAACAGATTAAGCTTAACTCGAGGTGCTTTACCATTCCACACGAATGCTCGGAACATGGAGTTTAGTCGTTTAAAGAAGAGGCGTGGCAAGCTAATAGGCAGTGTCTGAAACAGATACAATATCCTGGGTAGAACTGACATTTTTATAGTATTAATGCGACCAAACCACGATATATGCGGGAGAGCCCACCTGCGCAAATCAAGTTCAAGGGAGGCTAGAAGTGGTTGAAAATTTGCTCGGTAAAGGTCATTAGTGTCCGGGGTCAAAAACGTGCCAAGATATTTAAGTTGGCCCTGGCACCATTTAAAGGGGAACGAAGATTGCAGAGCTAGCGCCTCTCTAGGGGGAATGAGGACAGGCATGATCTCGGACTTATCCATATTCAATTTTAAAGAGTTCCATAGTCGGCAAACATACGCAGCAAAGTAGGCAGGGTGACCGTAGGGGAGCGCACAAAAAATAATAAATCATCAGCATAGGCAGCTAGCCGATGTTCTGTATTACCCACCCTCAATCCAGCTATATCCGGGGCGTCCCTGACGGCTTGTAAAAAGGGTTCAAGAGATAACGCAAACAGGAGAGGCGAGAGGGGACAGCCCTGTCTGGTGCCATTTGAAATGGGGAATGAGTCAGACCGGACCCCATTAACATTAATGCGCACTGAAGGGTGCGTGTACAATGCCCGGATCCAGAGAATCATATTCTCCCCCAGTCCCATATGTGTCAAGAGATCGAAATAGGAAATCCCAACGTACCCGGTCGAAAGCTTTGTCACAGTCAGTGGACAGGAGCAGAAAAGGAGCAGTGGTTAGACGTGGTGAACCATGTATTAAGTTCACTGCCCTGACAGTACTATCCTTCGCCTCCCTCCCAGGGATAAAGCCCGTCTGATCCGCATGTACCAATCCAGGGATGAACGGCTTAAGCCGGGTGGCCAGCACCTTGGCAAACAGCTTGACATCCTGGTTAAGCAGCGATCTAGGTCTGTAATTACTGCATTGATCCAAGTCCTTTCCGGGTTTTGGGAGCAGGGTGACTGTGGCTGTAAGCGTGGAGGGATGGAGGCACCCGCCCTGTGTGAGGGAGTTGAATGCGGATAACCATTGCGGTATCAGTGTGTCTAAAAGTTTTTTGTAATACAAGAGCGACAAGCCATCAGGGCCTGGTGCCTTACCCGTAGGGGGTGTCTTTGATGGCTATGCGAACTTCCTCATCCGTAATAGGGGCTTCTATAAGTTGCCTGTTTGCTATTGATAATTTACGTTTAACATGAGTTTGTAGATACGTCTCAATCTTATGCGTCAAGGTGAGTGTAGGTGGTGTCGTCTTGTCTAGATTATATAGTGAATGAAAATGGGAACGGAATACCCCCAGCATGGAGGAAGGCAGAGAGTGTTTCCCCCCCGACCTGTCCGTGATTTTAGAAATGTAAGCCGAACTGCGTTTTATGCGTAGAACTCTGGCCAGTAGCCTGTCACACCTGTTGCCGTGTTTGAAAAATAGATGTTTATAGTGTGTAAAGGACCTCTGAGCTTTAATATTTAGCAGTGAGATTAATTCCGCTCTAAGGGCCGAGAGCCGCACATAGTCCTCCTCAGAGCTCGTGGCTTTATGAGATGCTTCCAATATGCGGATCTGGGCCGTCAAATCCTCCTGTCGTGCTGTGCACTCCCTCTTAAGGCGAGCCCCTTGTTTAATGAGATATCCCCTAGCTGTGGCTTTATGTGCTTCCCACAGCAAGGGAGGGGTGACGTCCGGAACTGAGTTGTCTGTAAAGTACTGAGATACCACTTCCTTTAGGCCTGAGAGTACCATCTGGTCAGACAACAGAGTTTCGTTCAGCCGCCAATGGGACGCCTTAGGTCTGTACAAGCATGAATGGAGTTCTACATCTACTGGGCAGTGGTCAGACCAGGTCTGTGAGCCAATTGCGGCGTATCTAATAAGATGTGATTGTGCGAATGGGAGAAAGATGTGGTCAATGCGGGAGTATGATTTGTGTAGAGAGCTGTAGTGCGTATAGTCCCTGGTGGAGGGATGCAACACCCTCCAGCAATCCGTCAGGGTGGAGTCCAGTAACGTGAGCCGTGTCGAGCGGATGACCGATAATGGAACACAGGTAGATCCACATGAGGTATCAAGCTTAGGGTCCAGAGGAAGGTTGAAATCACCTCCCATCACCAGGGTGCCTTCTTGGAAATCAGTGACTACGGACATGATTGTCTTAAGGGCTATGTGTTGTCTGCGGTTGGGGAGATAAATAGAGACGAAGGTGTATAGCTGTTCTCCAATAGTGCCTTTGACCATGACATATCTGCCCTCATCATCTGCCCTGTGGGCCAACAATTGGAATGGAACATGCTTAGCAAACAAAACAGCCACCCCTCGAGATTGACCCTCCCTGTAATTGCTATAAAACCCCAGAGGGTATGAAGCACTCCGGAGTGCCGGTGCCTTGTCGCACAGAAAATGTGTTTCCTGAATAAGAGCCACCGAAACTTGAGCCTTAGCAAAATCCCGTAAAGCAATATGTCTCTTAGCAGGTATGTTCAATCCCCCAGCATTAATAGAGCGTATGAGCAATGGTCTGTGCTGGTATGCCATGATATCCAACCCTTATAAAGGAACCTGAGGTGGGTGTACCAAGGGGAGAAAGGGGTAGGGAAAGGAGAGGGGTGAATACAAAAAGAAACCAGTTAAACCTAAACAAAATACCGCGAGCGTGTGCCCAAAGCGGGGTGTAAATCCCAGGCGACGCTCAGAGCGAAGCGGAGAGATGCCCCGCCTAAACAACTCCTTCCGGAGTGGGCTAATACCCCAGGGGAACGTATCCTGACATGAGATTAAGATAAGTGCAACAATAACCTATAGTAAAAGAGAAGAAAAAATTGACAAATTACGCAACCAGAGTCTCCAGCCGAATCTCATCCACTGTCGAACGACCATAATTATTGTATCTTGTTGATAACTACGATTAATGGTGCTATATAATCCACACAGCCGTTCCAGGTGAAAAATGCGGAAAAGGGAGAGCAAAGGAGCAAAAACACATTCGGCGTAAGACTGGCATAGGACGCTCTCCAAAATTGCAGAGACAACAGCGCAGGTCCGCTGGGGCCGTCATATGGCATCATCTCCGTAACAAGACTTGTATGCAGAGTATGCGTAGAGGGGGAGCCATCAATCCCCGAAACCGCAGTGTTAAAGTTGCAATGGCAGCAAGAGGTAGCAAAAATGCACCTCGCTCCACCAGAGCTGTACAAATAATAGCGCGGGGCATTCGAACCTGCCATTAGGTGTCTTCTCCACGATAGTGCCATGTAACAAAAGGAAGATGTGCAATTCTTAAGCCTCCTGTGAATCGAACTGTGTGAACCTTCCATCGACGGCGGCTCCACGTGGTGATCTGCGCTGTGGGGGGGCCCTTTGAGGCCTCGGCGTAGCGGAAGTGAGAAACCGTATTGGGTCAGGCCATTCCATGATAGTATCAGGCGGTAGATTCAGCGTGGAGAGAAATTCAGGCAGTTCGTCACCACCACGCACCGTGACTGGGCCTTGAGGAGTGCGTACTTGTAATCCTGCCGGGTATATCCACCGATATTGTAATCCCGCTTGTTGTAGGGCCGTTGTTAGGGGTTTAAGTGCCCTCCTAGAACGTAAAGTGAGTAAGGAAACATCTAGAAAGAGTTCCACTTTCGCTCCTTCAAATCGTAAGGCCGACTTATTCCTGGCCCCAGCCATGATAGCCTCCTTAACGTTGAACCTCAAGAGACAGCAGATGACGTCATGAGGGGGGCTGCCTGGGGGGCCCCGGGATCTTAGGGCGCGATGCCAGCGCTCCATTTCCACTGCAGCATCCGGCGCTTTTTGCCCGCAGAAATTTAAATAGGTTGGTGAGGATGCGGTGTAAATCATCCGAATCGCGTTCAGTTTCAGGCAAGCCCCGTATTCTAATGTTATTACGTCTGCCCTGGTTTTCGAGGTCCTCAAGTTGTCTGGTGAGGGTTTGAAGCAAGGTGTGATGCAGGGTTAACTGTGTGGAGTGGGCCTGAATAGCGTCCTCATGTGCCTGGTGTACCCCCTCCACCGCTACTATATGCTGGGTGAGGCCTAGGACATCCTGTCTCACCTGCTGTATTTCCCCTGAGAGGGAATGGCGCTGTTCTCTTCTGGCCGCCGTGAGATCATCTCTGGTTGGCAGAGCCCTAATAATCTGCAGAATATCCGGCGGTGGTTCCCAGCCACCGCCGGGTGAAGCTGGGGAGTGTAGCGCCGTCAGTGTAGTGGCAGCCGCCATCTTAGGCCCCTCATGTGCAGCCGACCCGGCCGCCATCTTGGGTTCCCCCTGTGGGGCCGGCGCTCCCGTTTGCAGCGGAAAATAGCCGCGGATCCCGCTGTGAGGTGGGCTGTGGCGTTCCTCTGGAGTTCCAGGGGCTTGGGTGAGCCTTTTGAGCTTACCCATGTCGTTTTTCAATGAAGCTGTGCTGCTGAAAGGTGAGAGTCCCTGGAGAGCCCAGCTAACAAGCGGCCATTAAGCTCAGCGGTCCGGACACGCCCCCCAGAGTACTACATTTTATGGTTGTAATTAACGATTTCAGTAAATTGGCGGTCAGTCGTCACTAGAAAGTGTACAAATCCAACAATAGTCCCTCCTCATCAGTGCACACATGCAAGCCATTCCTGCTGTTTTCAAAATTCTGAAAAACCACAGTAAAACAGTAGTAGATATTTATTTTTAATGAACATGCTTATTGGAAGGAACACTCCAGGCACTTTGTGACACTTCAAACTGCACTGAATAGCCAGAGGCCTGAGCGGTGCATGCCCCCTGAGAGAAGGGGTGAGTATTGGGGCCTTCTAGGGACGATTCAGCCCTTTGAGTGCAGTGTAGCCCCACCTACTGAGCGTTCAACCTCCCCAGTCACGTGACATGATGCAAATTACCAGGAAGTTGGCAGCACGCCACATGCATTCCAATACCAGGAGTGCCCGGAGCTGGAATAAAGGTTAGCTTTACCCTCACTAAAAGGGCTATAACAGTAGGGTAGGTGCGGACATTGTCCACACATGTCAATATTTCATCACTCCAGCCCACCTCCCATTTTAATCCTAGAGCAAGCGTCAGCAACCTTGGCCCTCCAGATATTTTGGAACTGTATTACCTGGAGGCTCTTCCAATTTAATGAATAGCCCATGGAAGATACAGCTTTACTCATCTAGGGCAGAGCTTCCTAAACTTTTCACATTGGGGACACCGTTTTTTAGACATCTATCATTTTGTGACATGGTAATACAGTTTGACTAACAAACCGGAAGTTAAACTAACCCCTTAGAAGAGATTCAGACATATACAACAATGAAATTTATGTGGATGCAATATATCTCATGAAGACCTTTCATTTATATTTTTAAAAATATAATTTTGTAAGATACCATACATTTCCAAGCTTGTTGTCATTTATGACATTATTTCAATAGCTGAAGCTATTATTATGTGTACGTTATAACCATCTAGCAGCAATTAATCTAACGTATACGGTACTAATTATTTCTGGATGGGTTTTAGAATTTAATAATATTATAAAATTATAATTTGCACTATTATTTTATTTGCCATCTGAAGTAATCATTTTGTACATATAACCTAAAATGTAGGTACTAAATGATTATTGTACAAAATAATTAGGTCGTGTGGTAAATATTATGTGGACAGCAAGATATTAAGCAGAGTTGAGAGGGGCTCTAAATTATAAAAAGAAAATTAAAGCCTGCCTGAATGGCATTACCTGCTGGCTGCCAGGCTGAGCTTGTCGGCAGACGTGTGTTGGTGGAACAGCTTTCCTCTTATTTGCTGCAGCCACATGTCTAGGATTCCTACACGGAAACTGGCAAATCACCTGCCAGGCTTCCGTAAGGACACCGCAATGTGTAACCCATATTCTTATGGCAGCCCATTAAGAAATTAATTTCCTTCACTGAATATTTTAGTTCGGCATTAAGGCTACCGGCACACGAGCAAACATTTTGCGTCCGTCTGACCGTACTGTTTGCTGTCCGTCGTAGCTTTATAAAGGAGTCAATTAAATACACCACACAAAGCACCTGCGCACTTGTTCGCGGACTGGCAACACATAGCAACGGACGCAAAAACAACATCGACTTGAAAAAGCTAAACGGACGCAGAAACAATACTGCCATGTATTATCCTAGGGCGTGGAGACAGGCGTTACGGACGCACTTTATGCAGTAAGTCAAAAAGTGCGTCAGTAAAAAAAGCAGTACAGTATGCTCGTGTGCCGCCTCTCTTAGATGTGATTTGTCCATAAAAAAATATTTTTTAACAAATAGGTTCTATTCAAAAGGCAAGAATAAAAATGTGTCTCAGGGTAACAATGACTACTTACTAATATTTCTATAATCAGGTCTTTCTACTGAAGGAGAAACAGACAAGGTCTTGTTGGTAGGACCCATAGCTCCTGCCACATATCTTCTAACGCCTATGAGAAAACAAATGGATCAAGTGACAGTCATGAAAATATACTTAATGTTACAGAACATACACTATATATTAGTCAGATTTGTAAATAATTACAATTATGTAAACATTCAAAATTCGCTAGGACCAAATCAGAGGCTCTATTCTTTGCAAACTCTTATACTTCACTTCCTAACAATCCCACTTGCGGTTAATGAAAATGGGTCTACTATTCCAAACGGATTGTGGATTGACGGTCTTGGCAGGTTGCACTAAACCAGGGATTTTGGGCCACCCCATATGTTGATTACCTACTATTCCCATAATTCTTTGAATGCAATAGATGACCAGAGAATCATGGGTTCTCTAGTGTAGGAACAACGGGGCGGGGGAGTTTGAAATCTCTGCCGTAAACTAACGCTACCTAGAATAAGCAATCCCAAAGTACTTATTCTCATCTGAAGTGGCTATTTAAAAAAGGAAAATATTGGCTCTCAAAACCTTATGTTAACCGACAAACACAATATCCGTGAACAGCTGGTGCCGCATTTACCGCTTACAGCTCCCTATTGCCAGCTCAGCAGGACTAAGGTTTATATCTGTTAAAACTTGTGTAGAGCATTTGAGAATCTACTTCATGTCGCCAAACCAAGAAACAACGGATAACCCACCTGTCTCGGCAGTTACATCGTCAGCTGCTCTCTTAGCTAGTTCAGCAGAAGCCTTGTTCAAACGATAAGCCTATACGCAAAGATCAAAAAGTAAACAATGGATATAGACATTTAATCATAAACTCTGTAAAACTATATATGAATAGCTCTTTGACACTTGATCAATATACAGGTAAATTAACTAGATATATGGCACATGCACAATTTTACAACCCAAACGGCCTAAAATTGCCAATTTATAACACATTGCACTGCCTCCGTTATTCTGTTTAAGCCCTCCAAATCATCCTTTTCCAGTGGTGCCGCTACCTCCACCCTTAACCCTACAAATTAGATGTGCCCATCCCTTAAACTTGTGTGTTTCTGTATACCAAAAGGAAAACCCAATGATTGATTCCATAGCAGGGAACGTGTAAATAAGTGAATTGTATCTCAGGGTTAGAAGAGATAAGCAATTCTAATTTTGTGCATATTTAAAAGGTTTTAAGAGTGTGGACATTTACGAATTTAGATGAAAAGTTGGTGGCACAACATGAGGTGTTCCACGGCCAAAATCCAAACCCAAAGCAGCTGTGACCATATTCACTGCTCCCAGGAATTCTAGTATCTATAAGCATAGTTTCTGAAAATTCACTGTGACACTGGGGTAAAGGCCATAACACCTCCAGATATAGCATGGCTGTGTCGCAATTCTAACAGGACAGCTGTGAATTACAACAAAACACTATCTGCATGGAAAAGATCTAACCAGGTGCTCAAGGGCATAGTCCGCCTGTGCAATGCTCGTGCTGCTGAATGTATTGGTTTCCACGAAGTCTGCTCCACAAAGCAAATATTCCTGCATAACAAAAATTAAAAATTAGTAAAAAAAAAAAAAAAAGTTTTTTTCAGTCATATTAAATCATGCAGCTGAAAGTTCAACAATATGTAACTGTATCCAGAGACATAAGAAAAGGTTTACACACTTGAAATGCGCACGCACAGTTCTTGATTTTAGAACAACACATAAAAAGGTCAAAATAAAAAAACAAAATATACAGGATTTCTAGAATGTAAGTTTTCACAGATGAAGGGCCCTCTGCCTGTGTTTGTCAGATGTTGTCTTTTTTAAAATGTATTGTAAATGTATTGTACCAGTTACAACTTTATGCAGAGCTGTGGAAAGTGTTAGTGCTTTGTAAATAGTGTATAATCTGGAAAGTATAAATTGTGAGTGAAAACAAAACGACAACATACTTTCCTTCAACACATACAAGTTATTTCACTTGTTATGGTTAGTTGTTCGTTGTTATGGTTTGAGTAGTGTTGGAATCCATTACAATTCGATAATAATCATTGAAATGGTCGGCAATAATATGGTTATCTTATAAGATGCCATATAAGGTTACATACACACACACTCTAATAAACATTGGAGGGGGAAAAAAAAAATAAAAAAAAGACACCGTGAAGGGAGTTGGCTTTCAATAAAAGCAATGCGTATGTGTAAGTTATTTCGACCATATTCCCAGCTTTAGAAACCCACTACCTTGTGAATCTTATAGATTATATCCGGCTGAGTGATGCTAAGCAAATCGTTGTTTCCTTGCAAAGACTTTGGGTGGCTCACAAATTCCTGTCCCCTGAAGTTTTCCTCCGACAGGTTATGCTGCTGGATCATGGTTCCCATCCCACCATCTAAAACCATGATCCTTTCCTGAAGAATCCGATCCAGTTCATCTTGTAGGCTTAACGGACTCCCATCTAATAGGAGAAAGAAACAACAACAACAACTCACAAATGAGAAATACTAGGCTCAATTTCAAATGATACAGGTTAATCCAAAATACTGTCACAATAAGGATGTGCTCTAAACACCAGAGACACCTGCAATCCATGCCGGCTAGACAACATCTCCTACAAGTTATATTTCCATGAGTATCTACAAGGCTCGTATGTTGTGAGCAATTAATACATCCCCTGTCTATATCAAGTTATCCCATTTTGGCAAAGCAACATGAGGTAGGCCAGAAATCCATGAATAATGTTATTCAGAAATGTAAGAGGAACGCCATGACCTCTTAATTTGTACAGGACTGGAAGTGCTCATACAAAGAGCTATCATCTGGCCTATACATCTATACGTAGTAATACCTTGTACAGATTGTGACGTGTGTCAGTTTGCACTTGGGGCACATGGGCCTAAAAATGTATTTGGGAGGTGCAGGCCTCATGTTCTATATTATTTCCCTGTTCCCTCTAGTGCTGAAGCCGCCCTGTGCCTGTAGGGTGCAGAGTGTTTGTGTAATCTGTTATGTATGAATAATGTTATTGTCTATCATTATGGTCTATGTGTATCTGTTGCTATCTGCCAGAAAAGGATTGCAGGCTGGATATGTGCATGATTGAGAGGTCTTTGTTAATCTACCTTGTCAGGCAAACACTGCCCCATTATCTGTCGTTTTAGACTGTAATTCTGTTTACCATCAACGCCGGTCTTTGTTCTATCCTGCCTAGAAATGTTGACGCAATGTTTATCTCACTGTCTGTACCAGGTCTGATTATGTCGGACACTGAGAAGCATACCGAAGAATCTACACAAAATCAGAACCTGAGAAACTCACAAACCTTTTCTAGGGGAGGGATTAGGATGTATCCTACAACTGTACAACCTACAACTGTAACCACTCAATGTTCTTGAACCCAGGACATACTTGAAAACGAGAGAAATCTCAATGTATCCTTCCTGGTAAAATCCTTTGCAAATAAATGTAGCACTGTAAGAAGCCAGGGTGTTATGTTCCATTGGTCTCTGGCCACTCCTGGGGCTGTATATATTCAATAAAGGTGTTCAGTGTGTCTGTTCCAACAAAAACCTCCAGATACAGTGTAGTTTTATTTCTGGGGGATGCTAGCAAGGTTCTTTTACGAATCCCGGTCCTTAAGCTTCATCCAAGGTCTGGAGGAAGGCACGAAAGCCTACTCGGGAGTACACGGGGGACTGGCAAGGAAGCTACATTGACAGATGTGACCTGGTCAGGGTACGGAGATCTGTTACCCAGATATGTTGCAAAAAAATAAGAAATATATAGATGAAAATTCCAAAAGACTGTTTAAGTCACTTAACTAAAAGGTTTTTTTTACTTTTTAAAAAACAGGCAATAGCCATCGTGACCATTTAAAGTGAACCAGTAATTCCCAGATCTGTTATTTGGAGGATAGATTGCAAAATGAGGTCCCAGGCGTACAGTCTTGGAGGCCCCTGGCTGACTCACCGGGATAAATTATTATTCATGCGCAAATTACAGAGCCAGTTTTGGTCATGCTCTGAACCACACATGTAGGTTATATTGTTTGCATTACTACCGTAGATACTCGAGTATAGCGCGACCCGAATATAACCGATGGATAGAGATTTATTATGGAAATGAGAGAATACTCAAGACTCGAATATAACGCGAGGAGCAAAATTTTACTGTACCTACCAGTATACAATTCCGATCTTAACACAGTCAGGCTCCCCCTCAGGCCAGGGTGCTCTGCTCTAGAATGATTGCAGTTGTTACCAAGTATGAAGCCACCTTACCGGTCTTTACTAGCAATTAGATGGCAGGCAGAGGCGAGCGAGGTGAAAGATTGGCTTAACCCTTTCACTGCTGAAGACGTGTGGGGCACGTCCTCATTGATGCACGTTACATGCTGAGGACGTGCCCCACACGTCATCAGCTGTGCGGGACCCCCGGTGGAGATACTCACCTCTCTGTCCGGGGTCCCGCGGTGTTCGGACTTCAGCGTCCTCAGGCGCTGAAGTCAAGCTCCTCCCGGCGTAAATGACGTCATCGCGCTTGGCGCGATGACGTCATTTCCAGGCGACCCCCGGCAATGCCGGAGATAGCCTGGAAGGGAGGGGGGGATCCGTTCGGATCCCTCTCCCTCCCGATCGGAAAGGAGCAGCGCCAAAAGCCAGGCACCGCTTAAAAGGGGAGAGTCTCCCCTTTTAAGCGGTGCCTGGCTTTAACCCCTCAAGCGCCGGGTTGCACTTCAGCGCCTTGCGGCGCTGAAGTGCAGCCTAGCTCCGGTGGGGGCTGCCATCTTGGATGGCGGCTCCACCCGGGTCTCCCCTCGCTGCCTGATGTCATCATGCATAGCGTGATGACGTCAGATAGCCGGGGAACCCCTAGCTGCCAGGGGATTTCCCAAGGAAATCCCCTGGTGGAGATATGGGGTTCTTGTGAACCCCGATATCTCCAGAACCTTGGCAGCTAGGGGGTCATGGAGGGTGTCAAATAAAAATAAATTAAAAAAAAAAAAAAAAAGTTTTCATTTGTGTGTTGTTTTTATTAATGCAGCAATATTGTTCACATTTCAATTATAATGTGAACAATGATGCTGCACTAATGATTTTTTTCTATGGGGTGCGTTTGCTAAAAAATCACGTAAATCCCCCCACAAAATGTAACAAGTCCCCATTTCAAATTTTTGTACAAGCGCACCCCATAGAAAACATAACCGCAAACGCTCATGTAATAAAATGTGAAAAAAAAACACTTTACACACTGCAGATGATTAAAAACTAAATTTTTATTGTATTTTTTGTTATAATATACAGACAGGACATGACGTATACATATAAAAATGATATATTATGAATCTGCGGAGTCTGCCGGAAAGAACGATATATAATATGTCTGGGTCATTTATTAAAATATGGCTTCAAATCACGTTTAAACATGATGAGCGAAAGCGGTAAAAATGAGCTCAGCACACAGCGGTGAAATGCCTCAGCAGTGAAGGGGTTAAACCGAGCGTGCCCTCTGGCCGTGATGGATCCCACCTC
This sequence comes from Leptobrachium leishanense, assembly GCA_009667805.1. Taxonomy (NCBI): domain Eukaryota; kingdom Metazoa; phylum Chordata; class Amphibia; order Anura; family Megophryidae; genus Leptobrachium; species Leptobrachium leishanense. The sequence continues at coordinate 295,219,278 of CM019066.1, forward strand.
TCCTGAATCCGGGAGTTCCTAAAGCGTTTGCAGGCATCATGGAGCCTGTATTCACTTCAGCGAGACTACCGGAACTTCCGGGAGACTTGGGATCCAGAGAAAGGCAAGTTGTGTTTTTTTTTTTTACACGCAATGCAGAGGTCTCGAATAGAACGCGACCCCTCCAATTTTAAGGTAAATTTTTGTCACCATAATCTAGCGGTATACTCGAGTATCTACAGTATTAGAATATTGATGCCATCACAGCATTGCACCCATTTCCAGCTTGTGTCTCCTGCGTGAATTACAAAAGTGGAACCAAATTCAGATATATGACTCGTATTTAGAAACGGAGCCATTTCATAAAGAACTCAGGAATGTGTGTGCTACTCTGTATACCATCAGATTGAGTGTCATTCTAGATTACACCATTATATCCCCTCTGCATCTTCCATGCTATATCGAACGGACACCACTAAAGTGGTACCAGGTCACCGCTTCCAAACGAAGAAGTGGAAGAAAAAAAAAAAATGGAGCCACTTATCTGCAAGGCTCAAGCAAACGTGAGTGTGCTGCTTGGCATTTTTTGGCCATTTCATGTTTGCACTTAAACTGTTCTTTATTTAACCATTTGAGTGTACACCTCTTACCAAGCGGAGTCAATAAAAGAGAAAATCAATTATAATTTTATTTATTGTTGATACACAGGGTGTAGAGACTAATTACAATCACACTGTAATTATTTCTTGCTCTGTGTGTGGGGGGGGGAAACTATAAGGGTTATTCAGAGAAAGGTGAAAACCAGGAGAACTGGAGGGGAAGAGAACAATCTAGACAAGATAGCCGATTTGGAAAGTGAGAAAAATTTAAGAATTTTTCTGGTTTGGCTATTTTGCTCTAGAATTTTCACTTCTCCAGTCATTCTACTGATTTTCACCTTTCTTTGAATAGACCTTCCTTTGTTATGTATTTTGTATACAGAAGATATATTTTGTTGGAGATTTGGCACACTACTCTTTCAGTGTCACATGCCTATAGCTATAGATTTTAATTGCACTTTAAATCACATTCCCTACATTTGTCGCTTTGTATGCAAGCGCTAATTAAAGAGGGATTTTATATTTGTGTTTGAGAAATATTAGGTACAAGCATTTAGTTAAAGAGTATTTCATAAGATGCAGGTCCAGCTGACTGGAGTAAAGCTGTCACCGCTGACATGAGACGACACATGGTAATGCAAGAAATACAAGTTACACAAGATTTCAGCTCGGAAAAGCCCCGACAATTACTTTAACGCTAGCAACATGGTGCTGGAACATGAGTCTACTATTAATATATGAAAACCACAATCAATACTCGGCACTGCGGGTGGAAGAAAAGTAGGAATGAATGCAACAATCTATACTCCGCAGTAGACCTGTGCATTAGTTTTCAGAAACATTGAGGTTTAAGGCTAGGGTCAAACGAACGCATTATTCGCAGCGACCGTGAAAATGTGCGTCCGAACGCAATGACGTATTTTTTCACGGAATGCTTGAAAAGCGTCATACGATGCGCATTTTTGTGCGTTATTTATTACGGATTCAAACCAGGAAACTTTGGGTGTCTGGACGTTATGTTGGCCGGACATGAGCAGCGTCTGACGTCTCCTAATCATGCACACACACCGCTATGTGGCGCAGCGCACTCTGTACGTCAGTACTAGCGGTTCTGCATTCTCAAAAAAAATGCGTTCGTTTGCCACTTTCGTGCGGCCGTACTTCATATATTGCCCGTCATTTACTGCTACTGCGGCCGTGATTAAGTGCGCCTAAACGCACGTTAAAAATGCGTTAGTCTGGACCCCAGCCTAAATTCTTCAGTAAGTCACCAGCGCAGGTGCACAAGTTGATTTACCAACAAGGAAGCTATATTTAACCAAAATTATTAGTCTGAATTAAGAACTTTCTAAATTAATATTGCAACCAAACCGATGAACCATAGGGATCATGATTTTGTGGACAAACCGAGAACTTGCAAGCCAACCCCCCCCCCCCCCCCATGTACATGGTTACGCAGCATAAAGGACACAAGCAAAATAGGTTCTTTAACAATGAAACAAGAGAACTAGAAATCAGTTGTAAAGCAACAATGTATCACAGCTGGAATGCACATTACACTACCAAGTATTCCTAAGTATTCACAACTAGGGTTGCAATGAAAGATTTTCATTAAAAAAAAAAAAAAAAAAACACTGATTAGTTGGCCAATTAAAAGAAAAACATATGCAAATTGCATACTTTTAGCACAGATGGTACACGAGCTCCTGATCAGTGATGGATTGATGCTGCGTGCGGAGCTCAAGCCCAGGGCTGTTTTTATCCCGAAACGTACGCTGCTACAAGTGCTTTGACATGATGTCAGCACGAAAGCAAGGTGAGAAGGGGGACACAACGTGCAGCCTGACCATTTTAATTTCATGAACAAACCTGAGCAGGAGGAGGGTCTGGAGGTGGAAAGTAGTGAGTTTGGGCAAGGGACTTGACCCGAGTATGAGAGGGAGTGGGTTTGGGCAGAAGACCAGACCTGAGTGTGGGAGGGAGTTTGTGGGAAGGGACCGGACCAAAAAGGGAGAGAATGGCAGCTGCAGACCAAAGAGGGGATGACAGGCAGGTTGAGGTGGTGGCACAGGACGGAGCAGAATCAGAGTTTATAACATTTAACTCTGTCTGCCTTTAAACAGTGTATGCTGTACACAAAGTGATTGAAAGCCGATTAATCGATAATAAAAATAGTTGTCAACTATTCTCATTATCGATTAGTTGTTTCAGCCCTATTCACAACCCGCAGATGGATTCTGTCGCTGCAAAACAAACTCACCAGCTACCTACACAATATAAACACATGCAGGGTTATTCAAAGAAAATCGAAAAGTCACACACATGTTCGGTGACTATTCGTGCTCTTCAATTCGGGCCGATTGGGCAATCCCATTTCGGCGACCCTGCGGTGTATTCAGCAAGCACCACAGGGCCGTCGAAGCACAGGGAAAAGCTGCCGCAAACCTGACGAAAAGTCACTGCAAAAACCCGGCGAATGCACGCTGAAACCCACAAAAACATCTGGATTAACCTACCGAAGACGCCGGAAAAACCCGAGCAGGAGCCGATCACACGCAGCGCAGCCGCCAGAAAAACCCGACACCGCAGATGAGTGAAGTGAATAAATTAGGAAAACAGTTTGTTGAAGGTTTGAAAAGTGAAACGCTGTTTGCAAAGAAACTACGGAGCGAAAATGTCTGAAATTTACATATGAGGTCTAGGGAATGATAATAAAAAGGGCTGTTACAGAAAAAAATAAGTTAAAAAAATCCTGAAAAATGCTTAAAATATCCTAAAAAAAAATCTATTAATAAAAGAGACTCTTTACTGCAGAATTTTATAATGAACGGTTTATTAGATATTGAATTAAAACGGGAATATTTTTTAACATTGAAGCGTATTGGATTCGCCTGAATAAATCTGCAGCATGAAGCAACCGAATGGCAGGGCCATTCGGTAACCTTTCACTGCTGGTTTGTTGCTCTCTGAATAGCCGAAGCAGTACTTTTTTATGGGGATTTCACTGCCCTCGAACAGGCACCATATGTGCAGGCAATTCGCCAGGATTTGGCGAATTACCTGTTCTCTGGATAGCTGAACGGCCAAGAAAGGTAACCGAACGCTGATTTTCAGCGTTTGGTTACCTTTCTCAAGCAATTCGGATCTCTTTGAATTACCCTGATGGGGTCTGTCATGGAAGGAAAAGACCTAGCTAAACTAGTTAACTACCTACTTTGCCGTGACCCGCGGAAGGAGAGCGTACAAGGGGATTACAGCTCCAAGCCTCTGGACTTACTAACTCTACCCACTCAATGGTCCCAAGTTATGCCAACCTTACACAGTACCCACCCTACGAATGTATACACTGCCACCACGAAAGTAAAAGGGCATTCTCGAAACCCCACTAGCTGTATACCACCCCAATCCAGGAGCCCAACCATATACAGCCAAGATTAATATTATATATCATACATACACACACAGCAAATGCTAAATATTACAGTAGCGATACCTAAGCGATGCATTCGCGAAGCATGAATTGATCTAGAGCAAGCCCGTACTGGTTTTACAGTTTTAATGGAAAAGAATACAAACTTTACACAGTGCCAGGATCACATAAAAACAAACATACAAAATATACGAAAAGCAAGCAAATACAGTTCTTGAAATAAAATGGGACTTGCATAGAAAATCTAATTGGAGTAGATACTTCCATGGATATTTCCAGATGTCCCAGAAGGGTTCTTAGATGTTCACTCAACCCAACGTTTTAGAGAAATACCCTGAGTTTTGGGTGTGCTTGCTATATAAAAAGCTGGCCCCTCACGCTCTTTCCCAACCATTTGGTTCCCTGCAGCCCCCAGAGCAGATCAGATAAGAGCGTTGGAAAAAAACTGTGCCTTTTGCTATGCAAACTCCTTTCCAAACACAAGAGAAAAAAAAACACTAATTCTGCGTTTAAAATCTTACACACTGCTTTGCAGAAAATGATGCCCGTTTGTGACAGGGTCCTATTCAAATCTTGCAGTTAATGGCTGGAGCCGTTATACAAATGGGAGCCTTAACTGCACAGAATGAGAGCAGCTAGCTATTAACAGAACCTGGTTCTCAGCTCGAGCCGGTGTTCTGCAAAGAATACGGAGGCTCAGAGCCTGGTGGTAAATGATTTTGCAAAATCGTTTAACACTGAAAAATGAAAGACACCTAAAAACACTTTACTCCCCTGTAATCCCACGTTGAAGAAGGTGGCGCAATTCACCACTTCCTCTCGCTTGTACACAGCAGAAAGACTGGGAACAAACGGGTTCAAGTGTTTTACTGACAGCTATGTGCAACTCTGCACGTATGAGCTGAATGCTGCGCTACCAGCAGTGGCGTGTGACTGCCAATTATTCCGACCCAAGCCAATAATACAGTGACTGGGTCAAAATGGGCCTGGTAAGAGGGAGCCTTTAAAAAAGGCAGGGATCTCAATCTCCGGCCCCCAGATGTTTTTGAACTACTACTGCAATGGTTCGCTGACCAACTATTGATTTCAAAGAATTCTGGTAATAGTAGGGTCCTATTTCCCAGTTTGCGCTAACAGGGAAAATCTGCTACTGCAGAGGATTTTCCAGTATCGTCCCCAGGTTATCGCAATATTCTGGGGTAGGCGCTAGCTGAGCACCTAGCCCCAGAATGCAGTGTTAAAAGCTGCGATACTCACGCTAGCGCTTCTGCTAGTATCACCTCTTGGAGTCCATAGGACTCCATGGAGGGTTACGAGATAGAGATAGCGCAACAACACGGAGGGAGACTGGGACCGAATATATAGTGGAGGGGCGGGTTCAGAGGGTGTTAACTTATTCTGCATTTGCAGAATCCTGCATCACCATCTTTTAGAAGGGGCTAACTTTTTTGGCTGTCTGCATCCCTGCGGTAATTTGCGAAAGCACTTCGTAAAATACCTTACTTATTGAAAACGCTAATGTACGTTTGTATTCCCCATATCAGGTATAGGTTGCGCAAAGTACAGTAAGCCTATGGAAGCTAGCACAAAAAGCTATGCGTTACCCTTACACCTCTACACTGGCATACCACGAATCCCCCTCTCTCCGTGAACTGGTGGACAGTGTGGAAGAGGCGCAGTTGATTGAGCTCTCTCAGATATCATCGGATAGGTGGGACGTGGACTTTCGTTGGACCTGATACTTATGGGTGGAATTTCTCTCTTCGCCCCTCTTGTCCAAGTGGTAGGATGTAGGTGAGTATGTTGCCTACACATACTCACCTACATCGGCCCCGAGTCCTCCACCGGTGGCAGTCATCCTGCATCCAGTGCAGGTCGCCGGTATGATGTCACGAAAGCCTTTGACCCAGGGTCAAAGGCTTCCATGACGTTATACCGGCGACCAACAGAGAGGGCAGGGCCAAAGTAGGAGGATGTAGGTGGGTAGGTGAGTATATGTAGGCAACTAGGCCCAGGCCAAGATGGAGGCTCGTCTGAGCTTGGAAGACAGCTGAGCAGGCAGCTTGGCCGGCCTCCAGACTCAGGCGAGCCCCCCGGCTCGGCCAGGCCTCCAAAAGGGAAATTTTCAGCAGATTTTTTTCGGCTGACTTTCCATTTCGGCTGAAGCCGAAAACACCATTTTCGGACGATAATTTTCAGTGGCCGAAATTTCGGTGCATCCCTACTGTGCATAGAGAACTTTTTATGCACAATTGAATACAGACACCCATGCAAAAAAATAAAAAATTTAAGGGGGGGGGGGGTCCATTCACTTTTGACAAAGCAGGTAAAGGTAAATCTTAAAACGCCCGCGCAATGCGTGAATTTGTGCGCCAAGTGTTAAACGTTAACGTGCCTAAATCAATGCTGGAATTACAATCCTTGCATTTTTTCATCCGTCAAGCAATAACACGCGTAAAACGGACGTGCACAAATGCGCGCGCAGCAACATTGCGAGCAGAAATCAGTGTGCGGACTGGTTTTTTTCACAGGATTCAGCCAATCAGAATTAAGAACCACAATTGTCTCACGTTTGACTTTGACAGGCGCAAAAACCTATCTGAGCATATATGCTGCATCAATAATACATGCACACACAACTTCTCAAATCTATTGGTTTGGTATGTGTAGAATGTGTAACTATACTTAGCTGCATTTTTTTACTGGGCTGGTGTATTTGGTTTCGGCCAGATGGTTCAGATTTGCCATTAACACCAGCTTTTAGGAGTTGCTAAAATTATGCACGCAACGTCTGTGTGTTAATTCCTGCGCATAGATTGTAATACCATCCGCGTACCAGCGCACAAACGCATTTGCGCTCACAATGTTAAGTATAGGATGCGCAACATACAGTAAGCTCGCGCAGTGTTCACACAGGTTCACCCGCGGGTAGACGATTACACTCGTTTGTTGTGCTGACATTGTAAAACGACGTGCAGCGCAAAGGGTTTTACCCCTCGCGTTGGGGCCCAAAGTGTTGTAAATAGGTTTTGGGCAAATAATCCATAAATTCAGCCATGACAGGTAAATTTCACACACACACACACACACACACAATGGGGTGTATTCACAAAGCATTGAAATGGAGCACAATTTCGGTGCTTTGTGTGTCGCTGCATTTTCAACTCACTTCAGCGAATATTCTGTGAATTCCCTAATCGAACGGTCACCAAACTTCCAAGATTATTGTCTCTGAAGCAGTTATCAGGACGAGGGCGAAAAGTTCTGACAACTGCCAAATTGACATCGGCGAATTCCACCGAACTGGGGGGGGGGGTCTATTCTCCTAATAGGTGTTTAAATCTACAAAAATGGAGTAAAAAAAAAAGGTGTCCAAATAAATAGATTCTTTCAAAAATAAAATATATATATATTAAATTTTAAAAAAAAATTAAGAAGCGGGTCGGAAAAAAATAAAAAGCCCTAATTTTTTATAAGAAGATGTTACAGATATTACATTTAGGCTGGGTTCACACTTGGACGCAACGCGCGTTTGAGCATACGAAAAACCGCACGAACGCGTATTGCAGCGCTCCTGCGCACTTTAAAACGCCCAGGTGTGAATGGGTCCCATTGAAAACAATGGGATTTCCCCGTTCATGCGTTTTAAGGCACGCACGAACGCGCTTTAAAATGTCTAGGTGTCAATGGGGCCTAATGCTTTGAAACCTATGGGATTCGCCTGCTTATAGTGGTCAAATTGAAACAGTGAAAATTCAGGTCATTTGGGCAGATCTTTTCGGTGCAATTGGGTGGTCTGAATAGATGAACTGATGGTTTCCAATGGGAGGATTTCTGCACTGCCGAATTGCACCGTCTTTCGCTGTATCTGACAAATTGTCAGCTTTATTGATATGGACAAATTGCCCCGAATAGAACCTATGGTGATGAATAAGAACCTATGGTGATGAATAGAACCTATGATGAGAATCACCGTTCATTGCAATACAGACACACACACTGACACAGAGCTCCTCACGGATTGGCCGGAATTGTGATTTTAACTCTTGCATGTCCCAGGTCCACTCCCTGTAGTCACAGATCAGCCCATTCCAGGGTTTAGCAGGAACCTGTCACGCCGTAAAGTGAGAAATCTCTGAGTAACCCCACGCAGTACACACAATACACAGTACACACCATCTACAGGGGCCGCCCGGCTGTGATAGCCCAGAGCAGCTGTGTGAGCTCAGTGACCGAGCAGCCCCACACGTGTCCGCACAGCACAGCCTCTCACACGCGGGCGGTCTGCCCTTACCCGGAGCGGAGTGCTGGGAAGTGGGGGGCATCTCGCGGGCTGGGGGTCCACGCACAGCGAGCAGGAGGCGCTGGAGAGAGCGGAGGCAGCGAAACAGCAGCGTGCGGCCAAGCGGAGGAAGAGTGCTTCCTGGGGTAAGAGCGTGCGGAGAGCGACCAGCTGCACCGCGCATGCTCAGTAGCGCTGCCTGAAGCCTGCCCAGATAGCGTGGAAGCCGGATCGCAGCCCAGGGCCTGAGGGGTTAAAGCCAGGCACCGCTTGCCCTGTGCCACCTGTAAAGCTCCCGGGCTCTGGAATGCTGGAGGGTGTAAGGTCAGGGTATGGCACTGGGTAACGTCATGAACCTAAAGCCTCCTGGTGATCCAGGGAAAGGGGAGACATTGCCCTCAAACTGATACCAGCATTTCTTTAACCCCTCCTGGGTTTTTATCAATCATTGTATAAACTTGCTTTTTTAGTGTGAATTAGATGTGTACTTTTTCACGTTTTATCACATGCGCGTTTTGCGGTTATGTTTTCTATGGGTGCGCTTGTTAAAAAAAAGTTAGAAATGGGGGCACGTTAGAATTTTTTGGGGGGAATTACGTGATTTTTTTAGCAAACGCACCCCATAGAAAAAAATCGTTAGTGCAGCATCATTTTTCACTTTTATAATTGAAATGGGAACAATATTGCTGCATTAATAAAAAAAAACACAAACACTTTTTTTTTTTTTTACTTTAAACATGGTCATGTTTGGTATCATTCGAAAGGCCATGCTCTGACCTTTCTAATGATGCCAAACATGACTCCTCTAGTAGCCACCGTTTCAAAGGAACCCACTATCTTCACCAGGGTGGCAGCTAGGGGTTCCCTGGCTAACTGACATCGCGCCATGCGCAATGACATCAAGTAGCGAGGGAGACCCGGAGGTGGAGCCGCCATCCAAGATGGCGGCCCCCACCAGAGCTAGGCCGTGATCTGGTACCGGATCGCAGCCCAGGGCCTGAGGGGTTAAAGCCAGGCACCACTTAAAAGGGGAGATTCTCCCCTTTCAAGCAGTGCCTGGCTTGTCCATGTCGCTCCTCCCGATCGGGAGGGAGAGGGATCCCAACCCTTCCCTTTTCAGGCAATCTCCCAGCATTGCCAGGGGTCGCCTGAAAATGATGTCATGGCGCGATGATGTCATTTACGTCAGGAGGGGTATAAATTCGGCATCTGACTTCCAGGAAGTCAGAACGCCGTGGGACCCCCCGACAGAGAGGTGAGTATCTCTCTGGGGCTCCCACAAGCGGATTTTTGTAACATAAAATAAACTTGTTTTTTTCTATGAAACGTGCTTTTTCTTCATGTGATGAAAAGAACTTCAAAAAACATTTCTCTACTTTGATCTGCAGAGTCATTGGATCCCTGTCCAGTGTGCACAGAGGCAAACGGAATCCAGTGTAGACTGGCTGCGAGGCGGAGTCAAGTCAAACCTGCAAAAGCTTTGATTCGCTGCGCTTGCAGTCTATCCCAGGCTTTAGAGGGTTGAAGGACATACGGTTCCATGCCAGAAGGGGTGTGAGAGAGAATAACAGAACACATTGGGGGTGGTACTTTATCCATGCTTGATCTTCTGTTTCGACATCCTGGTGTCAGGTTTTCTCATCCTTCTGTTGTTTAGATTGATGGTCTATAGAAGTAATATTTTTGCTACTCTAATAGCCATTTATTTTCCCACACCAAAACGCATGTGCAGGCTGTGGCTTCTCTGCAATACCAGGGCTGTCAGTCAGGTACTCTTGAAGCTGCATACCTGCTCCACGAGTGATTGTGGATCTATGAAGGGCCAGATGAAGTAATGGCACAGGTCTGATTCCTGAAGCCTTGATAGAATCCTCACGTGTTCTCTTTACGAGGGAACGATACTGGTGTTATGTTGCGGCTGCAAAGTATTATGACACAAACTGCTGAGAAAGCAGCTAGGTAATAATACTGGTGTTAAATGTCAGGTGTGAACGGAAATCAGCGGATACTCAGGTTTTCCATTAACGTTGCTATTTAATACTAACCCTGGAATAGGGCCCCTCATTAGGGATACACACTATCATTTTTTTGAGCCGATACTGATTCTTGGCAGCCTTTCTTGTCGATATCTGGTGCCGATATTCTGTACATATAAAGTTGTAAAAAAAACCACAAACCTGAAATTAATCACATTCAGTAAATGGCATAAACACATTTCCTTTATTCAATTTAATAAAATAAATATTTTCATTTAAGCTTTTATTTATACAAACACAACAGTCATGTCCAGACTCTGGCCTTTGCAGTGACCCCTCATGATCATGTAGTTAAGGGGGTCAGCATTGTAACCTTGGCCTTCCAGGTGTTTTGGAACTACATCTCCCCTGATGCTTTAAGTTTTGAGCAGTGCTTTAACCCCTTAGTGACCGGGCAGTTTTACACAAATCCGTCTTTTAGTGACCACTGCTGTTTTTACGTTTCTGCGCTGTTCTTGTTTAGGTCAAATTTTCCTCTTACTCATTTATGCAACCCACACATATATTATACACCGTTTTTCCCACCATTAAATGGACTTTTTAAAAATACCATTATTTCCATCATATCTTATAATTTACTATAAAAAAAAATATGAAATATGATGAAAAAAATGGGAAAAACACACTTTTTTTGTAATTTAATCCCCAAAATCTACAACCACCAAAAAAGACCCCGGCTAAATAGTTTCCGAATTTTGTCCCGAGAATAGAAATACCCAATTTCTACATGTTTTTGCTTTTTAACCCCTTTATTGCTGAGCCAGTTCACCTATGTGCGCTGAGCTTATTCTGACTGTTTTATGCTCATTATTTTTAGATGACAACCTAGGTCCTATTTAACTAAACCCCCCCCAGACAAAAAAATAATTAAAAATGTTTTTTTCATTTTTTTAGCTTTTTTTTTTTTACAACGAACCTAGTCATGTATGGGATCATTGGAAAGGCCATGATCCAAAGGATCCCCATATCTCCCCTTGGCAGCTAGGGGGTTAACTGGCCCACTGACATCCTCACACATATGGTGGGGATGTCAGTGGGTGGGGGGTGACCTGGAGGCTTGGCTGACATCCACGATGTCAGCCCCCTCCAGGTTTGAAACGATTTGGCGCAAATTTGTGCTGAATTGCAGCAAAATGGTTAATGCTGCACACCGCTGAAAAGGGGAGACTCTCCCCTTCCCAGCGGTGCAATTTACATTGCACTTACATACTTACAAACTTGATTTCAATGGGGGCGCCTGCTGATGACGTCACCACGCAGCGTGGTGATGTCATCAAGCTCGCCATCCCATCTAAATCAAGGGGCAGGCTTCCTCCCTGCCAGATCTGCGAGGGAGGTTAAGTATCAGGCAGGGAGGGAGGTTAGGAGCCGCTGACGTACTATGTACGTCCGCGGGTCTAAGGGAGACCCGTGGGCAGGACGTACATGGTACGTCAGCGGTCACTAAGGGGTTAAAAAAAAGAGAAAAGTAAACAAAAAAGACACAACATATACATGCAATTTAATCTAATTTGCTGATCTATCATTTTCTGTTTCTTTTTCCTCTCCATAATTGTATTTTTTCTCATTGACTTCTAAAAACGTAATGTTTGCACGGATTGAAACAAGTGTTTCTCAACTCACAGGCTAGTTTGTTTCTTGATTTGGTATGAATATTAGCAGACCTAGAGCAGATTCACAGCAGCAGCAGCAGAATCTGCAGAAAGCGAGATGCAAGAGGTGTCAGAGGTCGTGTTGTGCAGAGACCTTCCCACAGTTGCAGGAGGGATAGGATTTGCAGACTCCCAGACTGTACTGGAAAAACATTAACAGGGATCAAATAGGGACAAATTTAACCCCTTCCCTGTCTCAAGGCTTGAAAAGACAAACTCATCAACTGTATCCTAACAATCACTGTAGGAGGTACAAGATTGAGCTCACAATCATTCCAAACCGAAGCCTTTTCCCTGTAGTGCCCCCTAGAGGCTGAAATGTATATTTTTGTTGTCCGAGTGTTGCTTTGAGATGTGTTACTTGAATTGTATTCCAGGATTTGCTCGTCTCCAGCTGAGAGAACTTGTAATGATTTAAGACTTTAAATAAAGTCTCAGAAGTCTTTCATTAAGGTCCTAATGTTATGATATGGTATTAAATATATATTAGATATAGTATATATCATTGTAAAAGAAAATCACACACTTTTTTTTTTTAAATATCTCTGGAAAACAAAAAATGGCTTTGGAAAAAAAACTTGTTTTTCCCCCAATTTTTTTTCCAGGCCTTCCCATCTCTACGCACATGTGCAATAAAGTGTGTGAGCCCAGATGTCAGCCTGTTACAGGAAAAGATGCAGATCAGTGCCAAGCTGCAGCACTTCATGTGTCGCAGTTGCAATGAGCCACCTTGGCAAGTTATTGACAATTAAAAGGTCAATACCGATTTATTGCTAATTTACCAATATCGGCCACTGATAATCTGTCTCTCCCTACCCCTCATCTTTCTATGCAGGTTAAATAAGTAGTGTATTTAGGTTTTGTGCTGCCCTAGGCTTGACTAAACTCGTGCACCCCCTAAATTAAATTGGACACACTCCTTCCTTTCAAGGCCGCACCTCCTGTTTAAACAGCCAGACACTTTCTGGTTTTAAAGATGGCTGTTGCTATAATGCAGTGGCCATCATCCACTTAGTGCAGTACAGGCTGCATGGAGAGGCCTGCTTACAAGTTTAGGAAACTTTTGGGTCCCCTCCAAAGTTACAGATGACTTCTGTATTATACATAATAATACACAGAGAGGACACAATACAGGGAGTCTGGGATTCACTTTCGTCTGTGTTACACATATTAAGTAAAACCGCAAAAAAACAACTAGAATAGTAAAAGATATGATCGCATAACGCATTGGCAGAGACCCGCACACAAATATGGAGGAGACCCTTTAAACGTCTAACATCCAGAAACAACCTACAGAGGATTCCTTAAAGACAATCCAAACCCAGTATATGGAGGAGCCCCTAAAAAGAGGGAGAGTAGAGCAAAACAGGGAGAGATTTGCTGCCAAAATTGGGGCTGCCCTTAGTACTATATATAGGATACATAAAGTTTGACTAAAACTGAATAACAAGCACCACACTGATATCACCAAAATCATTTTATTTTAATTTTAGTTGAAAAATAAAAAGGAATGATTAAATCAGGACTACATTACATGTATTGTGGACAGTATATATGGAAAGAGGCAGTATGGTGACAGTATATATGGAGGGAAGCAGTATGGTGAAAGTATATATGGAGGGTGTATGTGATGTGTGTTAGTCACTCACCACTTAGTAGAAATGCCCTCAGCTCAAACATTAAAGGAGGCACTTCTTATCAGATCAGGATGCTGCAGAATGCCTGTCTGGTGGCAGTGTAATAGATGGGCCATAGGGGCATGCTGGGAGGGGCTGGAGGCCATCAGTATCTCTGGCGTCCCTGCTTCCCCAGTTCACAGCCTGTCATTGCTGCACGTGGGCAGTCGGCTCCTCCCTGGCTGATGTCAGCTGACAGGGGCGTGGTGTAAGGCAGTGATTGCTGCTCCTCGAAGCCAGCCTGCCCTCACTGAGCCCTGGCACTGCTGCAGGGCCGGTGAGAAGCTTTGTCTCTCCCCTAGCAGCTTTACAATCGTTGGGCAAGTAGTGCAGTATTTATTTATTTATAAAGGATTTTACCAGGAAGGATACATTGATTTCTCTCGTTTTCAAGTATGTCCTGGGTTCAAGAACATTGAAGTGTTACAGTTACAGAAATACAAAGTAATACAATGCAATGCCAGCAGCCAGTGAAGGCCTGGCTGCTGCTTGCTTTTATAGCCGAGGCGTAACTAGAAACCTCAGGGCCCCAGTGCAAGAATCCATGAAGGCCCCCCCCCCCGCCTCCGTGCGAGAGAATTTGCATTTTTACTAAACTTTTTGCAAAAATACCTGTATACAGGTCTCCTGCACTATGGCCTAGTATCCCTATTATATATCTATTAGCTGTGGAATTTAATGCTATGGTAATATTACTAGAATAGGATACTAGGCGACAGGTTATAGTATTATTAGGTTTTGAAACCAGCAGTTTTTGGATAGTGCAGGAGACACGTGTCATATAGTTATTTTTTGCACTCTTAAAATTGCCATCCAATTTGGAAGTATTTTTAAAGAATGGGTTATGGATCCTCATATGGATTTCTCTTGTGTTATGTTACCTCTTCTAGTGTGTCGCCCCTCTCCTCTTAGATTGTAAGTTCTTGAGCAGGGTCCTTCCTCCTTCTGTTCAGTGTGTGTAACATGTATGTATATTTGTTATTCTGTACAGCGCTAAGGAATTTGTTGGCACTTTATAAATGCTTGTAACTGTTATAAGGTGGAGTATTAATTAAGATCTAGTTTAATAGCCCTCCCCCTTCTTTTATAAAATAATTTTTTTCATTAATGAAGTTTTAACAAAATGTTTTTAGTAAGAATGAAAAACTCCCTTCCCTTTTTATTTTTATTGTTTTTTTCGATATGTCGTTTTCCTGTAAAAGTTTGCCTATTTGCTATTCTCTCGGAAGTTTATTTTTTGACGTTGTGTCTTCTGGCGCTACATACATGTGTTGTTATCTTATTATATTTAAAATAAAGAATTGCAAAAATAAAAAAGAAGAAACTCTCTCCATTTAACTGAATAGGTTAATAAGCTGACCAGCTAATTGGATTCTCAGGTCCTCGACCAGCGCATTCCAAGCGTTGCTGATCCTTTCTGAATAAATCAGCATTCCTAGGTGGTTCTGAACTCCGACAAACTGAACAATGCTAAGATAATACATGCATTTATCCTCTTTCTGTTTCCCTTCCCCCCTCTTCCCTTTTATCGCATTCTGTTGTTTATGTTCGCATTGACGCTTCATACGGGACCTGCGCGTCCCTAACTACTTGTTTATCATTTTCAAGAACCTACGAGTTCAGCGATATCTATTTCATGTGTGTCTTTATTTTTGAAATCTAATGAACAGATATTTACAAAAAAATAAGCTGACCAGACACTGCAATGAGACAGCAGGAAGTGTCAGACTCATGATGGATAGCCAGACAAAAGATAACAAGGCCTCTGCGTCTAATTAACCCTTAAGGATGAATGACAGAACTGTTCCATCATAAATGCATTGACTTTAAAGACCCTAGGTCCTTAAAGGGTTAACAATAGGGATGCACCGATACTAGTATCGGTATCGGGGCCGATATTGCAGTTTGCACGAGTACTTGTTACTCGTGCAAACGGCCCGATACATCCCGCCGATGCTGGGCCAGCTTGCCGGTATCCGCGGGGCTGGGGAAGCTGGCCGCGTGCATGAAAAGCACGTGGCCAGCGTTCCCCTCCGGCACGCCCCGATACTCACCGATCCTGAAGGTCCGGTCGCTGGGCAGTGATGCGTTCCCGCGGCCACTGGGCGCTCCTGTGACACTGCCTCTCGGCTGGAGGCAGCGTCACAGATGCGCCCGGCGGCCACGTGATCGCATCACTGCCCAGCGACCGGACCTTCAGGATGGGTGAGTATCGCGGCGCGCCAGAGGGGAACGCTGGCCGCGTGCTTTACATGCACACGGCCAGCTTCCCCAGCGTTTGAGCTGGGGGCAAATCCATGAGACCTGGGGGCAAATCCATGAGACCTGGGGGACATATCCATCAGAGCTGGGGCAAATCCATGGGTGCTGGGGGCAAATCCATCAGAGCTGGGGCATATCCATCAGAGCTGGGGGCAAATCCATGTGAGCTGGGGGCAAATCCATGAGACCTGGGGGACATATCCATCAGAGCTGGGGCAAATCCATGAGTGCTGGGGGCATATCCATCAGAGCTGGGGGCAAATCCATGTGAGCTGGGGGCAAACCCATGTGAGCTGGGGGCAAACCCATGAGACCTGGGGGCAAATCCATGTGAGCTGGGGGCAAATCTCATAAATTTTTATATGAGGTCTGTTCCTATTGGAAAGCGTCACATGACATTAAATAAAAGTATCGGTACTCGTACTCGGTCTTAAAAAAGTGGTATCGGTGCATCCCTAGTTAACAATCCACCAGACTGACACACAGTAGCTGCTGTTTTTGCCGCCCCAGTGGAAACTGTCGCCTAGGCCAAGATACAGCACTGGGCTCTGATTCGATACCGCACGACCTGCTACTTGGACGCTACACCTAGGGTCATTGGCTCCTTCCCTGCGTAGATACTGTGGATATATGTATAGCCACTGGCTATAAGTAAAAGTATGGGTGGCATTACAAAGATTGCCGAGTGCTGTGAGCACAGATTTCACAGCTAACAGCTCTCATTACCCATTGACTCTCCGCGCACTCTCAAAGTGAGCAGGCAGGGAGGACACCTCGGTGAAAAAGAGACTGCATCTAACAGCCTGGCATGCAATGGTCACAGTGAGAGAAAAAAAAACCCCACAATGGACGTCCCTGTGTCACCTGATGTCATCCCTAAACACCATTTTTTTTAAACATTTGACCTTTGAACCCCTGTGATAAGGAGAAACAAAAGGCTCTATCCCAGGGATGTCATACTCCGGCCCCCCAGGTGCTGATGCCTTCAAGTCCCACAATTCTTTGAATGTGATAGTTGGCCAGGAAATCATGAGAGTTGTAATTCAGAAACATGTGGCCTGAGCTCTGCGGTAAGAAAGCAGATGTACAACAAATTTTTATATCGGCTATTGAATACGGATATGTAGTGTACGCAGCTGCCCCACAAATGCACCTTCATAAACTTGATTAGAATAACTCATTCTACTGCTTTGGGCTACATTGTAACTACATGACCCACCATTGGGAAATGTTAAAAGAGCTAAACTGGCGGTCGCTGGAGTCTAAACGCAGCCTTCACCTTTCCAACCTGGTGTTTAAGAGCTTTTCTGGGAAGCTACCACCCTACCTGAATAGGCTGCTTCCCTCAGCAGTTCCCTCATCCTATAACCTCAGATCCAGGACCTGCACCTTACTTGCAATACCACAATACAAAAAGAAAGTGTCTCGATCCTCATTTTCCTACAGAGCATCGCAGTTATGGAATAATCTCCCAGACGCCATCAAATCTTCCCCCAGTCTAAAAAGTCACTGAAGAGATCTCTATTATTATACTTTGACACAATGTACCTGTAAAACAAAACATGTAACATAGCGAGTATATATCCTACATATTTATTTTCTGTGTTAATCTGTATCTTTTGTGTTTTGATTTTAATAGCTTTCATCTTTGAAGAGAATCTGCAGCATCTGCTCCAGAAACACAATGGGGATATTTCACGGTGTTGCAGCTTTATTTATTACTCTACATGACAGGGTAAGAGAAAAAAAAATAAAATCATCTTGCAGGAAATTTCAGAAGAGGAACATCTTAGGAGTGAACTCTGAAAGAAAAATCACTTATATACGTATTAACCCTTTCGCTGCTGAGCCATTTCACGCCTCTGTGCTGAGGTAATTTTTAATCAGTTTTGCTCATCATGTTTAAACGCGTTTTGAAGCCTTATTTTATTATATGACCCAGACATATTATATATTGTTCTTTCCGGCAGACTAGGTGAATTTCACCGTCTGTTCAATAAGCCGTCAATTCACCAAATACTGGTAAATTGACATAGAAATAAGGTGCAATTCATAGCAGTTCAGCACTTTATGGGACATCTTCTATGCGCTTTGGCAGCACCGAAGACGAACGTGACTTTTATTCACAGAACTGCACCCAAATGGCAATGAAATGCCCTGATCGACAGGTTTAAACAGGCAAATCCCCTAGGTTTTAAGGTAAAAACATAAAGGTTCCTATTCTCTGGTTAACGCTAGCACTTGTACAAGCGTTAATGCTAGGTTAACTGCGCTTAGCGCATGGACCCCGTTTTCCCTACCCAACACTATTGGGTTAAAAAAAAAAAAAGTTTGTGCTACTACTGATGCACCATCTTACTCTACTTTGCACTCCCTATGCTCAACATGGGGAACGCAAACAGTAATTACATTTGTATTACAAAGTCCCAACAACTCTGTGGTAGCTAAAAGGTTAACCAAAGCTCCAAGCTGATGCTAAACGATTCTGCAGAGTCAGCACCAGCTGAACACCCCCCCCCCAAAAAAAACAATAAAATATATAGTCCTAACTAATCCCTTTGGATGCTGCCCATTTCATCCCTGTAAAGCTGTCCCAGGCACCCTCTCCATGCTGAATGTGACCACAAGAAGACATCCCATCTGTGCCACCTGGAAGCCCATTGCAGAGCTTTGAAGAGGCACAGCACACCCTTTCCATGCTGCCTGCAGGACCAGGGCAGCCCCTCTGTGCCAGCCTTTGCCTGGGAATCCTTTTCAAGCTACTGAGCACAAGTCCCCTTCGAGCCCAGGGGGACCCACCGTCTCTGAGCCCAGGGGGACCCACCGTCTCTGAGCCCAGGGGGACCCACCGTCTCTGAGCCCAGGGGGACCCACCGTCTCTGAGCCCAGGGGGACCCACCGTCTCTGAGCCCAGGGGGACCCACCGTCTCTGAGCCCAGGGGGACCCACCGTCTGCGAGCCCAGGGGGACCCACCGTCTGCGAGCCCAGGGGGACCCACCGTCTGCGAGCCCAGGGGGACCCACCGTCTGCGAGCCCAGGGGGACCCACCGTCTGCGAGCCCAGGGGATGCGGTTTACTCAAACCACGGGTCCTGATCCAGCTTTGTGTGCAGAGAGAGTATTACACCGATTTGAATATCCCACGCTCTGCTTTCTATTGCACTAGTAACATGTGATGCCTCTTATCACATGACCAGTGTGACGTCAAAGGTCCTTCTAGGAGGGTGCAAACTAGCCTCTATCTTGCCCTTAGTTCTAATGGTAGCCGCGGCTCTCTAGGCGTTTGGCAGAGAGATTGCCGAGGTCACTTGGCTCGCCTGCAACTCTTTATCCTCTCTTGAAAAACATTATAGTAATGGCGGAGGTGGAGTTCGCACCTCGCAAACAGCGCTTCTTCTGCACCGCAGGCCGTGGCTTGGAGCGCTTCGTGGTCGACGAGGTGACGCAAAAAGCATCCGCTTTAGACGTAAGTATGAGACCGCAGTGAAAAATAGTGTGGAGAGCACCTACGTCAAGTGTAAACGCGTTAGACGCCATGTTTCTTGAGGGCAACAGTTTTCTCATTGTGCAGTATAGTCACTCCGAATGGAAGCGGCAGAAACGTCATTCAAACCGTGCATTACCAAGCATTGAAGAGTATAGCTGTATAAATCTATAAGAATAACATCATTTACCTGAAAGGGTTATAAATCCCTGGTTTACGAACCCTTTAGGCCTTTGTGGTTTTTTTCAAATCTGTCACTATATATATATATATATATATATATAATGTATGTGTGTGTGCTCCGTGTAAGGGGATGCTATGTAAACAAACGAAACAAAAAGTACTATAGTAGATCAATACTATATACACTAACTGGCCAAAAAGGCACACATGTACTGTACATACATCATATTTAGGTGTACTGCTTTTTGATTTAGGCAGCATTTGCCCAGGACATACTTGAAAACGAGAGAAATCTCAATGTATCCTTCCTGGTAAAATCCTTTATAAATAAATTTGCCGCGGCATCTTCTCGATAAGCTTCTGCAATGTCACAACGTTTATTTCCATTCAGAGCTGCATTCATTTCTCGCCAAGATCTTGTTTTGATGATGGAAGATTCGGACACAGCATAAAGATTCTTAATGGGGTTAAGGTCTGGACCGTGCGGAGGTCAATCCATGGGCCCTGTTACAATCATAGCGCAAATGCGTTTGCGCAGCGCAATATTTTTTGCGCATCGAAAAATGCGTTATCGCGCAAAAATTAACGCGGTATTACGATCCGAGCGTATTTTTTTCAGCCTTCAGGTTTTTTCGAGCGCAAATCTGGGTGCAAATGACCGTTGCGTGCAGGAATCGGTGGGCAGACTGACTCAATCCCGTGAAAAAACAATTAGAATTAAGAACCACCATTTTCTAGGTTTCGGTTGTTGCGCCTGTTAAAGTCAATCTGCGTATCTGCTGCAGCAAAAAAATATTTTGACAAATTATTAAATTTTAATGTCTGGGTATGTGTAGAATGTGTAACTATACTGTGCTGTATTTTATTTTTTTCGTGCTGGTGTATTTTGTTCCGGCCAGAACGTTCAGATTTGCAGTTAACACCAGGTTTTCAAAAAAGTTAAAATTATGCGCGCAAACGTCGTTCGTAGGAAGTTGCGCA
The DNA here is from genome assembly GCA_009667805.1 of Leptobrachium leishanense. Taxonomy (NCBI): domain Eukaryota; kingdom Metazoa; phylum Chordata; class Amphibia; order Anura; family Megophryidae; genus Leptobrachium; species Leptobrachium leishanense. The sequence goes on from CM019066.1 coordinate 295,239,842, forward strand.
TCTATTGAAATACCATCCGCTTAACGCATTTGCGCTCATAATGTTAAGTATAGGATGCGCGCTCGCGCTGGGTTCACGCAGGGTCACTCGCGTTGGACGTTAACGCGCATCATTTGCGCGAACGTCGTAATACGACGTTCTGCGCAAATGGTTTTGCAGTCGCGCAAATGCGCTGCGCGAAGATCGTAACCGGGCCCCATGTGTGGAAATGTCTCATGTTCCCTGAACCACTCTTGCACAATTTGACCCTGATGAATCCTGGCATTGTCATCTTGCAATATGCCCGTGCCATTAGGGAAGAAAAAATTCAATAATGGAAAAATCTTCCTATTCAGTATATTCAAAGAGTCAACTGACCTCATTATTTGCCATCTGAAACATATATTAATCTGCGCATCCTATACTTAACATGGGGATTGTATTTAGCGTTAGGATAAGTAAGGTGTTACAAAGTCCTAGTGCTAATTCCCACACTGATGTGCAAAACGTTTTTTAATTGACACCCAAAAGCTGGTGCTAAATTATTCCGCTTTTGCAGAATCCTTTCGCATCAGCTAAACCCCCCCCCCCCCATAAAACCGATACTCTCCTCTAATCCCACTGCGAGAACGGTGGCACGAACCGATGCTTCCTGACGACGGGAGCAGAGTGAGACTGGAGACAAATAGTGGTATCAGTGCATCCCTAGTATCTAATAGGCTTGTTAACTTTGTTTTCTCCTACCCATTGTACAGCATTGTGGTATCTGTTGGTGCTTTAGCAATACTTTTAAAGCTCACTATTCGCTGGCTCCCACCACATTTAAAGGGATACTCTAGGCAACATGACCACCTAAGCTTTTTTAGGTGGTCATGATGCCCTGAGTATGCCCTTGTCTGTCCCCCCTCCCTCCGCTCAGCCGATCGGCTGAACCAGCTGAGAGACGCAGAGGACTTTACTCCGCCCTCCCAGCTGTCAGTCAGCAGAGTGGGATTCATATTTCCCGCTTCTGCCGACTATTGCCGAGTAGGAGACGTCATCGCGCTGAAAGCGCGATGACGTCTCCAACTCGCCGCAGTAGCTGTAGCATCCTCTTGCGCGCAACACTAATCCAAGAAGATGAAGCCGGGAGAAAGCCTGCTGATTGGCTGGCTTCCGTGAGAGGCGCGCTTCTCACGTAAACCTTAGCCAGGTGAAAGTTAGAAGGACGGGAGCGGAAGAGGAGGGAGGTGAGTATAAAAAAAAAAAAGACGCCGATGGAAACAAGTGGATTTTAGGGTAAGTATTACATTAAAAAAAAAATCCATACCTATTTATTGAGGGAATAGGTATAGTTTAATGTTAAAAAACAGGGGGGGGGGTGTTTGATTAGAGTGTTCCTTTAAGCTTTTTATACAAACTAGTATAGGAAGCATACATGTATAGTAGTAACAGTATTTGTAACTAGGCTCATTTCTTATTTGTAAATGTTAATGGTTGCTTTGGAATCACCCCCTGGTGTCTGTTTTGGCCTAGCCTATTTTTGTGCGTATAATCCCTACAGATGAGGGTGCACACATTAGGGCTTCTCAGTAAAAAATATAATGTAGCTAATGGGTGTAATCTGAAATATTATGATCTAAGTACAAGAACGTGTAAAATTGCCTTGATGTCTGTCCTTATATGTTAAACAAGGTGTATACCACTAGGTGGTAGTATTAAACAACAAAACACAAGTAAAAATGTATACGTACTATGTTTTTTTTTTAAATTTATTTATTTATATAAAGTATTTTACCAGGAAGGATACATTGAGATTTTTCTCGTTTTCCAGTGTGTCATGGGTAGGCAAGTATGTACCATTTGGTGTCTTGCCAAATGAAACTTACTGGAGAGGTGCTATGTTATAAGAAGCTTTAATTTATAAATGTGTTGTGTCTTCTGAAAGCTTAAAACTATTCTGAGAACATCATATATATTGGTTGAGTTCAAACATATTGCACCCACAGACCTGTTCACCCCAAAAGGTTGCAAAGAGTAAGATTTCTCAAACGGACAAAACAATTTTCAAAAGCAATTCAACCAACCAACAAGAACGATCAATTTATTTTATCTGTTTTGTATATAATATTATTTGTTGAGGTTCAGACATATTGGGCCCTACCCCCTTACTACAGCTAAAATGGGAATGCGAAGGGGAAACATTCGCATTCGGTAATCTTCCTCTAGTGACCCCATCTTACCTGTAGATCACAGGGCAGGCGCTGAGTCCAGCAGCTTGCCCTGTAGCGGCCACTAGGCTCCTGGATGCTCAGGACAGCGCAAAATCGCCTTCCTGAGCAACCCCTCCATGAAGTCCATAGGCCTCCATGGGATGCTTCTGCTGCTGGGTCACTTGACCGGCAGGATCTCACATCTTGTGAGATCCTGCAGGTCGGCGGAGTGATTGCAGAGGGAGACTGGGGACTTTTCTCCAGGGATGCACCGATACCACTTTTTTAAGTACGAGTACAGATACTTTTGTTCAAGTACTCACCGATACCAATTACCGATACTTTTATTTTATGTCATGTGACGCTTTCCAATAAGAACAGACCTCCTATAAAGCCCCCAGGTCTCATGGATTTGCCCCAGCTCATGGATATTGCCCCAGCTCATGGATATCCTGACCCCAGCTCATGGATAATTGCCCCCCAGCTCATGGATAATTGCCCCCCAGCTCATGGATAATTGCCCCCCAGCTCATGGATAATTGCCCCCCAGCTCATGGATACGCCCCCCTTGCTCATGGATATGCCCCCCCTTGCTCATGGATATGCCCCCCCTTGCTCATGGATATGCCCCCCTGCTCATGGATATGCCCCCCCTGCTCATGGATATGCCCCCCCTGCTCATGGATATGCCCCCCTGCTCATGGATATGCCCCCCTTGCTCATGGATATGCCCCCCCTGCTCATGGATATGCCCCCCCTGCTCATGGATATGCCCCCCCTTGCTCATGGATATGCCCCCCCTTGCTCATGGATATGCCCCCCCTTGCTCATGGATATGCCCCCCTTGCTCATGGATATGCCCCCCCTGCTCATGGATATGCCCCCGCACTCTCCGCTCATACTTACCTTCCTTCAGCGCCGCCGGTAAAGTCTTCGCGCGCGCTCGTTGGAAGGACCCCAGCCGCGACCACGTGGGACCATGTGATCGCGGCTGGGGTCCTTCCAACGAGCGCGCGCGCGTGGGAACTTTCCCGGCGTCGCTGAAGGAAGGTAAGTATGAGCGGAGAGCAGCTGCAGGGGCTGTCCGAATGCTCTATCTGCATTCGGACAGGCCCTGCAGCTGCTCACTTTGTTTAATACTTACCTTCCTTCAGCGACGCCGGGAAAGTTTCCGCGCGCGCGCTCGTTGGAAGGACCCCAGCCGCGATCACATGGTCCCACGTGGTCGCGGCTGGGGTCCTTCCAACGAGCGCGCGCGAAGACTTTACCGGCGGCGCTGAAGGAAGGTAAGTATTAAACAAAGTTAGATGACCAGCTGCAGGGCCTGTCCGAATGCAGATAGAGCATTCGGACAGCCGCCCCAGCCCCTCGGATACCGGCAAGCCGGCTCAATGCCGGCTTCCGGTATCGGAAAAAAATATGGGGGGTACTGCACGAGTACCAAGTACTCCTGCAGTACCCGGTATCGGCACCGATATCGATACTAGTATCGGTATCGGTGCAACCCTACTTTTCTCCCCAGTCTCACTCTGCTCCCGGGGACCAAAAGCGGCGGGTCAAGCCACCATTCTCACCAGGAGATGAAAAGCGAGTATTTATTATTATCCTTTATTTATATAGCGCCACATATTCTGCAGCGCTTTACAAGATCAGTGTACAGGAGTTGATACGTTAGAATACCACACATGGATGATGACCTGATTCAGGGGGACCCTGTTCCCAAGGGAACTTACAATCTATGAGATGTACAAGTATTTTGTGAGGTAGGTGCATCCATATTGTTGGGTGTCTTGCCCAAGGACCCTCGCTGGTGGCATCTTCTGAGTGGGATCGAGTCGGCTTTCCATGATTGTAGAGCAGCGACCTGGTGGTTAGGTTGAACCCGCTTCTCGTAAAGTCGAGGCGTCTTCACAGTTGTATTGGAGGGGTGTGCTGAGCAGGATTTGACTTGCGTCTCCACAGTTGAAGGACAGAGATGTTACCACTGGACTCCACAGCCAACATTGTGTGGTAGGAAAGTATGTACCATTAGGCGTCTTGCCCAAGGACACTTACTGGAGAGGTGCTCTTGCCAGGATTTGAACCTGTGTCTCCACAGTTATAGAGCATTGATGTTACCTCTACTCCATCCAGCCGGTACTTGAGTATTTGATTTATTTTTGGGGTGTGGTTACATAAGCATATGTTTCTGTAGCCGTGGAATCAGCACCAGCTCTAAGCTGTAACAAACTTTTTCAGTTAGCGACAGCTCTTTGTAACCAGCGTTTGGACTTTGTGATCCCAACGCTAGTTACTCTCTGCTTACACTTTGCGCTCCCTATGCTTAACATGGAGAGTGGAAAGTACAGTAAGCTGGAGCTAAAAAGCGCTAATACTGATTCGCTAACAGTTTTTTTTTAACCTGTTAGTGCTCCGCATGGATCACCTCCGAATCGCTGTCATCTCATTTATGTGAGCGCTAGCGTCAACGAGGTGATAGATATCTGTCTCTCCGTGCTTCGCCTTGCTCACCTTTGTGTACCTGCAAACCCCACACCTCTCTTTAGGGTTTCTGTTGCCCCCCAGTCCTCCAGTATGTATAATTTAATTGTCCAGAGAGTGTAGCAGTTGTTCTTCAAAGTTTTTTTTTTTTCAACCGCCTTCGCTGCGGATGACGTGTGGGGAACGTCCTCATGGACTCCTGCTATATGTGGAGGATGTTCCCCACACGTCAACCGCAAGCGGGAACCCCAGCGGAGATACTCACCTCTCTGTCCGGGGTCCCACGGCGTTCTGGCTTCAGGGAAGCCAGGAGTTGAAGATAGGCCAGCCCCCGATGTCATTTCCAGGCGATGATGTCAGATAGCCGGGGAACCCCTAGCTGCCAGGGGATTTCCCAAGGAAATCCCCTGGTGGAGATAAGGGGTTCGTTTGAACCCCGATATCTCGAACCGTGGCAGCTAGGGGGTCATGGAGGGTGCAATTCGAAAGGCCTGAGCATGGCCTTTCGAATGATACCAAACATGCCCATGATCAAAGTAAAACAAAAAAAATAAGTTATTTTTTTTCCTGTGTGTTGTTTTTATTAATGCAGCAGTATTGTTCACATTTCAATTATAATGTGAACAATGATGCTGCACTAATGATTTTTTTTCTATGGGGTGCTTTTGCTAAAAATCACGTAATTCCCCCCCAAAAAATGTAACAAGTCCCCATTTCTAATTTTTGTTCAAGTGCACCCCATAGAAAACATAACCGCAAACGCTCATGTGATAAAATGTGAAAAAACAAAAACACTTTACAAGCTGTGGATGATTAAAAATTCGAATTTTATTGCATTTTTTATTATAATAATCAGGCAGGACATGACGTATACATATAATAATGATATATTAAGAATCTGCCGAGTCTGCCGGAAAGAACGATATATAATATGTCTGGGTCGTATAATAAAATGTGGCTTCAAATCGCGTTTAAACATGATGAGCGAAACCGGTAAAAATGAGCTCAGCACACAGGGTAAAATGCCTCAGCAGTGAAGAGGTTAAGCATACTATAGATCTTGCATTAGAAATAAAATTGTAAAATGATTTGTTACAATTCTCCTGGATTTTTAGCTACTTTGCAGTGTACACCAACCTTCTGATTGTTGTTACTGGAGTCGACATATACAAGGTTATTCAGAGAACGGTGAAACTCTGGAGAACGTTTGGAGAAGTGAAAATTCTAGGTCAAAATAGCTGATTTGGAAAGTGTGATAAATGGGAGAATTTTTCTGGTTTGGCCATTTTGACCTAGGATTTTCACTTCTCCAAAAGGTCTCCAGAGTTTCACCTTCTCTGAATAACCCTAATACTGAAAGGCAAGCATGAGAAACTGGCTACCCTGCAATATACTGTGCTGGGAATGGGGATGATTAGGCCCTAACATTTGATGAGCCTTTTTTTTTTTTCTGCAGACAACCCCGTGAGAAAGGCTGCAATGCCGAAACATTTGGATACCTACAGTCCAATTCACTAAAAGGTGACACTCAGGAGAAGTGAACAATCTAGACCAAATAGCCAATTTGGAAAGTGAGATAAATGAGAGATTCTTTCTGGTTTGGCCTAGAATTTTCAATTCTACTGCCAATTCTCCTGAGTTTCACCTTTTTATTGAATAGACCTGTAAGTCCCTGTCTGGTCTGTTTGCATAGAGGCTTCTAACCTATATTCGTCTTTTATTATTTTTTATTACACTTTGTTATTATTAATTTTTATTTGGCCATGATATACAACTGCATTACGAGTACTTGGGATGATGGTCCTTGGTTTCTGTTGAGGATTTTTTCTCAGATACATTTTTTGAATGGTTATGTGCTTATCCTTGTCTGAACTAATGTGATACTCTTGTTTTAATTGCATGCATTGAGTATTCTGTATAGAAACATAGAAAAATGTCGGCAGATACGAACCTTTCGGCCCTTCTAGTCTGCCCAATTACATGGATACTTTACCTGGATTTATCTTTTGTTTAGGATAGCCTTATGCCTATCCCATGCCTGCTTAAATTCAATTACTGTTTTGGCCTCTACCACTTCAACTGGAAGACTGTTCCATGTATCCACCACCCTCTCAGTAAAATAATGCTTCCTGATGTTACTTTTAAACCTTTGCCCCTCTAATCTAAGACTATGTCCTCTTGTTTTGCTATTTTGTTTCCTTTTAAATATACTCCCTTCCTCTACCTTGTGCATTCCCTTTACGTATTTAAATGTTTCTATCATATCTCCTCTGTCTCGTCTTTTTTCCAAGCTGTACATGTTAAGATCATTAAGCCTTTCCTGGTAACTTTTCTCCTTCAAGCCGTACACCATTTTAGTAGCCCTTCTCTGAACTCTCTCTAAGATGTCTATATCCTTCTGGAGATACGGTCTCCAGTACTGCACACAGTACTCCAAGTGAGGTCTCACCAGTGCTCTGTAAAGTGGCATGAGCACTTCCCTTTTCCTACTGCTAATACCTCTCCCTACACAACCAAGCATTCTGCTAGCATTTCCTGCTGCTCTATTACATTGACTACTTACCCTTAGATCCTCTGAAATAATAACCCCTAAATCCCTTTCCTCAGATGTTGAGGTTAGGACTGTATCAAATATTCTATATTCAGCCCTTGGGTATTTATGTCCCAGGTGCATTATCTTGCACTTATCCACGTTAAAAATCAATTGCCACAGCTCCGACCATTTGTTTAGTTTGCCAAATCATTTGTCATTTGGCTGATCCCTCCAGGAACGTCAACCCTGTTGCAAATCTTTGTGTCATCAGCAAAAAAACATACTTTACCATTAATACCTTCTGCAATATCACTAATAAAAATATTAAAGAGAATGGGTCCAAGTACTGACCCCTGAGGTACCCCACTGGTAACAAGACCTTGCGCCGAATAAACTCCATTTACCACAACCCTCTGTTGCCTGTCACTCAGCCACTGCCTAATCCATTCAACAATATTGGAATCCAAGCTCAAAGATTGCAATTTATTGATAATATATTCGTATATTATAATATTATATATATTGATAGTATATTCGTATATTTTTTATATACTCAGTCTAGTTTGTAATTCATGGCTTATTTTTATAATTTCTAATAAAAGTTATATTTTATTATGAAAAAAACCTATACGTATCTTGATCAGCGCAATAAAAATTGCTATCAGGATCTTGGTGTCTCTCATAGATCAGCAGACCATATTTTGGTACATAAAACAAAATATAAAAATACACAATGGTGAAGTATATCAAATATATACTATAAATAAAATGCAATGAATGATGTTTCACTCACAAACATAGAGCCTAAGTGGAACTGCACGTTTTGGGTTGTTTTTTCTTCTATATTGTTGACAGGTGACCCACACCTTACACGGCTGTTTCCATTCACATATCAAGGAACCATATAAGACAAGAAAAGACAGCGCAACTCTCCTTGTGCAGAACGAAAAATATAAGTGTATATATGCTTTTCAGCCAATTTTTCACTTACACTTGTTGGAGCTTCGATAGCTCTAAGGTTTGCGCATATGGATTTTTTCAGGCTCGGGCAAATCCACAAACCACCAAAAAGACACAGGCTGGATCTTCTTTTCGAAAGAAAATTTAATAAAATCATGTAAAACAAATGGATAAAACAGGTACCCAGGACACGTTTCGTCGCACTAGACGACTTCCTCAGCTGGTTAAGGATCAGTGTCCCCTGTGAGATCAGTGTCCCCTATAAGATATTTATAGTCCTCTGTGGCGCTGACCTGCTTGTTTTATATTATATTTTATTATATTGATGTAATTCAAATATGTGCCATGCCTTCAGATGAAGCCCTACTTTACGAGAGGCCTTCAACGACCTCCTACTTTGCCCAAATATAGAGTCCGTTTTCTCTTGTCTCAAACTTAACTTCACATAGTTTCATTCACAAAACCTGCATAGGCCGAATGTCTGATTCAGCCAGCGATAGGGAGGTCTGCTAAATGATGAAGTTGGCACGTGCCATAGCTGTCGGTGCCTTCCTGTTATCGGCTCTATTGCTAGCAAGCTGCTATGATAGTTGATCAATTTGTAGTAGAAGTGAGAGACATAATTGATGACGGCAGACTGCGGTGGCTCTGTGTGCCGCTACTGATATTGTTTCCTTAGCATCCCTTGGGGTTTTGCGCAAATGACGTTGCACAAGTGCAGGGGGAAGAAAAGTATGTGGCCAGAGGAGTGGCGCCAGAGGTGTGGCCAGAGGTAAGTAAGGGAGTTTTTTAACTGATTTTATAAAAAACAGACACTGTGATTGGTCAAAGTTCAATATTTTCATCTCCTGACGCTCGACTACATATCCTGCCGCCAGCTGAGCGCAGCAAATGAACATGGCAAGACACCGAGCGCGCAATGCAGCTTCCACACGCTGCACTTCCCATCGCACTCAGTGTGTATCGTGAACGTGTGAGAAGTGATGCACAACAGCTTCACGCATTAACACTGGAAGCCCGGTCAGAATAGAGCCCCGTGTTGATCCAAGACATAATAAGCTTTGTGCTTCAGTAGGGGAATACACTGTAATGCAGAGCATAAAACTGATTCATGGAAATAAAGTGTGGCACAACGAAGTGAAGGAACAATGAGACCGTGACTTGACACCATCATTCTACCTATATCTTTTATGATACTTCTGGCTTCTCTCACTTTTTATGAAGGGTGTATCACTGAACAGTATGATGTACCTCTTCTCTGGCTCATTAATAGAAATGGTTCTAGATTTTACAAGTCTACTAATGTCTGGAAAGCTTTACCCCATATTAAATACTTTTTGCCTTCTATGCTGCTTAATACGAAGTGGTGTTACAAAATCTACGATAAAGACATTTTATTTTTTTCCATCTAGATGACTTATCACAACAATTCTTTTGTATTTCTCTTTAAAATTTCTTTATTGTTACTAATCTTCATAAACAGCCACGGACTTTCTGCTTTAAGTGACTAAAAGTGAAGTTAAGATACTGTATGTGGTTTCACATAATTAATGTATTTGAGCTTATGTGTGTTTTTCCCACTCATTAGGTTGAAGCCATGTCCGGGAAGGTATTTTTCACAACAGAGCCAGACTTAAGCAGACTAAGAAAAATTAAATCTGGAGAACGTTTATTTTTGCTGTTGTACAAAGGACCAAATCTGCGCCTTCCTAGGAATAAAGGTGAGAAAAATGCTTTCCTTCTGTACTGAACTGCAAAGGACTTTTGTACATTTAGCATCTCAGATGCAGACTATGTACCACAAAGCTTCACAATTTGTTGTAATAAAAGTCCTACAAAATTGTTATTGACCCTCATTAAAACTGAAATAGTAACTATACGGGTTATTTACAAAGCACAGTTTGGCAGAGAAGTTCACTGGAGTTAACTCTTTCCCTCTGCAGGGCGTAACACGCCGTCCCTGCAGCGGGTGAGCTTTGAAGACACAGGGTTTACTTGTATGCCCCATTAACTTTTGCCCCTCCCCGCATTCGGCGCGCGCTGCACACTGTCGACTGCTACAAGGCAGCCTGAACATAGGCTGTCCCCCTGCAGTCAATGACATGCGTCTTCGGGCTGAAAGAGAGGCCTGCCGCAGCACTTGGCGGCAGGGCGCACTAGTACACCCTGCTGACGTTAACCCCCTCCTGTCGGGCGCCACTCGCCTGCCGTTAAGGGGTTAACAACTGCAATGGACTTCGCCCAGCCGGAGAAACAAAATTAAACTTTGGCAGGCAACGTCGATGCAAGCAATGGTACCACTTCTTTTTCCATAAAATGAGTGCACTATGACTATTCTTTCTTCGGCGTGGTTCCAACATTGTACTGGTATGGTCTAATTTTGGAGCAATGCAAAGGAATTTAATTTATTGCATAAGAAAGTCTTTTACAAATGGGCGTCAGAATGTCTCCCAAACGTTTCAACTCCTCAGGCCTCACAACCAAGGTCGAAAATGGTTTGAACAGCTAGGAGTTCCACTTTTCCTTCAAGGAAAAACATACAGAGTCCAAGCTGTACTGTAGAGATGTAATGGTGCTTTCTGGCCAGCAGATGGTGCCACCTGCTTGTCAAATAGTGCATTCAGTATGAAAATGATTTCTGCATAAGACCACTGGTTCCTGACATTGGTTTTACGGAGCATCACTCTTTAGTGAAGGAGTTGAAAGGTAAACTGTGTTTGGTAATTTAGCTGAACCAAACCCCTTCATTCTGAAGCCAGTTTAACACAGAACACCTTACATGACTGTACATAAATAAATGCATATTGTGATTATAGAATTCTCTTCATCTATGTGGTGTGGCCTCCTTTTTAGTTTCATTGAGGATGTATTAAAGTCTGGTTTGAAAATAATCTCATTATCCCAGTTAAAATAATGCATATAAAAAGTATAACCCAACACAAACTATAAATTATGCAAAAGCAAATAAACAATATAAAAATCACAGAATTTACATTCTGAATTTATTTAGCATAGTGAATAGGATCGCTTAATTTATTTATTTTTCTTCTTCTTCTTCTTAAGGAAGTGCATTATCATTGTTGAGGAAAAGTTTGATTGGGGACCACCAGGTGTGGATTAAAACTCTGGACCTGTGGCAGAATCTGCAAGAACAAGCACAGCAGCAGCAGAAATGTTTAGAAAAAGATCATATAAAAGCTGCAAAGAGAAAGTTGGAAAGCAGTCCTTTATTGCACATGTCAAAACTTTGCAAACGAGGACATGATGCTGGCGACAAGATCAGCGAGCTTGAAGAACAAAGACATGATAAATGTCTGAACCAGCCAGAACATCGGCATTTTGGTGACACTGAAGAAAAGAATATCACTGAGCAGTCACTGACTTCTACTAAAAGTACTATAACTTTTCGAGTGTCATGTCGATGTACTGGCGCGAATGCAAGACTGTTTACAGGAGAGGTATTTTTTTTATCTGTTTTGTAAGGTTTCTAAATAACTTGCTTGATAACTAAAAATTTGATACAGCAGTGGTATTTATTTTATGATTTCTCCAAATAATGGAAATTTACTTCTAAAGCAAATTATGTGGTTAGCAGTTCTGTTTGAAGCTCATGTTTTACTTATTTTTCATGCATATACCTCATTTGTATCAGACCTTTAAATAGTCTTGTGTCTGTTCCAGGTTCATTGTTGTAATGTGCTTTATTGGAACCACTTCCTTGAAAGTCCAGCATAAGGCTGGGGTCAGACAAACGCTCTAAGTGCGCCTGTACTGACGTGCCTCCCAGCGACCATCGCAGCTTTGTGACGCTTCGACAGGGCTGGCCACACACTGTAGCTCGCGCATGCATTCCGTGCGCTACAGCAGAAGTGCTGAAAGCCTCCCTGTCAAAATGCTATGACATGCTTTCGACGGGGCAGCAATGCGCGATCTTCCATAGGAGGATCGAGCCTTGCAGCACTGAGCGCACTGGCTTGACAAAGACCGGTTGGTCGAAACATCGTCATTTTTTTGCTGGTAATGGAATAAATCCACTTGATTTAATACTCTGGACTACTGGAATTTTTACTGAGTGCACTAACTGCGCTCAGCGAGGAGGCCAGACGGGCGCCAGAGTGGAAGGAATGTCCACTCTAACGACGTTCCTTCTGCTCTGAAAAACACTCGTCTGACCCCGGCCTTACTGTTCTTTGTCGTGACCTGAAAATGCATGTTCTGCCTGGATATTTGCATTTTTCACTACATTCCTTATATTTCCGGTTACTATAGATTGGCACTATTTACTATAACCATTCCTTTGAGATCCCTGTAATTTTTTTCCATGTGTGTCTTCTTTATTCACAGCTTGTGTGATATTTTATGTATTTTAGGAGGTGGGGAGATTTATTGGAATATCGCTCATGAAACTATTTGGTTGGAAAACCGATTTGCGCAGTCCAGTTTTAGAGGTAGGATACTTGTGATTTTTTTTTTATTGCTATTTTGTTAAAATTGCATAATTAAATGCGAGTAGTATATTTGAATACTGGAATAGCAGCCACAAATTGTTTTTCATGTTACTCTTTCTTTTTTTTTTCTTTTTTTTTTTTTTCGTGGATGTCCAATGGCACACTCACAGTGCAGACCTAATTTTCTTTCATCTTTTGAGTTTATGGTTGTTATTTTTTTGTTTGTTTGTTTCGTCACCCAGTTGTTTTTTTTTATTTCACTAGTTCTTTCCTCCATCTCTTTATTCTAATCATCAACATGTTAAGTTTGACCTTAACATATGATTTGTGATTTTTCATCATATATATTGTTATGGCTCCTCCTCTGTATATGGACTACCCACGTGGTTTAATTGTTGTCACTCAGCTTTATCCACACTACCTCGTTATTATGCAAGTTATGTAGATATTGGCAATTGAATTAATCCTCCTTTATACTTTTATTTGTATACAAGCAGAGTTTGGGGAAATTGGATTTCTTTTTATGTATCTTTCATCTGTACAACATCCACCTGCGCATCCCCCAGCCCCACATACTGTATATTTCCCATAATGCTTTTAATGTCAACTACAAAGTATCTTCTAGATTCAGTTAATACAGGCCTTCCTTGGCTTGTGGATTTGCATTTTAAGATTATTTTAGAGTGCAATAGTTATGCACAATACAAATGAACACATTCATCTACTAGAGGATTACTTCCTACAGTATATACAGTCAGGTCCAGAAATATTGGGACATCAACATAATTCTAACATCTTTGGCTCTATACACCACCACAATGGAGTTGGAATGAAACAAACACAATGTGCTTTAACTGCAGACTGTCAGCTTTAATTTGAGGGTATGTACATCGAACTCAGGTGAACGGTGTAGGACTTACAGCAGTTTGCAGATGTGCCTCCCACTTGTTAAGGGACCAAAAGTAATGGGACAATTGGCTTCTCAGCTGTTCCATGGCCAGGTGTGTGATATTCCCTCATTACCCAATTACAATGTGCAGATAAAAGGCCCAGAGTTCATTTCAAGTGTGCTATTTGCATTTGGAATCTGTTGCTGTCAACTCTCAAGTTGAGATCCAAAGAGCTGTCACTATCAGTGAAGCAAGCCATCATTAGGCTGGAGAAACAAAACAAACCCATCAGAGAGATAGCAAGAACATTAGGTGTGGCCAAAACAACAGTTTGGAACATTCTCAAAAAGAAGGAACGCACCGGTGAGCTCAGCAACACCAAAAGACCCGGGAGACCACGGAAAACAACTGTGGTGGATGACCGAAGAATTCTTTCCCTGGTGAAGAAAACACCCTTCACAACAGTTGGCCAGATCAAGAACACTCTCCAGGAGGTAGGTGTATGTGTGTCAAAGTCAACAATCAAGAGAAGACTACACCAGAGTGAATACAGAGGGTTCACCACAAAATGTAAACCATTGGTGAGCCTCAAAAACAGGAAGGCCAGATTAGAGTTTGCCAAACAACGCCTAACAAAGCCTTCACAGTTCTGGAACAAGATCCTATGGACAGATGAGACCAAGATCAACTTGTATCAGAGTGATGGGAAGAGAAGAGTATGGAGAAGGAAAGGAACTGCTCATGATCCTAAGCATACCACCTCATCAGTGAAGCATGGTGGTGGTAGCGTCATGGCGTGGGCATGTATGGCTGCCAATGGAACTGGTTCTCTTGTATTTATTGATGATGTGACTGCTGACAAAAGCAGCAGGATGAATTCTGAAGTGTTTCAGGCAATATTATCTGCTCGCATTCAGCCAAATGTTGCAGAACTCATTGGACGGCGCTCCAGTGCAGATGGACAATGACCCAAAGCATACTGCAAAAGCAACCAAAGAGTTTTTGAAGGGACAGAAGTGGAATGTTATGCAATGGCCAAGTCAATCACCTGACCTGAATCCCATTGAGCATGCATTTCACTTGCTGAAGACACAACTGATGGGAAAATGCCCAAAGAACAAGCAGGAACTGAATACAGTTGCAGTAGAGGCCTGGCAGAGCATCACCAGGGATGAAACCCAGCGTCTGGTGAGTGATCTCTATGCGTTCCAGACTTCAGGCTGTGATTGACTGCAAAAGATTTGCAACCAAGTATTAAGAAGGGAAAGTTTGATTTATGATTATTATTCTGTCCCATTACCTTTGGTCCCTTAACAAGTGGGATGCACATCTGCAAACTGCTGTAAGTCCTACACCGTTCACCTGAGTTGGATGTACATACCCTCAAATTAAAGCTGACAGTCTGCAGTTAAAGCACATTGTGTTTGATTCATTCCAACTCCATTGTGGTGGTGTATAGAGCCAAAGATGTTAGAATTGTGTCGATGTCCCAATATTTCTGGACCTGACTGTATGTGTTAACATGTTATTGCTAATACAGTTTATTGGAAAATTTTGAGCAATTCCTTAACAAAGAGTAAGTAAGTGTCTTAACTCTCCAGTAAGTGTCCTTGGGCAAGACACCTAACGGTACATACTCGCCACCCCGGACATACTTGAAAACAAGAGAAATTTCAATGTATCCTTCCTGGTACAATCCTTTACTCAAAAAAAAAAAAGTTTGCTGTCATTCGCTTCTGCTGCGATGGCGACTGGTGGCAGCCCTCTGCTCACTTCAGGCAGCTGATTGAGTTCGTGCATCAAGGCCATCACAGAGGGTCAATCACAGAGCTTTGCGCGATGATCCTCTTTGAGTGACGCCCACGAGGAAGAATATGACTGCGTCCAATGCAGGAATTGGGTAAGTAGCAGTGAGCGATATCTCATCAAAGAATGAGATATCACATTGGCCTTTTTTGATCAATACCCTACTCCTCTCTGAAGGGATATCAGGACAACATGGTTAAAGCTGCATTATGTCACTCTAGGAATTGGAACATAAAACCTACATCTTGTTAGCACACAAATTGGTGATTTTTATATAAATGTGCATTTCTTTGTATGATTTTTGTTTATGTAACATAGTGAGTATATTTCCTACATATTTGTCTAAATCTGTATATTTGTGTTGTTTAATATCTTGCTTTTTATTACTTTGTATTTCTGTAACAATTCAATGTTCTTGAACCCAGGACATTATTGAAAATGAGAGGGATCTCTATGTATCCTTCCTGGTAAAATACTTTTATAAATAAATAGATAAATATGTAATGTTCTGCTGATTGCATCTTTGATGGCCAGAAGATGTGGTTTTCTGCTCATATCCATTGTGATGGCCAAAGTTCAGGTACATATATCTTTTATTCTTCATACTGGTGTAACATCTTGCATTGTATCCAACAGGTTTTTGTTCATCTCAATGACCTTTATACAGTGGTGGGATTTCCAATATTTAGGTAATTATGCAACATGTGTGACTTTCTTCAAGGGCAACATCAGAGTGGATATTAGTAGGAGTGTTCCTTTTGATTGTTATGGGGAAGGACTGAACACCTGCAGCAGTGCAGTGTAGAGACAGCTGTAAGGTTAATCACAGACGCTGTAGTGAACAATCGCAAGGCACTGGGTCAAATATTTTGGTCAACCACTGGGGTAATTACTACACCTTTATGCATAACCCCTTTATTATTAGTTGGCACAGATGGAACATGAGTGCAATGATATTTGCTAACTTACAGGTCTATTCAAAGAAAGGTGAAAATCAGGAGAATTGGCAGGAGAAGAGAACAATCTCTAGACCAAATAGCCGATTTGGAAAGTGAGATAAATAGGAGAATGTTTCTGGTTTGCCTATTTTGACTTGGAATTTTCACTTCTCCAGTCATGCTCCTGAGTTTCACCTTTCTTTGAATAGACCTGATAATATTAATAAGCCGTATCATCATCATTGTCAGTTATATAATGCCAACCATTTCTGCAGCACTATAAAACAAGAATTGGGGCATTAAATTACAAACTTAGGAAAAAACCTGCGACAAGATATGTAATCTAGATTGGCCCTCGTCGCTTTCTTTTGGAATACCTGTATGATTTCTGTATAAATTATTATTTGGTATACAAACTTCTTGTGTTTTTTTGAAATTGCATTAATAACTCAGTTAATTTCAATAGTAGCAAACGATTCACTTAAAATTTCATTGACTAATAATTTTAGTCAACTAAATTATTTTTTTTTCGTCAAAACTATGATGAAAATCCAAAGACATTTTAGTTGACTTCTAAAAACTAGAATAAAATGTGAGGGAAGGGATTTTTGGGAAGAGCTACCATCTCAAGAGAAATTATGAATATTATATATTCAGATAAAATGTTTACTCCAGGAATATATAATGAGCTTGGAAATTCTAGAGAAACGCCTAAATAATGCTTAATACACTTTAAACCCACTAGATGATAGTTGAGTAATTCTACTCTAGATTTAATGCGTTTCGCCGTTGTTAAAGGGTTAAAAAAATACTGGCTTCTTCAGAAAAGCAGACATCTTTTGATGTGTCGAAGGGGAAAGGTTAACCAAAATTGGTTAATCTTTTCTCTAGATTTGCTTGCTTAAAATCTTGTGATATTTTGTCGACTAGTTCTAGGGGGGGGGGTCTATTCACAATGCACTGAAATCGAGTTAAATTTTCAGTGCTTTTCATTTCGGCTCACTTCAGTGATTACATTTTGTTAAATTCTATGAATTCACTATTTATCAAATGTTCAAACGGAAAATGGAGCTGCCGAAGTAGTCATTGGATGTTGGGGAAAAGTGCTGAATTAGCCTCTATGAATTCCACGAAACTGAAAAAAATATGTTAAAAATGTATCTAAATAAGAAAAAAGGTCCTTTTAAAAAAAAAAAAAGGTCTGTTTTAAAAATAATTTATAAAGCCTTTTAAAAATAAAAAAATAGTCTTTCAGAATTTGAAATAAAATTAAAAATATTTTTGTATAAAATAAATGGTCTTCAAAAAAAAAATTAAAGATATTTCATTTATTGCATTAAAACCTATTGGGTTTAAACAGGTGAGTCTAATTGATATCACCAAAATCAGGTAATTTTACCGTAATTTCGGTGCATTTCGGGATTCTCTGAATAGAAGAATCATTAGTTCTATACAGATTTGCAGTGAAATGCACCATATTTCGCTGTCAATTTGTATGTATTTTGGTGAATTGACAGCTTAGTGAATACACAAATTACCCTGAAATTGCACCTACGGTGAAATTCACCATTCGGTGGCATATTTGGGAGTTAGTGAATAACCCTGTAGGTGTTCGGGGTTTATGAGATGGATACTGTGCTCACATCAAAAACAATGGAGGGGTCAGGATATGTCTTAGAAATAAACACGACCCATTATCACCTCTAGAATGACGCTAAAAATCGAAGCGTGCAGAAGTGTTGCTGAAATCTATTTTTGGGTTACCATGTTGGAGAATACTGTATTTCAGTAGCCAATCCTAAATGGAAGTGTGGCTTACAGTTTGTTGCTCCTGCTGTTGTAAGCAAATGCATTCACACATTGTGTGTGTATGGGGGGGGGGTTATGCACTAATCACTGTTGTAGCCACAATAAACTTGGGGTGATCCAGATAGCAAAAGTCAAAGAACGGCAGGGGAAAATCCCTTTGATTTGATTTTTTTTTCTCCTCCCTATTCCCCCCCCCCCCCCCCGCTTCCATACCTGGATTACTGAAGCTTGGTGTGCTTGAAATTATGAAAAACAGTGGGGATTTTGTGATCGGGGGAAGACACAAGTTTTGGGAGGGACACGCTACCAATTAGGGCTAAGAGCTGGTGTCTGGTTTTCAGAGTGGGCACCGGATTACAAACTGCCCATTGTCGTACAGGGTTTGTCCTCTTAGGCCGCGGACAGACAAGTGTTTTTAAGAGCGGAAGGAACGTCTGTGAGAGTGGACATTTCTTCCACTCTGACTCCCGTCTGGCCACCTCGCTGTAAGCAGTTAGTGCGCTCAGTGCTGCAACGCTCTATCCTCCTATGGAGGATCACGATTTGTAGCCCCGTCGAATGTGTGTCATAGTGCTTCGATGGGGAGGCTTTCAGCACGTTTGCTGCACTGCACGCAATTCATGCGTGTGCTACAGCGTGTGGCCGGCCCCGTCAAAGTGTCAACGCTGCGACGGACGCCAGGAGACACGTCGGTACGGGTGCACTCGTCTGACCCCGGCCTTACTGCTCAGGTGACACCTGACAGACCCGGCACAGCAATGTTTCACAGTGAGTTATTGCTGTGGTATTGCTCACTTTATAATTAAAAAGCATAAAATATTGCACATTTTAGAACAAAAAAATATTTTACGTGGACATATAGGCCAGACTCCGTCCTTTCCAATGACACCCAACCAAACCTTGTAGGTTGTATGGAACTGGACGTACAGGGATCCAAAAAAACCCTGTATCTCCATTTAATGGGGTTGCAGCTCATGGTGGGGTCATGCCCCTCCTCTGGATCTGCCAGTGTTTTGAATTATGTGTAATCTTTATTATGAATCAAATTAAAAATTTTTGTTTTAGGATTATAGGGCAGTTTTAGGTTCAATTATGGATGTAAACAAGCTGTTTAAGGCAGACAACCTATTTTTTTTTTTTTTTTTTTTTTTTAATCTATCTTCATACTTAGCCTGATTTTTCTAGGATTATGTTATCCTAAGGACGTGTGATATGTTTTCGAGGTATTACTCTATAGAAACACATTTGACTGATCATACATAGCTCTGTGCCCTTGGAGCGCTAATGGGCATGTCACAGGTGCTCAGTTTCAAAGTCAATCAATGGTCCTTATGCATCCAGGACGTTAGCCTGTCGGGCTTCTTGCGTAAATTTAGAACCACTGAAAGAAAACCAATATGACTAGCCTCCTGGTCAAACCGCTGCCTTTTATTCTAGTGAATATGATTATATTTCTGAGCCTGTGTCTGGTCCTCAGTTACTTTCTTCAAAGAAAGCCATACAATAAAATAATTTATCAAGACATCCTTCTTTTTAATTATCTGCAGGCAACCTTTGGCAAGCAGAGAATATATTCGGAGTACAGGTCTGCGGACTACAACTGCTTGGGCTATGGCAACACTTGCTGAAATTCGTGTAAGTCTAATAAATATATATTATCATGTGCAATCCGTCACCTTGTTTTATTTATAACATATTTATAGGTGTTTTTGTCAACACAGCCATAAAGTGCATTAAAGAAGCAAGAAAACCGGCACATATATGGCCCAAATGTTTCATTTATTACAGATACAATGTAATCAGCAATATTTCAGCCAGGGCCCGATTTGCATCTCAGGAGCCTGTAGGCACAAAAATGCGGAGCACCCCTACCCCCCTAAACAAAAAAAAGAAACATGGCAAAATTACTATTTAAATTTTTGTTTTGAGGCAAAAAAAACTAAAAAAAAATACATTTTAAAAAACTAAAACAATTTTTCTCCGTGCTCAACTCAAAAGACGAGGCAGAATCTGTTGCCTTAGTTGAATTAGTTACAGTTACAAGTATTTATAAAGCGTCAACAAGTTCCTTAGCGCTGTACAATGGGAGAGACAGAATAACAAATATACATATATGTTACACACACTGAACAGAAGGAGAGAGGACCCTGCTCGAGAGCTTACAATCTAAGAGGAGAGGGGTGACCTATTAGGTGAGGATGAATAGGGTATTTGAAGTAGCGCGGGACATGAGGACTGAATGGGAAGATTGAGCAGGAAATGACCGTGGGGGATCATGGGAGTGAGCTGATAGGCTTCTCTATAGTAATGCGTTTTCAGAGACTTCTTGAAGGACTGGAGAGACAGGGGAGTCTGATGTTGCGTGGGAGAGAGTTCCATAGAAAGGGTGCAGCTCGGGAGAAGTCCTGAAGGCAAAAGTTGGGGGGTGCGGGTACGAGGAACTGATAGCATCAGATCATTGGCTGAGCAAAGTGGTGGGGATGGGATGTAACTGCTAATAAGAGAGGAGATGTAGGCAGGGGCACGGTTATGGAGAGCTTTGTATGTGAGCACCTGTATAATGAATTGGATTCTAAAGGAATCAGGGAGCCAGTGTAGAGATTGACAGAGAGATGAGGTGTAATGAGTCTGGCACATGCATTCATTACAGACTGCAGTGGCAGAATCTGGGATCTCTTAAGGCCAGAGAGAAGGAGGTTATAGTAGTCAAGGCGGGAGATAATATGAGCTTGGATGAGCATTTTAGTAAAGTCTGCATTAAGAAAGGGATGGATGCGTGCAATGTTTTTTAGGTGGAAGTAGCAAGATTTGGTTAGAGGCTGAATGTGAGGAGTAAAGGTTAGATTGGAGTCCAAGAGGACCCTGAGGCAATGGAGCTTGAGAGGTAGAAGTAATAGTGGCACCATTCATCTGAAGAGAAATTGGCGCAGGAATGGAGGTTTTAGAGGACGGGAAGATGAGAAGTTCAGTTTTTGAGAGGTTGAGCTTTAGGAAACGGGAAGTCATTCAGTCGAATAGGCCAGCAGTAACATGGTCCAACACTGGAGGAGAGAGATTGAGAGAGTAAAGGTAGATTTGGATGTCGTCAGCATAGAGATGATATTGGAATCTATAGGAAGAGATGAGGTTGTCCGAAGAGGTGGTATAGATCGAGAAGACTAGGGGACCCAGAACAGAGCCTTGAAGTACCCCAACTGAAAGCGGAACTGGTGGTGAAGAGACACCAGCGAAGGAGACACTGAAGAAGCGAAAAGAGAGACAGTAAGAGGACCAGGAGAGAGTGATGTCACTGAGGCCAAGTTGACGCAGCGTTAGGAGCAGGAGAGAGTGATCAACAGTGTCAAATGCCGCAGAAAGGTCAAGAAGAATAAGGAGGGAGAAGTGACCTTTGGTTTGAGCTGCAAATAAATCATTAGTCACCTTGGACAGAGCAGTCTCAGTAGATTGTTGGGAGCGAAAGCCGGATTGGTGCGGATCGAGTAGAGAGTTGGCAGCAAGAAAACTGGTGAGCTGGTTATAGACCAGACGTTCTAAGATTTTAGAGGCAAAGGGGGAGCAGAGAGATGGGACAGTAGTTCAAGAGGGAGTTAGGATCAAGAGATGGCTTTTTTAGAATGGGGTGATCAAAGCACATTTGAATACAGAGGGGAAGATTCCAGAGGGGAGAGAGAGAGGTTAAAAATATGAGTCAAAGCAGAGACAGTAACTGGTAGGACAGGCCGAATAAGGTGTGAGGGGATGGGATCAAGTGGACAGGTGGTGGGGTAGGAGGACATAAGTTCTGTTACATCCTCCTCCGAGACTGTAGAAAAGGAAGACATAGTAGAAGGGGGGCAGGGAGTCAGTGGGGTAGAATTGATTAAAGGAGGAGGGCAGTGAATGCAGCAGCATTGTTTGTTTTATATGTAAAAGCATATATCGCCTCTGCTGTAGAACAGAAAAAATATATTTTGCATTTACTTTTTTCATTTTTTATTTTTACAACTTACATGGTCATGTTTGGTATCATAGTAAAGACTAGATTCTGACCTTTCCAATGACACCTCACTTAACCTTGTGTGCTGTACAATTCCGGGATGCAGGTTCCAAAGACCCCCTGTCCCTCCTCACTGCAGCACCACGGTCTAAGTTTTACATTAAACAATGCATTGCTTCACCAGGTACACACTTGCTGGCAGTATGGTATATGAGGTGAGTTAGTGCAGCATCACTGTTCACTTTATAATTGTAAACTGAATAATAGTGCTGTGTTAGAAAAAAAATGAGAAAAATATTTTAATATTTTATTTTTACATAAATCTTGTGTACCACTTAGTGTATCTGCCCCAAATACACTGCGTGATATTATTCCTTTTTTTTTGTGATTGATACCATGCAGTGCAGCCACAATGATTTTTCTGTACTGTTACTCATCTGGCAATGCTTTACATGCAGATCATTTTTAAAAGTGCATTCATTGAGCAAGCTATAGGTGTCATTCACTAACCTCCGAATTGCACCATTCGGTGCAGGTCAAAATGCCCTGATTTACGGAGTTTCAATTCGACTGGTTTAAACCGGTGAATCCCATAGCTTTCTATGTGAAGAAGTTTTTTAAAAAAAAATTTTTTTTTTTTTTTATTTCTTAAAAGACTTTATTACAGAATAAATGAATGACAGGCCTTTTTATTATTTTTCAAATGATCTTTTTTATTATTTTAGACACCTTTTTATTGATTTGAGGTGAATAGACTTTTTTTTTTACATTTCAGTGGAATTCGACGATGCTTCGTTAACTGTTTTGTGATTCTAATTTCGGCAAAATACAGTGACCATTCACTAAATAGTGCTAAATAGTGAATTTGCCGTATTTTCTGCAAAATTGAATCACCGAAATGGGGCGACACTCAAACCACTGAAATTGTATGCAATTTCGGTGCTTTGTAAGTAGACCCTTATATGGGCGCTTGATTTTAATACAAGTATAATGGATGCAATGTTTACCTGGACATGTTCTTAACATCCAAATATTTGTGGATGAATGGTTCTCTTTAAGCCTGAGTAATCATAAAAAATAACTTTTAGTAATGGTATGTATTCTTCAATTTATTATTCAAATGAGCACTGTTCTGTTATTTGTGGACTACATTCATTTTTTGATTTAATAAGTATATCAGTAAATGTTAAAAGAACCGAACAAGCTTTAGTATGGCCCAATTTCCAACCAAAATGTAAATCAGTGATACAAGTACCTGAACAGAAGTGTCACTATATTCAGTTACTGGAACAAATCATTGCAACGTGCTGCGAGGCAAACACCTGGTTACCTCCATTTCAGCAAAACTTAAAAAAAAAAATCACAAAATGTAGTCGGCTTTAAAAGAAATAAAAGTTAATTTTAAGGTTAATGTTTCTGCTACAAACTGTAGCATTCATCAAGAGCACTTACCAACAGTTTGCTGTTCACTTTTTAGGGGTTAACCTGGCTTGTCTTTTTCTTACTGCATTCGGTTTTGTGTATTTTTGTTTTTCTAATTTGTACTAACACCGTAGTTCACAGGTTTTTGCCTTCTAGTAGTATGTCCCTTTGAACTTGATACGGTCGGCCCCCTGCTATTCACGATATTCATAAATGATCTGTCCAACGTCTGCAAAGCCTCAATTGTACACATATACGCAGATGACACTGTAACCTATACCAGCAAGCCAAATCTCCCGCAGCTGGAGGCTGTGCTGCAAGAACAATTCAGAGGTAGAAAAGTGGATCAAAGATAACAAACTTTTTTTAAATACTGACAAAACTGTTACGATGCAATTTGGAACAGTACCTAAACTACATAAATTGCAAAATCCCTATGTGTCAGGACAAAATCAAATGGCACGCTGACCACAGTCACTTATCTCAAATATGTGGTTAGACACAAATCTATCCTTTGGCCCCCACATCGAAAAACTCTCCTCTAAACTTTACCCCAAACTAGGTGCACTGTACAGAAACAAATCCTGCCTGAGCCCTGCGCTAGGAAAGCAGATTGTACAGCAAATGTTTATGCCGGCTATTGAATACGGAGATGTAGTGTATGCAGCTGCCCCGCAAACACACCTTCAGAAACTTACTACATTGTATAACTCATTCTGCCGCTTTGTGCTACAATGCAACTACATGACCCATCATTGTGACATGTTAAAAGAGCTAAACTGGCAGTCGCTGGAATCTAGCTGCACCCTTCATCTTTCCAACCTGGTGTTTAAGAGATTTTCTGGGAAGCTACCACCCTACCTGAATAGGCTGCTTCCCCCAGGAGTTCCCTCATCCTATAACCTCCGATCCAGGACTTGCACCTTACTTACATTATCACAATACAAAAAGAAAGTGGCTCGATCCTCATTTTCGTACAGCGCACTGAAAGGATGAAATAACCTCTCAGACGCCATCAAATCTTCTCTCAGTCTAAAGTCCCTTAACCTCCCTGGTGGTATTCCCGAGTGTGACTCGAGGTTAAATTTCACTACCACGAACGGTAATCCCGAGCCACACTCGGGCTGGATGCATACTCACCTCTTCCTGTGCTCCCTGGCTGTCCCCCGCAGTGTGATCGCGGCGAGCTGCTTCCTGGTAAGGCTCCCTGCGAGTCACACGATGCAGGGGGCGGGACCAGCAGCAAACTTAGAAAAAAATTATAATACACTGTATAAATCCAATGTGCAATGTTTATGAACGGCCACTAGGTGGCACTACAGGATAAGAAACAGACCATACATCGTCTCACCCTTGTTTTCAGACAGATTTCAGTGTTTTTTTGTTGTATTTTATTGAATATCATTTATTTGCATTATTTTGGATAATTATTTTTGGGATAATAAATTATTAAGTCGTGTTTCAAACTTTATCGGACTCAGTGTATTTACTAATTTATTTATTTATAAAGGATTTTACCAGTAATGACTCTTGTTTGCACGGATTTCAGTGCGTGATTCCTAATTATTACAGGCTAACTATGTACAAAAATACATTTCCTTTTAAAAAAAAAAATTGAGACGCTTTTAGACACGAAATTGGGAAAAAATTAGACCGCCAGGGAGGTTAATAGATCTCTATTAATATACCTTGACACAGAATGCAGCTGAAACATGTAACATAATGCATATATTTCCTACATATTTATTTTCTGTTAATCTGTATATTTTTGTTGTTTTTAATATCTTGCATTTTATTACTTTATTTCTGTACCTACTGTAACAATTCAATGTTCTTGAACCCAGGACATACTTGAAAACGAGAGAAATCTCAATGTATCCTTCCTGGTAAAATACTTTATATATAAATATTTGCATTCTGCTGACTTTTCACTGTGTCAACTTAGTTATACATTTCTTTTTGTTTCGTTCATTATTACTGCTTATATCTAATTTTTTAATAATTTTTATTTTGAAATTGGCATATAGAGTGTAAACCTCATTATGTAGTAATGAAAGATATGTAAATGAAAGGTGGTGGTAACAGTACATGGCAGTGACTGGCAGTAAAATGGGGTGGTGGCTTACACTGTTTCTGTAGCTCAGTGGTTCCCAACTGCGGTCCTCAAGTACCCCCAACAGGTCAGGTTTTCCAGATAGCTGAAGCACAGCACATGTGATATGATTTGCTGCTCAGTGATTGCAGGATTCAGCCTGCATTTACCCAAGGCAATCCTTAAAACCTGGCCTGTTAGGGGTACTTGAGGACCGCGATTGTTGACGCACTGCTGTGGATTGATGAGAGGAGTCTGTGTTTAGAGTAGATAAAGGTCACACAAGGGGTAATTGTACTGATTTAATGGAGCTCATTTAAAGGAACACTCTAAGCAACATGACCACCTAAGCTATTTTAGGTGGTCATGATGCCCGGAGTATGCTGCCCTCTGTCCCCCCTCCCTCCGCTCGGCAGTTCAGCAGAAAAAGCTGAAAACAGCTGAGAGAGGCGGAGGAGTTTACTCCGCCCTCCCAGCTGTCAGTCAGCAGAGCGGGAATCATATTTCCCGCTTCTGCCGACTTTTGCCGAGTAGGAGACGTCATCGCGCTTTCAGCGCGATGACGTCTCCAACTCGCCGCAGTAGCTGGCGGCTGAGGGTTAGTGTTGCGCGCATCCTCTTGCGCGCAACACTAATCCTCAGAGGGAGCCGGGAGGAAGCCTGCCGATTGGCTGGCTTACGTGAGAGGCGCGCATGCGCGCTTCTCACGTAAACCAGAAGGCAAGTCGGATGCGAGGAGGGAGGTGAGTATAAAAAAAAAAGACGCCGCTGGAAATAAGTGGATTTTAGGGTAAGTATTGCAGTTACAAAAAAAATAAAGCTTTATTAAGGGAATAGGGATAGATTAGGATAAAAAAACGGGGGGTGATTTTTGAGTAGAGTGTTCCTTTAACTATATATCAAACCGGTAAATACAAAGTGCTAAATTCCCTTCCTAATGCTAAAATGGGGACGCTAACAGGGAAAACCTGTGCCTGAAGGTTTCCCCATAGTGTTCCCGTTTTAGCGTTAGATTCCAGGGCAGGCGCTATCTCAGCACGCAGGAGAATCAACAAGCAGCCCTAGAAACGATGAAAAGGTTTGTGCTGTTCGTATCACAGTTCCCTCAATGGTCATTTTTAAAAAAATAAATAAATTGTAGTCCCAAAAAAATTAGACTGCGTGTTGATATTATTACACATTCCCTGATAAGTGATTATATTGTTAGCTTACACTGGAAGTTTAACAAATATTCCTGAAATATGCAGGTACTCATATTATCAATGTCACATGTTCTTTTTCTTGTCTTACAGGATGGATCTGTTGTCCTTGACCCTATGTGTGGCGTGGGAACAATATTATTGGAAGCTGCAAAGGAGTGGCCTGTATGTACAGTAAATATGTCTAATTAGAGAACACCTCTACACTACATGTATTTTATGGTATTGTAAAGCACTCAAATACTATTGGCACTATCATGTGCCCTAAGCTATAATGGGAAGGCTAAGGTGAAAAATTTACGCTCACAAATTTCCCCTTAGCGTTCCTGGTTTACAAGCACATTACGAGGCAGGTGCTGAATCCAGCAGCCTACCATGTAGCCTCCAGGATGCTCGGGCAGTGCTTACGCGCCGTCAGAAGCATACCCTCCTGGACTCTATAGGACTCCATGTAGGCTCGTGCTGCAGGGTCACATGACCGGCAGGAGTTCGCCTCTTGTGAAATCCTGCAGGTCCGCAGACGGAGATTGGGGACCTTTTTCCCCAGTCTCACTCTGCTCCTGGCGACCAGAAGAGGCGGATCGGCCGCTGTTCACGTCGCGGGATGAGATGTGAGCATCTGATTTTTTTTTAGGTGCGTTTACAGCTGCATCTGATTCTGCAGAAGTGGAATCAGTTGGATACAACTTTTTAGTTAGCGAGAGCTGTTTGTAATTAGCTTTCGGACCATGTGATCCTAACACTATGCACTCTCTGCTTACTAGGGATGCACCGATATCATTTTTTTAAGACCAGGTACAAGTACCGATACTTTTATTTAATGTCACGTGACCGCATTTCAATAAATAATTTAGGATTTTGCTAAAAGCCTGTCCTGTTTATGTTAATATTGCAAAGTATGGCCAGACACCCCATTTACCCCACTGCACATACACACACAATCTGATGCCTGTGGGGTATAGCATATATAAATAATATACCCCTCAGGCATCAGATATATGTATAGCCAACAGACACCAGACCACAGAGTGTATGTGTGTGTATATATATATTTATCGCCAACATTTCAGACCTCAGACCAGACATGAAGCGACTGTCCGACTGCTTTAACTGCATTCGGACAGGCCCCTGCAGCTTACAGTGTTCCTTCCAACGAGCGCTGGCAAATTCTTCAAGCGGCCATTCGTTGCGAAGCCCCTAGCTGCGATCTCGCAAGATTTTGCACAGCTCGATCTCACGAACTCCGAGATCGCGGCTGGGGGCTTCGCAACGAGCGGCCGCTCCAAGTCTTTGCCAGCGCTCGTTTGAAGGAACACGGTAAGCTGCAGGGGCCTGTCCGAATACCGTTAGAGCATTTGGACAGCCGCATCAGCCCCTCGGATGCTGGCAAGCCAGCTCAGTGCTGGCTTCCGGTATCGGGGTCATCTGCATGAGTACTAGGTACTCCTGCAGAACCCGGTATCAGTACCGATACCAGTATCGGTGCATCCCTACTGCTTACACTTTGCGCTCCCCATGTTAAGCATAGAGAGAGCAAAGTACAGTAAGCTGTTGCTAAAAAGCGCTAATTCAGATTCGCTAATGGACTTTTTAACCCGTTAGCATGGCGCATAGATCAACTCCCGATCGCTAACGCTCATTTATGTGAGCGCTAGCGTTAAGGAGGTAATGGTGCTCGTTATAGGGCTAGCGCAACATTTCCTGAAAGTAGAAATTTGGAGAGAATAAGTATCTGGCGCCCCCTAGTAAATTAGACTGAACAGTGCAACAATTTGGAAGATTAAACGAGTGATATTATACACCCATAGGGTCCATAGTTCATTAAGTCACAGTTCAAAGTCAGCAGCAAAATAAACAACCACACGGTGGTTTACCTCCAACCACCAATTAGTAAAACAACAGAAGAAAGTGGTGACTATCTGCGCTTCCCTCTTAGAATAAAAAGGTGTTCTCGAGTAGAAGATCTTCTTATTGTCTTATGGAATCACTTTTCACAAGCAGTCTTCAACCCTCGGAAAAAAGGAATATATAGCAACAGTGTGATTTGCTTAACTCAAATGAGCCCCCATAAATATGCAAAGGTTCAACTCACATGTGGAGGTGTCTCAAATCGGACACTCGATATACTGCACCACCGGTATTTTAAGGAGATACCGGACTCCCCTTTAACGCCTCCGTTTGAAGATGTTCCTCCAGGGAATAAAATACAGCTGCAGGATCTTAGATAAAGATATTGGTGAAAATTTATTTCATTAAAACAATTAAAACATGTAAAATAAACGCCAAGACGCGTTTCGCGAACAAGTCGGTTCCTCAGTCGGCAGAATTGAATGTCATTTCTGCCGACTGAGGAAGCGACTTGTTCGCGAAACGCGTCTTGGCGTTTATTTTACATATTTTAATTGTTTTAATGAAATAAATTTTCAACAATATCTTTATCTAAGATCCTGCAGCTGTATTTTATTCCCTGGAGGAACATCTTCAAACGGAGGCGTTAAAGGGGAGTTCGGTATCTCCTTAAAATACCGGTGGTGCAGTATATCGAGTGTCCGATTTGAGACACCTCCACATGTGAGTTGAACCTTTGCATATTTATGGGGGCTCATTTGAGTTAAGCAAATCACACTGTTGCTATATATTCCTTTTTTCCGAGGGTTGAAGACTGCTTGTGAAAAGTGATTCCATAAGACAATAAGAAGATCTTCTACTCGAGAACACCTTTTTATTCTAAGAGGGAAGCGCAGATAGTCACCACTTTCTTCTGTTATTTCCTGAAAGTAGTTACGGAAATCCATTTTAATGTTTTTGGCAATGATTTATATTTTAACGGAAATAACAGTTTTCTAATTTACCAATTTTAATTTTATTTATTTATAAAGGATTTTACCAGGAAGGATACATTGAGATTTCTCTCATTTTCAAGTATGTCCTGGGTTCAAGAACATTGAGTGGTTACAGAAATACAAAATAGTAAAATGCAAGATATTAACACAAAACCAAATATACAGATTAACAGAAAAATAAATATGTAGGAAATAAAGTCATTATGTTACATGTTTACAGGTGCATTCCGTATTGAGGTATGTTAATAAGGAACTCTTAAGGGACTTTAGACTGGGGGAAGATTTGATGGCTTCTGGGAGGTTATTCCATATTTGCGGTGCTCTGTAGGAAAATGAGGGTCGAGCCACTTTCTTTTTGTATTGCGGTATTGCAAGTAAGGTGCTGGTCCTGGATCTGAGGTTATAGGATGAGGGAACTGCTGGGGCAAGCAGCCTATTCAGGTAGGGTGGTAGCTTCCCAGAAAAGCTCTTAAACACCAGGTTGGAAAGGTGAAGGCTGCGTTTAGATTTCAGCGATGGCCAGTTTAGTTCTTTTAACATGTCACAATGGTGGGTCATGTAGTTACATTGTAGCACAAAGCGGTAGAATGAGTTATGCAATGTAGTAAGTTTCTGGAGGTGTGTTTGAGGGGCAGCTGCATACACTAAATCTCTGTATTCAATGGCTGGCATAAGAATTTGTTGTACAATCTGCTTTCTTACCGCGGGGCTCAGGCAGGATTTGTTTCTGTACAGGGCACCTAGTTTGGGGTAGAGTTTAGATGAGAGTTTTTCGATGTGGGGGCCAAAAGATAGATTTGGGTCTAACCACATACCTAGATATTTGCGAGAAGTGACTGTAGTCAGCGTGTCATTTGATCTTGTCCTGACACATAGATGGGGTGTTTGCAATTTGTGTAGTTTAGGTGCTGTTCGAAAGAGCATTGTAACAGTTTTGTCAGTATTTAGAAAAAGTTTGTAATCTGCGATCCACTTTTCTACCCCTGTGAATTGTTCTTGCAGCACTGCCTCCAGCTGCAGGAGATTTGGTTTGTTGGTATAGATTACAGTGTCGTCTGCATACATGTGTACAGTTGAGGCTTTGCAGACATTGGGCAGATCATTTATGAATATTGTAAATAGCAGAGGGCCGAGTATCGAGCCTTGGGGTACACTGCACATGACTGGGAGGGGAAGGGAAGTGCTGTCAGAAATGGACACATATTGCGACCGATCAGACACATATGATTGGAACCAGGTTAGCGTGCGATCACCAATTCCCAGAGTTTTTACGTTTTTGTAATAGGATGCCAACTGAGTCAAAGGCCTTGGCAAAATCAAGGAAGATGGCTCCAGTTAGGTTTCCTTGTTCCATGCCCGCTTGGATATAATTACAAACTTTTAAAAGGGCAGTTGTAGTTGAATGATTTGGACGAAAGTCTGATTGATCTGGGGTTAAATAGTTCCGATACTGATAATAATCACGTAATTGAGTGTAGACCCATTGTTCCAGAATTTTTGACATTACAGGGAGCAGTGATATCGGGCGGTAGTTGGATACCAAAGTATTGTCTCCACTTTTATGGATAGGTACCACCCTTGCAGTCTTCCAAAGTTTCGATATGTATCCAGTCGCCAGTGATTCATTGATTAGGGTTGCGACAGGTTTTGCAATTGCTGGTCTAAAACTGAATTTCTCTGTGTTACAGGGTCTTTGCACAGTTGGTGGGGCTTGACCTGTGTGTGGCCTTTCTGATTGCGTGTCATTTCCTAGCTTAGCAATCAGGGTGGTGAGCATCCAACAAAATAATTATTAAAAGCATTTGCTACATTTAGGGGGTGTTGTACAGTTTGGTTGTTTACTTTGACAGCAGCCGGTTGGGAGTGGACGGGGGGTGCTTGTTTGTTACTTATGATTTTCCAAAAATTTCTAGGGTTTGATATGTTATTGTTTAAATTTTCATTGAAGTATTGGGCTTTAGCCATTTTTGTTTGTTTTGTGCATGCATTCCGGCATTTTCGGTATTCACAGTGATCATTCATGGATCCAGTACTCTTGAAATTTGACCACAGGGAGTCTCTAAACTGGTACATATGCGTGAGGTCAGCTGTAACCCAGGGGAGGTGGGCCCCTTTTACTCGCACTTTACGCAGTGGGGTATGGGTGTTCCAGACTTTCAGGAGCTCGGATTGAAAGTATTCAATTGCACAGTCCAGGTCTGGGATTAGGTTTAGTCTGTACCATGGGAGCTGTTTGAGATCATTTAGGAAGGATTCAAGATTAAATTTCTTGAAAGACTTGGTGATTATTACCTTTTGGTGGACAGTTTGTGGCCCTTATTTTGCGCATCACAGTACACTAGGCAGTGATCACTGAAACTGTTAGCGAGAATGCCTGACTCCTGTATTCGATCAGGACATGAGGAGAGAATCCAGTCCAGCAAGATGTGGTTAGGGCTTTTCATATTAATGCGAGTGGGGGAGGAGATTAATCGTGTTAGCTGCAAAGCCTTAAACAGTGAGCAGTGTTTTATTGTTTTTAGGATTCAGCCAATCAACATTAAAGTCACCGAGGACCAGCAGTTCACTTTTTTGGTTTTGAGCTACTAATTTACTAAGGATTTGGGTTATGTCAGAAAGGGAGTGCACTGGGGAACTCGGTGGGTGGTAGAATCCAGCAACAATAATTGTTTTACTGAACGGGATCTCAATAGTACCAGAAAGGAAATCAAATGTGGCCGGGGAGCAAGGATTCTGCAACGGGGTGAACTTTATGGAGTTGTCAACATAGATAACAATTCCCCCTCCTCTCTTAGCTCTGTCCTTTCTAGAGCATGAATACCCTTGTATTGCTATGGCAGAGTCTGGCACTTTAGGGGTTAGGCTAGGGTCAGACAAGCGTGATTTCTACGGACTGTAAGTCAGTGTACACGTCAGTACGGAAGACGCAGTAGTTGCCACACAGTCCGTTTATCACTGACGTATATTTTGACGGATGTAGGAGATAAAATAAAAAGCAAAACCATTTTGTTCGTGAAAAATGCTGGACGTATAAATGCAGTCCGTCTGACCACGTTCCATCACTCACACACAAAGCTATGCGGACGTTGCGGACGCAGCGCACTTTGTGCGGCCGTTCTAGGAGTTGTACGTTCTTGCCTGCCTTGCGGCCGCAGTTCAGTGCGGACGTACTTCGTGTAACGGGCTCCGATGTGCTTTCTGTCATGCTATCACGGACGTACTTTTGGGCGCAATCACGGACGTGAACACTACGCTCGTCTGACCCCAGCCTAAACCATGATTCTGTCAGCACAATGACTTTAGGTTTGTAATAGAAGCACCAAGCTTTAAGCTCATCCAGTTTAGGGAGTAAACTGTGAATGTTGCAATGCACAAAGGAGAGGCCTTTTTTAGTGGGGAGATTAAATATGGTGTCAGCTATTGGACCAGGGTTGGATTCAATATCATTTGCCAGTGCAAGCAGCAGAATAAAAAGGAATTTGGACATATTTTTCTTTTTGGAAAATAGTGATTGGAGAGTTTTAAACCTCTGTTGTGTGGGGGTGGGAGGGCTGGATTTTAACACTCTCCACCAGCTCTCAGCTGATAAATTAAAGGCGCTGAGCGCGCTATGGTGTATTTGGGTTTCTTTTCCAGCTTGCTGTAATTTGTAGGGTGTATAGGGTGGGAGGGTAGATTTAGAGAGAAGGGAGATAGAAGAGGGGGGAAAAACATTTCTAGAGAAAGGTGGTGTGGGAGAAGGGGAGAGAAAAATTAAAAAAGGAAAAGTAGAAGACAGGCAGGGAATTGATAAGGGAAGCAGAAGATGGAAGGGAGTCTGGTAGGTGAAGTTCCAGAGTGGCGTAGGTGTGACCTTTTGCTAAAAAAAAAAAAAGCCATCTAGTATGGCATGGCATTGATTAGAGGTTTCTGTGTTAAAACCGACAAAGGATGCAAAAAATTAGAAATTGCAAATGCTATTTGCTTGTCCTACGCAGAGTTCCTTGCTGCATATGGGGAATGTAGCACATGAGCTCTGTGAAGCAGTTCTCTGACTTGCTTGGATGCGTAAATGACTTTTGCAATAATAAACATTCTATATAGTTTAGAGAGCGAAATATAATGATATAATTCACTCACATCTAAGCAAATCAGAGACTTGCTTTTTTGCATTCAAGGTGCTCTTAACACCTAGCCATGCAATACCATCTAGTTAGTATATCACTGTACTTGCATTTGGTGTGATTGTGCTACAGGAGACATTTGATGCGAAAACGTGGCAAATCGTGGTCTTCATTTGCATGTTCAACACAGAGTTCATTGCTACATACAGGAAATGTGGTAAAGGAGATCATTGGGGAGAGCAAGTCTTGTTTTGCTTGGATGTGTACATTTTTTTCAAAATGATAAATATTTTTAAAATTTGCATAGTGCAGGATTTTTTGTTATATAACATAGCTTGAAAACCTGAACACAATCAGATCTTGAATAAACTTATTCTTTATTTCTGTTACATAAAAAACCCTGAGATTTTTGCCCTGAAAAGACCTTTAGCAAGGTATGCATAAAAAAATAAAAGTACCTCTTTATAGAGACATACAGGGTTATTCAAAGAGATCCGAATTGTGGCCGAAAGGTAACGGAACAGTGAAATTCAGCGTTCGGTTACCTTTCCTGGCCATTCGGCTATCCAGAGAGTAGGCAATTCGCCAAATGTTGGCGAATTGCCTGCACATACGGTGCCTTTTCGAGGGCAGTGAAATCCCCATAGCTTCGTCTATTCAAAGAACAAAAACCAGCAGTGAAAAGTTGCCGAAATGCCCTGCCATTCGGTGGCTTCATTCGACAGGTTTATTCAGGCGAATCCCATAGGCTTCAATGTTAAAAATATTCCCGTTTTAGTTCAATATCTAATAAACCGTTTATTATAATATTCTGCAGAAAAAGTCTCTATTAATAGATTTTTTAGGATCTTTTAAGCATTTTTTGGGATTTTTTTGCAACAAATTTTTTCCGCTTATTCCCCCCCCGTAACAGCCCTTTTTATTATCATTCATTGGACCTCATATGTAAATTTCAGACATTTTGCTCAGTAGTTTCTTTGCAAACAGCGTTTCACTTTTCAAACATTCAAGCGTACTGTTTTTTCTTTTTTTTTTCACTCCATTTGTCTGCGGTGTCGGGTTTTTCCGGCGGCTGCTCTGCGCTGTGATCGGCTCCTGCTCGGGTTTCTCCGGCCTGTTCGGAGGAGTTAATCCAGCAGGGTTATCCAAAGAGCTCCGAATTGCTTGAGAAAGGTAACCGAACGCTGAAAATCAGCGTTCGATTACCTTTCCTGACCATTCGGCTATCCAGAGAGCAGGCAATTCGCCAAATCCTAGCGAATTGCCTGAACATACAGTGCCTGTTCGAGGGCAGTGAAATCCCCATGAAAATGCACTGCTTCGGCTATTCAGAGAGCACAAACCAGCAGTGAAAGGTTACAGAATTGCCCTGCCATTCGGTGGTTTAATTCGGCAAATTAATTCAGGAGAATCCCATAGGCTTCAATGTTAAAAATATTTCCGTTTTAATTCAATATCTAATAAACCGTTCATTATAAAATTCTGCAGTAGAATCTTTATTTATAGATTTTTTTCGGATACTTTAAGCATTTTTCTTATTTTTTTTTTTTTTTTTTCAGTTTTACTTATTTTTTTTGTAACAGCCCTTTTTATTATCATTCCCTGGACCTCCTGTGTAAATTTCAGACATTTTCGCTCCGTAGTTTCTTTGCAAACAGCGTTTCAATTTCACATTCATACAAACGGTTTTGCTAATTTATTCACTGCCTCCTCTGCGTCTCAGCTGCTTCAGCTGCTTCGGCTGAGTGCGATCGGCTTCTGCTCCGGCTTTTCGACGGGTTTATCCAGATGTTTTTGTGGCTTTTCAGCGTGCATTCAGTGGGTTTTGCGGTTAGTTTTCGGTGGGTTTACGGCAGCTTTTCCCTGCAATTCGGGGACCCTGTTGTGTTTGCTGAATACACCGCAGGGTCACCGAAATGGGATCGGCAAAAGGAACCGAATTGAAGAGAACGAAAAGTCACCGAACGTGCGGTGACTTTTCGAATCTCTTTGGATAACCCTGCAGATGTTTTTGCGGGTTTCGGTGTGCATTCGCCGGGTTTTGCGGTGAGTGTTCGGCAGGTTTTCGGCGGGTTTTCCCTGCACTACGACGGCCCTGTGTTGCTTGCTGAATACACCGCTGGGTCACCGAAATGGGATTGCCAAACCGCACCAAATTGAAGAGAATGAAAAGTCACCTAACGTGTGGTGACTTTTTGATTCTCTTTGAATAACCCTGATAACATTTAACTCAAAGGTCCACATTTTTAAAAGGTTTTTATCAAAGTAAGATAATAATAAATGATGATAATAATAATAAATAAATATCCGTATCGTGGCCAATATGATTTAGCTTCAACTGTGTCTCCACCATGTTTCTATTACACTTGGTTATGTTTTTTATGTACAAAAATTTGTTTTGTGTGATTGCAATAAAGTTCATTTAATTATCTGTAAAAGCATGAATGACCAAATCCAAGCGCGAGAACGCTGAAGGGAACACTATGAATAAACAAGGGAAAATAGACATAAAAAGATGTATGAAAAGATACCGAAATGTCCTTTGCCTGTATAAACTGAACAGCAAACATTCAGTAAAAAGTGGAAATAAATATTGAGGAGACTATATTATGTAAAGAAATTAAAATGATTAGGATGTGTGTGTTTTCCCAGAGGCAATCACAGTACCTATAAAGGTAGGGCAGTCTTAATCAGCAGTCAGCTGATAATTACCCTAAAGGGGAAAAGGGCTTTCTCCATCACCCTGCCCCTAAACACACCGTCCCGCAATCTAGGCGGTATGATTGCTTGTTCTTTTGAATAATTGTACTGTAGATGGCCTGTGTGTCACTGTTAACGTGAACTCAGGGGAATTTACACAGACCGTTATCTACCTAGCACCCCAGCCAATAACCATATTTCATGGCAAATCCCATTTTTCTGTCTTGCCTCATGATTTGACTAAATTTTATATTTATTTTTTTGTTTTAAATGCTGTGTGGAGGTACAAGAAAATTTTTATCTGACAGGCAGTCACTAAAAGTCGGTGTCTGCTGTAGTGTTTCCCAAACCTGTCCTCAGGACCCGCTACCAGGCCAGAGTTGCGGGACATCTGACGTACAGCACAGGGAAGACGTACTCCTCTCACTCTGACCAACTTAAAAAGATGAAATTGGCAAGAGTGAGTAGAGTGTCCCTCTAATAAAGATTAGCATTTTTACTTAGATTAGTGGTCCCCAACCCTTGTCCTCAGGTACCCCTGACACACCAGGTTTGCAGATATCTGAAGCACAGCACAGGTGGTATGATTTTCTGCTCAGTGATTGCAGGATTCAGTCTGCTTTTCCCCCAAGGTGATCTGCAAAATCTGGCCTGTTAGAGGGTCTTGAGGACAGGTTTGGGAAGTACTGGTCTACTCTTAACACTCCTGTCCCTTCATTTTGCATTCACTATTGTATTGGCTGTATTAAATTCTTTGATTATCAGTTTTTTCCTTTTTTTTAACAGAATACACACTATGTGGGGATGGATATTGACACCACACAGTTGAAAAATGCTGTTGATAATGTGAAGTCTGCAGGTGTTGGGCTTTCAATAGAATTCCTGAAAGGATCAGTGTTGGGTAAAATATACATATTTTCAATCTATAAATCATAATTGATGGCTGCCGTAGTGTGTTTTGCTTTGTCTGTCTCTGTCTCATTCTCATCTATCGTTTTTTGTTTGAGACATCTACCCTCTCATTCAGAGGAAAATGCCATTGTCAATTAAAAAGATAGGTCCAATTTCACCAACCCTTAAAGGAAATTACTCCAACTAAATAAATCCTCATTATGTCTCTCAGAGGTTGAGCTGCACCGTTCTGAAGGTAATGGCAGATACTCGGCACGGTTTGTCACATGATTCAAGCTAATTAGGTCAATGTTTAAAACAGCTTGAAATCAGTAGGTGATTTTTCTAAAATCGCACATCAATGGGGGTGTGGTAGAATAAAATGGCCTCTTGACAGATGAGATAAGATTTATATATACATATAAGTATATTGACGATATGATCCATTTTCCTGTAAACAGAAGGATGTTCAAACTGACTGACTTCACACCACAGTGGGTTGCCATAGCAACATCTTCAGATTCAATTAAAAAAAATTGCAGAAAATAGAAATGGATTTTTCACACACATACACTAGTGGCCATATTACAATGTTGGTGCTAACTTAACCAGAGCTGTTGTAAACTTCCCAGAGCCATTATAGCCTATTGAGTTGTTAGGTTTACAACTGCTCTGGTTAATTTAGCAGCAGCTTCGTATTATGGCCCTGTCCTACATGTTTTTGCTGTGAGTATTTTAAGGCCTGCTGGTTAATACTACAGTATAAAATACAACCCAAGTCCAAAAATCTCCCTCCGCGAGTTGGTTTCCTCTCTTTAGAAATTGTCTTTGTCACACTTCTCGGATTTCCACGTTATAGTTTTTTTAACCCCTTAAGGATCAACGATGTAACGTTTACATCATAAATGCATCGACTTTAAAGACCCCTGGTCCTTAAGGAGTTAAGCCTTCTAATTTGATTTCCTTGGACTATGTTGCATTATGGCGAGATTGCAAACAAAACGTTTATTATATCCCATTCAAATCTGTTATGTGTTACTTTGTTGTTGCAGCAAAATGTCAAATGTGTGTCCACAACAGTTTGTGTAAAGCCAGTTGATTTTGACTTGGACACTTGCCAGGTTTTTATGCAATGACATGTCCTAATAGGGGGAATACTACAATATGCATCGTTGGCAACTCCTATCTTAATTGTACAGAAACATGTGTCTAATATTTTGATGTGGATGTTTGCTGCAGGAGGTTGGGTAATTTCCATGGAAGGCAGGGTATCCTACACTCAAAACTGACTCCTCCTCATATTTTTTTACTTTCCTGCTGTTGAGGCACACTGGGGGTTGTGTATGTTTTCATTTTTTGTTACAACATTTATTATGGTACATGATTTGTTGAATTTCTACATATTCCCTTTCATCTCACCATTCCCGGTATGGGATGCATTCCTTGTCATCTTATATTCGTGTTTGGTAGGAAGTCCTAACTATTCATTTAGGCAGGCCTGCCGATTGTGTGGAGAGATCAGGGCACACGCCATGGGCATCGCACTTCAGAGTGCTTCACGCCACTGCCGACAAACTGCTGGTTGAATACACAGAGCCAATGCCCAGCATGGAACTTCACCTGCCTCCAGAACTACCGGACTCTGAGAGCCACTCGACCACATCAGCAGTGACATGGGAATGATGGTGTCTGAGGGACAGGGGTCGTCTACCTGGTGACAGGAGGGTTCAGGGGTGTCTCTCTGGACAGAGGGGTGTTCATTAGTGAATTTCAATGGAGGGGGGATCAGTGTATATCTGTGTGTGAAACAAGGTAGAGTATAAGGAGGTGTGGCGTTGAAAGCGTGGCCAGGGGCTCCATAAATCTTAGGGGTGGCTCTGCATTTAGGTTGTTAGCTGATAATGCTGACCAATCCATTTGCTCACATGACTGTCTCATAGATGTATAATTATGTGGAAAGTATAGAGAAATGCCAATCTAAGTGGAAATTTTAGTTACGAATTTTTACCTTTAATAACACATTCCCCATTTCTCACTTAAACATTTTTTTTCTGAAGACAATTTTTGTTAAAATCCAACAAGTTACAAATGGTAAAAGACGACAAGCATGACATTGTCATTTGTGTCATAAATACACAAAATGCGAAAACCATTACAAAACACAGATCTAATATACTTAGATAAATAAGAAGATGAAGTGCCGTTTTCTGGCATAACAAACCAGCTTTTTGTTCTTCTGGTTAAGCTGTTCAATGAGGCAGGGCATGGTGATCGAGATTCTGTAGATGTATGCCCTCCTTTCATGGCAGATAGGAAATGTTTCCCAATTTTATGCATGGACAATTCTCCTACTTTGAAGATTGGTGAAGTCTCATTATTGGACTTTGAAGCTAGCAGCCCTTACACAAGTACATATACTGAGGATATTAGTGGAATCTGAAATGGCTATTAGGATATCCTGAAAAAAGAGACTCTGCAGCTGCAGCAGCCTGTGAATTGAATTCTATTAAGATCTAAGGAACTCCATTTGTTTACTCTGGGTTATCCACTGGGTTCTATACACCGTATTGGAGATAGGTAACAAAGAAAGCATGATTTGCTTCTACTCAAAGACTGATGTAATAGATTGGATAACGTTATCTCCAGTAGATGTCTTGCCACTGTTGCCCATGAGTTTCTTCTGGAGCTTGCATAGAAAGCTGCCACTATATTCATCAAAGATAAACCTCCATTTCACAGTATGGGTCATCTAAATCAATATCTAACCCATACCAGGAGATTGGTAAAAGTCAAAATGTGACCAGGGTATTTTATAATAAACCCTTTCACACCTGAGGGCTCTATTAAGAGTGGATTAAACATGGTATAAATATAGACGAACCCCCTTTGTCATGTAGCAACTAACATGTTTGTTTCCATTAGTGTAGATCCCACCAAAAATAGGCTACTTCAAAATCGTAATGGGCTTTTGATGACCTGGCCACATGACTTGACTAAATCCCAACATTATGCTCTGTTGTTAGGTTTTTCTGTTCTTGAATATTTTTATTTTGTGTGTGCTCCAAGCCCTTCCTGTATATAAGTCAAAATCTAGACAAGTGGCGAATGTCAACAGAAAGTTGTGTAAAGAGGTACTATCTGTTTATGAGAAACATGTAGTGGACATTCACAAGATATGATATGCCAGATGATTAATAACTTATCTTGGTATTATTATTATGTACAGCAGTGTTTCCCAAACCTGTCCTCAGGACCCTCTGCCTTGCCAGGTTCGCAGGATATGTGAAGCACAGCGCAGCACAGGTGATATGATTTGCTGCTCAATGATTGCAGGATTCAGTCTGCATTCCCCCAAGGTGATCTGCAAAATCTGGCCTGGTTGAGGGTCCCGATGAAAATGCATCATTGTAAACATTAGTTAACTGGTTTATTTTTGTTCTGCTTTTTAGGTCTTCCAATATTATCTGAAAGCATTGATGTGGTTATTTCTGATCTCCCATTTGGAAAGAAGTTCACATCTCCTAGAAACATGAAAGAGCTGCTTCCAGAAATCCTCAGAGAAATGGAGAGGTATGTAAGTGACAAAGTGCACAAAAATAT
The DNA here is from genome assembly GCA_009667805.1 of Leptobrachium leishanense. Lineage (NCBI taxonomy): Eukaryota > Metazoa > Chordata > Amphibia > Anura > Megophryidae > Leptobrachium > Leptobrachium leishanense. The sequence continues at coordinate 295,280,704 of CM019066.1, forward strand.
ACTGTTCAATATTCTAAATTTATGTGAGGAAACAAGCAAATGTTCGTTTATGGGACCTTCGTATCTGATGGAAAGAGGCGCAGCAATAATTAACACTGAACACCGGCTCTAGGTGGAATATATGGCAACTATATATCAAATGAGTTGGAACATGTGCAACACTGATCTAGTAGCAGCTTATATGAGCGAGCATTATTACATGTTTTCAAACAATATACAGTTGTGTTCAAAATTATTCAACCCCCAATGCTGTAAAGGGTTTTAGGGAATTTAGTGTACATTTGTAATTGTATTCAGAATGAAATCCTACACGGACTTTTTAAAGAACCATATGCAACTAAAATGACATCAATTGGTTTTGTAATACAGTAGTAAATGTTTCTTTTGTGAATTCTTCATTGACACAATTATTCAACCCCTTAAAGACTACCACTCTGAAGAACAGAGGTTCATTCAAGTGTTTTCAATCAGGTATTGAAAACACCTGTGGATGTCACGGAGCAGCAATAAAGCATAATAAGCACTAATTAGGCAGCTTTAAAATGACTGTGATACTCAGCTCCTTCTAGACATTTACTGGTGTGGTTACAAACATGGTGAAGTCAAGAGAATGGTCCAGGAAGACAAGAGAAGAGGTGATTACTCTTCACAGGAAGGGCAATGGCTATAAGAAGATTGCAAAGATGTTAAACATACCAAGAGAGACCATAGGAAGCATCATTCGCAAATTCAAGGCAAAGGGCACTGTTGAAACGCTACCTGGTCGTGGCAGAAAGAAGATGCTGACTTCGACTGCTGTGCGCTACCTGAAGCGTAGAGTGGAGAAAGTCCCCATGTGACTGCTGAGGAACTGAGAAAAGATTTGTCAGATGTGGGTGCTGAAGTTTCAGCTCAGACAATACGGCGCACACTGCGTAATGAAGGCCTCCATGCCAGAACTCCCAGGCGCACCCCCTTGCTGTCTCCAAAGAATAAGAAGAGTCGATTGCAGTATGCCAAAAGTCATGTGGACAAACCACAGAAGTTTTGGGATAGTGTTCTGTGGACTGATGAAACAAAATTAGAACTGTTTGGGCCCATGGATCAGCGCTATGTTTGGAGGAGGAAGAACAAGGCCTATGAAGAAAAGAACACCTTGCCTACTGTGAAGCATGGCGGGGGGTCAATCATGCTTTGGGGCTGTTTTGCTTCTGCAGGTACAGGGAAGCTTCAGCGTGTGCAAGGTACCATGAATTCTCTTCAGTACCAGGAGATACTGGATGACAATGTGATGCAGTCCGTCACAAACCTGAGGCTTGGGAGACGTTGGACCTTTCAACAGGACAATGATCCCAAGCCTACCTCCAAGTCCACTAGAGCATGGTTGCAAATTAAAGGCTGGAACATTTTGGAGTGGCCATCGCAGTCACCAGACTTAAATCCAATTGAGAACCTCTGGTGGGACTTAAAGAAAGCAGTTGCAGTGCGCAAGCCTAAGAATGTGACTGAACTGGAGGCTTTTGCCCATGACGAATGGGCGAAGATACCCGTAGATCGCTGCAAGACACTTGTGTCAAGCTATGCTTCACGTTTAAAAGCTGTTATAACTGTAAAAGGATGTTGTACGAAGTACTAAGATTGAATGTCACTTGGGGGTTGAATAAAACTGATAATGATGTGAGCACAGAAAAGACATTTGTGGTTATTTCATTATAAATGTTATGTTATATTTGTCTGACCTACACGTGCCTCTTTGATTTAATTGTAAGCAAGATGACTGAATGATCAAAATCAATGTCAAACTGGCCAAAACACTCAATTTCAGTGGGGGTTGAATAATTTTGAACACAACTGTACATTGAATAGTTGTATGGCTATGAGTCTTCATTAGCATAGGTTCATTTAATCGTGCATAGACTGAAAAAAGTTGCCGGATGTCAGAGGGCCTAAAGAAATTGATTTTAAAAGTGCCTCCCTTTTAAACCTTTCACTACCACGTTTGAGTATACTCGATTTTCAAAAGCTCCTGCAGGAGCCCAACATTGCCTATACTCTGGAGCAATGCAAAGGAATTGCGTTTATTGCACGCAAAGTTCTTTTGCAAATGGGCTCCAGAATATGCCCTCAAATTTTCAGCACCTCAGACCCGTCAGCCAAGGTGTTGAAGCTGTTTAAACCGCTTCGGAATCTTTCCTTTTTTTTTCCTTCAAGGAAACACGGATCCCCAGCTGTATTATAAATATAGTAATGTTAACTTTGTAAACATTTATGTATTTTCTGTATGCTTTTCCTGCTTTTCACTCTATTGATATTTGTGGATGTCCTAAGTCTGATAGCGATATACCAGACTTCAAAATAACCGGCCTTGTATATTTAGACAAACCCTGAGTATTATGATTGCAATAGACAGAAATATGCTAATTTTGTTCTCCAAAATGTGATACCTTGACCCCCGACTTGCTCTAGTCTTGTTTTGTAAGAAGCTGTGCTCCTCCTTGCTTATTATGCATTTAGAAATCCTCCGATGTTTGGATGAAATGGCAAAACCAGTAAATGAAATTAGGAGCTAGGTTTCCATCAGAGAAATCTAGAGGAAGTTTCCCATATATTCCTGGAACAATATGTCATTGGCTCTTTAGCAAGTTAGTTCCATTGTATTACTGGTTGTGGATGGATGGATGGCTGCCTCAGTTCACTCTTATCTATTTTTACAGAGTCGTCCGTGTAGGAGGGATTATTGTGCTACTCCTCAGCCAAAGCCTTCATCATCACATGAAAATACATTTTCAGTTCAAAGATGTTAAAAGAGAAAGCACTGCCAGGACCGAGAATGATTTACTTCATAAAGATAAGAAAGAAATGGCATTAAATAAAAAAGATATTGTTATGAAGGAAGATTGCTTTGAGTCTTTGGTTCCTATAGAGTCCCATTCAGTGAGCCTTGGAGTGACAGAAGCCGTAATATTCAAATGCAAAAAAGCATCAAACGCCACGACATTTTAATCTATTTGCATGACCGAAAATTATTATTTTTTTATTTTTTGTCATGTTATTTATTTGTAGTTTATCAATTGCTACAGTTAGCAGCTGCCTTGTTTATCTCTTCCTTATTGTGATTGTAGCCAAGGATTATTGCTGGTTTTATACATATTTAATAGGGATGTACCGATACTAGTATCGGTGCCGATACCGGGATCTGCACGAGTACTTGGTAATTGTGCAGATGCCCCTGATGCCTAAATCGATACCGGAAGCCAATGCTGGGCTGGCTTGCCGGCCAGCATCCGTGGGGCAGCCGTTCCCTCCGAGTGCTCTTCCTCCTTTGAGTGTCCGCTGGCAAAGGATTGTAGCCCGGTGGCTCGCCTGGGATTAACCAGCCGCGATCTTGCGGAGTTCACGAGATCACGTGAACCCTGTGATCTCGCGAGACCACGGCTTTTGCGTGGTTCCCAATGAGTGGCCGGGCTGCAACCTTCGCCGGCGGATGCTCGAAGGAGGAAGAGCGCTTGGAGCCTGGCAGAGCGGGACACACCGCTCGGGGCAATATTTGTGAGAGCTGGGGGCAATATTTGTGAGAGCTGGGGCAATATACAGTATATCTATACATGTATGAGCTGGGGCATTTTATATGAGGTCTGCTCTTATTGGAAAGCGGTTACATGACTTTAAATAAAAGTATCGGTACTCGGTATCGGTACTTGTACTCTTAAAACAGTGGTATTGGTGCATCCCTACTATTTAACCAATGTAAGCTGATTTTATGGGGGGTTGCTTTTGTCGTTTTTACATCCTTTGCTTGTAGTCTTTTATTTTCCATTTTTAGTGAATGTATTTATTAGAATATCTTAATAAAAATATTTTCATAAAACTGTAAAAGTTTTTTATTTTCTGAGCGTAGAGAATATCACAGATCCACGAATTGTTTTAATGCTAGATTGCTTCAATGCTCACTGTGAAAATGAAACTGGATAATTATCTGTACTGGAATAGTTTTAACACACACTCTTTATCTTTATAGAAATAATTTTGTATGTGGTGACACATGGCTCTCATTGTCCTCTAACCATACTGGTAATCTAGCAGCAATGGCAACATCTCTGCTCCTTCAAAAAAATAAATAGTTAACGTTTAAGTTAACAGGGAGGAAGGCATTTGCCAAAGTGGTTGACTGATATTTTTATTATTTTGTTTATCATTTTAATTGTGTTAATGAGTAACAGCAAAGAAGGAGGTGCACACCTGACTGCAACTTGAATGGGTTATCCTGCTGTGTGCTCATAGACCCTAGAGTGGCCTAAACCCTTGTAGATTATTCAAATAAAATAGACGATCCAGTCACTTCAAAAATCTGTAAAATAAAGGGATTTTTTATTTTGGACCCTGTGTGTTCCTAAATAAAAGTTCCCTTTATTTTACTGTTTTGTTTTGAGGGTCTGGATCTTGTATTTTCATTTTAATTGTGCTAATAAGATCCCCCCCTCCGTTAAATCCCATACTCCCCTCTCATACCATGGTGGCAGCAGAGTGAGACTGGAAACAAAGAGTTCTAGTCTCCCTCCACAACTCTTCCTCTGAGCTGAGCGAGTACACGGCCAGGGCGTGCAAGACTCCATGGATACCTGTGGACTCCATGAGCCAATGCTGCGCCACTGCCGGTATCTGGCAGCCTTGTGCATCTTTCCGGGGCTAGGCACTAGCAAAGCGCCTACCCTGGAATATGGACAGTAAGGAAAATGATTTTTCCTGCTTAACATATCAATTTTACCATCAACTATGGAATAAGACCCCAGATATGGTTAAAAATAGGGATGCACCGATACCGATACTAGTATCGATATCGGTGCGATACCGGGTACTGCAGGAGTACTTGGTACTCGTGCAGTACCCCCGATATTTTATTCCGATACCGGAAGCCGGCATTGAGCCGGCTTGCCGGTATCCGAGGGGCTGCGGCGACTGTCCGAATGCTCTATCTGCATTCAGACAGGCCCTGCAGCTGCTCACTTTGTTTATACTTACCACCTTCCTTCAGCGCCGCCGGGAAAGTCTTCTCGCTCGCGCGCGCTCTTGGAAGGTCCCCAGCAGCGACCACGTGGGACCATGTGATCACGGCTGGGGTCCTTCCAACGAGCGCGCGCGGGGAAACTTTCCCGGCGTCGCTGAAGGAAGGTGGTAAGTATAAACAAAGTGAGCAGCTGCAGGCCTGTCTGAATGCAGATAGAGCATTCGGACAGGCCCTGCAGCTGCTCTCCGCTCATACTTACCTTCCTTCAGCGACGCCGGGAAAGTTTCCCCGCGCGCGCTCGTTGGAAGGACCCCAGCCGTGATCACATGGTCCCACGTGGTCGCGGCTGGGGACCTTCCAAGGAGCGCGCGCGAAGACTTTCCGGCGCGCGCTGAAGGAAGGTAAGTATGAGCAGGGGGGCATATCCATGAGCAGGGGGGCATATCCATGAGCAGGGGGGGCATATCCATGAGCAGGGGGCATATCCATGAGCAGGGGGGGCATATCCATGAGCAGGGGGCATATCCATGAGCAGGGGGCATATCCATGAGCAGGGGGGCATATCCATGAGCAGGGGGGCATAACCATGAGCAGGGGGGCATAACCATGAGCAGGGGGCATATCCATGAGCAAGGGGCATATCCATGAGCAGGGGGCATAACCATGAGCAGGGGGGGCATAACCATGAGCAGGGGGCATATCCATGAGCAGGGGGGGCATATCCATGAGCAGGGGGCATAACCATGAGCAGGGGGGCATAACCATGAGCAGGGGGCATATCCATGAGCAGGGGGGCATATCCATGAGCAGGGGGGGCATAACCATGAGCAGGGGGGCATAACATGAGCAGGGGGGCATATCCATGAGCTGGGGGGCATAACCATGAGCAGGGGGCATATCCATGAGCAGGGGGGCATAACCATGAGCAGGGGGCATATCCATGAGCTGGGGGGCATAACCATGAGCAGGGGGGGCATATCCATGAGCAGGGGGGGCATATCCATGAGCAGGGGGGGCATATCCATGAGCTGGGGGGCAATTATCCATGAGCTGGGGGCAGGATATCCATGAGCAGGGGGGGCATAACCATGAGCAGGGGGGGCATAACCATGAGCAGGGGGGCATATCCATGAGCAGGGGGGCATATCCATGAGCTGGGGGGCAATTATCCATGAGCTGGGGGGCAGGATATCCATGAGCTGGGGGGCAGGATATCCATGAGCTGGGGGCAGGATATCTATGAGCTGGGGGGCAGGATATCCATGAGCAGGGGGGGCAATATCCTGAACCTGGGGGCTTTATGGAAGGTCTGTTCTTATTGGAAAGCATCACATGACACTTAAATTAAAAGTATCGGTAATTGGTATCGGTGAGTACTTGAACAAAAGTATCGGTACTCGTACTCGGTCTTAAAAAAGTGGTATCGGTGCATCCCTAGTTAAAAAGAAGAACTTTTTCTCTATATTGAATTTATATTCTTTACATATGCAAGACAGATACAATAATATATATTTTTTACTTGTATGTTTTAGAACCATGAAATATGACACATTAGTGCTGCAGGTGCAGGTTTAATTCTTACAGACGTTACCCACCTGTGATCTAACATGCAAAGGGATTCTAAAACTAATTCTAATGGTTCTTCCAGTCCAGAGAAATATCGGTGATATAAATAGAAGGCAGGATTGCTGATGGATACGCAAGAATAAGAATGCAAACACCGAAATCATTAAAGTCAAGCCATGCAAAGCACAATAACACATTTCACATGACGAGCAGGAAATTCCTTGTTGCAGATTATTCATGGTGGGTTAAGCACGGAGGGATGACAGCAAGTAAAAGACAATTTGCATAAAAGGGATTTGCAGGGACCAGCACTCGACTGCCTTAGGTTCTGTTGCGAGAAAAGTTGCAAAACCTTGTGTTGGTGGGGAAAATAGAACTCCTTAAGTGTGAACAATCTCTGTGCTAAATTACACAAAAAACATCAGTGATGTAGGTGAACATTGCAAGGCTGAAGGATAACACTGTTAATATGCTTGGTGTGTAGCCCATTGCATCAAAAAGAAAAAGGACCCATTCTTTGGTGCAGTAATGAAGTGGAAATAGGCTGGAAGACGGCCGCCATTGTACACAGGCGGCCATCTTGTTCAGAATATTGGTTCACTTGTATATAACTAGACAGGTTTGTAGCTGAAACTAGAATGAGGTATATGTAGAAATTTAGGAATGCGTTTAGATTAGCAGAAAAGCAATTAAGCTTGATGAAAGATCTCTGCTGTTCCTGGCACGGAGGAGAAAAGCGAAGTAGATCCTCCAAGGTCGTTGGGGCCCGCAGAAAGACAAAGGAGTAGAGATCAGGCCAGGTGCCATCTGTAACAGTGATTGTAGGCGCAAGGGAGGAGGGCGCAGCCCGGAACAGTAAGAGCAATTAATTTTGATTTTACTGAAACTAACACAAAGTTTGCCAATTTACAGCCCAATTAATGAAATGTTTTGTATTAGCCAAAGGGAGGTATTAACCCACGTGGGGTGGAATAAAGTGTCATTGGGAGGTGGACTAACTGGGATGTACCTAATTTACGTTTTTTTGGGTTATAAGTCCCTTGCACGGGTGAAAGGGGGGGCTCACTCTTTGCGATTCAATCCTGTGTGGGCACTTGTGTGACGACACAATAAAGTTTGCCTTTCCTGAAGAACTCGTGTTCTGACAATCCTTACTTGTGCCCGGTCCGGCGCCGTCTTGAAAGTGAATCTGTTTTTGTCCGCCTACAGTAAAGCAGTCTTGGACAGATCTCACTAAATAACAATTAAGTTCTTGGCACCTAGTAATATAAGCAGCATATAAAATAAGAATGTATTGTCTAAAGCAGGAGAATTTATGGTTATTGTTCTTGCCAATTTCAGACAACTCACTACATCATGAGTACTATTTTTTTGTACATTGTCAGAAGTACTGGGTCTTAGACCCAATGAGCATATTGCATAAAAACAAAGATGGAAAAGTAAAGCCGGTTATAATGATTGGAAAAACCCCATCTTTACTCTCTCTTAAAATCCCAAACTAAAAAACAAACAAACAAGGAAAAATGTAAACTGGGAAATAAGCAAGGTTACTTCATGGAAAAATGCATTTATTTAACAACACACGGAAAAAATAAAAATGATTTAAAATAAATAAATGACTTTAATAATACTTGCCTGTCTCTTGGATACATCATTAGCTGAAAACTTGCTGTGGTGTTTTGATACAAGGGACCCTTTCTGGTCCAGTCAGTGTTAGAGAGCTGCAAAGGTGCAGTATAATAGTGGTGAAAACCGTTCTATCTTTCTATCTCCCAAGAACTTGCTCAATTACGTGTAAGGCCCCCGGCACACGAGCGTTATTTTTGCGTCCGTCTGTGCGCAAAATTTGACGTCCGTTATAGATTTGCAAAGAAGTTAATCTGAACACCACACGATGCACCTGCGCACTGTTTCACGCACGGCATTCGCGTACTGCAACGGACGTCAAAATGGCATGGACGTAAAAAAGCTAGACGGACGTGGGAAATACGTGCTGCTTCCTGTGGGCTGGAACTCCAAACACCAAAATACTTATTTTTTTCACTTTCCCTCCTTTTTTTTCAACGTCCGTAATTATTAACTTGGCCCTGTTTGAACACAATCTCCCGTCAAAAATTACGTCCATAACGGACGCACTGTGCGCAGTACCTATACGCTCGTGTGCCGGGGGCCTTAGCCACTACAGTAGAGGGTGAGCTTGCAATTGTTCTGGTCGTCACAAGAATTCAGGCAAACTGGTATTCCTTCGGACTGCATGGAGAGTCTGAACGAAGGACATTGACAAACGATAAGTTTTAGAAGTATTAAATTAATAATTTTTTTTCAAACATTTTGAGGCTGATAGTTTTTTTTTTTTCTGTTTCCACCATAAATAAAGCATGACTGGGCAATATGTAATGTAGGAAGCCTAAATGTGCAATGTACATTTGTGTGTAAAAGCCTTATGCTAGGGTCAAACGAACGCATTATTCGCAGCGACAGTCAAAAAGTGCGTCCGAATGCATTGACGTATTTTTCACGGAATGCGTGAAAAAGGTCAGACGACACACATTTTCGTGCGTGATTTTTTTACGGATCGTCAGTAAAACACTTTTTTGCATCTGGACGTTATGTTGGCCGGACATTAGCAGCGTCTGACATCTCCTAATCATGCACACACGCCGCTATGCCGCCGCAGCGCACTCTGTACGTCAGTACTAGTGGTTCTGTGTTCTCGAAAAAAATGCGTTCATTTTCCACTTGCGTTGCGCGACCGGACGTTCATGCGGCCGTACTTCGTATATTGGCCGTCATTGCCCGTCATTTGCTGCTACTGCGGCCGTGAATAAGTGTGCCTAAACGCACGTTAAAAATGTGTTAGTCTGACCCCAGCCTTAATGCCAGAGAAGTCAAGTCAGCAACAAAAAATTGCAGTTCATCTTGGAATATCAGGGGAGCACTTAACCTTTGCCGCTGCACTTTTATTTGATAATGACTCCCTATGTATTGTGCGCTGGTTTATTTTTTTTAAAACATTTCCTTTGTTACATCACAAATCCAAAAATCAATGGATTAATATGATTTTTTTACTTCTTTTAATTTACTTTAATTTCTGTTGCTACCCATACAAAAACTTTGTGAATACTTCTAATCATAAATCCCCTACTATCATGGGCGTCCGCAGAAATTTTTCCGGGGGCGGGGGGATTTTAAATACACACACACTACATAAATAAATAATAAATTTAATTAATAAACATTTTGCCCCCTCTCCTTACCTTTAAAGCAGGGAGGGGGGGCTACACTTGTAAAGGGCGCCAGAGCATCTCTGCTCCTTGCCGTGCTCTGCCTGGTCTGCTTTCATTAAGCATATATATTATGGCACATGGCAGACTGATATGATGGCACACTGGTATGCATGGCATGACAAGACTGGTATTATGGCGTACTGGTATGTATATGGCACACTCCTATGCATGACACACTGGTAAGTTTTTATGGCACACTGGCATTCTGACACTCCTAAGTATATGGCACATTGGCATTCTGGCACACTCCTATGCATGGCCCACTGGTATGTATATGGCACAATCCTATGCGTGGCCCACTGGTATGTAGATGGCACAATCCTATGCGTGGCCCACTGGTATGTAGATGGCACAATCCTATGCGTGGCCCACTGGTATTATGGCACATTGCTAAGCACACTGGCTGGGAGTGATGTGTGTGCTAGCTGGGAGTGTGTGTGAAGGATGGCTGGGAGTCATGTTTGTGTGTTTGTGTGTGTTGGCTGGGAGTGATGGGTGTGTACCAGCTGGGAGTGTGTGTACCGGCTGGGAGTGTGTGAAGGCAGGCTGAGATATGTGTGCTGGCTGGGATTGTGTGCTGGCTGGGAGTGATTGAATGGGTATGTGCTGGCTGGGAGTGATAGAATGGGAGTGTGTGAAGGCAGGCCGAGAGTAATGTGTGTGCTGGCAGGCTGATAACGATGTGTGTGCTGGCTGGGAGTGTGTGAAGGCTGGCTGAGATTGATGTGTGTGTGCTGGCTGGGAGTGATTGAATGGGTGTTTGCTGGTTGGGAGTGGTGTGTGTGTGTTTTGTGCATTTACCTCCTGCCTGAGATGGACTTCTTGCACCTTGCTTGGCAGATGATTCACATAGACCCTGCATGCTGCCTGGTGCCTTCAGATGCATTCACTGCTCCCTTCCTGGTGATGTGAAGGCCTGTGCGAGGTGCACGTTGGCGCTCCGCCCCTCCTTGGCTCCCTCCTCTGCTCTGCCTCTCTGCACTGCTCCACCCTGTGTCTCCCCGCCACCCTCCCTGTACACAGTGGCAGATACCAATAAACTGCCGATTTTTATAATCCCTGTACGCTCCTCACATGCAGACCAGCCAGCCACAGCCAGGGAAGCACCTTTGTTGATGGCCAGTTCCAGGGGGGGCAAGTGCCCCCCTTGCCCCATCCTGTGGACGCCCATGCCTACTATTCATAATCTTTACATATAAAAGTAAATTTAAACCCTTTCTTCTCATACTCAGTTTTCAGCACTGGCAAGGGCTTGGAGATCGAGCACTTATCCTCCCCTAGTGTGTCACTCCTCTCCTCTTAGATTGTAAGCTCTCTAGCAGGGTCCTTTCTCCTACTGTTCTGTGTGTTTACCTTGTATGTATATTTGTTATTCTATCTCTCCCAATGTACAGCGCTACGGCACTTGTTGGCGTTTATAAATACCTGTAACTGAGTATCCTTTATCCGCTCTTATTCTACAGAAATGCAAAGGAAGTTTATTGTAAATGGGCTCCAGAATATTTTTCTAAAGTTTCAGCATATCGTAACTGCTATCTGTGTACATAATGGACTCCAACTGCATGTCTCACAGACGCATGCTGCAGTAGAGACATTTGACCAACAGGGGGAGCCCCCTGCCTGTCAAATTAGCTTATTACCTCGTGTTGTAACAATGACTGTATAGACGCTACATACATTGTTACAGTTAAGGTAATGCAAAGTGGTTTTCCATGAACCCACTGGATACTGACAGTGGTTTTATAGAAACCCAATTGGAAGTGACGGAGTTAAGAAACAAGGACAGTGACAGATGTATTTAATTGTTGTCGGTGTATTTTGTAGCAAATAACTGCCAATACGTATGTATATACATATGTGTGAATGTTTGTATATGTAGTACATGTTTTGTTTTTGTTGTTCTGTTGCCTTCAAGGTCCATTGGAGATGCACGATGAATTCCCTAGGGCTTCTCTTCGAAGCATTCAGTGTTATTGTTGCAGTGGTTATAGTCTCATCATCACATTGCTTATTTTTATTCTTATGCGATGTAAGGTCAATCATGTCACTTCTTATACACATTAAGCATTCCTTTGAATAAGACTAAAGCTGGAGGCACTGATCTTCCACTCACTGATGCCAAATTAAGCATGATAGATCCCTGCATGTTCTTGCAGGCTTTACCCAAGAGGACTTCTGCCTTCCGAGCTAATATTTAAAGGCAACTTGCACTCGTTGCTTTGTTAACCGTATGTTTTATGGAAGACCTATTTTAAACTAGGGTATAACTTCAAAAGGTAAATGGAATGTGTTCCTTCAAAGTCATCTGGATGCAGAGCTGTAAATGATTTATAGAATGTACTGTGAATATTGATGACTGGAGAATGCTATAGAAAGTGGGCCTCTTCAATGCAAATTTTTAGCTTTTTGCTTATGAAATATAAAGATCATATATTTTTTATCTTTGGCCACCTAGGTCATGTGATCTCCTAAATCTGTTTCTCTTTTAGGTCACATGATTCTATTATGATTGAACACCTGAATCTTTAAACTACATGTCATTATCTTTTAACCTTCAACAGATAATATTGCGCTGTACCATAGCAGTAATTGGTTGCTTGGCTACATCCATTGCTGTATGCTACAAAATGTATTTTTAATATGTATTAAAATATAGTAACACTTTCCATATGGTACAGACCCATGAAAAGCAAGTTAAAAAATGTTAACTGCATTATCACAAAAATGTTTTAAAAAATCATATCGCAAACATCAAAAAGCAGCAGTATGGCTCCCAGACTCCGATCTGCAAGATAATCAAGAAAATTAACCAATTGGTCACATTTTTTTAAAACACTAATGACTAATTAAGCATGATAGATCCTTGCATGTTCTTTCAGGTTTTATTTCTAACTCTAATAATATATTTGTGTTAATAAACATTTTATTATAAAATAATCCCATGAACATAGTGCAGTTAGCACTAGCTACTACAGATATCTTGTATTTTATTACTTTGAATTGTTACAGTCGTTACAGAAATACAATGTTCTTGAACCCGGGACATACTTGAAAACAAGAGCAATCTCAATGTATCCTTCCTGTTAAAATACTTTTATAAATAAATTAATATCAAATTATTTCCCGTTTTATAATATTAACCGTGCATCAACAAAGCTAATCTACATAAAAAGTGTAAATCAAGCTAATCAAGGTACATCTTTATAAGTAGGAGTGGGTGGTGCATGGTCCAATTGCTAAAGGTGCAAAGGATCCTAAGGAGATCTTCTCAATTCCCATGGCCAGGTCTTTGTCTTCACTGTAACTCCATCTCAATGATTATTTAAGGGGACACTCTACACCCTGTGACCACTAAGTGTAAATTTATTGGTCACAGTACTTTGAGCATTCTCAGTCTTCTCTCCCCTCCGGGCGGGTTCTTGAAGGGCTGATTTAACCTTCCAATAACAGGCGCTTATCTCCTCTCTGAAGCTTTGGTCAGCATAGGCTGATCGGAGCTTCAAGCTCCTGGTACAGGGAAAGGGCACACTCTCCTTTGGTTCCCTCCCCCTCCCAAACACCAGACTGGCCGGACACTACTGGAGTTGCTGCCATGTTATAAACCCTTGGGCTCCCTGCAAGATGGAAGTGTGTCACATCCAGAGTATTGGAGACCAGCGCTGTACAAGATACAAGTTGAGTTTTAGCAATAACTAAAGGGTTAATGTGGGAGGTGGGCTGCAAGTTGGGACAGGAAGGGTTAATGTTTAACCCCCCCTCTTTTTGTTTCTCCCTCCTGTTATAACCCTACAGTGTTCCTTTTTGTCCTTGATGAAACCTTATGAAGTACTAGATCGGAAACTGGAATTTGTATTTGGTCTCTTTGTTGTGGATCAATAGTTTACATACAAAGTCCCCAATACTTCTTATGTTGCAGCCCATTGTTCTCAATGTTGATTTGTTTCAATCCAGTTCATTCAAAACACAACATATAGTTTGGTTTTGCACTGAGTCAATGTTGATGTGTTTCATTATTCACATGCTCAGAATGGTTTTCCCAATCCCCGCTAGAACCATTTGGATGAATTCTGAGGGTTCAGGCAAGTATTCCAAATTTTATTAAGTGCGGAGACGGAGGCACTGGTGAGTATATGGTTTTCAGGTTGATTACAGGAATTCTGCTTTGAAATACAATCAATGTACTGCTCCAAAAGGAGTGTAACAAGTTGTAATGTGGACATGAGCAATAACCCACATACTTATGAAACTGGAACCCAAACTGCAGGAGAGCGCACACCATTACAAGCATTAATCTTGATGAGAGACCTGGAGATGACACTGGTTCCTTAACAGGAACTTTAGAGCGCCTAGCCCACAGTCATGGTAGAAACGCCATAAGAACCGCCTGAAGCCGCACAGGTGCAGCTGTAACCTGAGTCTACCTGACTTTGAAAGCCAGTCCGGACATGCAGTCCTTGACTTCCACCTATTCTTCCTGATGGGAGCCACAGGAGCTTCCTTGTCCAGTTCTTTGATCATATCCAGCTATTTCAGTGTGTTGCACTAAGGCCTAGATGCTTTCACCTCTGATCTTGATCATGGTTATACCAGAACTCCTGAGTAGGGATGAGCTGTTCGGTTCGGACGGTTCGGAGCGAACTTTGGTTGTTCGACAGTACGTGAACTTCGAACTTTTTGGGTGTGTTCGGTTCGAGTTCGCAAAAAAAAAGAAATTTTGAAAAAAGTATAGAAAATGCTTAAAAAAATACTAAAAAATCTAGAAATAAAGAGACTCTTTACTGCAGAATTGTCAGGTTCGTGCCAGGAAGGAGCCATGGCACGGCCTCAGTGTGGTGTTATATTCCCAAGCGCTGGGGGTGAGCAGGCAGAAAGACACAGGAGACAGTAAATGCACAACAAAGCTTGTATGGTGGGATGGTTCACAGCAAACAGTCCAGCACAGAACAGACGGTAGCACAGAAAATAGGCAAGTGGATGGTGGACCACGTAGTCTCTCTCCAGATCCGCTTGAGGAGAAGCAGGAGCCTTTAGGCAAATGTACCTTGATAGTAGGTTGGTCTCCTTGGAGAGAGCTGGAGGGCTGGAAGCCACTTGAGTGTCTCTGGACCCACTGGATAGTGGGCCACGCAATGGATTGTCCAGCACGCAGGAACCAGGTAATGCAGACACAGCAAGGATGCACGGCAGAGCAAAATAAATCAGGAACATACAATGACAAGAGGGAGCTCTCAAGACCTCTGGACACTGGGAAGGGAAAAAACACAAAATGAAAGAGCAAAGGGGAGGAGGGTGTGGTCTGGTTTTATGCAAAACCTCAGGTTCAGACACAGAGTTAACCCTTAGGTGGGAGCAGGTATAGAGAGCTAGTGACCCAGGCTGACCACAGCAGGCTCTCAGGGCTGAGGCATGACAGTACCTCCCTCCTTAGAAGGTGCACTCCGGGCACCTAGGGCATAGGCTAGAACCAGGAGCAGCTAGGAGGTCATCACCACCCATCAGAGTCCGAGTCAGTGTCATCATAAATGTCTCCTTGGGCAAGCAGGGCCTGCTCAAAGATTTCAAGGTCCTCTTTACGGACCAACGTTCCATTAGATGCCCAAACACAACCATCAGGAGTAGGGTTGTCCACAGGTGGAAAGGGCGTGAGAGGTGTACAGGTGACGACCCCCGCAATGATGGGCGATGGGCCTGTCTCCTTGGCTGCCAACCGTTGCTCATAGGCAGCAAGATCTGAATCAGGAATAATGAAGCCATCTGTCAGGATCACCACGCTCTGGCCCCTGTCACTCACGCTACCCTGCACCATGAACAATGCACGTTCCTGAAACCTTCTGTATGTTCCCGGCATCCTAGCCCTAGTTCCTCACCTGACCACACCTTCCCCTGATTTTCCCTGTTTATCAGTAAGCTACGCCCTCCAGACTTGACTTCCACATTGAAGTTAGTGACTGCATTCCTGTTTCAACTGAGCTCCCTGATACCTCTCGCCATTCGATTGATTTCGCTGCCAAAGACTCCAAGGACCTTCTGTTATTCATCTGGACTTTCATTGCCTTCACAAACCGGTACCCTCCATCCTGCTCCCCCTCTGCCCCCCATCTAAGACTCCCCGTGTACCAGACCCCTTGCTGAACCTGACGATTCTTTTGCCTATACCTCGCCTGTTTCCATGCTACAGTGTTTGTTTCCAATAAACACTCTTGGTTATTCAGAATCTGCTCCATCACTGCATCCTGGGCTCACAACCTCAACCTGCTACACCACCCGCAGTCTACACGTGACAGAATGTGGAAGTTAAGACCCTGTGAGCCCGCAGTGATCCATTCTATGGTGGAGAGCTTGAAAGGTGCCTTTCTAAAGACCCAGCAGTATCTGGACTCTCTGCTTGATTACACGCAGCAAAACCCAAGGGGCACCTCATCTAAGGTGCACATTCCTGCTACAGAGGGAGCCAGAGGACCGCTGACCCCAGAAGAAAAGGCAAGGAGGAGGGCGCTAGACCTCTGCTTCTACTGCGGGGGCCCCTTGCATCGAATATCGGCCTGCCCATTGCGCCCACCTAAGCCAGGTACAAAATGTTTCCATGTTCCTGTAAAGCCTATTTGTACCAAGCCTGCACCTGTCAAAACCACAAGGTTGATGGTTAAACCAGTGCCCACCCAGCCAAAAATAACTGCACCCACTAACAAGCCCATAAAGCCTTCGTTGGGGAAGTCGGTGCCTGCCCTGCAGAAAATACTTCATCCGCTATCAAGCAAAAAAAAGCAAGCACCCAAAGAAAAACCCCTATTTCCGCCTACTCCCAGAAGAAGCCTGGTAATCAAGCCTCCTGCACCTAAGCGTGCCCCTGCTTCCAGGAAACCTGAGCCAAGAGCTATCAGATTCTCTGCACGCAGAGACCAGGTTACCCAGGAGGCTTCTTCTGAGGGGTCAGATCAGGAAACCCCTATGGAGTGCACTGAACCGGAGTCGGACCCTGAAGTGCCCATGGAGCAGGAATCCATAGACGCCGAGCCAGCCGTACCAATGGATATCGAGCCTAGCCAACACCTCATGGTTGGTGTTGCCAGAACCCCAGAACCCAGCCCGCTACCTCCATGCTGTACATATGCCTCAAATGGGACTGTCGTTCGTAAAGAGGACCTGGAGGTCTTCGAACTGGCCCTGAGACTTCGGGAAGCCGCTCCCTTGGGCACACAGTGCCACCTTCACCACGTCCTTCTGATGAATCGGAGTCAGAAGAGGAAGACGCCGATGCTGGTTTGGACCTGCCCAGACAGACTGCACGCCGCACCCAGGGACCCCCAGGTCAGCATAAGGGGTATGTTGGTGTCGCAGGATCTGTCTGTCGCCTGGCTGGAATGATTCACCGTACCACTGTACCCCGCTATTTACTGGAGACAGACTACAATCCCTTCAGTGGCTCCTCTGGTGAATCAGACCTTGAAGGGGAATCAAGCGAGAATTGCCCCTCCATAAGCCCGGCTACCTATCTGTGCCATGCAGTGGCCAACTTCAGAACTCCAGCTACTAAGACCATCTCGAGTGCACCATGCCAGAGATCTGCCTTCATTGGTGCCCTCTTCTCCATGACACCCACCGTTCGGTTGTCTGTGAAACCAAAACCCCAAGAGCTGGAGACGCACCATGCCTCCTGGAATTGGAGGTTGAACAAAAGTCAAAAGTTACTGCCCTGCATCCCGCAGGATCTACAGAACTCGCTGACCTGCAGCCCGCAGGGGTCCAAGAGCCGTGCTGTACCGAGGTCCAGGTCCAAGAGCCGTGCTGTACCGAGGTCCAGGTCCAAGAGCCGTGCTGTACCGAGGTCCAGGTCCAAGAGCCGTGCTGTACCGAGGTCCAGGTCCAAGAGCCGTGCTGTACCGAGGTCCAGGTCCAAGAGCCGTGCTGTACCGAGGTCCAGGTCCAAGAGCCGTGCTGTACCGAGGTCCAGGTCCAAGAGCCGTGCTGTACCGAGGTCCAGGTCCAAGAACCGTGCTGTACCGAGGTCCAGGTCCAAGAGCCGTGCTGTACCGAGGTCCAGGCTCAGGTTGCTGCCCTGCACATCGCAGATTCTCCAGCCGCTGCTGCCCTGCACATCGCAGATTCTCCAGCCGCTGCTGCCCTGCACATCGCAGATTCTCCAGCCGCTGCTGCCCTGCACATCGCAGATTCTCCAGCCGCTGCTGCCCTGCACATCGCAGATTCTCCAGCCGCTGCTGCCCAGCACATCGCAGGATCTCCTGAGGTCGCTGCCAAGCATCCAGCAGGATCTCCTGAGGTCGCTGCCAAGCATCCAGCAGGATCTCCTGAGGTCGCTGCCAAGCATCCAGCAGGATCTCCTGAGGTCGCTGCCAAGCATCCAGCAGGATCTCCTGAGGTCGCTGCCAAGCATCCAGCAGATCTCCTGAGGTCGCTGCAAGCATCCAGCAGGATCTCCTGAGGTCGCTGCCAAGCATCCAGCAGGATCTCCTGAGGTCGCTGCCAAGCATCCAGTAGGATCTCCTGAGGTCGCTGCCCAGCATCCAGCAGGATCTCATGAGGTGTCATCGCCACGGGGCCGTCGACGTCGCCGAAAGGCCAAGTCACTCATCGCCGCCTCAGAGCCTTGCCGTGCCAAGGAGGTCGCCGCCGCAGAGCCGTGCAGTGCCAAGGAGGTCGCCAAGGGCGCTGCCCCTCCGCACTTCGCCAAGGGCGCTGCCCCACCGCTCCTCGCCAAGGGCGCTGCCCCTCCGCACCTCGCCAAGGGCGCTGCCCCACCGTGCCCAGTCTATGTTCAGACGGCATTTTCTGTTATGGCGATTGACCCTGCTGAACACCGGACGCCAAGAAACCCCACTTTTTTCCTTGACCACAGATGGGAAGATTGTGAAAACCGTGGATCTTCCAGCCCACGAGCGGGCTTTAGCCGTCCGGGGGTCGGCTCTTAAGGGGGGTGTAATGTCAGGATCACCACGCTCTGGCCCCTGTCACTCACGCTACCCTGCACCATGAACAATGCACGTTCCTGAAACCTTCTGTATGTTCCCGGCATCCTAGCCCTAGTTCCTCACCTGACCACACCTTCCCCTGATTTTCCCTGTTTATCAGTAAGCTACGCCCTCCAGACTTGACTTCCACATTGAAGTTAGTGACTGCATTCCTGTTTCAACTGAGCTCCCTGATACCTCTCGCCATTCGATTGATTTCGCTGCCAAAGACTCCAAGGACCTTCTGTTATTCATCTGGACTTTCATTGCCTTCACAAACCGGTACCCTCCATCCTGCTCCCCCTCTGCCCCCCATCTAAGACTCCCCGTGTACCAGACCCCTTGCTGAACCCTGACGATTCTTTTGCCTATACCTCGCCTGTTTCCATGCTACAGTGTTTGTTTCCAATAAACACTCTTGGTTATTCAGAATCTGCTCCATCACTGCATCCTGGGCTCACAACCTCAACCTGCTACACCACCCGCAGTCTACACGTGACACCATCAGAGGCTATAGAAAAAGTCCTGACATCCTTATGAGAGCAAGAAACGGTTCTATCAGGCAGAGCGTCACAGCCATGTATAATGTTGGGGTCTGAGACTTGCTCTCCTGGACCACCTCTAGGGTGCTTGGCAGTCTGGATAGGAGATACGTGGGTCACCCACCCACTCCATAGGTACCTGGGGTTCAGGTTCCATAACCATGGGTTCTGCATCAACGAGCTCAGTAGGCAGGATCTCTATGGACCCAGAAGGGTCTGGGGTCAAGACCTCCATGTCCTCAGCATCGGATTCATCCTCTGTACCCTCCTCCTCCGAAGAGACATCACAGGAAACAGACCTCCTTGGTACAGAGGATCGACGAGGCTTGCCATGTTGGTAGCCTGGCGAGGCTTAGCAGCTGCCTGACGTGACTTAACTGGGCGAGACTTGGCAGCGACCGGAGTCTGGCGTGATTTGGCAGTGGCCTGGCGAGTCTTGCGTGAAACAGGAGCAGCGGCTGGGGTCTTGCGTGACACAGGGGCAGCGGCTGGAGTCTTGCGTGGCACAGGAGCAGCGACTGGAGTCTTGCGTGGCACAGGAGCAGCGACTGGAGTCTTGCGTGGCACAGGAGCAGCGACTGGAGTCTTGCGTGGCACAGGAGCAGCGACTGGAGTCTTGCATGGCACAGGAGCAGCAGCTTGGCGTGACACAGGACCAGCGGCTGGAGGCTTAGCAGGTCTGATGGGACAGAGATCTATTCGGTGCAGATCTGACCCACAGTAGAAGCATTGGTTCAGCCTTCTACGCCTTTCCTTCTGAGTCTCCACATAAGGTGCCTGTGCTCTGCATATAGGTGGAGAATGATTAAACTCAACAGATTGCTGTGATGCTCTGCTCACTGGTATAGGCCTGACTGGGTCAGGTGTGGTGGGAAATGAGTCCATTAGTGTATACACATCATCCACTACAACGAGCAACTGATATACAATCTCCTTCAGTGCAGCTTGAACCCCCACGGGCCTGGTTTTTGGCTCTTTCATTATGTCAGGTTCGTGCCAGGAAGGAGCCATGGCACGGCCTCAGTGTGGTGTTATATTCCCAAGCGCTGGGGGTGAGCAGGCAGAAAGACACAGGAGACAGTAAATGCACAACAAAGCTTGTATGGTGGGATGGTTCACAGCAACAGTCCAGCACAGAACAGACGGTAGCACAGAAAATAGGCGAGTGGATGGTGGACCACGTAGTCTCTCTCCAGATCCGCTTGAGGAGAAGCAGGAGCCTTTAGGCAAATGTACCTTGATAGTAGGTTGGTCTCCTTGGAGAGAGCTGGAGGGCTGGAAGCCACTTGAGTGTCTCTGGACCCACTGGATAGTGGGCCACGCAATGGATTGTCCAGCACGCAGGAACCAGGTAATGCAGACACAGCAAGGATGCACGGCAGAGCAAAATAAATCAGGAACATACAATGACAAGAGGGAGCTCTCAAGACCTCTGGACACTGGGAAGGGAAAAACACAAAATGAAAGAGCAAAGGGGAGGAGGGTGTGGTCTGGTTTTATGCAAAACCTCAGGTTCAGACACAGAGTTAACCCTTAGGTGGGAAGCAGGTATAGAGAGCTAGTGACCCAGGCTGACCACAGCAGGCTCTCAGGGCTGAGGCATGACAAGAATATTATAAGCAACGGTTTATTAGATATTAAATTAAAAACTAATGTGTACGTGCAAAGATTCTCAACTCTGAATGACCTGTGTTTTTCAAACGTCATAACAGGTGTTTTTAGTCTGGTCTAATCAATTTGATACATTGTAGACTATACTGAGGGGGTGGGGTGGTGTCTGCTTCTGATTGAGATTTGAGAAGTGTTAATTTCCCTCCTAAAACTTCTAATATGCTCTATTTCACCGCTGTGTGCTCAGCTCATTTTTACCGCTTTCGCTCATCATGTTTAAACGCGATTTCAAAGCCACATTTTGTTAAATGACCGACATGCGGTGTACCCCAAGGCTCAATACTAGGCCCCCTGCTATTCACAATATTCATAAATGATCTGCCCAACGTCTGCAAAGCCTCAACTGTACATATGTACGCAGACGACACTGTGATCTATACCAGCAAACCAAATCTCCTGCAGCTGGAGGCCGTGCTGCAAGAACAATTCACAGAGGTAGAAAAGTGGATCAAAAACAACAAACTTTTTTAAATACTGACAAAACTGTAACAATGCTCTTTGGAACAGCACCTAAACTACACAAATTGCAAAATCCCCATCTATGTGTTGGGACAAAATCAAATGGCATGCTGACCACAGTCACTTCTCTCAAATATCTAGGTATGTGGTTGGACCCTAATCTATCCTTTGGCCCCACATCGAAAAACTCTCATCTAAACTATACCCCAAACTAGGTGCCCTGTACAGAAACAAATCCTGCCTGAGTCCCGCGGTAAGAAAGCAGATTGTACAGCAAATGCTTATGCCGGCTATTGATTACGGAGATGTAGTGTATGCAGCCGCCCCGCAAACACACCTTCATAAACTTACTACATTGTATAACTCATTCTGCCGCTTTGCGCTACAATGTAAGTACATGACCCACCATTGTGACATGTTAAAAGAGCTAAACTGGCCATCGCTGGAATCCAGACGCACCCTTCACCTTTCCAGCCTGGTGTTTAAGAGCATTTCTGGGAAGCTGCCACTCTACCTGAATAGGCTGCTTCCCCCAGCAGTTCCCTCATCCTATAACCTCCGATCCAGGAACAGCACCTTACTTGCAATACCACAATACAAAAAGACAGTGGCTCGGTCCTCATTTTCCTACAGAGCACCACAATTATGGAATAACCTCCCAGACACCATCAAATCTTCCCCCAGTCTAAAGTCACTCAAGAGCTCCTTACTAACATACCTCAATACAGAATGCACCTGTAAACATGTAACATAATGATTATTTCCTACATATTTATTTTCTGTTAATCTGTATATTTGTGTTGTTTTTTTTTTTTTTAATATCTTGCATTGTGTTTGTATTTCTGTAACTGTAACACTTCAATGTTCTTGAATCCAGGACATACTTGAAAACGAGAGAAATCTCAATGTATCCTTCCTGGTAAAATCCTTTATAAATAAATAAATGTTAGATATCGTCCTTTCCGGCAGACTCCGCAGATTCATAATATATCATTTTTATATGTATACGTCCTGTCCTGCCTGTATATTATGAAAAAATGCAATAGAAATTAAATTTTTAATCATCTGCAGTGTGTAAAGTGGTGTTTTTTTGTCACATTTTAGCACATGAGCGTTTGCGGTTATGTTTTCTATGGGGTGCGCTTGTACAAAAATTAGAAATGGGGACTTGTTACATTTTGTGGGGGGAATTACGTGATTTATAGCAAACGCACCCCATAGAAAAAAATCATTAGTGCATCATCGTTCACATTATAATTGCAATGTGAACAATATTGCTGCATTAATAAAAATATCACAGAAAAAAAATACATGTTTTTACTTTCTTTTTTCTTTTTTTTACTTTATACCTGGTCATGTTGGGTATCATTCGAAAGGCCATGCTCAGGCCTTTCGATTGACACCCTCCATGACCCAATAGATGCCTGGAGATATCAGGGTTCAAATGAACCCCCTAGCTCCACCAGGGGATTGGCCTGGGCAATATATATACGTATGATGTGAGCTGGCCTGGGATATATATAAATATATATAAACGCATGATGAAAATTTGCAAAGGATAAGGCACGCAAAGTGAAATTTTGATGTCTGAAATTGAAACTTACGTGACCACTTTTATTTATTTTTTTCGTTAATTTAAGTTTGTTCAATACAGTTAATTTAAAATGGTTTAATACAGTTTATTTATATTTATCTTACCTTTACTATTGGGGCTTTTCAAACTTTATTCTTAAGTAAAAAGAAATTTAGCAGTTTCATGTTGTGTGTTTTTTTTTTTTTTTTGGGGGGGTGCAAGTAGCCGGTTTTGCCTAGGGCGCAAAATAGTCTAGCACCGGCCCTGACCGCATGGTCCACCCCTGCACTCTTCCACAATACCACAGAGGGGTTACTGTATGATGGCACTTGCTGGCCTGGCACCAAAGGCACAATATTTGGCTACACTGCCACTGACGCCTGTATCAGAGTCATATCCTCAGAGGGGTGAGACTGTGTGACGACACTGTTGCCGACGCTAAAGGCCCAATTTTAGGCTAGGGTCAAACGAACGCATTTTTCGCACCGAACGCATTGAGGTGTTTTTTCACAGAAAGCGCTTAAACGGTCATACGATGCACATTTTTGTGCGTGAATTTTTACGGATCCAAACCAGGAAACTTTGGGTGTCTGGACGTTATGTTGGCCGGACATGAGCAGCGTCTGACGTCTCCTAATCACGTACACACGCCGCTATGCGGACGCAGCGCACTCTGTACGTCAGTACTAGCGGTTCAGCGTTCTCGAAAAAATTTGTTCATTTTCCACTTGCGTTGCGCGGCCGTACTTCGTATATTGGCCGTCATTGCGTGTCATTTGCTGCTAGTGCGGCCGTGATTAAGTGCGCCTAAACACACGTTAGTGCGCTAGTCTGACCCCAGCCTTAAAGCACCTGTTGTTACTTTCATCCAAAGCCTGCATAAGTTTCACAATAATTTAGCCAAAAAAACCACTAAACCTGTTCTGCGTGTCCGACTCCTAAAACGTCTCCTCTTTTCATACAGGCTGCCGCCCCAAGCAGTTGTTTATGGATAGATTAACCCCTTAACGCCGCAGGACGTACATTTACGCCCTGCATTAGGCGGGCTTTGACACCGCAGGACGTAAATGTACGTCCTCGGCGTTTACAGCCCCCCTGCCTTAATACTTACCTCCTCCGGTCGCTCCCACGCTGCTCTGACTCCCGCGGAGTCAGATCAGTGTGATCCCTCCTCCGGCGCAGTAACGTCATCGCGCCGGTGGTGCGATGACGTCAGTTTCAGGCGTCCCCCCCCACCGGAGCAGGGGAAGCGCCTGAAGGGGAGGGGGGGATCCTTTTGGATCCCTCATTCTCCCCATCGCCGGGGACCAGGCGGCTGTGGCCAGCATCGCTGGAAGGGTCACAGCCTGACCTTTCCAGCGATGTATGGGGGGTTAACCCCTTATTTGCCAGGTCGCGACCGGGCACTAATTTGTGCCCGATCGCGGCCTATTTCCGGTGGGGGCCGCCATCTTGGATGGCAGCCCCCACCTCTGGATCCCCCCCGGTCAACTGACACATCGCGCCATGCGCGATGATGTCAGTTAACCGGGGAACCCCCTAGCTGCAAAGGGATTTCCCATGGAAATCCCTTAGAGGAGATAGGGGGGGTTCTTTGAACCCCTTTATCTCCTGATCGGTGGCAACTAGGGGGTCATGTCTGATATTGCTGGAAAGGCCAGAGCATGGCCTTTCCAATGATATCAAACATGACCATGTTATAAGTAAAAGTGTAAAAAAAGTAAAAATAAAAATAATAAAAAAAATAATAAATTAGATAATAAAAATATAATAAATATAATAATAAAAAAAATTTTGTTTTTTTTTTAATGCAGCACTATTGTTCACATTTCAATTATAATGTGAACAATGATGCTTCACCAATGATTTTTTTTTGGGGGGGTTTAGCTAAAATCACGTAATTTCCCCCCACCCAAAAAAAAAAAAAAAAAAAAAAAGGGTTCCCAAGTCTACCCCATAGAATATGACCGCAAAGGATCGGATAATAAAATGTGAAAAAAAAAACACTTTATACACTGTGGATGATTGAAATTTTATTGAAAATTCACATTTTTTACATTTTTTTGTTATAGCATTCTGGCAGTACATGACTTTTATATATAATTATGATATATTATTAATCTTCCGAGTCTGCCGGAAAGAACGATATATAATTTGTCTGTGTGGTATAATAATATGTGACTTAAAACCGCGTTTAAACATGATGAGCAAAAACTTCAGCAAACTTCACTTCCAAAAGAGCGCCGAAGTTGTAAAATTACTCCCGTCCTTAAGGGGTTAAAGGAAAAGCATTTACCGTCATTTGAAACATAATTTTTTTGTTTTTAAGTGTTTCTATACATCCTAGAAATCCGCCACTTCACAGGCAGGTTATGGGGACCTCCTAGGCACGATATTTGAAGGAATTTTTTGGGTTTTTTTTAACCCTTATTTCATGGAAAACTCACTGTCCCTTTTAACCCCTTAGTGACTGGGCAGTTTTACACAAATCCGTCCTTTAGTGACCGCTGCTGTTTTTACGTTTCTGCGCTGTTAGGGTTTAGGTCAAATTTTCCTCTTACTCGTTTATTCAACCCACACATATTATACACCCTTTTTCCCGCCATTAAATGGACTTTCTAGAAATACCATTATTTCCATCATATCCAATAATTTAATATAAAAAAAATATGAAATATGATGAAAAAAATGGTAAAAACACACTTTTTCGTAATTTAATCTCCTAAAGCTATAACCACCAATAAAGACCCCAGCTAAATAGTTTCCAAATTTTATCCCGAGAATAGAAATACCCAATTTTTACATGTTTTTACCTTTTAACCCTTTCACTGCTGAGCCAGTTCACCTATGTGCGCTGCGCTCATTCTGACCATTTTGTGCTAATTATTTTGAGATGTCAGCCTAGGTCCTATTTAATTAAACCCCCCCAGACAAAAAAATTTTTTTAAAAAAAAACATTTTTTTATTTTATTTAATTTGTTTATTATTATTTTTTTTTTTAATTTTTGTTTGAACCAAACCTGGTCATGTTTGGTATCATTTGAAAGGCCATGATCAGGCCTTTCAAATGATGTCAAATATGACCATCTAGCTGCCATGGATCGGGAGATAAAGGGATCCTTAGGATCCCCTTATCTCTACATGGCAGCTAGAGGGTTAACTGGCCCACTGACATCCTCACACATATGGTGAGGTTGTAAGTGGGTGGGGGGGGACCTGGAGGCTAGGCTGACATCCAAGATGTCAGCCCCCCTCCAGGTTCGAATCGCGTTTTGGCGCCAATTCGCGCTAAAACGCGATCCGGCGGCGAAACGGTTAATGCTATACACCGCTGAAAAGGGGAGACTCTCCCCTTTTCAGCGGTACAAAAAGCATTTTGCTAGCATCAATGGTTGGGGAGATAGAGGGCTCCGAAGGAGCCCCCCCTCCCCTCCATTGAATTACATGGGGGCACCTTCTGATGACGTCACCACGCAGCGTGGCGACGTCATCAGCCTCGCCTGCCCATGTAAATCACATGGGCAGGCTTCCTCCCTGCCAGATCGCCGTGGGATCCGACGAGGGAGGTGAGTATCGGGCGGGAGGGGGATTTGGCGCCGCTGACGTACCCTGTACGTCCGCGGGTCTAAGGGAGACCCGAGGACAGGACGTACAGGGTATGTCAGGGGTCATTAAGGGGTTAAAAACTTTTTTTTTAACTTTTTGTCCTTGTTTCCTGTCCCCCAGGGCACTACCCGGACCCCCATACACATTTTATGGCACATATCTAGCATATATGCCCTCTTGGAGGGCACTCTAAAAACCGAATTTTCAGCCCCATTGACTTGTATCGAGTTCGGATTCGGATTCGAACATTTGGAAAGTTCGGGTTCGGATCCGAACCGAACTCGGGGGGTGTTCGGCTCATCCCTACTCCTGAGTGCTGTTCTGCTTTAATGCTGCGTGTTTCTTGTTATTCTCCCTTTGTATCCTATTGTGTACTATACCTGATCCTGTGTGTATTAAACCCCTGTTTACACCGTCTAATCTGTCTGCTTCGCATTTGTCTTCTGCATCCTGGGCTCTCACCCACAGCGCCGGACCAGGAGCGGTGCAGGGAGTGTAGAACTAGGTCTTATGGAGAATCCAGGGAGCCAAGAAGCAAGCCAAGGATAAGGAAACTGGGAGTCCAGATCAGGAACCAGTAAGGTAGGTACAGTTGTGTTCAAAATTATTCAACCCCCACTGAAATTGAGTGTTTTGGCCAGTTTGACATTGATTTTGATCATTCAGTCATCTTGCTTACAATTAAATCAAAGAGGCACGTGTAGGTCAGACAAATATAACATAACATTTATAATGAAATAACCACAAATGTCTTTTCTGTGCTCACATCATTATCAGTTTTATTCAACCCCCAAGTGACATTCAGTCTTAGTACTTAGTACAACATCCTTTTACAGTTATAACAGCTTTTAAACGTGAAGCATAGCTTGACACAAGTGTCTTGCAGCGATCTACGGGTATCTTCGCCCATTCGTCATGGGCAAAAGCCTCCAGTTCAGTCACATTCTTAGGCTTGCGCACTGCAACTGCTTTCTTTAAGTCCCACCAGAGGTTCTCAATCGGATTTAAGTCAGGTGACTGCGATGGCCACTCCAAAATGTTCCAGCCTTTAATCTGCAACCATGCTCTAGTGGACTTGGAGGTATGCTTGGGATCATTGTCCTGTTGAAAGGTCCAACGTCTTCCAAGCCTCAGGTTTGTGACGGACTGCATCACGTTGTCATCCAATATCTCCTGGTACTGAAGAGAATTCATGGTACCTTGCACACGCTGAAGCTTCCCTGTACCTGCAGAAGCAAAACAGCCCCAAAGCATGATTGACCCCCCGCCATGCTTCACAGTAGGCAAGGTGTTCTTTTCTTCATAGGCCTTGTTCTTCCTCCTCCAAACATAGCGTTGATCCATGGGCCCAAACAGTTCTAATTTTGTTTCATCAGTCCACAGAACACTATCCCAAAACTTCTGTGGTTTGACCACATGACTTTTGGCATACTGCAGTCGACTCTTCTTATTCTTTGGAGACAGCAATGGGGTGCGCCTGGGAGTTCTGGCATGGAGGCCTTCATTACGCAGTGTGCGCCGTATTGTCTGAGCTGAAACTTCAGTATCCACATCTGACAAATCTTTTCTCCGTTCCTCAGCAGTCACACGGGGACTTTTCTCCACTCTACGCTTCAGGTAGCGCACAGCAGTCGAAGTCAGCATCTTCTTTCTGCCATGACCAGGTAGCGTTTCAACAGTGCCCTTTGCCTTGAATTTGCGAATGATGCTTCCTATGGTCTCTCTTGGTATGTTTAACATCTTAGCAATCTTCTTATAGCCATTGCCCTTCCTGTGAAGAGTAATCACCTCTTCTCTTGTCTTCCTGGACCATTCTCTTGACTTCACCATGTTTGTAACCACACCAGTAAATGTCTAGAAGGAGCTGAGTATCACAGTCATTTTAAAGCTGCCTAATTAGTGCTTATTATGCTTTATTGCTGCTCCGTGACATCCACAGGTGTTTTCAATACCTGATTGAAAACACTTGAATGAACCTCTGTTCTTCAGAGTGGTAGTCTTTAAGGGGTTGAATAATTGTGTCAATGTAGAATTCACAAAAGAAACATTTACTACTGTATTACAAAACCAATTGATGTCATTTTAGTTGCATATGGTTCTTTAAAAAGTCCTTGTAGGATTTCATTCTGAATACAATTACAAATGTACACTAAATTCCCTAAAACCCTTTACAGCATTGGGGGTTGAATAATTTTGAACACAACTGTACAATGAGTAGAGACTCTAAGGCTGGGGTCAGACGAACACAGTGCGAACGTGCGTTTAGGTTTATTTTCTATTGCGGCCGTGGTAGCAGCAAATGACGTCCAACGCAGGCCCACACACTAAGTACAGAAAGGAGGGTTCAGTGGAGGCGCTCGTAACTAGATATAAGGTGTGGATATGTGTTAGTGCTGCCAACTAGAGGGTGGCACAGGCTCTCGAAGTGGATGTGCAGATAGGAACAGGTAAAAAATAGGGTATCTAGTGGCTCAGTGATTCAGGTTACTCCTTATGCGATATCTCAAAGGCTAGTTGCATGTACCATACAATTCTTCAGTATATAATACAAAATGCAAATGCAAATCACAAAGGGTATAGATGATCACAGTAATCTGTATATGCAACACATTAAAGTGCAATTGCAACAGTGGAAATAAAGTGCAAATGCAGCGATGAAAACAGTACAATAGTGAAAACGATGATCTGGCTATAGTATCCAGTCTAGTCCATGAAAAGGACTGTCTGCCAATGTTCGAGAATGTCTATGCTATTGGTTTTCCGGTTCCTAAGTGGATGGGTGATGCATCAAAAGTGCTCGAGATTAATGTCAATATTACCCCTTCCACAAATGTAGCGGACTTGTTTGGACGTGTCTGTTCCTCTGATGGTCTTGATGAGCTCCACGGCAGGAGATATAAATGGGGAAAAAACACACTAAGTACGGCTGCACGAAAGTTTGGCCGCGCAACGCAAGCGGCAAACGAACGCATTTTCGCAAGAACGTCGAACCGCTAGTACTGACGTACAGAGTGCACTACGTCCACATAGCGGCGTGTGTGCGTGATTAGGAGACGTCAGACGCTGCTCATGTCCAGCCAACATAATGTCCAGACACCCAAAGTTTCCTGGTTTGGATCCGTAAAAAAATCAAGGCCGAAATTGCGCATCGTATGACCGCTATCGCGCCTTCCGTGAAAAAATGCGTTCGGACGCATCAACGCACTTTTTGACGGTAGACGTGAAAAATGTGTTCGTCTGACCCTAGCCTTAGAACTCTGGGTTATGGTGAATGGAGTCACTGAATAACCAAGCACTGAACTAAGGATGCAGTGAGGTTCTATAGGCCCAAATCCTGGGGAACATAAATGTTGCCAGAATTACCGGAGGTGGGATCTGTATTGCAGGAATTAGGCCTATGGTTACTCAAGCATCATTATCATGTGTACATATGTCAAGGTGTGATGTTGTTTTCACTTTTGGCATCAGTATCACCATGTGGCTTGCATTGTAGGCTGACATTGAGGGACTAGGCCTCAGTTCAGCTTCATAGCACAATGTGTCTTGGGATATCGATGCGAGAGACTCCATTTGAGGAATGAGCAGGGTATCACGAATACAATGCTACTGCATCAATTTCATGTCTCCATGCCTGAGGAATGACCATAATGCCATCCACCTTTGTAGACAAGGCCTACGCTTAGAACAAGGTAAGCGGTGTCCCTGGGGTAGTGGCACAACTTGGCTTCATCCTCCCCACACTACAAACAAGATAAACTAATATTTCTAATGACTAATGCTTAATCCTGAAATTATATTAATAGGCAAATTGTACTCTGTGCTTTGTGTTAACCATATGTTTTATGTAAAACCTGTTTTTAACTAGGGTATAACATCATGAATTAACTGGAAAGTGCTCCTTCAAAGTCATCTGGTTGCAGAGCTGTAAATGATTTATAGAATGCACTGTGAATATTGATGACTGGAGAATGCTATAGAAAGTGGGCCCATCATGTACATGCAGCATATTTCTCGATCTCTCTCACACACATACAGCACCCAAATATTTCATGTACAAAATGTGAAATTATTAAATTAACAAATTATTTAGTGCTTTGTTTTGGTTTTTCTGCATGTTCAGTTGTAGATCTAGATATTTTAATAATTCTCAGTTACGTACATATTAATTTGTAAAACTGCTAAAATCCTCCTAAGTAGGGTTGCCAGGTTGACCATGTGTCACATCTCTGCTATGCCCCCTGGTGGTGAGAGCGGAGCTCATCAGCTTGGTGGATTTTTGGGCTAAGTCTGCAGACCATCTCACATGGGCTGATAGTCTTCGGTCACATTACCTGCTCCGCCCTATATATAGGCCCAGCAGTGCACTTGCTCCCTGGTTCAGGATAGGTCTTGCTTCCTAAGTCCCTGCTATAGCGTAATTTGTTCTGATATTCTGTGTATGACTTCTGGCTCTGGTTTTGGTATATTCTCTGATCTATTCCCTGTACCGATTATCAAGATATTCCCGTGTATGACTTCTGGCGTGTTTCTGGTTCATTCTTGTTTATGTCTGGTATCTGTCTGTATTTAACCCGCAGCATAGAATATTAATAGAGGCCAAGTATAAGGACCTCATAGTCCAGGGTTCTGTATTTATACTGGGTTTCCAGAAGGTGATTTCTTGTATACTCCTGTTCTGTATCTTATTGTTTTCCCCCAACCCTGTAATCTGTATTAGACCAGAAATCTTACCCAGTACAGGGCTCCCTCGTGTGTCTGTATTCTGTACTATCTTCTCTTGTTCTGTTCTGTTTGTGCTGCATTCTGCATATACAGTCAGGTCCAGAAATATTGGGACATCGACACAATTCTAACATCTTTGGCTCTATACACCACCACAATGGAGTTGGAATGAAACAAACACAATGTGCTTTAACTGCAGACTGTCAGCTTTAATTTGAGGATATGTACATCCAACTCAGGTGAACGGTGCAGGACTTACAGCAGTTTGCAGATGTGCCTCCCACTTGTTAAGGGACCAAAGGTAATGGGACAATTAGCTTCTCGGCTGTTCCATGGCCAGGTGTGTGATATTCTCTCATTACCCCAGAGTTAATTTCAAGTGTGCTATTTGCATTTGGAATCTGTTGCTGTCAACTCTCAAGATAAGATCCAAAGAGCTGTCACTATCAGTGAAGCAAGCCATCATTAGGCTGAAGAAACAAAACAAACCCATCAGAGAGATTGCAAGAACATTAGGTGTGGCCAAAACAACAGTTTGGAACATTCTCAAAAAGAAGGAACGCACCGGTGAGCTCAGCAACACCAAAAGACCCGGGAGACCACGGAAAACAACTGTGGTGGATGACCGAAGAATTCTTTCCCTGGTGAAGAAAACACCCTTCACAACAGTTGGCCAGATCAAGAACACTCTCCAGGAGGTAGGTGTATGTGTGTCAAAGTCAACAATCAAGAGAAGACTTCACCAGAGTGAATACAGAGGGTTCACCACAAGATGTAAACCATTGGTGAGCCTCAAAAACAGGAAGGCCAAATTAGAGTTTGCCAAACAACACCTAACAAAGCCTTCACCGTTCTGGAACAAGATCCTATGGACAGATGAGACCAAGATCAACTTGTACCAGAGTGATGGGAAGAGAAGAGTATGGAGAAGGAAAGGAACTGCTCATGATTAGGGATGAGCGTTCGGTTCGGATCTGTTCGGAGTTCGATTCGAACATCGCCCGTTCGGCTGTTCGTCGAACTCCGAACATTTTCGCGTGTTAAATACAATTATTCCGATGAAGCCATCAGAATACTGGTGTCTCTCTGAGACCAATAAAATTTTACTTTTATTAACAAAAATATTATAAAAAAGGAAGTATGGACGACCTTATCAACATAAGTAGACAGTGCTCAAGGACAAAAACATATTAAAAACAAATCAACACTTGATGGCATTATATATAACAATTGGTAGAATTGAAAACTCCAATCAATAGGTGATCTTCAAGGGTCACCTCAATTGATAATGGCTACCATTGAATGAAAAGATAACAATTGACCATAATACATATGCAACAAGAAGCCACAATTGTCAAAAAACAGCAAATGGTACCCTTTAAAGGCAAATTGTTCAGCCAGATTAGCCCAAATAATGCCGCAATAATTGACCAAATGATTGTTGTATGGAAGCCCACTGAGGATTTTATAGAGTCACAAAATGCTGAATTAAAAAATATATATATATGTAATGGGAGAGGGTCCCTGCCTGCGTCTGCACCCGACACGTGTTTCGCCAGGAATGGCTCGACAGGAGTGCTTAGGGGGAAAGAAAAGACCGTCCCATTTAAACTGTGATTCCTTAATACCACCAGTATTCTGATGGCTTCATTGGAATAATTGTATTTAATTAACTATTTAGGGGGAAACCCTTCAGGTCTCTCAAGAGCTCTCTAACTCTATTCAACATAATTTTTTCCTGATATTACATTGTAATGTTTTACCCTTGTGGTAGCAATACAATATTTTCGCGTGTTCGCCGCATGTTTGCCCACAATGCACTTTTCCACTGGCCTGAAGCTTGTAATTGGCTACAGCCTTGCACCTGACCACAGGTCAGGTGCAAGACTATGCCAATCACGGCTCAGAGTCCTGGAGTCCTGATTGGGCAAATTTTGCCCAATCATGGGCTCACAGAGCTAAGTCCCGCAGCACACTATATAAGGCTTCCCTGCCTGCAGCCCCAGCATGTGTGTTTGCAGGAGTGAATCAGAGAGGAGAGGAGATTGTTCTGTCAGGGTGTATCACTGACGTTGTAGGAGTTTTCTGGGAATTTGAATCTGTCTTGGCACTGCCAGGCTATCAGTGAGTTCTACCAGAGTTCAGCAAATTAGAATCTGTCTTGACACAGCCTGCTATCAGTGTGTATCAGTGAGTTATACCACAGAGGGGTTACTTATGGTGTGAAGGCACTTGCTGCCACCAAAGGCACAATAGTTGGGTGCACTGCCACTGACGCCTATACCAGATTCCTATCATTTTAATATTGGACCACAGGGTCCACCACTGCACTCTTCCAAAATACCACAGAGGGGTTACGGTGTGAAGGCACTGTTGTCTACACTAAAGGCCCAATTTTAAAGCACCTATTGTTACTTTCATCCAAAGCCTGCATAAGTTTCACCATAATTTAGCCAAAAAATCACTAAACTTGTTCTGCGTGTCCTAAAATGTCTCTTCTTTTCATACAGGCTGCCACCCCAAGCAGTTGTTTATGAATAGATTAAAGGAAAACCATTTACTGTCATTTGAAATGTCATTTTTTTTTTTAAAACTTTCTATACATCCTACAAATCCGCCACTTCACGGGCAGGTTATGGGGACCTCCTAGGCACGATATTTGAAAGAATTTTTTGTTTCTATTCTCAACCTTTATTTCATGGAAAACTCACTGTTCCATTTAATAATTTTTTTTAACTTTTTGTCCTTGTTTCCTGTCCCCCAGGGCACTACCCGGACCCCCATACACCTTTTATGGCAAATATCTAGCATATATGCCCTCTTGGAGGGCACTCTAAAAATCGAACGTTTGGGTCCCATTGACTTACATTGAGACTTTTGAAATTGTTCGAGGTCGAACCAAACACGGGGGCGTTCGGCCCATCCCTACTCATGATCCTAAGCATACCACCTCATCAGTGAAGCATGGTGGTGGTAGTGTCATGGCGTGGGCATATATGGCTGCCAATGGAACTGGTTCTCTTGTATTTATTGATGATGTGACTGCTGACAAAAGCAGCAGGATGAATTCTGAAGTGTTTCGGCAATATTATCTGCTCACATTCAGCCAAATGCTGCAGAACTCATTGGACGGCGCTTCACAGTGCCGATGGACAATGACCCAAAGCATACTGCAAAAGCAACCAAAGAGTTTTTGAAGGGACAGAAGTGGAATGTTATGCACTGGCCAAGTCAATCACCTGACCTGAATCCCATTGAGCATGCATTTCACTTGCTGAAGACAAAACTGAAGGGAAAATGCCCCAAGAACAAGCAGGAACTGAAGACAGTTGCAGTAGAGGCCGGGCAGAGCATCCCCAGGGATGAAACCCAGCGTCTGGTGATGTCTATGCGTTCCAGACTTCAGGCTGTGATTGACTGCAAAGGATTTACAACCAAGTATTAAGAAGGGAAAGTTTGATTTATGATTATTATTCTGTCCCATTACCTTTGGTCCCTTAACAAGTGGGAGGCACATCTGCAAACTGCTGTAAGTCCTACACCGTTCACCTGAGTTGGATGTACATACCCTCAAATTAAAGCTGACAGTCTGCAGTTAAAGCACATTGTGTTTGTTTCTTTCCAACTCCATTGTGGTGGTGTATAGAGCCAAAGATGTTAGAATTGTGTCGATGTCCCAATATTTCTGGACCTGACTGTATGCAGCAGACCGCAAACCTGCCTCAAGGGCTTAATACTGCGCAGCCTAAAGGGCCCCCCTTACCATCTGTAGGGGGTGTTAATGACTCCATGTTTTCCTGGACACATTACTATTTCATGCAGAGGGGTGCACAGGGAAAAGGGCTGCCCTTCACGTGTATAATGCATGTGCTGCAGGAAGGAAATCAAGGCAGGTCATCTGCAATCCCTCTATGACTTACCTGCAGCATATGGATTCTACATGCTGCGGGGTGGCATTTTTCATGCACTGACCATCAGCATGAATAAATTATATGTCCAGGAAAACATGGCCGACTTGGCAATCCTACTCCTATGGAGGATCGCGCTTTGCAGCCCCGTCAAATGCACATCATAGCGCTTCGACGGGGAGGCTTGCAGTACAGCGGCTGACGTGCATGCACAACAGCATGTGGCCGGCCCCGCCGCAACGTCACAACGCTGCAATGGACGTCGGGAGGCACGTAAGTACGGGCGCACATAGTTCACTCGTCTGACACCAGCCTGAGTTTTACCTTTTAAGGAATAGACCTCATCTTTTTTGTATCCAAAATGTTGGTGAATTTACCACTTATGACTGTCTTATTTTCAGTATAGACAGATTAGCAATTGCGGACTTCTTTCAGCTTCTGCAATAATAACCAGAACACGCTTTAGGAATAAGAACTTTAGCATCATCAACAGTTTGAAGTGAATTAGCTTCTTAAGAGCAGCATTGAGAGCTTTAGCGAGGAAGCGAAGTGCCTGTTTAATGAAGTAGAGACAGTTAGACCGCTCCGTGCTTCACATATTGCATTTGACTGGAATGCTGTCTCATTCTAGAGCAACGCTGAAATAGCTTTACCAATAATGCTTAATTGGGTGGGGAATGCAATGTATTATGGAAGTGCAAAACAGCCTCCAGGCACTCACCATACCATTAAAATATTTCTGAAACAAAATGTTGTTGTTTACTCAAATCAGATTTGAATAAATCATCTCTATTAAGGCCTTTATTAGGAAGCAGAGAAAAGCTTCTGAAAACAAAATGTGTTTACATCACGGTGCATAAATGCTGTCCGCTTTCTTAATTTCCATTGCGGTTTGTGTTTGCTAAAGACAATTTAAATTCAGTACTTGCTTATTGTAACTTTATGACCATCCAATGCCCCAGGCCTTTACGCCCGAGTTGTTACATAAACTAGTTAGAGAAAGGTATGCTTGATTATTTCCAAAGAAATTTCATCTAAGGGAAACATCTGACAACTCCACACTGTTACGGTCAACTCAGTTTTATTACATTGACCCCAATTGTTGCCTTGTTTGTGCACTCTCACCCCTTCTGGCGTAGAAACTAATGTCCCTGAACCTCCCCTGTACCCTGTAACAGGTTTAATTAGTTGGATGCTCATATCGATGTGATAGTTTATTGAGCAAACATTTCCCTTCCTCTGTATCACCCTCCTGTGTGTTTATCTTTCTGTTTGTTGCATGGTGACTGAGGGAGAAGCAGGAAGGTGATGCTCCTCCAGACTGAGGGTGCTAGAGCACCCCCTTCTATTGTAGTCTGTTCCCTCCTCGGGGTGTGAATATACATTTGTTTTCCGCATATAAAGGACTGTCTCTTCAATAAAGTATACTTCTGTTTTAAAAATACAATACAAACTTAATTGCAAGGGAGCGCAAAGACGGATCTCAATAGGAATTCATTCACAGTTGGTGTCACAATTTCTTGGTTGATCAGTAGGTGATCACTATAAGAGAAAAATAGACTAATTGCGCAGTATTGTTATACATATATGTCACTATACACTCAGAATGAAATGAGGTCACTCACTAACGAGGAGCCTATAGGCTCTCTAGTATTCGCTTTCAAGCCTCTATGGGGGGCTTCTCCCATCAATCAGGTTGTAGCTTGGTGTAGTCAAGTGGTATAAGCTTAAAACCTTGGTAAAAAAACAGAAGGACAGCACATGGCACAGTACCAATGGAAGACAAATGGCAGTGTAGTATTATATACCAGTCTACTCACGAATTTATGAGCCTCCCATTAAGTGGCTCAGTATATGGATTTTGGACCACTTGAGGATGGTCCCACCTTTACACAAGACTCCCAGTAGTTGAATATATTCAATATCCACGAGATTGGTAAAAAATCCCTTCCATGACCTTCAACCAACCATAATTTTCCAGCAAGATGCTGCAGCACCACATTGGGGACTGCATGTACGTGGGTTCCTAATGAAACATTTCCAGACCGGTGGATTGGAAGGGGTGGCCCAATTCCCTGGTCACCTCATTCACCAGATATCGCTCCCCTCAACTTCTTTCTATGGGGTTATGTTAAAGATATTGTGTATGGAACAAAGGTACGGGACATGACATCACTAATCTAAAGCAGAGGATCACTGATGCCATTGCCACCATTGATGAGGGTTTGCTACAGCCAACATGGCAAGAAATCGAGTACCGTCTTGATGTTCTTCGTGCAACTAATGGTGCCCATATAGAGGTGTATTAAATGAGGCAAAAAAATATATATATACGTCTCATTTTGTAATAATTTTCACTTATCTGTCTTTTCATTTGCCTTTGTAATACATTTTTAAAATTGTAAAAAGACTTTATGGACACCCTGTGTATATGATGGATGTTATTTAAAATGTGACATTTGACTAGACATTTCAATATGTGTTTTCATAGTGAGTCAAACAAATCCATTAATACTTCCCTCAAATACCCGAAACATCTGAATTGTTTTGCCCTTGTCCATAAAGATCCATCTTTAAATTATCGGTGAAAATTGAATTTGGTAGGATATAACTGTTAAAGAAATTATTTTTTATAATGAATTAAAGACTGACGGCAAAGTAATTTCCAACAGAGATAATGAGTAAGGTGGAACTGCTTCTGGGGTAGGTTATGGCAGAAGTGAAATGAAAATGTATTCAGGAAAGTATGATGGACAGCATTCCTTTCATGTAAAAGACTTCCCTGTAGCAATAGATAGTCAGTCTGAGTGTATAACCCTTTGCTTTTCATCTAAAAGTGTTGCCATGCAGGGAAAATAATGGTTTAGTCTTTTATGTTCTGTGTATGTAGAGAATTTTTTTATTTTATGTCGGCTATTGGGAATTTTAGTGGAGCAGATGACAGGACATGAAGAACCATGTCTTTATAGAAGAAATTGTAAAAATAATTGTTGCATGAGCAGGGCCGGATTAACATAGGGGCTGATGGAGCAGCAGCTCCAGGCCTATGCCCCAGAATAGGCCCAGAGAATGGATAACTATCAGAGTTATTCAAAGAGAATCGAAAAGTCACCACACATTCGGTGACTTTTTGTTCTCTTCAATTCAGTGCAATTCGGCGATCCCATTTCGGCGACCCTGCGGTGTATTCAGCAAGCACCACAGGGCCGTCATAGTACAGGGAAAAGCCGCCGCAAACCCGACGAATACTTGCCGCAAAACCCACACCGAAACCCGCAAAAACATCTGGATTAACCCCGTCGAACACGCCGGAGAAACCCGACTAGCCGCAGAGCAGCCGCCGGAAAAACCCGACACGCAGACGAAGGAGGTGCAAAAAAACAACAAAACAGTACGCTTGAAAGTTGGAAAATTGAAACGCTGTTTGCAAAAAAAAACTAATGAGCGAAAATGCCTGTAATTTACATATAAGATCCAATGAATGATAATAAAAAAGGGCAGTTACAGTAAAAAGAAAAGACGATTTAAAAAAAAAAAAAAGGGATTTTTTTTTGCCAAATAAATCAGATCCTCAAAAATCTATGGATAAGGAGACTTTTTACTGCAGAATATAATATTAAACGGTTTATTAGATATTGAGTTAAAACAGGAATATTTTTAACATTGAAGCCTATGGGAATCACCTGAATAAATCTGTCGAATGAAACCACCGAACAGCAGGGCATTTCGGCAATTTTTCACTGCTGGTTTTTGTTCTCTGAATAGACGAAGCATTGCTTCTCTATGGGGGATTTCACTGCCCTCGAACAGGCACCGTATGTGCAGGCAATTCGCCAAGATTTGGTGAACTGCATGCTCTCTGAATAGCCGAATGGCCAGGAAAGGTAACCAACCGTATGTTGAATTTCAGTGTTTGGTTACTTTTCGGCCACAATTTGGATCTCTTTGAATAACCCTGTATATGTCTGCATTGATGGGCATTTGGACCCCTGTATATCCAATTCCATAGCAGCTAAAGGTATCTGAGGTATCCATGGAAAGGCCAGAGTATGGCCTTTCCAATGATACCAAACATGACCAGATTTTATGTAGCAATAAAAATAATAAATATTTCATTTATGTTTTTCTTTCTAAGACAGCAATGGTTTTCACTTTTCAATTATAAAGTGAACAGTGATGTTGCACTAACTCAACATCTCATTTCTCATGTCACCAACAAGTGTGGCGGTGATGACACAATCCATTATTATGATTTGTTTTACATCAAAAACCTAAACCGCCACACTGCAGTGAAGAGCTCTGGGGAGGACTTTGGAACCCTGTGTCACTAATCTTTACACCGCACAAGGTCAAGTGAGGCATCATTGGACCGGTCAGAGTCTGACCTTTGTATTGATACCAAACATGACCATATAAAATCTAATAGAAAACAAAAAAACGTATTTTATTTATTTTTAGTTCCAAAGCGATGGCAGTGTCCATTTGTCATGTATAAAATGAGCAGTACCACTGCCATTACTCACCGTTTCATTTTCCAAGCTGGGACCAAGGTCAGTGTTTTATACTATCAGGGTAATTCAAAGAGATTCGAAAAGTCACTGCACGTTCAGTGACTTTTCGTTCTCTTCAATTCGGTTCCTTTTGCCGATCCCATTTCGGTGACCCTGCGGTGTATTCAGCAAGCACCACAGGGTACCCGAATTGCAGGGAAAAGCTGCCGCAAACCTGACGAAAACTAACCGCAAAACCTGGCGAATGCACGCCTAAAACCCGCAAAAACATCTGGATTAACCTGCCGAGAACCACGGAAAAACCTGAGCAGGAGCCGATTGCAGCCTCCGGAAAAAGCCGAGACCGTAGAAGAGGCAGTGAATAAATTAGCAAAACAGTTTGCATGAATGATTGAAAAGTGAAACGCTGTCTGCAAAGAAACTACTGAGCGAAAATGTCTGAAATTTACATATGAGGTCCAATGAATGATAATAAAGAGGGCTGTTACAGAAAAAATAAGTAAACTTTAAAAAAAAAATCCAGAAAAATGCTTAAAATATCCTAAACAATCTATAAATAAAGAGACTCTTTACTGCAGAATTTTATAATGAACGGTTTATTAGATATTTACTTAAAACAGGAATATTTTGAACATTGAAGCCTATGGGATTCTCCTGAATAAACTTGCCGAATTAAACCACCGAATGGCAGGACATTTCGGGAACCTTTCACTGCTGGTTTGTGTTCTCTGAATAGCCGAAGCAGTGCTTTTTCATGGGGATTTCACTGCCCTCGAACAGGCACCGAACAGGCACCGTATGTGCAGGCAATTTGCCAGGATTTGGCGAATTGCCTGCTCTCTGGATAGCCGAATGGACAAGAAAGGTAACCGAACGCTGATTTTCAGCATTTGGTTACCTTTCTCAAGCAATTCGGATCTCTTTGAATTACCCTGATATTATTCATAAGGCTAATGTCAGACGAATACAGAGCGCACGGACGTACTGACGGAAGATACTGTAGAAACCACACGGTCCGTTTTTGTTGACGGACGTAGAAAAAAAAGTGAATTATGGGAAACAAAATTAATATGAAAAATGCAAAAAATTTGAAAAGTAAATGAAAAGCCATTTTGTGCGTCAAGGTGCTGGGCGTCGCAAATGCGCTGCGTCTGACCTCTCATCACTCACACAGAACGCTAGGCGGACGTGGCGCACTCTGCGTGTCCGTCTAGCGGTTTTACGTTCTTGACTTGTGTCCTTTTGCCACGTGCGTTGTGCGAGCGCAATTCAGTGGGCACGTACTTCGTGTGTGGGTCTCTATTGCTCATGATTCTATGCTACGACGGACGTTAAACTGTGCGGCAACACGGACGTGATCACTGCGTTCGTCTGACACAGGCCTAAAACATCATCCTCCAAAACATAAGGGAAATATTAAATTTTTTGGTTAAATTGTATATTTTCTCAGAAAAATGCAGTAACCGGTTCCCATTTCCATTTTTTTCACCCAATAGAATATATAACTGCAAAGGTTTGGATGATAAAATGTGAAAAAAATAATTTTACATGCTGTAAATGATTGAACTCTGAATGAATGGATATTTACTCACACAGTAACTGCCTGGTTAGGCTGGGGTCAGACGAGCGTAGTGTTAACGTCCGTGATTGCGCCTAAAAGTACGTCCGTGATAGCATGAAAGAAAGTCCATTGGAGCCTGACACATGAAGTACGTCCGCACTGAACTGCGGACGCACAACGGCCGCGGCAAACGGACGCAGGTTAGGCAAGAACGTAATACTGCTAGAACGGACGTGCGGAGTGCGCTGCGTCCACAACGTCTGCATAGCTTTGTGTGTGAGTGATGGAGCGTGGTCAGACGGACTGCATTTATACGTCCAGCATTTTTGACGGACAGAATGTTTTTTCATTGTAATTTATTTTTCCCTC
Organism: Leptobrachium leishanense; assembly: GCA_009667805.1. NCBI lineage: Eukaryota > Metazoa > Chordata > Amphibia > Anura > Megophryidae > Leptobrachium > Leptobrachium leishanense. Next base: position 295,322,429 of record CM019066.1, read on the forward strand.
CTACATCCGTCAAAAATAACTTCAGTGAAAAAACGGACTGTGTGACCACTACTGCGTCATCCGTACTGACGATGTCCGTACTGCACGCACGTACAGTCCGTAGAAATCACGCTCGTCTGACCCCAGCCTTAGATCTATCCGCATCTGCATGAATAAATAACCTAAAATGTTTTCATTTCACTAAATTCCAAAAAAAGCCACCAAAATCTTTAGCTCCAGGCCAATCGTGATCAAATTCCAGCCCTGTGCATGAGAAATCGCTTCCTTATTAGATTGGATTGTTGGGGTTTTGGTAAGGTAAGTCTCAAGGGATGTTTCATACCTGGACTATTAGCACAAATAAAAACACTAACAGGTTTATTCAAAGAGATCCGAATGGCTGGAGAAAGGTAACCTTTCTTGGCCATTCGGCTATCCAGAGAGCAGGCAATTCGCCAAATCCTGGCGAATTGCCTGCACATTCGGTTCCTGTTCGGTGCCTGTTCGAGGGCAGTGAAATCCCCATAAAAAAGCACTGCTTCGGCTATTCAGAGAGCACAAACCAGCAGTGAAAGATTTCCGAAATGCCCTGCCATTCGGTGGTTTAATTTGGCAAGTTTATTCAGGAGCATCCCATAGGCTTCAATGTTAAAAATATTCCCGTTTTAATTAAATATCTAATAAACCGTTCATTATAAAATTCTGCAGTAAAGAGTCTCTTTACTTATAGATTTTTTAGGATATTTTAAGCATTTTTCTGGATTTTTTTTTCTGTTTTCTGCAAACTGTTTTCCTAATTTATTCACTGCCTTCTTCTACTGTATCGGCTTTCTCCGGAGGCTTCGCTGAGTGTGATCGGCTCCTGCTCGGGTTTTTCCGGCGTCTTCGACGGGTTAATCCAGATGTTTTTACGGGTTTTCGGCGTACATTCGCCGGGTTTTCGCCAGGTTTTCAGAGGGTGTTCGGCAGCTTTTCTCTGCACTTCGCCAGCCCTGTGGTGCTTGCTGAATACACCGCAGGGTCGCCGAAATGGGAGAGCCGATTTGCACCGAATTGAAGAGAACGAAAAGTCAACGAACGTGCGGTGACTTTTCGATTCTCTTTGAATAACCCTGTAAGAGTTATATAACATTGTGTTGAAAAGGGATATCACAATCAAAAGTAAGGCTGGCAATCCACTGGGTCCATACTCCGTAGTCGGATGACAAACTTTTTCGAACCATCGGGATCGTCCACTGCAAACATCTATGGATGACCCAGATCAACCCACAGACGCACCTCAGAGCACCAGACTGAAGCTAAAACAAAAATGCCGCCAGACTGCAGGAAAGAGAAAAAAATGCTGCCTAACACCGCCGGACTGAAGAAAACTTTGGCTGCTCTCCCTGGTGCTGAAAGGACTTTTACATACAGGATGCTTTCCGACCTCTACAGCACCACCGAGGACCGCCGGACTGAAGAAAGAAAATATTTAAAAACAAATCCAGAATCAAAAATTTAGTAAAAAAAAATACCAAATATAAAAAAGATTTTCAGAAAAAATATTAAGTGGCATGGGAGTGTGTGTGGAGTGTTTCATGGGAGTGTGTGTGGAGTGTTGCCTTAGTGGCATGGGAGAGTGTGGAGTGTCGTTTTGCTGATTGGGTTAAACATGTTCTGCCGTGGGGAATGCATAA